>OZ010607.1:20657617-20720117 GCA_963932145.1 Acanthosepion lycidas
TGACAACCGAACGGGCTATGGCAACGTTTCAAGTGATTTTACAAGCGTAGCTCAGATGCGGCACAAGGCCAAAAATATGGGGCACCCAGTGAGGATTGAACTCACTACTCAGTCGTAATTGTTCTAGCGAGACAAGCTTGCTAACCATTACGCCACCTCGTGGTTCCCCCGCAACCAATGACTGCCCTAGGAAGTCTCGCAGTTAGTATTTATGAGAGTAGGAAGAGTTCATTCTACTGTAGGAGGGTTTGCCACAACAATTATTAATTTGTTGGTAATTCAAGATTTTCTTTTTCAATGTTATGTCGTTTTAGGACGCAAAAGATAATAGCCCTGAACCAATTTCTTTACTTTTCTTTATCTATAAATTGTTATGCGCTTTTAGGAAAGATAGTGGAGTAGTTTCGCGTTGTCATCACAAAAGGTTTGTAATTTACTGATTCCAGCTGTTAGACTAGGTTACAAAGTTAACTTCATCTGCTATATAACCCATAACTAGGGTTCATGAGTATTTTTTTTTTGTTAGAGTGTATAATGTAACGAACCCTAGTGAGATTCGATCTCTTCTCTCTGCATTCGCAGTCTGGCCACAAGCAGAGACCAACAATTGAAAAAAATGAGACAATGAGCAACGTATAAGATATCCCATAGAATAACAAATAATTGACACCTGATGATGGCTAATGTCTAATGAGCAGAAACGTCATGTCTATAATAATATTGCTCTTTATAACAATCACAAATAAGAATAACGTTTCAGATAAGTCAAAGTATATTTGTCTTCTTATCGATATTAAGCACTCTGCACACAAAAAAGTGTTTTTTGGTGTTTTTTTAAGCATTTCACCCCAAGCAAGGCGGGAGTGCCACTAGCACCGAAAGGGTTACAGAGACTGAGAGTAAGAGTAATGAGGGGTATTTGATGAAAAGGATATAGAGAAGGACGGGTATCAGGATCAAGGCATTAAAAGATGTCGATTGACATTACATTTGAATATTTGAATTTTATAGCTATCAGGGAAGCAAGTAAGAGGAAGGGAGTTCCACTGTCAGGAAGCGCGGGAGAAAAAGCTGTTGGAGTAGAAAAGGCGGTTACATTTAACTGTTTCGACGTGAAAAGGTGGAACCGAGATTCCAGCCTAGTAGCACGCTTAAATTCATGCAGTTGGGGTTTCAAAAGGATGGATATTCCCTTGATGTCGCTGGTACTGTATACATTTTGACTCCCTCATCAATAGTAATATACAACATTGTTTAACTTGTATTAGTTATTTTATAAATGAATGAATTGCAAAAGAAATCTTTTTACTCAAAAATTTATAAACAAAAAACATAACAATATCTACAAAGCAAATCTATTATTCACAATTTTATAAAAACTATGAAAGCAAGTTTTATATTCAATCTAATAAATAAACAGTGTTTAACATCTTTGTTGTCATTTCTCAAGAATAAAAAAATTATAAATCCACTTTCATATATTTCAGTTTTATTAAAGTTCTAATACTGACTTTTTAGAAAGATTACCAAAGTTCTAATACTCACTTTTTAGAAATATTACTAAAGTTCTAATACTCACTTTTTAGAAAGGTCACTAAAATTCTAATACTCACTTTTTAGATTACCGAAGAATTTGAGGGTGCATAGAATAATAGCGGTGTCAAAGGAATAACCATGCTTTCGACACGACGTTTTTTGCGGGTAGAAACGTTTAACATTGTCGAATTTTATATCTAATTGTGTTCATAACGTATTATCTCAAGTATTAAAGTCTATATAGCTATTTATTTATCTCATTCTATTATCTATCTATCTATCTATCTATCTATCTATCTATCTATCTATCTCAGTCTGTTCATTATCTATCTATCTATCTATCTATCTATCTATCTATCTATCTATCTATCTATCTGGATATGAAGGTGGTATAATGAACGTCATAGCAATGAAGCTTCCGATTCATAACCTACCTTATTCACTTTTCTTTCCACCTCGTTCGTCGTGTACTTGTTCAATCTGCTCTACTTGACAACGACTTGTTCCAAATTTTCCGGTAACCACTTCAATGTTAAACTTGACTTGGTTTCTCTCTGTTTACGTTTTTCTCTACAAATATTTTCATGGCAACTACTCTGATGAGCTTTTTTTTTACCTGGTGCCTCGACTATATGAATTTAAGTTCGTTTCCTGTTGTCATAGCTAAATGCAACTACCACTTCTACTACAACAGTTACTTGTCTCGTACTTCTCGTCCGTGGAACTTCTTTACGTTTAGTTGCTTCCCTGAGAATATAGAATATAGAAAAATTTAAACGCAACATTAATCGCAATGTTATGTCTTCTTGAATCCCATCTACCCTTTGGGTGTGTTCTTCAGTTGGGTGATGTTGATTGACGATCGGATCGGCTTTTGTCCTTCTTGTTATAAAGCGTTCTGTTCAATCTTGTGCCTTTCATTGATATACGGTGCCTGCTTCAACACTCGTCTGGCCACAGAAAACGCATTACGGTTCCTTGTTTCTCAGTTGTGCAATCGCTGAGTACAACACTCATACGTCCGACCTTCGTTGCTCACTGCTATTCAATGGAACAATGCTATGCTGCGCGCGGTTAGCTGTCATCCCATGCGCAGACGAGACATCACTCGTTAGCGTTTTTATCTCGTAGCTTTCGAAATTTCTTTGACATCCTCATTTGCCCTCGTGTATATATATATATATATATTTATATATTATGAAATGGACAAAGTCCGACAGTTATTTTAAGACATTTTTATGCTTATACATTCTTTTTATAGATACAAATATTTAAGTAAATACTCTTTTTTTATAATACACAGTATTAAACAACATTTACCGGCCTGAATTTCCGAGAAATTGTCGGAGGACGAGTATTTTGTGTGAAAATTTCTCGGTCATTCAGGCCGGTAAATGTTGTTTAATACTGTTTATTAGTAGTAGTATCTCCATGAAAGTGATTCTTTTTTTAAGAATAATATTGGGCGTTTTGAAACTTTTTATATTATATATATATATATATATAAAACAGAGAATCACAACTTACTTATCTATATATATATTTATTTATTAAAGACATTTTTATGTTTAACGTTCTTTTTATAGATACAAGTATTTAAGTAAATATTCTGTTTATAATAAACAGTATTAAATAACATGAATGTCCGAGAAATTTTCATAGAAAATATTCGACCTTTGACAGGATTCGAACCTGCATCCTATACGGAACCGTCATTTACGCCGACGTGCCTTAACCGACTCGGCCACAAAGGAGCGTCCGGTAGGCAAGGTCGAATTTACTGCTTATAAACTTCAATCTTCCATGAATCTCGTACATAAGTTTATAAGAAGTTGATAAGTTTTATTATTATTCTATTTCTAAGAATTAGACTGCACATTTTGAATTCATTTTTATGATAGATGATAAATCTTAGTTATTTGTCAGGATCAATAATATTATATAACGTCGGATTATAATTTTAATAGCTTGTTCGTCTTGTTTATAATTACGATGCATCTGTTTACAACAGAATAGTTTAATTGAGGTTTTAGTTTTGTTTATATCAAATTTTGTTGGTTGCTTATATTATTTTCCTAAATTTCTTGAAAGCTAAACTTATATCTTCATCAACAATATTGTTTGTGAAATTATTGTTGACAAGTCTTTGTTATATGTTGTTTAATTCTCTTTTACACAATGTTATTGGAAGAGGAAATCATTTTAGCACAATAAATCATATTTTTTTATAACAAATATTTTATATCAGTGGAAACATTTGCTTTTATACAGCGTGCTCCCCCCCACAAAAACAAGAAATTTGGTACAATTTATTTAATTGCTGGAATTTTTGTTACAGTTATTTGAAACAAAAGCAAAGAATAGAAATTTAGTAACTTAAAACAGAACAAAAACATAAAAATTAGATATGGTGTTCAAATAAAAATCTCTGACAAAATTTCTTGGCCTTTTTTCAGTCCCCGAAGTTGAATGTTCTTTCTTAAAGAGAACAATCAACTCGAGTTAAAAATGTTCATAGCGACGGCATCCTGGAACAACAAATGGTTACAAATGTATAGAGTGGAACCTCGGTTTACGAATTTAATTCGTTCCTGAAGACCGTTCTTAAACTGACATGTTCGTAAACCGAAACTATTTTCCCAACAGGAATCAATGTAAAGAAAAAAAATGATAAATCTCTCTCTATATATATATATAGCCTTTTCGTTATGTTTTTAAAGAGAATGCATCTGGTTACAATAGAACAGTTTAATGGAGTATTTTTTTAAAGTTTTGTTTATATCATGGTAGTTTCTTATATCATTTTCCTAAATGTCTTGAAAGGTAAACTTATATCTTCATCATCAACATGGTTTGGGAAATGATTGTTGATAAGTGTTTCTTTTGTATTTCTCTATATTTCTGAGATGAAGTATTATATACATTATTTACATTATTCGGACTATTGTCCTCATCTTTGTCCCCATATTTATTACAGCGTTTCGGCCGTTGTACGCTCGGGCCTTCTTCAGGTGGTTGGAATGTCGAACTGAACCCTTTATTTCGCTCACTGGGGTAGACTGTTCTAGTTCCACGTGCCATGTTCAACGGATGTCAGTTATCAGTTATCTCCTGTTAATTGCCCTCTCCAAAGGACCCAAAGAGTGTGAGTTCAATACCCGGTTAAGGCAGTGGAAAACTTGGAGAGGGGAATTAACAGGAGATAACTGATAACTGACATCCATTTAGACATGGCACGTGGAACTAGAACAGTCTACCGAATGTTGGACCGAACCTTCTTCTAGCAGGAAATAAACGCACGTATCCTAATTGAACAATACTTAACCCTCATGCTCCTCTACAATCACAGTACAATAAAAGTGGATAATAAAAGCACGTCACAACACACGAATGTATACAAAACGGCGGCCAACTCTGAATTTATTCAATTCGTGTTTACTCGGTTCAGCAATGTTGTTTCTAGAACCGAAATTTTGTTCGATAACTTAGGCATTTTCTGTTCGAAAACCGATTTGTTCGACATGTGAGACCTTCGTGAACCGAGATTACTATGTATGTTGGTTAATTTTTTATTTCATTCATTTAGTACAATATATAGTTATTTTTTTATATGTTAGATACTTTTTTTTATTATATAGTAAATCTAAAATTTCCTGTTTTTGTGGGCCACCCTGTAGTTACGTAGACATGAAGACTTCACATTTTGTTTTTATACAGGGTGTTTCAAAAAGAATACGCCAAAATCATTACGCTGTTTTTTCAGGTCTGTAGCATTGTAGTGGACTGAATCAGTCGTTATTTGATAGAGTAGTTATCAAAGTTTAATTGGGTGTCAGCTTCATCGCTCTCGTTAGTATAACTTCCGGTGCAGCTGAATTGTGGGAAGATCAATCAAAATGGTGACTCCTCAGCAGAAGGCGTTTTGCATGCTTGAGTTCGCGAAAACAAACGCCATTGTCACGGTGCAGCGTGCTTTCAGAACAGAATTCGGCATTGATCCGCCCCATCGTGAGAGCATTCGACGGTGGGTTAGACAGTTTAAAGAGAGTGGTTGCCTGTGCAAAGGAAAGAGTCCTGGAAGACCACGTGTTACAGAGGAGCAAGTGGAGAGGATTCATGATGCATTTGAGAGCAACCCACGTAAGTCCCACGAGCAAGTCTTCAGATTGCCATCCCTCATACCACTGTCTGGCAGTGTGTTAAAGAGACGATTACACATGAAACCATACAAACTAAGCCTCGTCCAGGCACTTACTAATGATGACAAGGTGATGCGGAGGACATTCTGTGAGTCAATGCTGGAGATTGAGGAAGGTGATGAAACTCTCTTTTCACGTTTAGTTTTTAGTGACGAAGCGAATTTCCATTTGAGAGGCACAGTCAATCGTCACAATGTGCGCATTTGGGGAAGAGAGCACCCACATGAAACTGTTGAGCATGAAAGAGGTTCTCCTAAAGTGAACGTCTTCTGTGCTGTGTCTCAAGACAAGGTCTATGGTCCCTTTTTTTTTAAAGGAAACACCGTTACAGGACAAACCTATCTCGAAATGCTTCAAAACTGGCTATTCACTTTACTGCAAGCAGATTCGAATGGCTTCATTTTTCAGCAAGATGGAGCACCACCCCATTGGCCTCTCGGGGTTAGAGCTTATCTGAATGAAAACGTGCCTCAGCGATGGATTGGGAGGAGAGATGCTAAAGACCTTGCTCTTTGTGCTTGGCCTGCCAGATCCCCGGACCTCACTGTGTGTGACTTTTTCTTGTGGGGGTATGTTAAAGACCAAGTTTATATTCCAGCACTTCCAGCAAGTATCGATGACTTGAAAGATCGAATAACAGCTGCAATCAACACGGTGGACCGTGACATGCTGAGGTGCGTTTGGGAGGAATTCTCATATCGGCTTGATGTTGTCCATGCTGCCGGTGGTGGCCACATTGAGCACTTATAAAACATGAAATGAAACTTGAATGTATATACAACACATGTGTTCATGCTAGAGGTTTGTAATTTTTTTCGTTTTTGACACATCCCGTGATGATTTTGGCGTATTCTTTTTGAAACACCCTGTATATTGAAGTGATGAACTCTCTTTCTATGAGAGAACGTCGAAATTTTATTGTGTCAGTATACATGTTATATAATTTAAATAAGGTGTGTGTCTATGTGCATACATGCGCATGCATGTGTGTGCATGTAGTGGTGTGTGTGTGTACGTATGCGTGTGTGTATGTGTGTGCTGGATGTGTGTTTGAATATAGTAATTTTAAAGCAAAATTAATATTTTTTCTTACAAAAGTATTTTTTTACTTTTATTAATTTGTTTTACAGTGAGTTTCACCCGTTACACGTCCCGGGAGCCACTCGAGGTAGAGAGTTACAACGTAGGAAGCAAAGTTTATGCGGATATGGGTAGAAGATAACGGTTAATCCTAGATTAGGATTCTAGCAATCGGGAAAACATCATTAATCAGTGGTTCGTGGGGAGATGCTGTTCGAGTAGAACTTAATTCTCAACAATGGAATACAGAGTGAATGAGGGTGGTTCGCTTCAATAGGCGTGGTACTGCTTTGTGTGGGTTCTAGCCGTGAAGATTAGTATAAGTGGAACTAAGGAATGTAGTTCGTCTGAGCACTTTTATTGGAAATAGCGATAGATCAGTGAGAGGCCTGTGGCATCTTGTATATGTGAGAGAGGGGCCGCTAGTTGGAAAATAATTTGTCACTCAAAAGAACGCAGAGACGCTTTTGGACCCTATCGTGACTGGAAAGTGAAGACAAGGCATCTTCTGCACAAATATGACGGCAGTACTCAATTTTAGGCATGGTTTCGCTCTTTTTACTATTGTAAACGATATATTTCCTGAATGCACCCATTTTAAGCAATGCTGTTTAAAAAAAAAAAGGGGATTTTACTGGTCCCGCTAAAATAGGCAAACATGCTTTTAAGCTTATTTTACCGAACTCCAGGTTATTGTGCCATATTTTTTTTTTGTTATGAAGGCAGTTAAAAATAAAAACACAGAAGTTTATTTATTTTCGCCATCAATTATCAAGGGAATTTAAAATCATTTCCAATCATTTATTTATCTTATTTATTTATAAGAAAAATATTTTACGCAAATGAGTTGTCGCCCTTGGTAAACTGCACTCTCTAAGATCACGTATATCGTCAACCGACAAATCAATAGCCAGAATATGTTGGCGCCAATTACAAAGAACGCTACTCTGTTCTTTAACTCTTCCTATTTTCTGTCCAGATCCGCCAGGTACAGGACGTCAAAATCGTCTTTGATTCTACCTGCACTTTGACATGAGAGACATACTATATTAGTACGTAAACAAAACCATTCTACAAACACTTCAAGGACTTCACTTAAATTGACTTATATTGTTTCATTATAATATAACCGTAAACAGAACAATTTGTTTGCAACAAGAACTATTATTTCTACAGTCTTTGTATATATGAACTTCAATAATATTTCTTTTTATTAGGCTGGTGCAAAAATATTGACGTAATAATGTCGTTTTTTAACGTATATTTAACCTAAAAAAAAACGACATTATTACGTCATTATTTTTGTACCAACCTAATAACTTTCACTTGTGTTCTGTGTTCTTCCTGTATTGATATTATTTGCGGCTTAAATCGTCGTATATTAAAAGAAAATTATTTTTAGCATTTCAGGCATAACAGTCTTTGCAAATCTAAAACATACCCTTAGCCTTGGTTCTCTTGCAAATACACTTCAGGTGCACCTACTGAAGACAACAGTTCTAGACCACAGAATCCATTTTGTTTCAGTCTTGCCTACACAGTTCACACAACCACTGCTCGGACGATCTCATATATATTCCAATAAAACACTATTTATATTTTGCCAGTAAATATTTTTATTATTATGAATGCAGGTGATGTTAAAAATAATAGCACACAGATTAAACACAGAAGTTTATTTTCGCCACCAATCGTTAAGATAATCTTTTCCACTATTAATTGATACAAGATAAAATCATTTATTCATCATCAATTACTTAAAGAAATGTAGTAGTCTCTGAATATTTTAAGCACTTCAGGCATACCAGTCTCTGCAAATCCAAAACTTGCCCTTTGACATGATTCTCTTGCCAATACATTTCAGGTGTACCCACGAAAGATAAGTTACTGACCACAAAATCCATTTTCTTCAAGTCCTGCCTACACAGTTCACACAACCACTGCCCGGACGATCTCAAATATAATCTAATAACACAATATTTATATCTACCGGCAAAATAGCCTTGGCGGCTATTTTACTGGGACCGGCAAAATATCTAATTCGTTTTTTTTTTAAACAAAATATCTACCGACCTACTGACTGAGAGTCTTACTAAAGGCCAAGAACAAATGATGCCTATTTCTTAAACAGTGTAATCGAGTCTTGCTTTACTGTACTGTCTTTTTCACACTTGACTTGAAAGTGTTTGCCTAGAGCAAAAGAAAAATGAATACGGGTTCGATTAATATCGGGAGACTGCATTTTGTTTTGTAAATAGTTCACTCTAAGCTATTTCATTGTTTCAACGATAGAAATATCTTCTAAAACTCTGAATTAATTAAAAGTTAAATTATATTTCTAGCGATAAAATTGTTATGCAATTTTAATATCAAATTAAGATTAAGCAGAATGATTATCCAAGTTACCCCAAGACTAGAGATTCCAGTTCAACGTTACATTCTGGATTGGAATAAAAAGTCAATCTTCACTCATAGAAATGTGTCGGTTCCTAAATACTTTATTTTAAGTAACTCCGCGTTTTTAATACAAAGAGTATACCATAATGAATTTTGATAAAAAAAAAAGTTTCATTGTCAAAATATTTAAGTTTATTAAGAGGATTGACCAAAGTATAAAAATAATTTTTTTATTTTATTAAATTGTTTAATCCTTTCAAGTATGTTCGGAATTTATGGATAAAAATCGTGTTTTTTTTGCATCAGGAGGTGAGCCAAAGATTAATATATTTTTTGCGTCTTCTTGGCGTTAAAACACATTGTTTAGGAAATTCTTGCAAAAATCAAATAATTGTCGAATTTTAATGAAATTTTCAGGTCTTATAGACAAATGAATTAAATTATTTTGGAGCTGTTTTAGAAAGTCTCAGTAAAAATATTTTTCTTTACTTTTGTAACTCAATTACTTAATTTTTTGAAATTTTGAGAAATTTAATTTTATGAAATTTCGAGAAATTTAATTTTATGAAATTGCGAGAAATTTAAATTTCCAATTATATTATTTAAAATTAGGATTCTTTGGAGAATTTAAATCATCAATTCGTTTCTGTCTAACAGAAACACCATTTAGTATCTGACTATATTTCTGAGATGAGGTATTATGTACACTATTTACATTATTCGGACTATCGTCCTCATCTTTGTTGCCATATTTATTACAACGTTTCAGCCGTTGTACGCTTCGATCTTCTTCAGGTGGAAAAAATAGGAGATAACTGATTACAAACATCCATTACACATGGTACGGGGAAGTAAACAGTCTACCCAAGCGAGCGAAAGAAAGGGTTCAGTTCGACATTCCAACCACCTGAAGGCCGGGGCGGGCGTTCAATGGCCAAAACGTTCTGACAAATATGGCAACAAAGATGAGGACAATAGTCCGAATAATGTAAATAGAAACATTATTTACCGAACATCTGCTCTGCATCATAAAATAAAAAATGTAGTAAAACTATGACATTATTAGGAAGGTTTTTAATTCCTTAAACTACATTTATAAATCGTAAATGAAAAAGCTTAATACAAATCAACAAAGACAAATAATTTAAAAATAATTTTGAATTATTTTTTATTAGTGTATAAATGTGCTGATTTTTGTAAGTACGAGTGGCCATAAGCGACATTATCCGAAAGCAGAAGCGATGATTATATTAAATTCAAATCAGAAATTTCTAAGATTCATTTTCCTAAATTTTTCAGATTACAGAGTACTTAAAAATATATACATATAAAGTGACCACAGTATTTTCTTCAATTATGTTTTACAGATAATGTCAACGTAGACCACCATTTGATCTGTCAGCACCTCGTCAAATACGTAAACACGGCTACCGTCGGTTAAAAACACAGCTACCGTCGGTTAAAAACACAGCTACCGTCGGTTAAAAACACAGCTACCGTCAGTTTAAAAAATGCATTTCTGCGATATTTTAAGTTAAAGTAAATAATACTTGTATAAAATTAGATTAATTAAAATTTAAATCAGCTAATATTCTTTAAATAAAGTTTCAGAAAAGTATATTTTATTTTAGGAAAATTTTTAATAAAGATTTTTTTCATTGTAATGAAAGACGACTAAAAATGACGCTAATCAGCTATTCTAGCAAAAAAAAAAAGGATATTCTTTCCAGACTAAGATAGATAGATAGATAGATAGATAGATAGATAGATAGATAGATAGATTTGAACAGGCTGAGATAGATAGATAGATAGATAGATAGATAGATATTGAACAAACATAGATAGATAGAGAGATATATACCGAACATAGAATGATAGAGAGATAGATAGATTTCAACAGGTTGAGATAGATAGATAGATAGATAGATAGATATATATTGAAGAAACATAGATAGAGAGATAGATACTGAACATAGATAGATAGATAGATAGATAGATAGATAGATAGATAGATAGATATGAACACATTAAGATAAATAAATGGCTATCTAGACAGATAGATATTGCACAAAGAAAGATAAATGGATAGATAGATCGATATGAACAGATTAAGATAAATAGATAGATAGATAGATATCGAACAAACATAGATAGATAGATTGATAGGTAGATAGATAGATAGATAGATAGATAGATAGATAGATAGATATGGACACATTAAGATAGATAGCTATCTAGATAAATATTGAACAAAGATATATATATACATATATATATATATATATATATATATATATATATATATATATATATATAGATAGATAGATAGATAGATACTGAACAAATATAGATAGGTAGATAGATATTGAGCAGACATAATAATGTCCACTTAGACCAAAATTAGATCTGTCCATCACCTCGTCAAACACGTAAACACGGCTACTGTTGATTAAAAACACAGGTACTATTTTGTTAAAAATGCTTTTCTGCGATATTTTAAACAGGAAATATTTGTTTTAAATCAGCTGATATTCCACAAATAAAGTTTCAGAAAAATATATTATATTTTTGAAAGACTTTTTAATAAAGAGAATTATATTGAGATGAAAGGCGACTAAAAAATTACTTATTCCAGTTAATTTAAATAGTTTTTGAGGCATAGCAACGTTTCTTGATTATTGGAAATATTAAATTTAATCTATTAGCTTGGAATTAAAAATAAAATAAAAGTTTCAAAAAAGATTTTTCATTTCATTAGGATAAAAATATAAACATTTTTATAGTAAAACTACCAGCAATACTTTTTGATAAAAATATTACCAACAATGCATTTTATCAACTAAAACTATAAATATATATATAAAAAAAAATACCCCGAAAGTATAGAAATAGTAGAAAATATCTTTAATTGAAGGCATGAAACTTCGTTCAAAATATTTAGATTTCAACAATAATGTGGCCTTGTCGGCTGGGGCTTCATAATACACTGACTGAACCTTTGCAGAGAGGGTAAGACCCCACCTCCCAAATGAGACGTCCTGGATATTTTTAACTTACAGTAAATATTTGTTTTAAATCAGCTAATATTTCGCAAATAAGGTTTCAGAAAAATATATATTTTTGGAAGACTTTTTAATAAAGAGAATTACATTGAGATGAAAGACTACTAAAAAGAGGTTCTAATCAGCTATTTTAACAAAAAACAACAAAAAAACAAACAAACAAAAAATGATTTTCAATCAATTGAATCGATGCAAGTTTTTGAACTACAGCAAATTATTTTTTTATTGGGAATATTAAATTTAATTGGTTTGAAATTAAACTTCAAGTAACTTATTCATTTTCTAAAGAAAATATTTTAAACATTAGATATCGCGTTTTTTGTGTGTGTGTGTATGTGTGTGTGTGTATGTGTGTGTGTGTATGTGTTGTCCCTACCTAAAGGTGACACCATTTATAACGATCAACTGAAGTTTTAAGAAATTTTTTTACATACCAACTTCAGTGTTTGATTTCCTTGGGCAAAATTACCCAAAGTGAAAAATGCGTGTTTTTAATATTTAAAATTAAAAGTAACTGATATTTGTTTCAAATCATATTAATTAACCTTTAAATTAGCTAATATTCCTTAAATAAAATTTCAGAAAATTATATTTTATTTTTGAAATATTTTTTAATTAGGAGAATTACATTGTGCTGACAGATGGCTAAAATCAACGATTTTTAATGATATTTTAATAAAAGGAACTCCTTCCAGTCAATTTAAATTCATTTTGTCATACAGCAAAGTATTCTGCTTATTGGAAATATTGAATGTAATCTATTGGCTTCAAATTTAAAATGAAAATAAAAGCTTCATGAAAATATTTTCATTTCTAAAATTTCATTTTAAATGTTAGATTTTTTTGTTGAGGTCACTACATCATTTTACAAAGAAAATTTTTAATAACATATATATATATATATATATATATATATATATATATATATATATATATATATATATATATATCCATTTTTATATGCTTTATTTCATTGACAAAGTTAAAAAATTACGTTTTGCAAACACACATATATATATTCATTTGTATATACACTCTTGTGCAAATTAATTGAAACAAAACGAATAATTCCATTATAATTTACTTTCTTTTTTTCTTATTTTTCAAATGAAACATGACCCAGCGCACATGTTAGTACTTCGTATGTCCATTCCACGAAGTCATTCCTTCCAGATTGACCACAGATTCTCGATTGGATTTAAATCAGGAGAGTTTATGCGCCAGTCTATAGTAAAGAAAGGAGTGCCAGTCCGTTCGTACAGCGTTACAATTTTCGTACGCTTCTTTGGGGTAAGGTCCATCGCAGATAATTGCGACAACTAGTCAACTAATTGCGATAATAGGACAACTAATCGACAGCCGAGTCAATAGTGTCTGGGCGTTATAAAAATCTGATGCAATCACGAATGAGGCAATATTTTTCAAAGCCAAACAAATTTCGTCATACACTCCGAGAATAGATTCATATTACTACATACCACTGCAATTGACCTAATCTGAGGAAAAATAGAAAACGATTACACCCTGACACTTCAGTGGGTGTCCTTGTGGTGAAAGAAAGAAAACTAAAACTGTTGTTTCAATTAATTTGCATATCGGTGTACTTTATTTTATTGATAAAGTAAAAAAAAAGAATAATAAATGTATGTATTCGCCAATGCTTTTTCTTATCGATAATGTTAGGACATCATATTGTTCATTCATATAAATGCGCGCATTGCCGACAATACGTTTCAAGTCTTCATTTCCCCACTGCTTGTACTGGACATATATTTTAGCAATCCGCTTTGTTTTAACAGCAATACTGTCACTTAAATAACAAATCTAACCTTCTTCAGAAATAAATAACTTCATGAATTAATCTAGTGTTACAAAAATTGGCAACCATCCATTAATGGTTTAGACATTTGTATATGGTTCAAATTTACAACTTTCATCATATTGAATGAGATCAAACTGAAATATTGGATTGAAAATGATATTGCGAATTAGGAGCTCCTTCTTGAAAATAAAAGACTAAAATAAAAGAGATTAAATTCAGAGAATTAATTTTCTCAACTGGGCCAAATAAAGCCAACAAGCAATGAAAAGTGTCCGAAGTTAGCCAGCTAGAAATATATCGTCTTTCAATAGGACAGTGCCATACCTCGTGTCTGTCTGCAGATCATTCACAACTGTAATGTCTGCGATGTCCCAATCGGCCCACCGTACTCACCTAAATTTGCATCTTCGAATTATTCCTGATTTCCATTTCTAACAAAATTTCTCAATGGAATGAACTTCAGTTCACCGGAACCCTGTCAAATCTCTTAGAACTGTTCCTTATACAGCAAGAAGACAAGATTGTAGAGAATGGAACTATGAAACTTGCTCAAAGATGGCCGAATATAGTTGAACAGAATAGTAACGATACAGATAAATAAATCTACAGACAAATATGAAAATATTATTCTTTGAAATTCTGGTTTTTTTTTCTTTTGGTTTTTTTCAACCCAAGTGAGCTTTATCAATAAACTTCGAAAAGCCACTACAGTAATTCAAGACTAAGTTTTTACTAGTTAATTTTTTAACATTCTGAATAAAATAAGGTATCTAATAATTTATATGAGTAAAGATTAAGTCTTAAACATCGTCAGTAAAATAAAATATCTAAAAATGAATCCATTTATTTGAATGGAAATTAAGATTTTTAACTTTGTCAAAGTAAAACATTTAAAAATGAATGTCTGTCATTGAAGATTACATTTTTAACTTTGTTTATAAAATAATATATTTAAAATTAATACATGGAAAAGAGCGAAATTTGTTTTTTTTTTTTCAAGAAAAGATAATATTCAATAGCAAATACATATATGTGAGAACAATGACGTTCAATTTATTGCTAATATAAATTAATTTCTATATCTACCCTGGTTTCCTAATTGTAGCTAAAATTACGATATATTACAATTAAGCATTCTTTGATTCTGATTGCTTTGACTGTAGAAGGCTTACGGTCATATCACGTTGGAACACCAGTTCCCGTAGGATCACCGAAGTTAAGAATGATGGGTCTGATCAGTACCTAGATGTTTGACTGCTTGGAAATAGTATGTGTTCTAAGTTTGGATGTGTGGGTGATATGCCTTACGTTGACATCACGTTGGCCCAACTGTTCCCGTAGGATCACCGAAGTTAAGAATATTAACCCTAGACATTACCTAGATGGCTAAATACTTGGAAATACTATGTGTTCTATGTTTGGGTGTGTGGGTGATATGTCTATATCTTTATCACGTTGACACACCTGTTCTCGTACAATCAGCGAAAATAAGCAATATTGAGTTCCATGTACCATGTCTAATGGATGTCAGTTATCAGTTATCTCCTGTTAATTCATCTCTGGAGAGACTTTGGAGTCTCCACTGCCTTAACTAGGTATTGAACTCACAACTCTTTTGGTCCTGTGTGACACTGTTTAGCTATGGTAATTGGTTAACTAATTAAGCGTAGAAATTAAGACGAGAAATACTTGAGGCGAGAAAGATCTATATCGAAAGACAGACTGAGCGACATTTTTTTTAACAAAAAAAAAATGAATAGGAAAAGATTTTATTTCATTTACGAGGAAAGATACCTTTTTCGCAGAAGACAAAATCCGTAAGAGAAAACCAGATTTCGGATTCTGTCAGAATTAATTAATGTCATGAACAGATAGTGACGCGACAAGGAAAACAGAATTCTAAAAGATAAACAATGCCGGGCCACACATACGACCGTGGAAGAATTTCAGTGAGACCAACCTAAAAGAATAGCCACTAATTATCTTTCAGAGATATCATTTAGTTTTGGCTCTTGAGTCCAGCGATGAGACCCATCTGTTGTATGTCCGGATCTTGACATGAGAAAAGAGAGTCGAAAAGGGGGGATCATTATTATTGCCAGACATGGTGACTCGAAAATGAGCATCTGGGGGTACGAAAATTTTAAGACACGAGAAAAATAAAGAATTTGATTATCAAGTAAAAACGACCACCCAGGTTAAAAGTTGACTAGCAGTGATCGGTGGAGATTCTGCTAAGAGGATTTTGAGTGGCTCAGGATAAAATTTTAATTATGGCCACGTGGAATTCATAAGAATTCTGACCGATAGAAAAGAAGGAAAGAAAAGAGAATTTTTTTCTGGGCGATAATTTTAAGAAGGCCAATTCTAGCCACACCCACACTGACGAGCGATCATTGGCTGAGTGGTGGCGTGAGTGATAGGTGAAGGTGAATGTATGAGAAAAGCGGGGAAGTTGTCGACACCCACTAAGATGTGTATGAGATACCAATATGTGAAAGGAAGTGTCTAGGAGGATAATTTTCCTCACGAACGAGGGAGAAAACCCCGGAGAAGGAAAGGGATTAGCTTCCAAAAATGGGAAGTAATAAATTTTCTTGTCCTGGGGACAAAGAAAATTATTGTTGGGAATTAAGAATTGTCAAAGAATCCAAACCACGACAGGCCCCAAACCGATTTTGGTCGGTGTCCATATAAACCAATGTCACCGGGCGTTCAGAGTTGAGTTGGTTTGGAGATCGGAGAGGCAGACACAGATCGACAAAGAGCTATTGGGCTCGAGCTGACCGAGATTTCCACGTCCTTTTCGACTTGGTCTTCCTACCAAATGCAAGTTTTTATTGACGAACGACTTAAGATACCATAACTCGCTTAAGAAATGCAAAAAGTGTCACAAATCCATAGAAACAGGCCGGGAGAGAAACACACCCCTGTATTCAACAGATAGATTAAGTTAATTGTTATTTCTCAACATATTTGAACCTCGTGAGTTTGTTTTATTATTTTCTTTTACATACGCTTGTGCGGTATCACATTTACCCCGGATTCAGCTTGCACTACGGCCCAACGCCTGATTGATTTCGTCTACCTAAGATCAAAGTCACAACGTGGGTAGGTTAGACTTGAGATCAAAGCAGTTACTTCGGTGACCAAGCGTTGGAGGCGAGCTGAGAACGACAAAGCTGGTATCGAACCGGAAACGACCAGATCGACCAGGACACAGGCTAGTGGCGGCGACATGGAGTCAACCCTAAAACGCTGGTGGAAGAAACCTTACAGCTTCACGCCGCAACTGGGAGTTGACCACGGGCCGACGGCGCAGTGTCATATATTGACGTCGCGACGAGTGGACGTCCCATATTGGCGCTTGCGCTGCGACCGCCGGCGGGTGTCACACCTGTCACTGGATCTAACCAACGCCTTTATCCACTGTGCCATGTGTCTTTAAGGAGACATGGCACAGTCTACCCCAGCGAGAAAAATAAAGGTTTCAGTTCGACATTCCAACCAGCTGAAGAAGGCTGGAATGTACAACAGCCGAAACGTTGTGAAAAATGTGGCAACAAAGTTGAGGACGATAGTCCGAATAATGTAAATAGTGTACATCATACATCATGTTAGAAATATAGACAGATACTAAATCATTATTATCTAAAAAAAATGCTTACAATCTAAAAATAATTTATGGCTTCAAATAATCTGCAAAGAGTTGATAAGTCGTAAAATACGAATCAATAAATAAGAGCGAAAGGCGTTGAATGAACAGAATTTTGATTTTCAATTGGCTAATCTATCACGGATGATACTAAATGTGTTCAAACATTTCCAAGCATTTTTTTAAATGGACAACATTTCCAGTCACTTATATGGTTACCATTCATCTTGTCTAACTCGTTGGGAAATGTTCAAACAATTAGCTATATACAATGGATTTCTCAGAACAGTTATTAAAAATGGCCCCCAGGGAATGAAATCTTTAAGTTTTAAAGAAGACAATTCTTCGCGTCGTCTTATAGACTGACGCTAGAGAATTGCAAAGAGGTTTGCAAAAGTACATGAGATGAAGACTTCTCACAGCAACATTTACAGTGGATAGCACATTTAACTTTTAACATGTAACTTGTAACATGTAACTTTGTAACATGTAACTTTGTAACATCTAATTAAGCGGTAAAATAATTCCATAATCAAAATGTTAGGAAACATTCTTCCTACCGTAAACAAAATGTAAGGAAAAATATTCTTTCAAAAATCCAAAGAAAGATCTGCAATTTAATCGATTCTTACCATGTATCTCGACTTCAGATTGCTTTTCTACATATATTTCCATGGCATCTTTTTTGATGATTTTTCCCCTGATTCCCCGACTACATGAATATAAGCATGTTACTAGTTTGCCAAATAGGTCTCAGCGATTTACTGTTATATTACTTAAAAGCAACCACCACTATTACTCTAATATTTTCTTTTCTCGCACTTCCTACCTGTTAAAATCCCTCCCTATTTCTTGCTTTCCTGATAACTACAATCTCCAAAAATTTAAACGCATCATCAATCGCCATCTTCCGCTTTCATGAACCCTGTTCCTTTTATGTCCTTTCCACAATTCTCACTATTTCCAGTTTTTACTTTTGATTTCACTTTCACTTTCACTTTCAATTTTACACCCTGTAACCACCTACGCTTTAGTAGCATTATCGCCCTTGCTGGGCGTGAAACGATTAAAAAAGATCATCAATAGTAGAAATAACGATAACAGTGGACTTGTCAAGTCTATTTCTGGGAAAAACTCCATAGAAACTTTTAAAAATTTTAACCGAGAGTAATACTGTTTCGGTCCCTGAAAGGCGTTATTGTCATGTCGTGAAGTGAGACAAAGGGGCGGTGATGGTTGCCATTTGCAATTCCGTCATGGAGCATGTGCGAGACAAAGACTTAAACTGTTTGTGATTTGCATGCGCGAGCATGTAACTGATAAAACTGAAGAGGCACGAAGGAGGCAGTTTTTTTTTAATCGGACGGTTCAAACCGCGCAGTGGATTGATAGCGGAGAGACATGTGCTGGGATGTTTTGATATTGGACGTACGATTTTTGATTGCAACATTTCCTTCTGCGCCCGTTTGGATTTTAAAAAGCTTTTGATTATCTGACTTGCTTTGGAGGCACGGTGGAGTAATGGATAGCGGCTCGGATTGAGGAATCGAAGAGCCGAGTTCGAATTCCAGTCGAATCCATTATATTCGCTTGCATGCTAATACACTTGGGAAAGGTATGAATCCGATTCTTCTCCCCTCAGCAGGAGAGACTAGGTTCTATAGCCTTGGATGGCAACCGGTCTACTGCAGAAAGAAATGGCAACCTACTGCGGGAAAAATCTGCCTAGTCAGTTATGTATCGAAAGATACATGATCGTTTAAGCGTTATCACGCATGGCATCTAACTGATTGAATGCCAAATTCAAATATCAATCTGCTTCATTTCGCCCTCACCCCCAGTTATGGGTAAGTAGCTCTATTTTACATGGTCTACCGTAGAAAGAAATGGAATCCTACTTCGGGAAACAATTTGCCTCGACACTCAAGTATCGAAAGATACATGATCGCCTAAACGTTTATCACGTATGGTACATAACTGGCTAAATGCCAACTTCAAATATTAATCCTCTTTCTCTCCCCCTCAGCTATGGGTAAATAGCAGTACAGACTGGGTTCTATAGCCTTGGATGGCAACTGGTCTACCGCAGAAAGAAATGGCAACCTACTACGGGAAAAATCTGCCTCGTCCCTCATGTATCGAAAGATACATGATCGCCAAAGCGTGTATCATGCATGGAAGATAACTGACTGACTTGCTTTGAACCAGAAATACTACTTCAAATCAACTACATGCCATCATAAGGAAACCGTTATTTTCTCTATGTATTATCATTAGACATCAAGTAATGTCTTCATTTTGAAAATCTTTTTTCTTCTTTTCTAATGACAGACTACAAACTGTATTATAAAACATTTATAACTCTCAATTTCGATTCCCTCCCCCAAGGGACCATTCGCGTGCTTGTTTTCGAAAAGATGTTATTATCAGACTTAATCATTCGGTTCAGTTAATCGCTCTGCTAATCTCGTCCCAACATGCGCTCGTTATGACTTAAAGGAAATATGAAACATGATTCCTATGTTGTGTAATCTTTGCTTAGTTTTAACTTAACAACGCAGATGCACTTTTCGTTCGATTGTTTAGGTAACATGTCTTATTGCATTTGGGATTAATCAAACGAAGACATTAAAACGTTCATTCACGCTAACGACTGTACAACGAAGGACACAGTAAATAGAAAAAATATATTAATATTCAATAGGAATTTTCACTGAAAATACCACTTGAAAATACTTTTTACTATACAAATGTAATGCCGGTGATATTTTTTTATGAAGATGTATTGCAAATCATATTTATTGCTTTACTATAAAGTATTTTGCAAATGAATTTTACTATAAAAATGAATTACAAACGATAATTTCTGTCAAAAACCATTGCAAATGATTTTTACTTTAAAACTGCATTACAAATGATTTTTACTATAAAAATGCATTGCAAATGATTTTTACTATAAAAAGTTATTGCAAATGATTTTTAATATAAAAATGCATTGCAAATGATTTTTACTATAAAAATGCATTGCAAATGATTTTTACAATAAAAAGTTATTGCAAATGATTTTTACTATAAAAATGCATTGCAAATGATTTTTACTATAAAAATGCATGACAAATGATTTTTACTATAAAAATGCATTGCAAATGATTTTTACTATGAAAATGCATAGCAAATGATTTTTACTATAAAAATGCATGACAAATGATTTTTACTATAAAAATGCATCGGAAATGATTTTTACTATGAAAATGCATTGCAAATGATTATTACTATAAAAATGCATTGCGAAGGATTTTTACTATAAAAATGCATTGCAAATGATTTTTACTATAAAAGGTTATTGCAAATGATTTTTACTATAAAAATACATTGCATATGATTTTTACTATAAAAAGTTATTGCAAATGAGTTTTACTATAAAAATGTATTGCAAATGATATTTACTATAAAAATGCATTGCAAATGATTTTTACTATAAAAATGCATTGCAAATGATTTTTGCTATGAAAATGCATTGTAAATGATTTTTACTATAAAAATGCATTGCAAATGATTTTTACTATAAAAGGTTATTGCAAATGATTTTTACTATAAAAATACATTGCAAATGATTTTTACTATAAAAATACATTGCAAATGATTTTTACTATAAAAATGCATTGCATATGATTTTTACTATAAAAAGTTATTGCAAATGAGTTTTACTATAAAAATGTATTGCAAATGATATTTACTATAAAAATGCATTGCAAATGATTTTTACTATAAAAATGCATTGCAAATGATTTTTGCTATGAAAATGCATTGCAAATGATTTTTACTATAAAAATGCATTGCAAATGATTTTTACTATAAAATGCATTGCAAATGTTTTTTACTATATATATACATTGCAAATGATTTTTACTAAGAAAATGCATTGCAAATGATTTTTACTATAAAAATGCATTGCAGATGATTTTTACTATGAAAATGCATTGCAAATGATTTTTACTATAAAAATGCATTGCAAATGATTTTTACTATAAAAATGCATTGCAAATGATTTTTACTATAAAAATGCATTGCAAATGATTTTTACTATAAAAAGTTATTGCAAATGATTTTTACTATAAAAAGTTATTGCAAATGATTTTTACTATAAAAATGCATTGCAAATGATTTTTACTATAAAAATGTACTGCAAATGATTTTTACTATAAAAATGTACTGCAAATGATTTTTACTATAAAAATGCATTGCAAATGATTTTTACTATAAAAATGTACTGCAAATGATTTTTACTATAAAAATGCATTGCAAATGATTTTTACTATAAAAATGCATAGCAAATGATTTTACTATGAAAATTATCAGGCTGTGACGAATGAAGACTGAGACTGTACCAATAGTAATTGGAGCCCCTTGGCCTCGTGAGAAAAGATATAGATATTTTTACTACTGTCACAGGTAACATCAACATAAAATACCCAGAAAATCGTCATATTAGGAACATCCCATATAACAAGAAAATTGCTATCAATTAGGACAATTCTCCTATAGGGCCAAAGGACCATAGTTTGAACTCGGATCTATAGGATACAAAGCAGGGAACATAACATACACAAATAATAATAATAATAATAATAATAATAATAATCAATAAAATTTAAAAAAAAAAACTTGTTTAAAATGAATAAAATCTAAATAAAAATTTACCCAACGGAAGACTGAGATAGATAGATAGATAGATAGATAGATAGATAGATAGATAGATATGAATAGTGTTGAGATGTTGAGTGTTTCCGCGTGAGTGTATTGAAATAAGGACAAACACATACGTAGGGAAAAATACTGGTATATTCGAAGAGGTATTTACAACAGAGAGATTAGTAATCAAACGAACGCAGGTTAGTCAGTCACAATCAGAAAGAGTATAAAGTCCAACTGTAACTTCCGGTAGAGAGACGGAAGTGTGATGGTCACCTGATCTCCCCGAGAACTCTATAGAACTGTCCTATTAGTAGTAGAGAGATCAGTCCATTCTGATGAGAAGGTGGGTGCGCCCCAACAAATAGATTGAGATAATTTTACATGTCAACCCTTGATGGATTATTTAATGTCAATTTCTTTGTATGATACGCCGTTCTTCTCCTTATAATTCCCTGCCGTGTTTCTCCGGAAGGTTTTGGATTATGGCTTTCCATCATTTCCAGCTCGCTGTAAAGTAAAATTTAATAAACATTTGTCTTTTTATTATCTCCCCTAAAACCTTTGTTTTGCCCCCATTTACACCATCTCGTTAGGTAGGTTATGTTCTGTTCTCTTCTGTCCCTCTTGATTTCAATTTTTGCTGTGAGTATCCAATCTTCCAAGCCCTCTTTCCTTACTATATGACCTAGAAGTATCAACTCTCGCTTTCTGATGTTAAGTATAAGATTAATTTTTGTTTCTGTTTTCCCTCGAACATCATCTTTGATCACATATTCGGCCTATGGTATTCTCAGTATCTTTCTGTAGAACCATATTTATGTTGCTCCCGGTGATTTCTTCATGTGTGATGAGATTGTCTGGAATTCTCTGATATATAGGAGGACCAATAACAAAATCTCATTAACAGACATAACAGACATGAAGCTGGAAGAGAGTTCCACAAGCAAGAAATGCTAGAAATAAAAAAATAAAACCCATTTGCAGTGAAATCAAAGTTAAGGATAGTTGGAAAACATACTGATCAAAATTAGTGATAAAACATTAAAACTCTCAGAAAAAAGATAAGTTCCCTGTGGATTATTTTGATATTCATAATTTCTATTTTAAATTTGTTTCTTTTTTGGTTGCTTCAAATAACAAAGAAAAAAATGTTATATTTAATACAGCATTTTGTGTCTTTGCCTCTTCATCCAAAGAAGGAACTTTTACAATTCTCACATATGCACTAACGCCAATGTTGCATGTAGGAAGAAAATTATAATGTTAAAAACAAACAAAATCAGGAATGGTTGTATTTGTTACCACAAAAGGGTTCCTGGAATTTTCTGGATAAATTTAAAAGGACAAGAACCTTTTTAGTTTCTAACGAATTTTTCCTGTTTCTTAATAATTTGCTTAGATTCAGCAATGCATATTTCAACGTCCCAATGTGTCTTTTGATTTCGATGTTGCACATTTCGTCTCTGGTTAAAAGAATATCCAGATATTTAAATCTTTGTATTTAATTGATTTTGGTATCGCCAATTTATAACTTGCATATTAAGCCGTTTCTATTATTGATAACTCTATATTCGGCCATATTGTGATCTATGTTTAGAGCTTCTTTTCTCAGGTTTAATCTGTTATTTTATTTCTTATTTTGATATATATTCAGTGATATTCTTCTTATGTTTATACTTTTATACGTTTATTGAAAAGCTTATATTCTTCCTTATTTTGATGTGTATTCAGGGCTATTCTTCTTATGTTTATACGTTTATTCTTTTATTAACAATACTAACTTTTGCCTCATTTTGATATATATTCAGTGCTATTCTTCTTATGCTTAAACATTTAATGACCACCCTAAATTCTGCCTTATTTTGATATATATTCAGTGCTATTCTTCCAATGTTTTAATTTTATTCTTTTATTGACAACTATAAATTCTGCCATATTTTGATATATATTCAGTGCTATTCTTCTTATATTAATACTTTTATTCTTTTATTGAAAACCCTAAATTCTGCCTTATTTTGATATATATTCAGTACTATTCTTCTTATGTTTATACTTTTAATGACCACCCTAAATTCTGCCTTATTTTGATATATATTCAGTGCTATTCTTCTTATGTTTAAACTTTTTTTATTTTATTGAAAACACTAAATTCTGCCTTATTTTCATATATATTCAGTGCTATTCTTCTTATGTTTAAACTTTTATTCTTTTATTGAAAACACTAAATTCTGCCTTATTTTGATATATATTCAGTGCTATTCTACTTATGTATATACTTTTATTCTTTTATTGACAACTATTAATTCTGCCTTATATTGATATTGATACATATTCAGAGCTATTCTTCTTATATTAATACTTTTATTCTTTTATTGAAAACACTAAATTCTGCCTTATTTTGATACATATTCAGTGCTATTATTCTTATGTTTAAACTTTTATTCTTTTATTGAAAATCCTAAATTCTGCCTTATTTTAATATATATTCAGTGCTATTCTTCTCATGTATATACTTTTATTCTTTTATTGACAACCCAAAATTCTGCCTTATTTTCATATATATTCAGAGCTATTCTTCTTATATTAATACTTTTATTGTTTTATTGAAAAAACTAAATTCTGCCTTATTTTGATATATATTCAGAGCTATTCTTCTTATGTTTAAACTTTTATTCTTTTATTGAAAATCCTAAATTCTGCCTTATTTTGATATATATTCAGTGCTATTCTTATGTATATACTTTTATTCTTTCACTGAGAGCCATAAATTCTGTCTGATTTTCATATATATTCAGAGCTATTCTTCTTATAATAATACATTTATTCTTTTATTGAAAACACTAAATTCATCCTTATTTTGATATATATTCAGTGCTATTCTACTTATGTATATACTTTTATTCTTTTATTGACAACTATTAATTCTGCCTTATATTGATACATATTCAGAGCTATTCTTCTTATATTAATACTTTTATTCTTTTATTGAAAACACAAAATTCTGCCTTATTTTGATACATATTCTGTACTATTATTCTTATGTTTAAACTTTTATTCTTTTATTGAAAATCCTAAATTCTGCCTTATTTTGATATATATTCAGTGCTATTCTTATGTATATACTTTTATTCTTTCACTGAGAGCCATAAATTCTGTCTGATTTTCATATATATTCAGAGCTATTCTTCTTATAATAATACATTTATTCTTTTATTGAAAACACTAAATTCATCCTTATTTTGATATATATTCAGTGCTATTCTACTTATGTATATACTTTTATTCTTTTATTGACAACTATTAATTCTGCATTATATTGATACATATTCAGAGCTATTCTTCTTATATTAATACTTTTATTCTTTTATTGAAAACACAAAATTCTGCCTTATTTTGATACATATTCTGTACTATTATTCTTATGTTTAAACTTTTATTCTTTTATTGAAAATCCTAAATTCTGCCTTATTTTGATATATATTCAGTGCTATTCTTCTCATGTATATACTTTTATTCTTTTATTGACAACTATTAATTCTGCCGTATATTGATACATATTCAGAGCTATTCTTCTTATATTAATAATTTTATTTTTTTATTGAAAACACTAAATTCTGCCTTATTTTCATATATATTCAGTGCTATTATTCTTATATATACACTTTTATTCTTTTATTGACCACCATAAATTCTGCCTTATTTTCATATATATTCAGTGCTATTATTCTTATTTTTAAACTTTTATTCTTTTATTGAAAACACTAATTTCTGCCTTATTTTGATATATTTTCTGTGCTATTCTTCTTATGTATATACTTTTGTTCTTTTATTGACAACCCTAAATTCTGCCTTATTTGATATATATTCAGTGCTATTATTCTTATGTTTTAACTTTTATTCTTTTATTGAAAATCCTAAATTCTGAGTTATTTTGATATATATTCAGTGCTATTCTTCTTATGTATATACTTTTGTTCTTTTATTGACATCACTAAATTTTGCCTTATTTTGATTTATGTTTAGTGATTTTTTTTCTCAAGTTTTTTCTCCATCTTCTTTATGGATTGTAGTAGATTTCTTTCTGTGTCTTCTATCATCCCTGTGTTATCTACATATCATATGATGTTTAGCTCGTTGCCGTCAATAATTAATCTATGTAGACTTCTAATTCTCTCAGAATTGTTACACAAACATAAGCTGACTAAGTCCGGTGAGAAGAAATATCTTTTTCTTATACCCATGTCTATATTTTACCTTTACTGAACTCATTTTCTATCCATATACAGGTGATTTGCTGCCATTATAGGTTCTGGATTATTTTAATAACCTTCTCAAACATTTCACTGTTCCCTAGCAGTTCCAAGATTTCTCTGGGAAGCAGTTTATAAAATAAACTGTTGCATAATTGATAAGCCGCATGTATACATTATTTTGCATTAACATTGTTCTTTCTGGCTTAATTTACTACGCAGTATAAAATCTATCACACTAGTATTACTAATTATTACTCCATGCCGAAGCAATTTTATTAACAATTGACATTTACTGCTGATGCGATAAATCAATTGCTGGTCCAAATTCAGACACGAATGACTACAAAAATATCTCCCTTCCCAAATTTATAAACAAAACATACAGATGCATGTTGGTATTTTCTCCTAGCCAATAAGATAGGCCACTTTACGGTCTCATCCGTTTTAATTCAGAATGCTACGATTGCTTTTCTGTATCCCATTTTTTGTGTTAACACCATTCTTCTTTTTATTGTATGTGTCGTGGCTCTTCAGGTGGTATGCGATCATGGCTGTCCACTTCTCCCTATCCCTTGTAGCCCTCGATATGTTTCGTCCCGTTGTCATCACAGACTCATTACAGACCACGTTCTGTCATCCACTTGCTTAAGCCCGCCAGGTATGCCACGCGTTGCTTTCCCTTGTCTCTTTTTCCCTCTATTCAACCTGTGAGTATCAGATTCTCTAGGCCCATCTTTCTCTACCAGAAATTTCATCTTCTTCTTCTTAATGTTAAGTATCAGCTTCCTACTTGTGTGCATCAACTCCGAAACCTCATCGTTGTTCACACGCTCGCTCCATGATATCCTTAGCATCCTTCTGTAAAACCATGCCTCTGTTGCCTTGCGTCTCTTCTTCATCATCGAGGAGAGCGTTCAAATTTGCTGCCGCAAAGGAGGACAGGTATCACGTGGCAGATCCTTACTCTTTTCTCTGTTACTAAAAAATCCTTCTGTACTGCAATATTCTGCCCAGCTTTTCGAATGCGTCCTTGGCTATCGCGATCCGTCTTCGGATCTCAGCGTTGCACCTACCATCCTCCGTCAAATCACTTCTCAGATATTTAAACTTCCGCACCTGCTTGATTTTTTTAGTATCCCCGACCTTCAAATCGCATTTTGGGCTTGTCCTTTTACTGATAACCATGTATTCTGTCTTCTTGTAGTTTATGCTTAGTCCCTTCTTCTCGCTCTCCCTCGCTAGCTTCTGTAGGAGATTTTCTAATTTCTTTTCTGTGTCTGCTATCAGTACGGTGTCATCTGCGTATCTTATGTTGTTAAGATTTTGGCCGCCAATTCTGGTAGGATTTCCAATTCACTCAGAATTGCCTTGATGTTTGGTTGATTAGGTCCGGTGAGAAGACACATCCTTGCCTTTCGCTCCTTTCTAATTTTGTATATCTGCTGAACTCCTCTGTCCGCATGCAGACCGTATATGTTCTTGATTATTCTTATACCTTTCCTAAATATGTCAAGTTTGCTGAGCAATTCCAAAAGATACTTGTGGCGTACTTTGTTGAACGGGTTGTTTACTTGCTTAATATTATTTTTATACTGTTCTTTTCCTTCTATTGTTATTGCAAACTTTGTCAATTCTGTTTGTTGGGAATGTCTGTTAATTACATTTAATCATGACCAATTACTCTACACTACTCATGAAAAAGGGTAAACTTTTTTCCGATGATATCACTAATATAATTAAATGGATCGCGAAGAAATTGATCCCATGTCACTAGCACATTTGTTAGAAAGGCCTTCAGCATCGATATACTACAGTGTACAGTGGAAATACCTCCCACATAAACCTCCCAGAAATACCTATCACAAAATGATAAGACATCAGTTACAACGGTCTCTTGTCATTATATGTGAAATATTTCTGGCAATTACACCGTTGTGCAAATTAATTGAAACAACCGTTTTAATTTCATTTCTTTCAGCAAACGATCATTTTTAGACCCAGTGGATTGAAAGGTGTAATCAATTTCTATTTTTCCACAAATTAAGTCATTTGCAGTAGTGTGCAGTAATATGAATCTATTCCGTATGATGAAATTTATTTGGCATTGAAAAATATTGCGTCATCCGTGATGTCAGATTTTTGTCACGCCCAGATACTATTGTCTCACCTGTCGATTAATTGTCCTACTGCCATTGTCTGCGACGGACGTTACTCCAAGGAAGCATACTAAAATTGTAACGCTGCACGAACACAATGGCATGCTTTACCAGTGAGCAAGTCAAAATACTATCGCCTGGCTCGGAAATTCTCCTGATTTAAATCCAGGTATCCGTGGTCAATCAGCAAGAAAAGACTTTGTGGAATGGACATATGAAGTATCATTGGGAAAAATACGAGAACAAGTAAATAATAACGAAATTATTCGTTTTTTTTTTCAATTAATTTGCAAAATGGTGAATATTGCGTCCTGTATAATTTATTTGAACTGGTCGAGATTTTTATATTATAAGACTCAAAGTTTCAGACAATACAATCGTCAGGATTTCATTATATGGAATATCGTGTTTGTCCCTGATAAAACCGTGTATATTGTTTCACAACCGAATCCAGGGACTGAACTCATTACTATCAAATGAGAGAAAAACTTCACTAATACGTGCTTATATATACTGTGCTACCGTCTTAAGGTACTTTGGATTATCAGGGTGGATTTGGACTACTTTTAATAGTTTTTTTGATTTTTGAAACAAGGTATAGCTAATAGTTTGGTTTGGTTTATTTTGCTTTACAGCATATCAACACCTGAATGGGTTATTTAATGCCGACACAATTTTTATTGCTGGTAATATGTTTTTCTTCAAAAATCTATTTCTGGGAATATTTACCCTTGAAGAAATCTATAGCTGGTCATATTTTTTTCAAAGAATGTATAACTTTGTATTGCTGCTATTGTTTTTTAAGTATTGCTGATAATAATTTTTCCCTCAAAAATCATTGCTGGTAATAATTTATTTTATTACAAAGTATCTCTAGTATTAAAACCTATTTTTACACAAGTTTGGGTGTTAACTACCTGCCACTGCTGGGACCCCAACAGGTGTCCCCACCCCGGGTAAAGGTGGACCTGGGAACACCAGCAATTAAGAGGTGGTTCCACGCCCCTCAAAACCTCCTGATCAGAGGCCTTGCTGTTGGACGTAGTTTATCGTAATGCCCAGGACGAGCGGGTGTAGTTTATCATCATACCGAGGACGAAGGTATAGCTAATAGAAATGATTTATTCGTACAAGTTATCACATATTTAGTTATTATAGATTTTATTTTTATATACACGATTCGGCCAAGTTTTTTTCGACCATCATCAGTTGTTCATGATATAGGCGAGATAGGTTATCTAATTTGTTGGATATTGTCTTATTATCTGTTCATAGGATGCCGATATTTTGTATCTACAAAACAAGTATATATATAATCCTGAGCCAGAATTACGGAATAGTCCATTATTTATGATTTATCATCAAGAGACGCTAAACATTTATATTCCCGTTTGCCTTTCTTTCTTTCATTTTCTCACTGAAAACAAATAGTGCCTTTTCCTCTCTTTCTACGCAATCAAAAATGAACAGTCTAGGAATTGGCAGGGTGTAGTGGTCGTGCTAAGTAATGAAGGGCAGGACAAATTATAATAGGATATTAATAATAACCCTAGCTGCTCCAAAGAAGTATTGAGTACTAATTCTATCCGGGATAACTTCTACTACCAAAGGGATTCGGACAATGCAAGCATTATGATATGGGAGTGGAAAATGTCACTCACCTCACCGGAATAATTCCGAGTATCCCATCGATCCAGAAGTCTGCATTTCTTGGTGCTCTACATATTCTATTGCTGCTGTTGCCAAATCTCATGCCACTTTGAGTCAACGCTGCGAGATCGTCTGTAAATTACAGATGGCGCCTTGAACTTCTAGATGACTCGAGTTGGATCATCAGGTGTCCACAGGGCGTGACTAAGCAAGCGAACACGGCGCAAGTAATGGGGTGGAGGACGCCCAGCTGGCCGGTCCTCCGGCAGGGCTCTTTGTTGCACACAAGAAGCTATGGACGAGGGAGGTGGCGGTCTTACTGAGGGCCCAATATTCTGTGAAAGGTGTTATTGGCCTGAGGTTTTACGACTTAATGGAGAACACTCAAAATCAATATCTTAAGTTGAAAAAGAGAATCGTACGAGAGAAAATGATAATAATGATTAGTGGAGCGATAAGAAATGGAATGTTACATGTCTTTGTTGCCGCTTCATCTCCATTGTAAACCGTCAAAAATTACCGGTAGAAAAACATCAGCGATTGCATTATAAAAGCAAAAAATATTTCCTCCAAAATAAAGAGATGAAAATCAAAATGGCTGTCCCCGGTTTGAAACAAATTGGAAAATCATTTTTTTTTTAAATTCAGCATAGAAAATTGTCAAAGAAGAAAAATGCTATCATTAAATATGGTCCAAAGGATAATTCGGTATCCAACTGATTAAGCAATCATTCTTTGTCGCACGTAGAACTCTTTATTAGAATTCTCTAAGCATTAAATCCGTGCACCTGCAGTTGCACTCAACCCTGCTGTTTGCAGACTTGCTTCTGTGTTCTGTTAAACTTTGAAAAAGGAAGAAAATATTTGCAATTCCTGTTTGACTGCGCATGCGCGAAATTAGAGAATCATACGTGAGCGTATTTCTTTAAATTTTAATCCACCATTTGGCAATTATTTTTTCCTTGTAAAAGATTCATTGGCTGAATTACAAGAGGAACTTTTTTAAAGCACTTCCTTCAGCATAAGTCCGAATTACATCATGCATTTTCAAATGCTGATTTCTCAATCATGAAAGTGTTTTTGTCCCAAACCACGCTGTTTTTGAAAAATCTAACAAACAAATTACCTTTCTTAAAATATGAAATAATAAAAACCAAATTTTGACATTTTTTTTTTCATTTTTGCCGGCTTAGTTTTGACATGAAATTAAAAAATTAAAATAAAACAAAAAGAAAGAAAATATTGGTTTTGAAATTAAATAAATGTGATGATATGAAGAAAGAAACACAGGTGAAAGAAAGAAAGAAAGAAAGAAAGAAAACAGGTGAAAGAAAGAAAGACAGAAAGAAAGACAGGTGAAAGAAAGAAAGAAAGAAAGAAAGAAAGAAAGATAAAAAGAAAGAAAGATAAAAAGAAAGAAGGACAGATGAAAGAAAGACAGATGAAAGACAGATGAAAGAAAGACAGAAAGAAAGACAGGTGAAAGAAAGAAAGACAGGTGAAAAAAAGAAAGACAGAAAGAAACAAAGAAAGACAGAAAGAAAGACATATGAAAGAAAGACAGAAAGACAGGTGAAAGAAAGAAAGACAGGTGAAAGAAAGGCAGGTGAAAGAAAGAAAGAAAGAACGAAAGAAAGAAAGAACGAAAGAAAGAAAGCAAAAATAAATGAAAGAAAGAAAAAAGAAAGAAACCATAAATTTGGGCAAGCATTGTTGATTAAAAAAGAAAAAAAGAAGAAAAAGAAAGAGAGTGAGTGAGAGAAAGAATGAAAAAACGAAATAAATGAATAATTAAATAAATGGTTAGAGATTTTAAAGAAAGAAATGGTGAAAGAGAGAAGAAAGAAAGGAAAAAAGAAAAAATAAGAAAGAAAGAATTAAAGAAAGAAAGAGAGAAAGAGGGAAAGAAAGAGAAAAAGAGGGAAAGAAAGAAATGGTGAAAGAAAGACAGAAAGAAGGAAAGAAGAATAAATGAAAGAAAAAGAAACAAAACAGAATTTTGGGTAACTATTGTTGATTAAAAAAAGAAAATTATAAATTAAATAAATGAGAGGACATGATGTAAGAAAGAAAGAAAGAAAGAAAGAAAGAAAGAAAGAAAAAAACGATTAAATGAAAGAAAAAAGAAAACATAGAAATCTTTGCAACCATTGTTGATTAAAAAAGAAACGCATAAATTAAATAAATGAGGGAGTATGAAGAAAGAAAGAAAGAAAGAAAGAAAGAAACGATTAAATGAAAGAAAAAAGAAAACATAGAAATCTTTGCAACCATTGTTGATTAAAAAAGAAACGTATAAATTAAATAAAGGAGGGAGTATGAAGAAAGAAAGAAAGAATGAAATGGTAAAAGGAAGGAAGAAGTATAAATGAAAGAAAGAAGAAGGAAGAAAACAGAAATTTGGTCAACGATTGTTGATTAAAAATGAAACTTATAAATTAAATAAATGGGAGGAAATAAATAAATAAATAAATAAAGAAAGAAAGAAATGGTAAAAGAAATAAAGAAAGAAAGAATAAAAAAGAAAGAAAAAAAAGAAAGAAATGGTGAAAGAAAGAAAGGGAGAAAAGAAGAAAGAAAAATAAATGAAAGAAAGAAAAAAGAAAGAAAACAGAAATTTCAGCAACCATTTCTGATTAAAAAAGAAATTACAAATTAAATGAATGGGAGGATATGAAGAAAGAAAGAAAGAAAGAAAGAAAGAAAGAAAGAAAGAAAGAAATGGTGAAAGGAAAAAGAAAGAGAGAAAGAAAAGACGAAACGAAAAAAGAAATAAATGGAACTGGTTGGAGATTTGAAAGAAATAAATAACGAAAGAAATGGTGAAAGAAAGAAGAATAAATGAAAGAAAAAGAAAGAAACATGACTGAATTTTGGTCAGCTATTGTTGATTAAAAAAGAAACTTATAAATTAAATAAATGGGAGGACATAAAGAAAGTAAGAAAGAAAGAAAAAAAGAATACATGAAAAAACTATTAATAGACATAGAAAGAAAAGAAGAAAGAAAGAAACAAAGAAATATAGGATAGCAGAAAAGAACTATAAATAAATAAGGAAAAAAAAAGAACTCTAAACTGACAGACATAGAGAAAGGGAGAACGAAAGAAAGACAGAACTATAAATAGACAGAGAGAACGAATGAAAGAAAGAACTATAAATAGACAGAGAGAAAGAGAAAACGAATGAAAGACAGAACTATAAATAGACAGAGAGAAAGAGAGAATGAAAGAGAGAGAGAACTATAAATACACAGAGAGAAAGAGAGAAGGAAAGAAAGACAGAACTATAGACAGAGAGAAAGAGAAAACGAAAGAAAGACAGAACTATAAATAGACAGAGAGAAAGAGAAAACGAATGAAAGACAGAACTATAAATAGACAGAGAGAAAGAGAGAATGAAAGAGAGAGAGAACTATAAATAGACAGAGAGAAAGAGAGAACGAAAGAAAGACAGAACTATAAATAGACAGAGAGAAAGAGAGAACGAAAGAAAGACAGAACTATAAATAGACAGAGAGAAAGAGAGAACAAAAGAAAGACAGAACTATAAATAGACAGAGAGAAAGAGAAAACGAAAGAAAGACAGAACTATAAATAGACAGAGAGAAAGAGAGAACAAAAGAAAGACAGAACTATAAATAGACAGAGAGAAAGAGAAAACGAAAAATGTGAGAACTATAAATAGACAGAGAGAAAGAGAGAACAAAAGAAAGACAGAACTATAAATAGACAGAGAGAAAGAGAAAACGAAAAATGTGAGAACTATAAATAGACAGAGAGAAAGAGAGAACGAATGAAAGACAGAACTATAAATAGACAGAGAGAAAGAGAAAACGAAAGAAAGAGATAACAATAAATAGACAGAGAGAAAAAGAAAACGAAAGAAAGAGATAACTATAAATAGACAGAGAGAAATAGAGAACGAAAGAAAGAGAGAACTGTAAATAGACAGAGAGAAAGAGAAAACGAAAGAAAGACAGAACTATAGACAGAGAGAAAGAGAGAAGGAAAGAAAGACAGATCTATGAATAGACATAGAGAAAGAGAAAACGAAAGAAAGACAGAACTATAAATAGACAGAGAGAAAGAGAGAACGAAGGAAAGAGAGAACTATAAATAGACAGAGAGAAAGAGAGAACGAAATAAAGACCCAACTATAAATAGACAGAGTTAAAGAGAGAACGAATGAAAGACAGATCTATAAATAGACAGAGAGAAAGATAGAAGGAAAGAAAGACAGAACTATAAATAGACAGAGAGAAAGAGAGAACGAATGAAAGACAGAACTATAAATAGACAGAGAGAAAGAGAAAACGACAGAAAGAGATAACTATAAATAGACAGAGAGAAAGAGAGAGCGAAAGAAAGAGAGAACTATAAATAGACAGAGAGAAAGAGAGAACGAAAGAAAGACAGAACTATAAATAGACAGATAGAAAGAGAGAACGAAAGAAAGACAGAACTATAAATAGAGAGAGAGAAAGAGAAAACGAAAGAAAGACAGAATTATAAATAGACAGAGAGAATGAGAAAACGAAAGAAAGACAGAACTATAAATAGACAGACAGAAAGAGAGAACGAAAGAAAGACAGAACTATAAAGAGACAGAGAGAACGAAAGAAAGACAGAACTACACATAGACAGAGAGAAAGAGAGAACGAAGGAAAGACAGAACTATAAATAGACAGAGAGAAAGAGAGAACGAAAGAAAGACCCAACTATAAATAGACAGAGTTAAAGAGAGAACGAAAGAAAGAGAGAACTATAAATAGACAGAGAGAAAGAGAGAAGGAAAGACAGACAGAACTATAAATAGACAGAGAGAAAGAGAGAAGGAAAGAAAGTCAGAACTATAAATAGACAGAGAGAAAGAGAGAACGAAAGAAAGACAGAACTATAAATAGACAGAGAGAAAGAGAGAACGAAAGAAAGACAGAACTATAAATAGACAGAGAGAAAGAGAGAACAAAAGAAAGACAGAACTATAAATAGACAGAGAGAAAGAGAAAACGAAAGAAAGACAGAACTATAAATAGACAGAGAGAAAGAGAGAACAAAAGAAAGACAGAACTATAAATAGACAGAGAGAAAGAGAAAACGAAAAATGTGAGAACTATAAATAGACAGAGAGAAAGAGAGAACAAAAGAAAGACAGAACTATAAATAGACAGAGAGAAAGAGAAAACGAAAAATGTGAGAACTATAAATAGACAGAGAGAAAGAGAGAACGAATGAAAGACAGAACTATAAATAGACAGAGAGAAAGAGAAAACGAAAGAAAGAGATAACAATAAATAGACAGAGAGAAAAAGAAAACGAAAGAAAGAGATAACTATAAATAGGCAGAGAGAAATAGAGAACGAAAGAAAGAGAGAACTGTAAATAGACAGAGAGAAAGAGAAAACGAAAGAAAGACAGAACTATAGACAGAGAGAAAGAGAGAAGGAAAGAAAGACAGATCTATGAATAGACATAGAGAAAGAGAAAACGAAAGAAAGACAGAACTATAAATAGACAGAGAGAAAGAGAGAACGAAGGAAAGAGAGAACTATAAATAGACAGAGAGAAAGAGAGAACGAAATAAAGACCCAACTATAAATAGACAGAGTTAAAGAGAGAACGAATGAAAGACAGATCTATAAATAGACAGAGAGAAAGATAGAAGGAAAGAAAGACAGAACTATAGACAGAGAGAAAGAGAGAACGAATGAAAGACAGAACTATAAATAGACAGAGAGAAAGAGAAAACGACAGAAAGAGATAACTATAAATAGACAGAGAGAAAGAGAGAGCGAAAGAAAGAGAGAACTATAAATAGACAGAGAGAAAGAGAGAACGAAAGAAAGACAGAACTATAAATAGACAGATAGAAAGAGAGAACGAAAGAAAGACAGAACTATAAATAGAGAGAGAGAAAGAGAAAACGAAAGAAAGACAGAATTATAAATAGACAGAGAGAATGAGAAAACGAAAGAAAGACAGAACTATAAATAGACAGACAGAAAGAGAGAACGAAAGAAAGACAGAACTATAAAGAGACAGAGAGAACGAAAGAAAGACAGAACTACACATAGACAGAGAGAAAGAGAGAACGAAGGAAAGACAGAACTATAAATAGACAGAGAGAAAGAGAGAACGAAAGAAAGACCCAACTATAAATAGACAGAGTTAAAGAGAGAACGAAAGAAAGAGAGAACTATAAATAGACAGAGAGAAAGAGAGAAGGAAAGACAGACAGAACTATAAATAGACAGAGAGAAAGAGAGAAGGAAAGAAAGTCAGAACTATAAATAGACAGAGAGAAAGAGAGAACGAAAGAAAGACAGAACTATAAATAGACAGAGAGAAAGAGAGAACGAAAGAAAGACAGAACTACAAATAGACAGAGAGAAAGAGAGAACGAAAGAAAGACCCAACTATATATAGACAGTTAAAGAGAGAACGAATAAAAGACAGAACTATAAATAGACAGAGAGTAAGAGAGAATGAAAGAGAGAGAGAACTATAAATAGACAGAGAGAAAGAGAGAACGAAAGAAAGACAGAACTATAAAAAGACAGAGAGAAAGAGAGAACGAAAGAAAGACAGAATTATAATTAGACAGAGAGAAAGATAGAAGGAAAGAAAGACAAAACTATAAATAGACAGAGAGAAATAGAGAACGAAAGAAAGAGAGAACTGTAAATAGACAGAGAGAAAGAGAAAACGAAAGAAAGACAGAACTATAGACAGAGAGAAAGAGAGAAGGAAAGAAAGACAGATCTATGAATAGACAGAGAGAAAGAGAAAACGAAAGAAAGACAGAACTATAAATAGACACAGAGAAAGAGAGAACGAAGGAAAGAGAGAACTATAAATAGACAGAGAGAAAGTGAGGACGAAATAAAGACCCAACTATAAATAGACAGAGTTAAAGAGAGAACGAATGAAAGACAGATCTATAAATAGACAGAGAGAAAGATAGAAGGAAAGAAAGACAGAACTATAAATAGACAGAGAGAAAGAGAGAACGAATGAAAGACAGAACTATAAATAGACAGGGAGAAAGAGAAAACGACAGAAAGAGATAACTATAAATAGACAGAGAGAAAGAGAGAGCGAAAGAAAGAGAGAACTATAAATAGACAGAGAGAAAGAGAGAACGAAAGAAAGACAGAACTATAAATAGACAGACAGAAAGAGAGAACGAAAGAAAGACAGAACTATAAATAGAGAGAGAGAAAGAGAAAACGAAAGAAAGGCAGAATTATAAATAGACAGAGAGAATGAGAAAACGAAAGAAAGACAGAACTATAAATAGACTGACAGAAAGAGAGAACGAAAGAAAGACAGAACTATAAAGAGACAGAGAGAACGAAAGAAAGACAGAACTATACATAGACAGAGAGAAAGAGAGAACGAAGGAAAGACAGAACTATAAATATACAGAGAGAAAGAGAGAACGAAAGAAAGACCCAACTATAAATAGACAGAGTTAAAGAGAGAACGAAAGAAAGAGAGAACTATAAATAGACAGAGAGAAAGAGAGAAGGAAAGACAGACAGAACTATAAATAGACAGAGAGAAAGAGAGAAGGAAAGAAAGTCAGAACTATAAATAGACAGAGAGAAAGAGAGAACGAAAGAAAGACAGAACTATAAATAGACAGAGAGAAAGAGAGAACGAAAGAAAGACAGAACTACAAATAGACAGAGAGAAAGAGAGAACGAAAGAAAGACCCAACTATATATAGACAGTTAAAGAGAGAACGAATGAAAGACAGAACTATAAATAGACAGAGAGAAAGAGAGAATGAAAGAGAGAGAGAACTATAAATAGACAGAGAGAAAGAGAGAACGAAAGAAAGACAGAACTATAAATAGACAGAGAGAAAGAGAGAACGAAAGAAAGACAGAACTATAAATAGACAGAGAGAAAGAGAGAACAAAAGAAAGACAGAACTATAAATAGACAGAGAGAAAGAGAAAACTAAAGAAAGACAGAACTATAAATAGACAGAGAGAAAGAGAGAACAAAAGAAAGACAGAACTATAAATAGACAGAGAGAAAGAGAAAACGAAAGAAAGACAGAACTATAAATAGAGAGAGAGAAAGAGAAAACAAAAGAAAGACAGAACTATAAATAGACAGAGAGAAAGAGAGAACGAAAGAAAGACAGAACTATAAATAGACAGAGAGAAAGAGAGAACGAAAGAAAGACAGAACTATAAATAGACAGAGAGAAAGAGAGAACAAAAGAAAGACAGAACTATAAATAGACAGAGAGAAAGAGAAAACTAAAGAAAGACAGAACTATAAATAGACAGAGAGAAAGAGAGAACAAAAGAAAGACAGAACTATAAATAGACAGAGAGAAAGAGAAAACGAAAGAAAGACAGAACTATAAATAGAGAGAGAGAAAGAGAAAACAAAAGAAAGACAGAACTATAAATAGACAGAGAGAAAGAGAGAACGAAAGAAAGACAGAACTATAAATAGACAGAGAGAAAGATAGAAGGAAAGAAAAACAGAACTACAAATAGACAGAGAGAAAGAGAGAACGAATGAAAGACAGAACTATAAATAGACAGAGAGAAAGAGAAAACGAAAGAAAGAGATAAGAATAAATAGACAGAGAGAAAGATAGAACGAAAGAAAGAGATAACTATAAATAGACAGAGAGAAAGAGAGAACGAAAGAAAGAGAGAACTGTAAATAGACAGAGAGAAAGAGAAAACGAAAGAAAGACAGAACTATAGACAGAGAGAAAGAGAGAACGAAGGAAAGAGAGAACTATAAATAGACAGAGAGAAAGAGAAAACGAAAGAAAGAGATAACAATAAATAGACAGAGAGAAAAAGAAAACGAAAGAAAGAGATAACTATAAATAGACAGAGAGAAATAGAGAACGAAAGAAAGAGAGAACTGTAAATAGACAGAGAGAAAGAGAAAACGAAAGAAAGACAGAACTATAGACAGAGAGAAAGAGAGAAGGAAAGAAAGACAGATCTATGAATAGACAGAGAGAAAGAGAAAAGGAAAGAAAGACAGAACTATAAATAGACACAGAGAAAGAGAGAACGAAGGAAAGAGAGAACTATAAATAGACAGAGAGAAAGAGAGGACGAAATAAAGACCCAACTATAAATAGACAGAGTTAAAGAGAGAACGAATGAAAGACAGATCTATAAATAGACAGAGAGAAAGATAGAAGGAAAGAAAGACAGAACTATAAATAGACAGAGAGAAAGAGAGAACGAATGAAAGACAGAACTATAAATAGACAGGGAGAAAGAGAAAACGACAGAAAGAGATAACTATAAATAGACAGAGAGAAAGAGAGAGCGAAAGAAAGAGAGAACTATAAATAGACAGAGAGAAAGAGAGAACGAAAGAAAGACAGAACTACAAATAGACAGAGAGAAAGAGAGAACGAAAGAAAGACCCAACTATATATAGACAGTTAAAGAGAGAACGAATGAAAGACAGAACTATAAATAGACAGAGAGAAAGAGAGAATGAAAGAGAGAGAGAACTATAAATAGACAGAGAGAAAGAGAGAACGAAAGAAAGACAGAACTATAAATAGACAGAGAGAAAGAGAGAACGAAAGAAAGACAGAACTATAAATAGACAGAGAGAAAGAGAGAACAAAAGAAAGACAGAACTATAAATAGACAGAGAGAAAGAGAAAACTAAAGAAAGACAGAACTATAAATAGACAGAGAGAAAGAGAGAACAAAAGAAAGACAGAACTATAAATAGACAGAGAGAAAGAGAAAACGAAAGAAAGACAGAACTATAAATAGAGAGAGAGAAAGAGAAAACAAAAGAAAGACAGAACTATAAATAGACAGAGAGAAAGAGAGAACGAAAGAAAGACAGAACTATAAATAGACAGAGAGAAAGAGAGAACGAAAGAAAGACAGAACTATAAATAGACAGAGAGAAAGAGAGAACAAAAGAAAGACAGAACTATAAATAGACAGAGAGAAAGAGAAAACTAAAGAAAGACAGAACTATAAATAGACAGAGAGAAAGAGAGAACAAAAGAAAGACAGAACTATAAATAGACAGAGAGAAAGAGAAAACGAAAGAAAGACAGAACTATAAATAGAGAGAGAGAAAGAGAAAACAAAAGAAAGACAGAACTATAAATAGACAGAGAGAAAGAGAGAACGAAAGAAAGACAGAACTATAAATAGACAGAGAGAAAGATAGAAGGAAAGAAAAACAGAACTACAAATAGACAGAGAGAAAGAGAGAACGAATGAAAGACAGAACTATAAATAGACAGAGAGAAAGAGAAAACGAAAGAAAGAGATAACAATAAATAGACAGAGAGAAAAAGAAAACGAAAGAAAGAGATAACTATAAATAGACAGAGAGAAATAGAGAACGAAAGAAAGAGAGAACTGTAAATAGACAGAGAGAAAGAGAAAACGAAAGAAAGACAGAACTATAGACAGAGAGAAAGAGAGAAGGAAAGAAAGACAGATCTATGAATAGACAGAGAGAAAGAGAAAAGGAAAGAAAGACAGAACTATAAATAGACACAGAGAAAGAGAGAACGAAGGAAAGAGAGAACTATAAATAGACAGAGAGAAAGAGAGGACGAAATAAAGACCCAACTATAAATAGACAGAGTTAAAGAGAGAACGAATGAAAGACAGATCTATAAATAGACAGAGAGAAAGATAGAAGGAAAGAAAGACAGAACTATAAATAGACAGAGAGAAAGAGAGAACGAATGAAAGACAGAACTATAAATAGACAGGGAGAAAGAGAAAACGACAGAAAGAGATAACTATAAATAGACAGAGAGAAAGAGAGAGCGAAAGAAAGAGAGAACTATAAATAGACAGAGAGAAAGAGAGAACGAAAGAAAGACAGAACTACAAATAGACAGAGAGAAAGAGAGAACGAAAGAAAGACCCAACTATATATAGACAGTTAAAGAGAGAACGAATGAAAGACAGAACTATAAATAGACAGAGAGAAAGAGAGAATGAAAGAGAGAGAGAACTATAAATAGACAGAGAGAAAGAGAGAACGAAAGAAAGACAGAACTATAAATAGACAGAGAGAAAGAGAGAACGAAAGAAAGACAGAACTATAAATAGACAGAGAGAAAGAGAGAACAAAAGAAAGACAGAACTATAAATAGACAGAGAGAAAGAGAAAACTAAAGAAAGACAGAACTATAAATAGACAGAGAGAAAGAGAGAACAAAAGAAAGACAGAACTATAAATAGACAGAGAGAAAGAGAAAACGAAAGAAAGACAGAACTATAAATAGAGAGAGAGAAAGAGAAAACAAAAGAAAGACAGAACTATAAATAGACAGAGAGAAAGAGAGAACGAAAGAAAGACAGAACTATAAATAGACAGAGAGAAAGAGAGAACGAAAGAAAGACAGAACTATAAATAGACAGAGAGAAAGAGAGAACAAAAGAAAGACAGAACTATAAATAGACAGAGAGAAAGAGAAAACTAAAGAAAGACAGAACTATAAATAGACAGAGAGAAAGAGAGAACAAAAGAAAGACAGAACTATAAATAGACAGAGAGAAAGAGAAAACGAAAGAAAGACAGAACTATAAATAGAGAGAGAGAAAGAGAAAACAAAAGAAAGACAGAACTATAAATAGACAGAGAGAAAGAGAGAACGAAAGAAAGACAGAACTATAAATAGACAGAGAGAAAGATAGAAGGAAAGAAAAACAGAACTACAAATAGACAGAGAGAAAGAGAGAACGAATGAAAGACAGAACTATAAATAGACAGAGAGAAAGAGAAAACGAAAGAGATAACAATAAATAGACAGAGAGAAAAAGAAAACGAAAGAAAGAGATAACTATAAATAGACAGAGAGAAAGAGAGAACGAAAGAAAGAGAGAACTGTAAATAGACAGAGAGAAAGAGAAAACGAAAGAAAGACAGAACTATAGACAGAGAGAAAGAGAGAACGAAGGAAAGAGAGAACTATAAATAGACAGAGAGAAAGAGAAAACGAAAGAAAGAGATAACAATAAATAGACAGAGAGAAAAAGAAAACGAAAGAAAGAGATAACTATAAATAGACAGAGAGAAATAGAGAACGAAAGAAAGAGAGAACTGTAAATAGACAGAGAGAAAGAGAAAACGAAAGAAAGACAGAACTATAAATAGACACAGAGAAAGAGAGAACGAAGGAAAGAGAGAACTATAAATAGACAGAGAGAAAGAGAGGACGAAATAAAGACCCAACTATAAATAGACAGAGTTAAAGAGAGAACGAATGAAAGACAGATCTATAAATAGACAGAGAGAAAGATAGAAGGAAAGAAAGACAGAACTATAAATAGACAGAGAGAAAGAGAGAACGAATGAAAGACAGAACTATAAATAGACAGGGAGAAAGAGAAAACGACAGAAAGAGATAACTATAAATAGACAGAGAGAAAGAGAGAGCGAAAGAAAGAGAGAACTATAAATAGACAGAGAGAAAGAGAGAACGAAAGAAAGACAGAACTACAAATAGACAGAGAGAAAGAGAGAACGAAAGAAAGACCCAACTATATATAGACAGTTAAAGAGAGAACGAATGAAAGACAGAACTATAAATAGACAGAGAGAAAGAGAGAATGAAAGAGAGAGAGAACTATAAATAGACAGAGAGAAAGAGAGAACGAAAGAAAGACAGAACTATAAATAGACAGAGAGAAAGAGAGAACGAAAGAAAGACAGAACTATAAATAGACAGAGAGAAAGAGAGAACAAAAGAAAGACAGAACTATAAATAGACAGAGAGAAAGAGAAAACTAAAGAAAGACAGAACTATAAATAGACAGAGAGAAAGAGAGAACAAAAGAAAGACAGAACTATAAATAGACAGAGAGAAAGAGAAAACGAAAGAAAGACAGAACTATAAATAGAGAGAGAGAAAGAGAAAACAAAAGAAAGACAGAACTATAAATAGACAGAGAGAAAGAGAGAACGAAAGAAAGACAGAACTATAAATAGACAGAGAGAAAGAGAGAACGAAAGAAAGACAGAACTATAAATAGACAGAGAGAAAGAGAGAACAAAAGAAAGACAGAACTATAAATAGACAGAGAGAAAGAGAAAACTAAAGAAAGACAGAACTATAAATAGACAGAGAGAAAGAGAGAACAAAAGAAAGACAGAACTATAAATAGACAGAGAGAAAGAGAAAACGAAAGAAAGACAGAACTATAAATAGAGAGAGAGAAAGAGAAAACAAAAGAAAGACAGAACTATAAATAGACAGAGAGAAAGAGAGAACGAAAGAAAGACAGAACTATAAATAGACAGAGAGAAAGATAGAAGGAAAGAAAAACAGAACTACAAATAGACAGAGAGAAAGAGAGAACGAATGAAAGACAGAACTATAAATAGACAGAGAGAAAGAGAAAACGAAAGAAAGAGATAACAATAAATAGACAGAGAGAAAAAGAAAACGAAAGAAAGAGATAACTATAAATAGACAGAGAGAAAGAGAGAACGAAAGAAAGAGAGAACTGTAAATAGACAGAGAGAAAGAGAAAACGAAAGAAAGACAGAACTATAGACAGAGAGAAAGAGAGAACGAAGGAAAGAGAGAACTATAAATAGACAGAGAGAAAGAGAAAACGAAAGAAAGAGATAACAATAAATAGACAGAGAGAAAAAGAAAACGAAAGAAAGAGATAACTATAAATAGACAGAGAGAAATAGAGAACGAAAGAAAGAGAGAACTGTAAATAGACAGAGAGAAAGAGAAAACGAAAGAAAGACAGAACTATAGACAGAGAGAAAGAGAGAAGGAAAGAAAGACAGATCTATGAATAGACAGAGAGAAAGAGAAAAGGAAAGAAAGACAGAACTATAAATAGACACAGAGAAAGAGAGAACGAAGGAAAGAGAGAACTATAAATAGACAGAGAGAAAGAGAGGACGAAATAAAGACCCAACTATAAATAGACAGAGTTAAAGAGAGAACGAATGAAAGACAGATCTATAAATAGACAGAGAGAAAGATAGAAGGAAAGAAAGACAGAACTATAAATAGACAGAGAGAAAGAGAGAACGAATGAAAGACAGAACTATAAATAGACAGGGAGAAAGAGAAAACGACAGAAAGAGATAACTATAAATAGACAGAGAGAAAGAGAGAACGAAGGAAAGAGAGAACTATAAATAGACAGAGAGAAAGAGAGAATGAAACAAAGACAGAACTATAAATAGACAGAGAGAAAGAGAGAACGAATGAAAGATAGAACTATAAATAGACAGAGAGAAAGAGAAAACGAAAGAAAGACAGAACTATAAATACACAGAGAGAAAGAGAGAAGGAATGAAAGACAGAACTATAGACAGAGAGAAAGAGAAAACGAAAGAAAGACAGAACTATAAATAGACAGAGAGAAAGAGAAAACGAATGAAAGACAGAACTATAAATAGACAGAGAGAAAGAGAGAATGAAAGAGAGAGAGAACTATAAATAGACAGAGAGAAAGAGAGAACGAAAGAAAGACAGAACTATAAATAGACAGAGAGAAAGAAACAACGAAAGAAAGACAGAACTATAAATAGACAGAGAGAAAGAGAGAACAAAAGAAAGACAGAACTATAAATAGACAGAGAGAAAGAGAAAACGAAAAATGTGAGAACTATAAATAGACAGAGAGAAAGAGAGAACGAAAGAAAGACAGAACTATAAATAGACAGAGAGAAAGATAGAAGGAAAGAAAAACAGAACTATAAATAGACAGAGAGAAAGAGAGAACGAATGAAACACAGAACTATAAATAGATAGAGAGAAAGAGAAAACGAAAGAAAGAGATAACAATAAATAGACAGAGAGAAAAAGAAAACGAAAGAAAGAGATAACTATAAATAGACAGAGAGAAAGAGAGAACGAAAGAAAGAGAGAACTGTAAATAGACAGAGAGAAAGAGAAAACGAAAGAAAGACAGAACTATAGACAGAGAGAAAGAGAGAACGAAGGAAAGAGAGAACTATAAATAGACAGAGAGAAAGAGAGAATGAAACAAAGACAGAACTATAAATAGACAGAGAGAAAGAGAGAACGAATGAAAGATAGAACTATAAATAGACAGAGAGAAAGAGAAAACGAAAGAAAGACAGAACTATAAATACACAGAGAGAAAGAGAGAAGGAAAGAAAGACAGAACTATAGACAGAGAGAAAGAGAAAACGAAAGAAAGACAGAACTATAAATAGACAGAGAGAAAGAGAAAACGAATGAAAGACAGAACTATAAATAGACAGAGAGAAAGAGAGAATGAAAGAGAGAGAGAACTATAAATAGACAGAGAGAAAGAGAGAACGAAAGAAAGACAGAACTATAAATAGACAGAGAGAAAGAGACAACGAAAGAAAGACAGAACTATAAATAGACAGAGAGAAAGAGAGAACAAAAGAAAGACAGAACTATAAATAGACAGAGAGAAAGAGAAAACGAAAAATGTGAGAACTATAAATAGACAGAGAGAAAGAGAGAACGAAAGAAAGACAGAACTATAAATAGACAGAGAGAAAGATAGAAGGAAAGAAAAACAGAACTATAAATAGACAGAGAGAAAGAGAGAACGAATGAAACACAGAACTATAAATAGATAGAGAGAAAGAGAAAACGAAAGAAAGAGATAACAATAAATAGACAGAGAGAAAAAGAAAACGAAAGAAAGAGATAACTATAAATAGACAGAGAGAAAGAGAGAACGAAAGAAAGAGAGAACTGTAAATAGACAGAGAGAAAGAGAAAACGAAAGAAAGACAGAACTATAAATAGACAGACAGAAAGCGAGAACGAAAGAAAGACAGAACTATAAATAGAGAGAGAGAAAGAGAAAACGAAAGAAAGACAGAATATAAATAGACAGAGAGAATGAGAAAACGAAAGAGACAGAACTATAAATAGACACACAGAAAGAGAGAACGAAAAAAGACAGAACTATAAAGAGACAGAGAGAACGAAAGAAAGACAGAACTATAAATAGACAGAGAGAAAGAGAGAACGAAAGAAAGACCCAACTATAAATAGACAAATTTAATGAGAGAACGAAAGAAAGAGAGAACTATAAATTGACAGAGAGAAAGAGAGAAGGAAAGACAGACAGAACTATAAATAGACAGAGAGAAAGAGAGAAGGAAAGAAAGTCAGAACTATAAATAGACAGAGAGAAAGAGAGAACGAAAGAAAGACAGAACTATAAATAGACAGAGACAAAGAGAGAACGAAAGAAAGACAGAACTATAAATAGACAGAGAGAAAGAGAGAACGAAAGAAAGACCCAACTATATATAGACAGTTAAAGAGAGAACGAATGAAAGACAGAACTATAAATAGACAGAGAGAAAGAGAGAACGAAAGAAAGACAGAACTATAAATAGACAGAGAGAAAGAGAGAACGAAAGAAAGACAGAACTATAAATAGACAGAGAGAAAGAGAGAACAAAAGAAAGACAGAACTATAAATAGACAGAGAGAAAGAGAAAACGTAAGAAAGACAGAACTATAAATAGAGAGAGAGAAAGAGAGAACAAAAGAAAGACAGAACTATAAATAGACAGAGAGAAAGAGAAAACGAAAGAAAGACAGAACTATAAATAGAGAGAGAGAAAAAGAGAACAAAAGAAAGACAGAACTATATATAGACAGAGAGAAAGAGAGAACGAAAGAAAGACAGAACTATAAATAGACAGAGAGAAAGATAGAAGGAAAGAAAAACAGAACTATAAATAGACAGAGAGAAAGAGAGAACGAATGAAAGACAGAACTATAAATAGACAGAGAGAAAGAGAAAACGAAAGAAAGAGATAACAATAAATAGACAGAGAGAAAAGGAAAACGAAAGAAAGAGATAACTATAAATAGACAGAGAGAAAGAGAGAACGAAAGAAAGAGAGAACTGTAACTAGACAGAGAGAAAGAGAAAACGAAAGAAAGACAGAACTATAGACAGAGAGAAAGAGAGAACGAAGGAAAGACAGAACTATAAATAGACAGAGAGAAAGAGAGAACGAAATAAAGACCCGACTATAAATAGACAGAGTTAAAGATAGAAGGAAAGAAAGACAGAACTATAAATAGACAGAGAGAAAGAGAGAACGAATGAAAGACAGAACTACAAATAGACAGACAGAAAGAGAGAACGAAAGAAAGACAGAACTATAAATAGACAGAGAGAAAGAGAGAACGAAATCAAGACCCGACTATAAATAGACAGAGTTAAAGAGAGAACGAAAGAAAGAGAGAACTATAAATAGACAGAGAGAAAGAGAGAACGAAAGAAAGTCAGAACTATAAATAGACAGACAGAAAGAGAGAAGGAAAGAAAGACAGAACTATAAATAGACAAAGAGAAAGAGAGAAGGAAAGAAAGACAGAACTATAAATAGAGAGAGAGAAAGAGAAAACGAAAGAAAGACAGAATTATAAATAGACAGACAGAATGAGAAAACGAAAGAAAGACAGAACTATAAATAGACAGACAGAAAGAGAGAACGAAAGAAAGACAGAACTATAAAGAGACAGAGAGAACGAAAGAAAGACAGAACTATCGACAGAGAGAAAGAGTGAACGAAGGAAAGACAGAACTATAAATAGACAGAGAGAAAGAGAGAAGGAAAGAAAAACAGAACTATAAATAGACAGAGTTAAAGAGAGAACGAAAGAAAGAGAGAACTATAAATAGACAGAGAGAAAGAGAGAAGGATAGACAGACAGAACTATAAATAGACAGAGAGAAAGAGAGAAGGAAAGAAAGACACAACTATAAATAGACAGAGAGAAAGAGAAAACGAAAGAAAGACAGAACTATAAATAGACAGAGAGAAAGAGAGAACGAAAGAAAGACAGAACTATAAATAGACAGAGAGAAAGAGAGAACGAAAGAAAGACCCAACTATATATAGACAGTTAAAGAGAGAACGAATGAAAGACAGAACTATAAATAGACAGAGAGAAAGATAGAAGGAAAGAAAGACAGAACTATAAATAGACAGAGAGAAAGAGAGAACGAATGAAAGACAGAACTATAAATAGACTGAAAGAAAGAGAAAAAGAAAAAAAAAAGAACAATAAATAGACAGAGAGAAAGATAGAACGAAAGAAAGAGGGAACTATAAATAGACAGAGAGAAAGAGAGAACGAAAATAAAGACAGAACTATAAATAGACAGAGAGAAAGAGTGAACGAAGGAAAGACAGAACTATAAATAGACAGAGAGAAAGAGAGAAGGAAAGAAAAACAGAACTATAAATAGACAGAGTATTAGGTCTTCTTACCGTTGTATAATGTTTGGAAGAAGAACTAGATCTTTTTGCCTTTGTATCATGTTTGGAATAAGAAGAATGTCTTTTTGCCTCTGTATAATGTATGGAAGAAGAACTAGATCTTTTTGCCTTTGTATAATGTTTGGAATCAGAACTGGGTCTTTTTAACTTTGTATAATGTTTGGGAAAAGAACTAGGTCTTCTTGCCTTCGTATACTGTTTGGAATAAGAACTAGGCCTTTTAACCTTCGTATAATGTTTGGAATAAGAACTATGTTTGCATGCATTCGTATAATTTTTAAAATTAGAACTAGGTGTTTTTGATTTCGTATAATATATGGAATAAGGAGAAGGTCTTTTTGCCTTTGCATAATATTTCGAATAAGAACTAGGTTTACTTGCCTTCGTATAATGTCTAGATTAAGAACTACGTTTTTTTGCCTTCGTATAATGTTTGCAATAAGAATAAAGTCTTTTTGCCTTCGTATAATGTTTGCAATAAGAACAAGGTATTTTTGCCTTCGTATAATGTTTGGATTATGAATTGAGTCCTTTTGCCTTTTTATTATGTTTGAAATATGAATAAGGAACTTTTACCATAGTATAATATTTGGAATATGGAACCATTTTCCATCTATAATATTTGGTATATGAATTTGTTTTTTTTTTCCTTCATATACTTTTTGGAATATGTATAAGATATTTTTGCTTTTGTATAATATTTGGAATATGAATATTCTAATTTTCTTTAATTTAATCACTTATAAATTTCTTTATTAAAATCTCATGAAATTCATCCTCTGTTTTCAAACTGGGGAAGGTATCAACCTCTACACGATTCTGCCACACTAACTTTCGTTTCTAAGTTAGTATTATTATAACAGTTGCCTCACAAAATTGGAAGAACAAGTTTTCATATGTTTTCTTTATTTATAGATGCGAAATATCAGTTGATTTCTCCATCAGACGAACTAAATTATGCCAAGGCCAAATTATAATGCTTCTATGACATATTAGAAATATGGTTTATTTTGGGTTGTTAGAAATTAATAATATGGATTTTTTTTTACAAAAAGAAACAAACAAACAAAAACACAGTAAACATTATGAAAATGAAAGAAAGAAAGAAATTAAGAAAGAGAGAATCAAACAAAAAGTGAAAGAAATGCTTAACATAGATAGACAGCGACAACACGAGAAAGAAAGAAAGAAAGAAAGAGAGAGAGAATGAAGCAAAAAGTGTAAAAAGCGCCTAACTTAAATAGAGAGTAACCATACGAGAAAGAAAGAAGAAAGAAAGAAAGAAAGAATAAAACAAAAAGTGAAAAAAATGTTTAACTTAAATAGAGAGTGACGAGACGAGAAAGAAAGCAAAAAAGAAATAAAGAATAAAAGAGAGAGAGAGAGAGAGAGAGAGAGAGAATGCAAAAAAAAGCGAAAAAACTTAAATAGAGAATAACCATACGAGAAGAAAAAAGAAAGATGTGATAAATTATTAAAAAACAGACGCATAATTAAAATTGAAATGCGAGAAAGAAAGAATACAAAAAAGAAAGAAAATATGCGCAAAAAGAAATCGATAAACAAATAATAAAGAAAAGAAAATATTTTACAAAATTTGCAGAAATGGTAAAATAAAATAAAGAATGGAAGAAATAGATATGCAGTAAGTGATGAAAAATGTACAAAGCAATGAGAGAAAGAAGAAGTGTAAGAAAAAAAGAAAGGAAACATTAAGCAGATGAAGAAAAAGAAAGAAAATAATGTCTTAAGCAATACTAAAGTAAATTTTAAAGTAGGAGCCAAAAATGACAAATAAAAAGACACAGCTGGTGAAATAAAGTCACAAGAAAAATTGAAAATTCGTACACAAATGGAACGAATAATGAATTAAGAAAAAAAAGAAATTTGAAAAAGGAACAGAAAACAGCTAAACTATATTGATACGTTTTCGACGTATTAGGTCAAGCAACTCAGTTCCAAGAAACCAACAGCCAGACTACCGACACATATCTTTTTTATTCCAGTGGTGAAGGTTTGTGCAGAACTAATCAAACTTTTTGGAAGAGCCAAATACAAAGAACTCGTGTACAGTATGCCACAAAATCCGAAAACAACCTTCCGCAGATTTTGATTTCAGAGTTGCCCTTCTCCTAGACATTGTGCTATCTAAGGCTATAGATCCCAGTCTCTCCTACCATAGCTGGGAGTGGGGGAATTGGATTTATGCCTTTCCCAAGAGAATTAGCACGTAATAGAATGAAAAAAAATGAATGAATGAATTTTTGTAATGTCGGAATATCTGCAAATAGAAACCATATTTTTTAAAATCAAATTATTTGAATGAATAATGTGAAATTTAATTAACTCGCACATCTTTCGGAAAAAGGAACTGAAAAATAATCAATATGAATAAATAAAGGGAGAAAAAAAAACAAAATTAAAAAATAAAATCAAAAGAAAAAAAACATATCAAAAGAAACGAGCGACTCAAAATTTCAGAGTTGAATTAAATGACGCGAAGGAAACGTTCATAGAATTTTTTTTTAAATTGTTGAAAGGTCCAAAATATGAAAAAGAAAATGGAAGAGTTGCATAGGAAAAAAAAGGTTTAAATCCGGCTGGTATTTTGTTTTCTTTGTGGATAATTGACCACACAAATGAAGTCATCAAAATAAATCGAAACTTTACCACAAATATAATGAGAACTGCTCTGTCGAACGATGGTAGAAATTAACGGAAAGTGAACATTAAAAATTACATGATATATATAGATGTATACTGGACTCTCCCGTCGTTTTCGACGTATTAGGGTCAAGCAACTCAGTTCCAAGAAACCAACAGCCAGAGTACCGAAACATATCTTTTTTATCCCAGTGGTGAAGGTTTGTGCAGAACTAATGAAACTTTTTGGAAGAGCCAAATACAAAGAACTCGTGTACAGTATGCCACAAGATCCGAAAACAACCTCCCGCAGATTTTGATTTCAGAGTTGCCCTTCTCCTAGACATTGTGCTATCTAAGGCTATAGATCCCAGTCTCTCCTACCATAGCTGGGGGTGGGGAGAGTTGAATTCATGCCTTTCCCAAGAGAATTAGCACGTAAGTGTGTGTAATATACTCGACTGGATTTTGAAATCGGATCTTAAATTCTGCAATCCATTACTTCAACGTGCCATATATATATATATATATATATATATATATATATATATATATATATATATATATATATATAATGGTACCTTAATTCCGGATGTAAGAAAGATTTTGGGCTGTTTAATGAAAATAAACATTGAGTTCTTTTTGTGTGTTTTAATGTTATATATTGTGTTAATAGCCTTCGCTTAGATTATACCAACGGATGTGTGTACTATATATATATATATATATATATATATATATATATATATATATATATGTGTGTCAATTGCATACTGGACTATTTCGCAGCTCATCATATATATACTCTCCCGTCGTTTTCGACGTATCAGGGTCAAGCAGCTTAGTTCTTAGTTCTTATTACCAACAGCCAGACTGTGCGCACATATCATTTGATTTATTGTGGTGGATGATTGTTAAAGAACCAACCACACTTTTTCTAAGAGCCGAATACAGAGAAATCGTGCACAGTATGCCACGAGTTTCCAAAACAACCCTCCGCAGATTTTGATTTCAGACTTCTCTTTCCTCTAGACCATACGCCACCCAAGGCTAAAGGACCTAGACTGTCCTGCTATTTACCCATAGCTGAGGAGAGAAGATATATGTAGTGTAGCGGGGTTGATGATGAAAAGAAAACACGTGCGTTTAAATTTCCTGCTCGAAGAAGGTCCAGCAACAAGAGAATGTCGGACTTGAATTAAGTCAAACTGAAGATAAAGAAGACAAACAAACAAGACCGATATATATATATATATATATATATATATATATATATATATATATATATAAACAAATATATTCGTTGACAACAAATTACAAAACACATATACAATTAACATTGTGTTTGTGTGTAAACACTTATGTTTACTCTTTGTTGAATGTTCGTATTTTGGAAAAGTTCGTAAATGCTTGAAATATTATTTAACATCTGACCGCATGGTCAAGACAATAATTCTCTGGAACTACATTTTGTAACAAGAAGAGAGAAAAAGGCAAACACGTGTTTGCTATTTATAGATAATGCAATCACGTGACAGGATCAAAAGAACTCGACAGGAAAATTGACTTAGTCACGCGTTGGAAAATATATTGTGCGTGGGTGGATTGCAACGCCCACTTGTGTGTTTATTGATCAATTAGAAGCTGATATTTCCTGAAAATATTTACTAAGCTGAGAAGGCTCTTGGGATCCGATTCTCCCAAAAGTGCACAAAATCTACTATACGAAAATATAGCGATATCAAAATTGTCGCATAAGACAGTAGCGTTGATTTCTGTCCAATGAATGATTGTTACTGAAATTTGAATTTGTATAGCTATGTATGTGTGTGTGTGTGATGATGATGATCACTATATATATATATTCCTATCTATCTCAAGGGAAATACCGCAAGTGTATTAAAACATGAGCGAAAATAATGAACTCGACTGGAATTCGAAATCAGCTCTCCGATTCCGCAATCCGAGCTGCTACCCATGACTCTACCATACCGTACATACATATAAGAAAGAGTCAGCTGCTAGGGCCTCATAGGCTGAAAGATTGATTTATTACTCCGAGAGGGACGAACAGTTGACTCTTAGAATGAATTTTCCATACTTTCTTTGGTGGAGATGGTCGCTATATATATATATATATATATATATATATATATATATATATATATATATATATATATATATATGTATGTATATATGTGTGTGTGTGTGTGTGTGTGTGTGCGTGTGTGTGATTTATTTAATGTTCAATGGAAAATTTTTACTCATTTATTTATTGTTTTTTTTTAGCATTACGTTTACAAGTGTGTATGCGCGCGTTCGTACTTTGTTAATTTGTTTATTATTTACTTAATCTGTTTGCTTATATATTGAATTGGAATAATTTATTTTGTTTATTTTGCTTATTTTTTTTTGTTTGCTTATTTATTTTACTTATTTATTTTGCTTCCTTATTTTGCTTATTTATTTATTTTATTTATTTATTTATTTTGTTTGTTTATTTATTTATTTTACTTATTTATTTTGCTTCCTTATTTTGCTTATCTATCTATTTATTTTATTTATTTATTTTGTTTGCTTATTTATTTATTTTACTTATTTATTTGGCGTATTTATTTATTCATTTTCGTTCGTTTTAGTTTTCGATTTTTAAATAACGTAGCAAAAATTTGATTTCGTGTATGCATTTTAAGGTGAGTTTTGATGGCTTATTTAGTCATTTCTGGTAATGTAATTATAGCTATTTTCCCCTCCAGACAGTGTTTGCATGTTTTTAGTTTTATTGCTGTAGGCTGATGCTGCTTTCCTTATTTTTCATTATATTTTGATGGGATTATTTGTTTGTTTTTAATTTCACTTTCTATGCCAACAAATTTATTCGGCATTACTTAAACTACTGAACATGATCCATAGTCTACCTTGACGTTCATATTTAACCCTGAGACAACCTTTGAACGTTCTTCATTTTAATTTTTTTTTTAAATTGACGATATTTTTTACTTGTTGTAAAATAAAATCCTTACATTGACTTTGCAAAAGTCCATGAGAGGGTGAAACGCTTTGGTAAAGAAAAGTTTTCTTGTTTTCTTTATGTATATTGTCTTTGTACAGATATATTATATGTGAATTTTTACACCCACACACACACACGCAGAGACACACACAAGAATACGAGACGTATACACAGGTCATCGGTTTCTTCCTAACCTTTCTAGAGCCACCTAATCCCACTGATTTAGAAGTGATAAGACGATTGTCTTTTGTTAGATGAAGACGACTTGAAACAAGGAACATTGTTCGTTGATCGATCGATTTTTATTCTTTCCTTTATACGTCCGGATAATCGAGAACAATTAACTACTGCGAATCGACTTATGTTGTATTATTCTCATCCTCGACATTGAGCGGGAAGAAAGTGATCGCGGCCGAAAATTCCTGTGTGCATCTCATTGTAGCACCTGATTCAAAATGTCTTTTGTTAAAAGAGAGATTGGCTTCTCTTAAACTCTGTATTCTAAAGGAATTTACCCCGGTTCAAATCACTGATCGCTGAAATACATGGGATATCAACAACCAAGAAAGAAATGTAGACACTGAGATAGACATTAATTGAACAGAAATAAATAAATAAAATTAATAGACTTAGATACCGATAGAAAGGAAATGAACAGACAAACAAACAGATGGATAGATAGATGGATAGAAAATGAACAGACATATAGATAGAAAGATAGATTGAAAATGAGCAGACTTAGATAGATAGATAGATAGATAGATAGATAGATAGAAAATGAAAAGACTTAGATAGATAGATAGATAGATAGATAGATAGATAGATAGAAATGAACAGACTTAGATAGATAGATAGATAGATAGAAAGATAGATAGAAAATGAACAGATTTAGAATTAACATAGATAGATAGATAGATAGATAGATAGATAGATAGATAGAAAATGAACAGACTTAGATATATATATATATATATATATATATATATATATATATATATATATATATATAGATAGATAGATAGATAGATAGATAGAAAGAAAATGAACAGAGATAGCTAGATAGATAGAAAATGAACAGACTTAGATAGATAGATAGATAGATAGATAGATAGATAGATAGAAAATGAACAGACTTAGATAGATAGATAGATAGATAGAAAGAAAGAAAATGAACAGACTTAGATAGATAGATAGAAAATGAACAGACTTAGATAGATAGATAGAAAATGAACAGACTTAGATAGATAGATAGATAGATAGATAGATAGATAGATAGATAGATAGATAGATTCATTCAATTTCTAATGCTTATGAACCATTTATCGGTTATATAAAGTTAGACAATATTTTGTGATTACAATATACTTTAGGTAATAATGTTTTCGTTTTGCAAGTCTTACTAAATCATAGATTGGGGGAGAAGAGGAGAACTCATTGCTCTTCAAATGGTGTTTGTGTGTAATTGTATGTAACTAGTTCAAAAGGAATTTAAGTTATAGTCTACTATTAACCCACCGACCAGAAAAATTGAATATATGGGAACTAGTTAGGACTTCATAGAGACCTTTGAATTATTATGGTGTCTGTCGCAAGAATGTATTGTTTTGGTGTAAGGAATTCTGTGTTATGTTTGGGTCAGTAATTGTGGCTAGCTAAGTTAAAGATAACACAAATGAAGACCCACCCACTTTTGGCCTTTTGCCACATTTTAGAATTTACACACTGATTAATAATGGCGAGTCGTTATCCATTACACATTGAAACTTACAGCACGCACCTTGTATTCCTATGCGCTTACACAAATAGATAGATAGATAGATATTTTCAAAGACATTTTTTTAAAAAATCAGAGTACTTTTGACTGTCATTGTACTCGTTATCAAGAACTGAATGCTTAGTCTGTTTATCAATTTCCTGTCAATTAAAGGTTATGTCATTTATAACGGTCAAACTGGATTTTACCTGATTTTCATATATATATATATATATATATATATATATATATATATATATATATATATATATATATGCATGTATATATATATATATATATATATATATATATATATATATATATATATATATATATATATAAGATGGTTAAACGCAGTTGCCATTCCTAATTTTTATGTCAATCTTATATTAATATATTATATTGTCTAAGGTATTGTACACTGTATTTCAATATTTGTTACATTTTTATGATTTAGAGCATAAAAAGAAAATAATAATAATAATAATAATATATGTATATATAAGATATATATATATATATATATGATAAGATAAGGAACAAATAATAGACTTATTTTAATCTAAATTTTTTTAACTTTTATTAAAGCTTCGTCGGAAATTGATCAATATTTTATGAATAACTCAAAAACTTTAAAAATTGTATATTTATTATCAATATATATATATATACCTATGTATATATATATATATATATATATATGTGAGTATATGTATATGTATATATGTATATGTATATGTATATATATGTATATATATATATGTATATATATATGTGTCTATACATATGTGTATATATGTATCTGTATATATATATATATATATATGTATGTGAGTGTGTGTGTGTGTGTGTGTACAAGTGATTATTTTGGGGATTTAGGCTAATCATATATTAATTCGATAAGCCTATTCATCCAAGAACACTGCCCCAAGATCCACGACTGCTTTTGACCCTGAGCATTAGCTGGTTCTATCATTGATATACAACGAATAGTATATGATTGGCCTAAATCTCCAAAATAATCACTTGTACTGAGTGTGTAGCGGCGCTTATATATATATATATATATATATATATATATATATATAGTCAACGATGAAATTATTCGTACACTCATCAATTTTGAATATATTTATCCATATCGAAGAATCTAATGTACATATGATACCACGTTTTTTTTCCTAATATATTAATAAGCACAGAAAAAGGAATATACACCTCAATTTTCAGAACAATAGTTTAAATACAAATTTGTCAGGGGTATTATGAAAAATAGGAAAAGATAAAATTAATTCTGCAGTGTGAAAAATACAAAAAATGACCAATTTACATAATATTAATAGTCCATAGCATGGCCTATCATCTTGCTGCAATTGTTTTCTAAAATGTTTGGTGAGATTTGAATAAAACTCTTCTGGGATTTTCTTCCATATTTCAATGGCATCACGTTCTAATTCCTGAAGGTTTTTGGTGATAGTCGATTCATTCAAACTTTCAATTCTTTCCATAAATTTTCAGTAGAATTCAAGGGAAGACTTATTGAAGGCCATGGAACAACTGTACTCTTCTTTTTCTGAAATCACACGGTTACTGATTTAGACGTATGTTTGGAATCATCATCTTGTTGGAAAGGGAATCGCCAACCGAGATGAAGATATTGCGCTGATAGTTTTCATCCAGAATTTTGATATAGTCTGCAGATTTCATTATTCCTCTTATTGCGATTAATTGTCCAGTTCACTTTACGGCAAAACAACCCCAAAACATCAAATCTTCCGTACATCATTATGTCGAAAAAGCTCGATTTTTGTTTCATTACTCCATAGTACTTGTTCCCAAAAGCAATTTTCTTTGTCCAAAAACGTTTGGGCAAAATTAAATCGAGCAAAAATGTGATATAGTTTCTGAAGTTGGGTTCGTCTTGCTCGTTTTCCATCCAACCCATTTCTAATTAAACAACGTTTTATTGTGCGAGTACTTACGCTGATACTCATTGTATCTAAACTTTTGGCTTTCAAAATAACTCTTGGGTTTATATTAACCTCTCAACACAGTTTTCGTGCAGTTTCCAGTAACGATTTGGGTTTTCTTCCACGCCCAGACAAATTCTTTGTCGTGCCAAACTGTTTAAGTTTCTTTATAACGGACTGTACCTTAGATCTTTGGATAGCTAACCGGTTTGAAGTAGTGCTGTAAACTATTTCCCGACTTGTGGAAGTTAATAATTCTCTGTCTCAAGTCAACGCTAAGCTCCTTTCTCTTCCGTATCGTGTTGTTAGCGTTAGAATAACAATGGTGAAACTCTATGCACCAAGTGATGTTCTTTGCTGGAATTATCACAAGTATTGTGCTGAATAAATACTTTAAAAGGTTTTGTAGTGAAAAAAAAAACAAGAGCTAAATTTTAAAATTCAAATGTTAAGCACTGACTCATTGATTCTGTTAGAAATTAAAAAAGACTCGAATTTACAAACTTTGCTTAACACACACGCAAAAGCAAATCCAAAACAAAACTTGTGAAATTTCACACCCTACTGCGAAATGTTTTTCGGCCAATAGAAAACTAGGAAACATTTAAAAACAAAATTCAAATAATCTTCAATTCTCAGAAAAGAAAATTCTTTTACGGACCTTTTCGAGAGCTGACGCGAAGTTTGTTTGTCGTCCAATGGAAAGGCCCGAATGATATCCAGGAGTGAATTCCCAAATATCACAAAGAAAATAAAAGACGGTTAAGTTCGGCTGTCACCAGAGAGAAGGAGACGAGCGTATTAGCACATCCCTTGACAAACGTCAATCGATCTTTATTATTATCTCTACCTTTCTCGCTCACCTCGTTTATACTTGATAAACGAACGGAACATTTTAAGACTGAGCTATTACTTCAAAGACATTCCTACCCTTCGATAACGCTCATATATACATACATACATACATTCCTGCCTATGAACACAGAAACTCATTCTTGCAAGGACTACTACGAACATTTTGACGACCTTGTCACAACTAAAATACATTAATTTTATTTGTAAAGACCTTAATTTATTTATATGTATATAAATTTGTTGTTTCACTTTACAATTTGATTTTCTTGTTTTATACCCCTCTTATGGTGGGCTATCTAACTAACAAGCCCACATCAAACTAATCTGTTTCAACACTCATACACTTCACTATAACTGATAACCCACTATAGTTTCCCCGATAAAATAATTATGTAAAATAATTATTCATACACGAATCTGTCAGTTTAAAACGATATTTTCTTCTGAACGAATGATTTCGTCTTTTCCTGTTTGGCATAATTCTCCTGTCAAATTTGTTATTGTTCTGAAAATCGACTTTTATATTTCTGGCTTTGTTCTTATTACCATATAAAAACATGGCATGAAACACGAGCATTATGTGCATATTTAGGCAGCAACTTTTCATTAATGCATGTTTCATTAGATAATATAGACAACTTTTGTCTATTTTAAGTAAGTTCCTTTCATATTGTCGGATAAGCTTAATCACATTATCGTTGAAAGACGAAATGAAAACACCATATTGATACATGTTTAAATCCAATCGAAGCTTTCGGCTTACATAAGCCATTATCAAAGATGAAAATTTCAATAAATCAAACAACAACGGACGAAACAACAATGATAGTCCGTCCTTGCTGCATGAACATTTCAAGTAACGACAAACTCGTATATACGAAACGCGGAAGCGAAAATCGAGTCACACATGACCATGCGGGACTTAAAAACGAGAAGTATTAAGTATGGGATGCCGTTGGTATACACCAATGGCTTCTGTTATAAATTATAGGCATTTAAGGATATCTGTGGAGATTTCCTAGTTTATTTTGTTCAGGTTAGGTTTCAACAGTTTTATGTATAAAGCTTCAAGAATTTTTAATTTTTGTTTATTGTTTTCATGTTTAAGTAAATTTGTGTTGTCAACGAGGATTTACCGGAATTGAGTATGCGGGCAGGCATGTTGTTTTAAATGTCTAAAAATGTTAGAGTTATCATTGAAATGTAAAGTCAAGCGTCGCGAAGCGATTTTGTGGTGTGAACAAGATAAATATTATTTAATCCATTGGAGATACAATCTCCCGAAGGGCACTTGAATTTGTAAACTATGTTGGTTTTTTGCAAATTGCTAACAGGGAGTGAGGAAGAATCATTGCAAATAATTAAGTTGGATATACTAGATTTAGTGTAGTATATGATTAACCTAACTTTTTTGGCTAGTATCTGTTGTAGATATATTAGTATTTACTAATTTTTTAGTATATTTTTATCTTGTTTATAATTACTATGCATTTGACTACGTTAAAAGATATATATATATATATATATATATATATATATATATATATATATATATATATATATGGAGAAAAATATTTGGAAAAAACAAACAAAAATCCTTAAATGCAATTATGTTGTTTTAATATGAATGAAATGTTTTGGATAGTCTTGTTTTTATGTCCATCGTATTTGTCATGTTGAACTGATTATGTTAATTGTATTTTAATGAATATTGTCCTGAAGAAGGTTTATTAAACCGAAACGTCAGACGTTGACATTTCATTCATATTAAAACAACATAATTGCATTTAAGGATTTTTGTTTGGTTTTTCCAAATATTTTTCTCCATTCTGTCGGATTTATATCCATTTATATTTGCTTACATATATATATATATATATATATATATATATATATATATATATATATATATATATATATATGAATAAAAATGACAATATGAAAACTAGTAATTTCTGACGCGTTTCGTCCAATGTGGACTTTATCAAAGCAAAATACGAAATGAATTTAATTGAACAATGTAACTAATAAAAACAAAAACAGAATGTTCCTAGCAACAGGAATGAAGAGAAACGCTATTTTCACATTGTTAACTGAAAATAACGTCAGTATTTGTCACGTGTGGAGAATATTGTCATTATATCTGTGTTGATGTATTCAACCATTTTTTTAATATTTTATGTATCTGTTTTGTACATTTGTTTGTGAGAGCACTAATTTTGTTAAGAAAGGTGAATGGGGAAAAACCTGGGAGTAGATTAATATTTGGGTAATATTCTATGGGAGCACTCTCTAGAATTTTCTTACTGAGTGAGTTATTTTCTTTATGAGTGTAGCATTTTTAAAATCAAAATTATGGTAGAATTTATTTCTATGTATGACTAGTTCATTAGCTAAGTTGTTTTTTGTGAGGTCTCTTTGTGCTCATAAATGCGTTTTTTTTAAACTTCTACTTGTCTCTCAAATATATTGTGAGGAACAGTTTTAGGAATTTATTTTTATAAATGCCTCCTTCAGAAATATTAGTGCTATTAATGTTTGAAGATCTTAGTATATCCATAATGGTCTTGGCAGTGTTTGTGACTATGTCAAGATTATTTAGATGGATAGGTTATTCTGGATAGTGGACGTATACTTTACATCCACTATCCAAAATAACCTATAGTATATAGGTAGAAAGTATACATTTAAATATTTGAAGAAAAAAGAAAGAAGAGGGAAAGATGAAAAAGTAAAAGAAAAAAGAAAACGAGAAAAAAGAATATTAGTTTGGTGCAAAAATAATGACGTAATAATGTCGTTTTTTGACGTTAAAAATACATCAAAAAACGACATTATTACGTCATTATTTTTACACCAACCTAATATAACAGAGGACGTAGACAATCGTCTTGACAAAGCTTAAACCCAATTTCATGGTGGTAGATGGGTATGTATAAATTCAGATTGCAATTAAAATAACCTTGACCAATATGTTAAAATATTAACATCTAGTTTCTATAAAGAAAAATTATTTAAAGGAATTAAAAAATTAAAAATTATAGAAGATTTTATATTGAAATTATTTTTTTTAAATTAAAAATTAAAAATTGCAGAAGAAAATATTTTTAGATGCAGGCGGTTGGCTGCCGATATAGATTCTAGATTTCAGCTACCTACTGATTTCAAAACTGAACATTATTTCTTTTTCTTTCCTTTTAAAATCTCACGTATATTCGAGTCGAATATATATTTTTGTTCTAACTGTTCAGTATGTGACGCAATGTTTTTTTTACCTAATCTAAGTTAATTCCCTAATCGAAAAACTCAATTATAATTATTAACTTGTAATAGCATCAGTTTCTGAAATCTAGCATTGTCTTGAAAAAAGGCTCTGACGTAAAACTCTTATAACGTGACACACTGATAACATTAGAAAGGAAATGAAATTAGTTGTTGGCGTCTCATGTAGTTCAGTGTTAAGGCGATCGTGTGTA
>OZ010607.1:20722617-20775117 GCA_963932145.1 Acanthosepion lycidas
AAGAAATGTCTCTGACAAATTTATTGTAAAGCAATAGACAGGAAACTATTTTCGGATTCTTTTATCAGGTAATACTAATTTTAGTGTTACATGTTTTTAATTATTTCAACCGAAGAAAGGCAATAGAGCCTCTAAAACGCAATAGGTTACTGAGTACAAGTGAATATCAGAAAAAAGAATAAAAGGGAAAGAGATCAATAGCTAGTTAGAAACAGCCTGAAAAGAAAGAAACGGATGTAGATCGTTTGAAGGTGTCATCTACGTACCTTAACCATATAGTTGGCTTTAGAGGTATAGATTCTAATGCCATTTCCTCAAAGTATTCTATGTATATATTCACCATCGCTGGTCATAATGGCGAGCCCATTGCTAAGCCCTCATCCATATCTGTTTATGAATTATAATATATGGGTATTATACACTTAATATCTTCAGCAACTATTTTAATTTTACCAGTTCTCATATTGCAATTTTTTAAGTATATGGCACTTTCATACTATGGCCACACCAGAAAGATGGACCATGTGAACTCAAAAAGACCTTCGATACAGTTCAGAATGGAGAAAAAGAGAAACAACACACTCCCATTCTTGGATGTTCTAATATCTCGAACAGAGTATGGATTCAACACATCCGTATATCGTAAACCGACATTCACCGGACAGTACCTAAATTTCAACTCCCACCATCCATACAGCGTAAAGAAAGAGATCGTCCGCTGTTTACAACACCGAGCAAAAGTCATAATTGGCGACCCAGAGACCAGATAAAGAATTGGTCAGTATAAGAAGTACCCTATAACGTAACAACTACCCTGGGTAGATGACCGTAGTTCCCCTTAAACTGGGATAGGCGGGTACAAGAGGAGGAGGACAACAACACTCAGAAAACAGTCTGCCTGCCTTATGTGAAGGGGTTATCAGAGAAAATACAAAGCATCTATTGTCCATATAACATCAGGACAACTTTAAAAGCTTGACGACACTTCGCAGATATCTCTTCCGAGTAAGACCCCCCTCCTCATAGAGGAGAACGTGCAAGAACACCAGAAAGCTGTAACATGAGGGGAAGTGGAAAAATCAGGCGTGGCTGACCACATATGGAGAGAGAAGGGACATCATCACCCTCTGTGGCATCAGGTTGAGATCATAGACAAGGAACACCATTGGAAAATTCGTAAACTTAAGGAATCAGCACATATGCTAGGCCACAAAAATCTCCTGAGCCGACCAAGCATAGAAATAAATATAATATTGGAAACCGTAATAAGGAGTCCCAGAGAAAAGCGATAATATCAACAAAGTTGCAATATGAGTTCTGGTAAAAAACATACAATGATAACAGCAAAAATTGCAATATGAGCACTGGTAAAAATGGTTGCTGAAGACATTAGGTTTACATTACCCAGCAATTCAAACACAGATGTCCTCAAGGACACATGACACAGTGGATAAAGGTGTTGGTTAGATCCAGTGACAGGACCCAAAGACTGTGAGTTCAATACCAGGTTAAGGCAGTGGAGAACTTTCAGAGGGAAAATTAAAAGAAAATAACTGATAACTGACATAGTACGTGGAACTAGAACAGTGTACCCCAGTGAGCGAAATAAAGGGTCCAGTTCGACATTCGATATTACGGCCGAAATGTTGTAATAAATATGACGACAAAGATGAGGATAATAGTCTGAATAATGTAAATAATGTACATAATACCTCATCACAGAAATATATACTTAAATAATATTAAACAATATTTGCGTCGGTCACACCACAAACTCGCTTTCACGGCGCTTGACTCTACATTTAAATGATGACTCTAATATTTCTAGACATTTAAAACAACATGGCTGGCCGCGTACACAATTCCGGAACACAACACAACTATACTTAAACATGAAAACAATAAACAAAAATTAAAAATTCTTGAAGCTTTATACATAAAAAAGTTGAAACCTAACCTAAACAAAATAAACTATGAAATCTCCTTAAATGCCTATAATTTATAACAGAAGCCATTGGTTTATACCAACGGCTTCCCATACTTAATACTTCTCGTTTTTCACTCTCACATAGTCATGCGTGACGTCATGAGGTGCTACGCGATTATCGCTTCCGCGTCTCGTCTATACGAGTTTGTCATTACTTGGAAATTTTCATGCAGCAAAGGCGGACTATTATTGCTGTTTCGTCCGTGTGTTGTTTGATTTATTGAAATTGTCATCTTTCATAATGGCTTGTGTAAGCTGAAAGCTTAGATTGGATTTAAACATGTATCAATATGGTGTTTTCCTTTCGTCTTTCAGTGATTATCAGACAATACGAAAAGAACTTACTTAAAATAAATAGAAAAAACTTGTCTATATTATTTAATGAAACATGCATTAATATATATATATATATATATATATATATATATATATATATATATATATATATATATATATATTAATCCAGAGAGCTAGAAATTCAGAAAAAAATATATGTCTATTTTTTCTTTCTTAATCTATTCCTTCTCACTATATATATATATATATATATATATATATATATATATATATATATATATATATATATATATATATATATATCTCGCAATCTCTACACTATCTGGAAATCTACTGGAGTTAAGTTTTTTATTTAATTTTTCTTCTGTTCTCATCATTTTCTTTTCTGGGCACATTTTTTTTAAGGAATTGTCCGAATGTTTTGTATGTCCAAGCACTTTCGACTATTCTTTTAGCTATTATCAAGTAGAGATTTTCCAAGCGTAGCTTAGACAAGGCCAAAAGTATGGTTCACCCGGTGAGGATCGAACTCATTGTTCAGTCGTAATTGTTCCAGCGAGACAAGCTTGCTAACCATTACACCGCCTCGAGGTTTCATATATATAAATTCCTTGTTTTTAAAACATTACACCGCCTCGAGGTTTCATATATATATATATATATATATATATATATATATATATATATATATATATATATATATATATATATATATATATATATATATATATATATATATATATATCCTGTTTTAATAACAAGGAATTTATTAATGGTAATAGACCCTAAGGCATTTCGTCCAACATCACATCAGGAGAAAATCGTTGGAAAAATTGATAAATTAAACGAAAAGAACAACAACGAAAATGAAGAGCGAATAAAGGGGGGAAACACGCTAAGATCCCTAACATATAAGTATATATACTTATAACGAGGGGGGTGGAAATCGCGTATAAATAATTAGATAATATCCCCCAACAAATTAAGGGTCTTCACAAAGTCCTTCTGCCGGCAAAGAGAAGATTTCCGCAATCCTATACTGATTGATTCCAAAATCTTCAAATGATTGTTGGAACCAGCTATGTGAATAATTTTGAACCACTCTTTCGTATACGACATGGCATATATACTTAAGGTATATATATTTATATGTTATTGATTTTAGCGAGTTTCCCCCCTTTTGTTCTTTTCGTTTATCAATTTTTCCATCGATTTTCTCCTTATGAGTTGTTGGACGAAAGGGCCTTCGGGACTATTAACATTAATAAATTCCTTGTTTTTAAAACAGTATACAGATTTTGTACTTCTAAGTATTTGTTTTATTTTTTTCTGGATTTCTAGCTGCCTGGATTAATATGGTCCTCGAAATTATTCCTAACATTCAGAAATTGGTAATATGTATATATATATATATATATCAGTGATATATATATATATATATCAGTAATATATATATATATATATATATATATATATATATATATATATATATATATATATATATATATATGTTAGCTCTATCTCTGATATTGAACGCTTTCTAATAAGTACCGCGCATATTATATATAAATAATTATATATATATGTATTTATTTATATACACACACTTTTCACACACACACACATATATATATATATATATATATATATATATATATATATATATATATATATATATATATATATATATATTTATATATATATGTGTGTGTATGTGTATATGTATATATATCTCTCTATATATATGTATGTGTATATATATGTATTTATATATATATATATATATATTTATATATATATATATATATATATATATATATATATATATAGAGAGAGAGAGAGAGAGAGAGAGAGAGAGAAATTTAACAGGCTAAGAAAGAAAGGAAATGAAGTAGATCGCTTGAAATAGATATATATATTCATGTCTGTTGAGAGTGGAATCTCTTTTTATTCTTGAAGTAAGCTGTAATTGAAGCTTAGAAGCTCTTCGACACAAAAACATGTTAAAATAGGACGAACTGAAACATTAAGCGAAAAAGTGTTTCTTAAAATTACGTTGCGCAAGGGTGGCCGACATTGTCGTGCACGACTCAGACTGATGTTGGCATGAGGAGATCTGAAATTCAACTTGAAATTTAAAGGTTAAAAATAAAAATAACGAACTTAAAAAGAAGTAAGTGAAAAGATAATCAATTTTCTTTGAAAATCTTGTTGTCAACAGGCTCTAGCTTTCAATAATCTCAGCGAAGGATATTCATTGAAAGTACATCAGGAAATGCTGCAAAGTGGCCCCTTAGAAAATTGCTGTAGTTTGCTCTTGGCAATCGAATCGAAGAAGGAATTTTTCAATTGTTTGAAAGTGTTCTACATCAACTGTGATGAATGTTCACGCCGTGACTCATACAATAAAGCGTTGCTTTTAAAAAGAATTATTTGGGAATATTGCAATCAGCTTTCTGTCACTTACTTTACATACAGACGACTGCGAAAACTGACAAGAGACAAACCAATTTAATATGAGTTTTTCTTTTCTTTCCCATTTTATGAATGTGTGTTTAATGTAACAGCGTCTCATCATGGGAAATCAACAAGCCAGGTTCGAACACAGACTGACCTCGTTATATTTAAATTCGTCTTGGGAAATGTATAGATCTATCACTTCTCTTCCCAGCTATGGTTTCACATGCAGGATAGACAGGGCTCTCTATTCGAGATTGGCAAACGCTCAAAGTGAAGGACAACTCTGATTTCAATACCGTTTTGTCTGCTAATGGGTAAATAGTTGTTTGTCTACTTTGTTTGTCAACCAATCTTAGAGAAGGGCAACTCTAAATACAGCAGCGGTTGTTGTGCTAATGGGGTAGCTAGCTGTTCCATTTCGGTTGGCAACCCATCTAAGAGGAGAAAAAACAATTTGGTGTAGTAATAGGCAAATAGAAATTTTTCTTCCTTGGTTCGCATCCCATCTAGGAGAAGAAAACTGTTAATTCAATAGCAGTTACTAATTGGACTGATTGGTTGCCAACCAAAGTGGAACATTTATCTAAAAGAAGAAAATCATTTGCCGTACAAATGGACAGATAGAAATTTCTTCCGCCTTGGTTGGCAACCAGTCTAGGAGAAGAAAAACTCTGAATTTTCTATCAGTCGGTGTGCTAATTAATCAGACAGCTGTTCTGCTTTAGTTGGTAACTAATCTAAGAGAAGTACAAAACCATTTGATGTACTAATGTGCAGATAGAAGCATTGTGTAGTGTGCTATGGACAGGAATGGTCTGTCCGTTTCCATGCATGGCCACAGTTGAGTAGGCTTTTTAAGTGATATGCCTTCGTCATGAATATTCAGCTGTTGGAGGTCGTCTCAATTCTTCCTTCCATGCGACACATATAGTAACAGATGTGCGACTGGCATAAAGGGCTTAGGACCATTTGATATTGAATCGCCAGTTCCTGTAACAGTATCTGAATTTTTTTGCAAGTTAACATTCGTGTCTGTTGGCTCTCACGCTGGCCAATGGAATCTTCCTACCTATTCGTGGCAGCCAGCTATAAGCTCTCACTCTGGTCAGTAGAAAATGGCTGCAAACTACATGAAAACTGTCGTAGAAGCATGAAAAAATCGCTTATTTCCACTATCGATGGGAGTTGGAAAAGGCAAAGGCAAAGTCGGTCTTTGCCTTCCCACTAACTTGGAGCATGTGCATGAAAATTTTGGTACAAATCCGTCGAAAATTGCGGCCGTGCATTCGTTACACACACACACACACACACACACACACACACACACACACACACACACACATCCTGCCTTTTATAGATAGAGATTAAAAACCTTAATTAGTGAATATTTTTACGTTATTAAAAATGAATTTCTTTACGATATACTTTATTAAAAATAATTAAAAAAATGTGTTGAGTTGTCACTTTTCCTGATAACCCATACTAACGGAACATTAAGAGCTAGAACGTTATTCTCGCATATTTTTTGCCAGGTAAGTCTATGCTTATTAAGTATGTGTGGCAACCGTAAAACAATGGAGGTGAATTTAAGATAGGAGACAACTAGTAGCATAGTTTCATCTTCAACGAGAGCCATGCATTTGTATCAGTCTCACTGTCACTGACTCGCAATCAGAGAAAATCATGGGGACATTTTGTAGCCTGTCTTGCGCAACAATAGCCACCAGGAGCCCAAATGTCTCTAGGCATTTGCAAGGCATAATTCCTCTCATCGGGCGGCTTGCCTTGGTCGTGAATACAAGCGCATGGTGTATGGTCTTGGTTCGTTCCGCCTTGGCTGGTGCTGCACTCCTGGACGTTATACGCTCAGTGTTAATATAGGTTTGGTTTCGTTTGTCTTACGGCCTGTCAATTTCAATGGGTTATTTAATGCCGACAAACATTTATTGTTGGCAAATATTTTTTTCCTTCAAAATTCTATTTCCGGTAATATTTTTTCTACAAAAAATCTATTTCTGGTAATATTGTATTTCAAAAATCTATTTCTGGTAATATTGTATTTCAAAAATCTATTTCTGGTAATATTTTTCTTCAAAAATCTATTTCTGGTAATATTTTTCTTCAAAACTCTACTTCTGGTAATATCTTACTTCAAAAATCTATTTCTGGTAATATTTTACTTCAGATATCTATTTCTGGTAATATTGTATTACAAAAATCTATTTCTGGTAATATTTTACTTGAAAAATCTATTTCTGGTAATATTTTTCTTCAGATATCTATTTCTGGTAATATTTCAATTCCAAAATCTATTTCTGGTAATATTTTACTTCAGATATCTATTTCTGGTAATATTGTATTTCAAAAATCTATTTCTGGTAATATTTTACTTCAGATATCTATTTCTGGTAATATTGTATTACAAAAATCTAATTCTGGTAATATTTTTCTTCAGATATCTATTTCTGGTAATATTTCAATTCCAAAATCTATTTCTGGTAATATTTTACTTCAGATATCTATTTCTGGTAATATTGTATTTCAAAAATCTATTTCTGGTAATATTTTACTTCAAAAATCTATTTCTGGTAATATTTTACTTCAGATATCTATTTCTGGTAATATTTTAATTAAAAAATCTATTTCTGGTAGTATTTTTCCCTCAAATATATATCGTGGTAATATTTTTTTAATGTATAGCCGCTATTTTTTTCCAACATGTATTGCTAGTAATATTTTTTTTTTCAAAAATATATAGTTGGAAATATTTGTTTTTTTAAAAATATATACTTAGTAATACCTTTTTTTCTTTTTTTTAATATAATATTTTTTTACAACATATTTCTGGTATTAAAACCTATTCTTTACACTTTCATAGCGTTTTGCCCCCAGTTTGGGGGTTAATTATTTGTCCATAGCTGGAACCCTAACAGCTGCTACCAGCTCGGGTCAGGGTGGACCTGGGAACACCAGCAATTAAGAGGTGGTTCCACACTCCTCAAAACCTTCTGATTAGAAGCCTTGCTGCTGGAAGTAGTTTATCGTCATACCCTAGAATGGCAGGGTTAATATCACAATGCACTAGATAATATTGGGTTACATGGTACATAATGGTACATAAGGCAAAGTTTAATAAACATACCTTAGAGATCTCAGTGGGATGTATTTGGAACACTTTGTAGTACAGTCAATGCCATCTTCACTGGGGGCCCTGCGCTTGAAACAGATCTACTTTCAATGGTATCTTAATCTGAAATGAACCATAGAAGCGCCATGTAGCATGTCTTCGATAGGAATTGCATAGCCCATTTCACTTCAAACATGACCCCCAGACGGTTTTCCTTTCTAGGCGGTTTGACTTGGTCATGAACTTGAGCTTGGGGCGTTGTAGATTGTTTCGGGTTCTTTCTCCTTGGTATGTACAGGCATGTCGTGCTAATATCGCCATGTGGCATATAGTATTTCAGGGCACCAGTAGAAGAGCAAAGGTCCCTGACCAATTTATTTTAAAGCAAAAGACAGGGAACTACTTTCGGAATACTTTTGTCAGGTAAGGCTAGTTTTATTAAAAAATCTCTGGCTACCATAGGTTAATAGTTAGGAATTTAATATCGGAGACAGTTGGTAACATAGTCAATTTCAGGATCACTGGGTACTGCATATTTACGCTCCTCTACCAGACGAAATAATTACTTTAAAGAGAGACTTACGAAGATTTTATGGAAGATTATTATTCACGAAGTGTTATCTTCATTGGGTACCCGCCTGTTTAAGTCTTATGCCAAAGGTTAAACTAAATATATTTGAATGACTATTATAGGTTCTGTTGTGGTGTCCTCCCCCTAAAGTGTCTATGTTCGACTCTTCAACCTATTGTAAGTTTAGTAGCAGAGAAGGCTTGGGGAACAGTGAACAGTGAATTGACTGAGCGCTGGTTCATACGATACACACTCACTAGTCGTGTAATACTCTTCTGGTGTACTTACTGTTTAATATACGATACATCGGCAAACCTGGTTTTTGTTATTTATTAACCATTTACTTGGTCACAACAGATTCATAGTTAGTTTAAAAGACCCTGGATTAAGTGAATTCGATCTACACTAATTTTGTCCAAAGTTGAATAAATCTAATTTTAGAAAGCATCTATTAAATAGTAATGATGATAATAATCGTTTCCCTAAAAGGAAAAATTGACTGAACGGTCGGTACTTAAAATTATATAATCTTTCTGCTAATGAAAAATTTCAGGAAAATAGGTTTATCATGTTCTTTCTTTTTTTCTTTTTTTATGTGCCATATCCTTTCAGGACGTAGGCGATTATGGCTCTCCATCTCCCCCTATTCCTTGCAACTCTCAGAAAGTTCCTTCCCTCTCCTTCCCCACCTCCCAGACCACATTCTGTCATCCATATTCTCAAGCTCGTTAGGTATGTCATGCAATGCTTTCCCTTGTCTATCTTTCCCTCTGTTCGATCCGTGAGTATCAGATTCTCTAGGCTCTCCTTCCTCATTATGTATCCCTGAAACTTCAGCTGCCTCTTTCTGATGTTAAGCATAAGCCTCCTCCTTGTTTTCAACCTCTCTAAGGCATCATCGTTGCTCACTTGCTCGGTCCATGATATCTTTAGCATCCTTCTGTAGAGCCACATCTCCGTTGTCTCGAGTCTCTTCTTGATCTTTGAGGAAATTGTCCAACATTTGCGGTTGTAAAGAAGGACAGATGTTACGTAACAGCTCTGTTTTCTTTTCTTTTTTACCAAAGAAATCTTCCCGTCTCGCAATACACTGCTCAGCTTTTGGAATGTGTTCTTGGCCATTATAATATATATTATCTCACTGTCGTACATACAGTCCTCTGTCAAGACGCTTCCCTGATATTTAAACTTCTACGTCTGTTTCATTCTAAAGTTCCCAACCTGCAAATCGCATTTCGGGTTCTTCCTCTTACTGCTGACCATGTATTCTGTCTTTTTGTAGTTTATGCTTAGTCCTAGTTCAGTAGATGTTATTCCTCTTTCCAGTATTGATGGTAGTTACCTTCCTAACCTTTTGTGGGAAGTGGTGTGGAATGTCAACATCTTAATTATGTCATTATTCTCTCTTCGAGTTACATGAGATATCCAATGTAGTTGTTGCTGCTGTTATGTTATATGGCTTCTGTTATTTGATAGAGTTCTTTCTTTTGAGCGATTGAAGCCTGTGGATCTTGGCAAAGATCATCTTTCTTTGAATATTATTGATAGTCGCTACAGAATCACAAAGACGTCTACCAATAAGAGCACTTGTAGAATTTCCAAAGCCGCAACAGCTAGAATGGTAGCACATATAATTCGAAGAGGAAATAATCAAAAAACTGATGTCATACTACAGCAAACAAGAAGTTTGGTTAGAAGCCTATGCGATGCTTGAAAGAACGATAACAGCTACTGGACATGAGAAATATATTTTTCCGGAAAAATCTATATTTCAAGCGAGAGATTTTTACGCATTATTTATATTATTCGGACTGTTTTCCTCGTCTTTATTGTCATACTCCCGACGTGTCGGCCGTTGTACACTATGGCCTACTTCAGGTGATATACTTTGGAAATACGAACCTTTTATCTAGTCCACTGGGTTAGATTACATTTTCTGGATATTTTAGTTTCAGTTATCACCCTTTAATAATTCAACACTCTATGTTTTTGTTCGCTTCAGCTGTGGCCATCCAAATCACAACACTTTGAGTCAAGTCACTTTTTGGATGATTTCAACCAACACTTTTATCCACCGTGTCACGTGTCTTTCAGTGAAATTTTGTGTCATTAGCTATTTTCTTTAGTAGAGCTCATATTACAGGTTGTTGTTATTGTTGTTTTTCCTGTAGCTGCCTGTATTACTGGTTCCAATACTGTATTCATTTCTATGCTTAGCCGGCTTGGGAAAATTTTGTGGCCTAGCATATGCGCCGATTCCTTAAGTTTTCGTATTTCCCAGAGATGCTCTCCATCTATTATTTCAATCTCATCTAACAGTGGTGATCTCCCTTTTCCCTCTTTATATTGTCAGCTACGAATGACTTTTCTACTTCCCTTCGTGCTACGGTTTTACGACATTCCCGCGGTCTTAAAGAGGCGGCCTGTTTCTCTTTTATATTTCTTACCACAGCTGCATGGGATTGTGTAGACACAGTCCTTAATCATGTTATCTTCTATGGGTGGTCTTACTCGGAAGATGTGTCTGCGTAGTGTTGAACCACTCTTGAAGGTCGTCCTGATCTTATATGGTCCACAGATCCTAAAAGTCCCACCAGAAGCTGAAGATAACATGATTAAGGACTGTGTATATGAGCTAGAACAATATACCTTCGTGAACTAGATAAAGAGTTCGGTTCGAAATTACAAAGTATATCACATGAAGAAGGTCGGAGCACAAAGTGGCCGAAACATCGTGAATATGACAATAAAGATGACTAGAACAGTTCGAATAATGTAAATAGTGTAAATAGTTACAACACTTCATCTCAGAAATATAGACAAATGAGAAAGATTTGACAAATTTGAAGTGACATGGGTAATTTGATATTGATTTTATTTTATAAATTAACACCCCAATATGTCCAAAAAGAGTAAAAGCGGTAGCTGCTCTCGAAAATGATCCCTAATCAATTGTTAACTGAGGCAAGGAATGGCTTGTAAATTGTATCGCCTCCAAAACGAAACTGCTATCGTTTTATCGCCACAGAGAATCATTTTGGCGCCTATCAGCATGGGTGGTGCTAACATCCAGGAGGGCTACTCGTTACATTTTCTGGGTTTTAGATTTTTGTCTGCTGAAGTAGAAAGATTATATTGTACCAATTACTGCTAAGTAAGATGGTTCAGTGTACAGTCCAAGACAATTACCTGTTCGAAGAAATCTTCATGGCTTCTGTTGTTTTTGGATAGTAACACTTCCCTTTTACCCCACCCCACATAAAACACAGATCAATTACGACAGAATATTGAGTTTGATTCTCACTGTGTGCCTCATGGGTGAACCATACTTTCGTTTTTGTGTCAAAATCTATGCTACGTTTAGAATATCATTATGGGCACCTCGTCGTCGTGTAATGGTAAGCAAGCCCGTCTCACGAGAACAGTTACAATCGAGTAGTGAGTTCGAACCTCACTGGGCGCCCTATACTTTCGCCTTTATGCCACATCTAAACTAGGCTAGAAAATTAACCATAAAATACACTTAGATCAATTGCGAAAGAATAGTGAGTTCGATCCTCACTGGGCGCCCCATACTTACGACTTTGCGCAACATCTAAGCTACTCTTAGAAAATTACCATAAAACAAACTTAGAAAATTTGACTCCCACATATTGAAGTCAACGATGACAGAGGCGCATAATTTACATAACAAATCTGTGTGTATAGTTGTCAGAACGGTTTAGGAGAGATATCAAAACGACAAACTTTACTAAGGACTAGAAAAGAGTGGAAGTTGTGGAGAGCCATGATCGATCACATCCTGAAGTGACACGGTACGTAGAAGAAGAAGGAGGAGGCACAGTACTTTGCAACATAATAAGTTCACTTGTTGTTTATGCTAAAGTTTCCAGCAAAAAATTTTTTAGGTTGGTGCAAAAATAATGTCGTTTTCTCACATGTGAGAAAACGACATTATTTTTGCACCAACCTAATAACACTGTGAACTGGAACATAAACTTAAAAATGTCAAAGGACTTAAGACCACCTGATGTTGAAACACTGATTCCCGTACCATCACCGAAGTTAAGCAACGACGAAGATAGTCAGTAACTAGATGGGTGACCACTTGGTAATGCCAGGTACTGTCAATTTGGACGTACGACGTAAAGGGCTTAGGAACACCTGACATTAAATCGCCAGTTCCCGTACGATCCCCAAAGTGCGCGACTGCTTTGGAATAAAAGGTACTGTTATTTTGGACATGAGGATGGTGTACTGGATAATGGCTCGCAATTGTTAATTGTTCCAATTCTTGCTGGGTTCACTTACGAACAAACACACTTGGGAAACCACTTCTCTCCCCCAGCTATGGGTTAATTAGTAAGGCTTTTATCACTAAAACATAATTATCTAACAATAAAAATTCTTGCTATGTAAAAATATTTTATGGTTTTAAATAACCTTTAAATTGTTGATAAATCGTAGAAAGTTAAGCTTCGAGCCTGATTAGTATCTACATGGGTGACTGCTTGGGAATACTACGTGCTGTAAGCTTGGATGTTCGGGTAGTGTAATGGATAATTACAAACGAAACACGTAAAGAACCACACTGCCCCGCTCAGAAAAAAAAACCCCAAAAAAACAAAAACAAAAAAAAAACAGAATTTCGAACGAGTCAAAATAGGAAAAGTTGTAAAAAAAATCCAGTAGAAAACATGTTTTATTGTTCCATGTTAAAAAAAAGTCCTTTAAATGCTACCAAATTTATTAAAAATATGACATATCTGAAATATTCCGTTACCTATTTGCGTCTGGTATGATCACCGAAGTTAAGTCAACATCGAGACTGATCAGTAACTAGGTGGGCGACCGCTTAGGAATAGCAGGTGCTGCAAGCTTGTATGTGAGAGTTTGTGTAATGGATAATGGCTCAGAATTGTTAATTTTTCCAATTCTTGCTCGATTCACTTACGCAAAAATAACATTGCGAAAAGTATTCGTCCACAGCTTCTCTCTACCTGCTATGTGTTAATTAGTAAAACTTTTATCATTAAACTATTATTATCTAAGAATAAAAATTTTTGCAATACAAAATTATTTTCTGGCTTTAAATAAACTTCAAAAAACTGATAAGTCGCAGAAGGCACTTAAAACAACCATTAAAAAAATACCATCTGATATATAAGGTTGGTGCAAAAATAATCACGTAATAATGTCGTTTTTTGATGTTAAAAATACATCAAAAAACGACATTATTACGTCATTATTTTTGAACCAACCTAATACAACAATGGATAGCCAACCAGTAGGGAGTTTATCCTCAGTAGGGGGTTTATCCTCAGTAGGGGGTTTATCCTCAGTAGGGAGTTTATCCTCAGTAGGTGACAGTTGCCAAGAACTTGCGTTCAATATATGGACGTTTGCCGTTACGATGTTCATCAGCTTATTGATATCGCAAGCGATATCAATAAGCTAGATTTAGTTTGGTTTATTTTGTTTTACGTCATAGCAACCACAGTGGGTTATTTAATACCGGTAAGATTTTTACGATAAGTTCCTATGATGTATTAAGGTTGTTTTTTCAAAAATGTATTATTGGTAATATTTTTTTCTGAATGTATTACTTGTAATCTTTTTTCAAAATGCATTGCTGGTAATAATTTTTTTTACAAATCCATATTGATGGTAATATTTTTTCAAAAACGAATTGCTGGTAATACTATGTTTTTTAAAAATATAACTACTTATAATATTCTTTTTTAAAAACTTTTTTTTTTGCCAAAAATTTATTGCTCGTAATATTTTATTTTCATAAATGTATTGTTAGTTTTTACTACAAAAATCCATCTCTACGCTTTTGAACTCAGTTTAGGGGTTAACTTTTTAGCTGGGTTCCAGCAGGTGCTACTAGCTCGAGTCAGGGTGGAGTTGGGAACAACGGCAATTAAGACTTGGTTCCACGCTGCTCCAAACCTTCTGATCAGAGACTTTACTGCCGGATGTAATTTATCATCATACCCAGGGAGCCTCATGGGATGTTACCCCTCCGTAGACGTGTATTCTGAAGCCTAAGCCGAAAGAGCGGGAGAAAGTAGCATTTTGACGTTTATTTTGACTATTTTCTTGGGCAGACATCATGATAACACCATGGCCCTAACTCAGTGACGTCGAGTGTTACCATTTGATGGATTGATTCGTGATATCTACTCTATTTTTGAGATTCATTTTTTTTTCTTTAGACTGGCAAGTAACCGGCGTCTGCGGTGAAGATAACATAAAACATGACTTAATATATTTTGGTCAAAGAACACAGTTTTGTTTTTTTTAACTTCACAAAGAGATGCGTTATTTTTTTAAATTATTTTTCATCTATCTAGATCTATAGATTAATTCGATAAGGATTATTCTAACATTGCCTGAGACAATGTGGCACCGATATTTCAGTTGAAGCAATGCGTCATTGATTTCTGTTGCTTTCTTCAGAGACTTTTGACATCAAATGAACAACTTCCAGTTTGTGGAACACAAGCGAGTCACAAAGAAAGAAACGTCATCTGTCAATATCTCTCGATATTTCTAAGATGAGGTATTGTAATTATTTACACTATCTACATTGTTCGGACTGCTGTACTCATTTTTTTTACCATATTCACGACGTTTCGGCCGTTATACGCTACGTCGTTCTGCAGGATCTGCCTATATTTCTGAGATGAGGTATTGTAATTATTTACACTATCTACAGTGTTCGGACTGTTGCCCTCATCTTTGTTGACATATTCACGACGTTTCGGTCGTTGTCCGCTACGTCCTTCTTCAGGAACTGTCTATATTTTTTAAATGAGTTTTTGTAATTATTTACGCTATCTACATTGTTCGGACTGTTGTCCTCGTCTTTTTTTTTTACCATAATTCACGACGCTTCTTCGGGATCTGCTTATATTTCTGAAATGTGGTATCGCAATTATTTACACTATTTACTTTCTTCGGATTGTTGCCCTCATCTTTGATAACATATTCATGACGTTTCGCTCGTTGTACTCTACGTCCTTCTTCAGGATCTGTCTATATTTCTGAGATGAAGTATTGTAATTATTTACACTATTTGCATTGTTCGGAATGTTATCCTCATCTTTAGTGACATATTCACGTCGTTTCGGCTGGTGTACACTACGTCCTTCTTCTAGATCTGTCTATATTTCTGAGATGAGATATTGCACTGTGATTATCAGATTTTCCAAGCCTTCTTTCCTCATTACATGTTCCCGAATTTTAATTGTCTCTTCTTAATGTTAATTATAAAATTTCGTTTTTGTTTCCATCTCCTCTAAGACTTCGCTGTCGCTCATATGTCCGGTCCATGGTATCCTTAGCATCCTTCTGTAGAAATACATTTCTGTTGCTTCATGTGTCTTCTTCATCCTTGCGAGATTGTCCATCAGTCACTGACATATACGAGGACAGATCTCACGTAACAATTCATTACTTGTTTTCATTTTTTTTTCTAGTGAAATTTTTCTGTTTCTTGATACTTTGCTTAGCTTTAGGAAGGCATCTTTCGCTATACCAATTCGCCTTCGGATTTCGGTGTCACATTTTCCGTCCACTGTTAAAACACTTACCAGATATTTAAATTACAGTATTTTTTTGATTTTGGTATTTTCAATTTGTAATCTGCATTGGAGACATCTATTCAAACACGATTATACATTACATGTAACGTTTAGATTAATAATACTTTATGTTCAATCTAGCGCCCCTATCGCTTACCTATGTATGCACTCTAACGCACGCATATACAGTTTTTAATATGTAATATATATATATATATATATATATATAAAGAAATATAGTCTTAAGGTGTGCTATATTTATGGAATAAAGTGCTCAATATCAGAGATAGAGCGTGTGTAAATATAAAAGTGAACATAGAAATCAACACTTAGAGGCGACAGTCTGTTTCATGCTATATGCAATCGTCAGGCCACGTGTGCTGTTATTTTTCTCGGCTATTTATATATATACGGGTTAGTGGTGCATTGTGGGTATTCTGTTATGGCGGTTATTTCACCGGAAGTCGTTTGTTTATCTATTTAGGTCAAATTATATTGCTTGTTTTTATTTTTGTTTCTTATTTTATTTATTTATTTATTTATTAACGTAGTAAAATTTGTTTATATCACTTATTTAACAGTTTTGTTTTGGTTTGGGAATTTAATTAAAGCTATTTGTTCAGTTTTGGGGTTGATTGTTGTAGTTCATTCTAAGTATTATTTTGGCGGGAACAGTTTTTAATTGATTATCTTTATTTGGGATTGGTTTGTTTATTTATTTACTTGGATGAATTTAGGTTAATTTATTTTACTTGTATATTTTCTCTTTTCGGTTTTCGATTTTTAAGTAACATAGTATTTTTTTATGTTTTATTTCTATTTTTTTTTTTTGTTATTTTTGCTTATTAGTATATTTATTTGTTTTTATTTTATTTTTTCCGTTTTTAATTTTTTAGGTTACGTAGTAAAAATTTATTTTCATGTCTGCATTTTGAGATGAGTTCGGATCTTTTGTTTAATAATTTATTTTGGTCGGGAAAAGTGATGATAGCTGTTTTTTCCTCCGAGCAAAGTTTGCAAGTTTTTGATTGGTAGGCTGATGAGTTTTTCCTAGCTATCATTACTTTCCCGAACCAAAATAAATTATTAAACAAAAGATCCGAAATCATCTCAAAATGCAGACATGAAAATAAATTTTTACTACGTAACCTAAAAAATTAAAAACGGAAAAAATAAAATAAAAACAAATAAATATACTAATAAACAAAATAACAAAATAACAAAAAAAAAAAATAGAAATAAAACATATGCATATAGCATGAAACAGACTGTCGCCTCTAAGTGTTGACTTCTATGTTCATTTTTATATTTAGACACGCTCTATCTCTGCTATTGAGCACTTTATCCCATAAATATAGCACACCTAAGACTATATTTCTTCATATATATATATATATATATATATATATATATATAAAGATATGTATATATATATATATATATATATATATATATATATATATATATATATTCACACACACACACACATATATATATATATGTATATATATATATATATATATTCATATATATATATATATATATATATATATATATATATATTCATATATATATATATATATATATATATATATATATATATATATATATATATATATATATATATTATTTGTGAGTGTGTGTGTGAATTAATGTTATGAATTCCATGGATTCTATTCCTGCTGTTTTCGAAATATGTGATCTGGAAAAAAAATGCTCACATGATCGGATGATTCTAGGCGACATGGATAGAACATTATACCGTGAAAATATACGATTAAATTGGCCTAATATTTTCCTTCGCCATCGCCACGTTACGCCATGAAAAAAAGTTCCCAGTCTTCACGCAAATCCTACGCTAAATACAGTTGCGAAGAGACAGTTCTAATCCTTTATCTTGTCACACTGTCTTACGTTAACTTCAGAGGATGCAAGTCCTGTCAATGATTACTTAATGGTTTATAGATGCCACGTAGAACCTAGCATTGTAGTTTTATTATTACCAACCATTCTGGACAAATTAGTCCCTTTTTAGCGACGATATTATAAGTAGTTCTGTTAGTGACAGTTCAGATTTCAAATATGTGCAATATGTTTAAAAATTAAGGACCACCAGTCTCTTACGCTAGGATGTTTTTTCCTAATTTAGGATTGAAAAGCAAAGAATATCTTATCTCTTCGCATAATGCCGACGGAAAGACTGGTGCAATACAAAATAGGGGGAAATGATTCGATACTTCGATTAACACGTAGAAAGCAAGCAAGAGAAAAAGACTTCGGAGACAGTGAGCAGATAATTCATGCGGAAACATCCGACTGAATAGACACGTTTTTCTTTTCAATCCCAACAAAACCTCACGAAGGAAAGCGTTCGACTGCTTCGAAACATAGCGAGCGAGACTTGCACATAGATTTTCGCCGAATAAACACACGAATAAAGAACTTGTCACTTAATTTGAGACTCGGATACACAGCTTTTAAACACAGCAGAAAAGAAGCGTATTGGGAATGTATTTTTTTTTTTTTTTTACAATCCTTTTTTTTTTAGATCACATATTTCGAAAACAGCAGGAATAGCATTCATTATATTCATAACATTAATTCAGACACACACACACATACATATTGTGTATTTAGGCAGCAATCCTTCTTTTATGCATGTTTCATTAAAAACGACAGACAAGGTACTATGTTTAAGCTTTTTATTTAATTTTTCTTGTGTTTGAACATGAGCATTCGTTTAGGACACAAAGTGTGTAGAAACCTTCCAAATGTTCTATAATTCCAAGCACTTTCGGCTATACTTTTAGCCATTATAAAGGATGATTTTATTTATTCAGTTTAATTGAGTGTGTTTGTTATGTGTATGTTTTTAGTATTATAGAGATGTTTTATTTTCCGAGCACGGTTAGCACATTGTGACCGTGTTCGTAATTAATACGGTTAAAAGTTGGTTAAGAGTTAAGAAAAAGCCAATATAATATTAGGTGTAAACAAAAGAGTGCTCAGAGTTAAGTTGCAGTACAAAGGTTGGTATATGTATATTTATTAATACACAAACACACACACATACACATACATACACATACATACACATACACATACACACATATATATATATATATTGATGCATGTTTCATTAAATAATATAGACAAGTTTGTCTATTTATTTTATGTAAATTCTTTTCATATCGTCTGATAAGCTTAATAACATTATCATTAAACGAAGAAAGAAAATCACAATATTGATACATATTTTTTAATTCTATCTAAGCTTTCGGCTTACATAAGACATTAATATATATATATATATATATATATATATATATATATATATATATATATATATATTGTCACCTACAGACGGACTGTTTCGCTGTTTCAAAGCTCATCAGTGTGATTAGACATCCGATTGCCTTTAGCCGGGATCAAAACTGGACTGAGTTAGTATCAGACGGAGAATCTATCCCTAAACCATTAGCGCACGGCAGGGATGTATGTGAATTTAAACGTATATATATTTAGATAAACATACCATTGACTGGGAGAACTCGATTCGTTTTTATCGAAGAGTCTTGCATTAGCAGCAGTAATAGCCATTGCTTATTAACTAACTTTTCCTCCCATATACACTCATGAACAAAAGTATGGGGCAGTTGTAGAAAAATTAGAATTATGATCGAATCTCGTACATATATTAGCTGAAATCGCTATAATAATCATTTTTGAATCGAACTTTCACTGGCGTTTATGGGTCCCAATAATGATTTGCGTTCATTTTTACTTATTTAGCATAAGTGGCAAAATCATTTACTTGAAATTTAATCTGTAGTGCTAAATCTTTTCTAAATTTTTACTGACAAATTTAGTATCAATTTATAAATGTGTCTTCTTTGTTGAAAATATCTTTGTAGGAAAACATTTCTGAAACTAAAAGGACTGAAATCATTGCATTACTCAAAAAATATAACAAAATATATAACAAAACCAATTCTTTCAAAAACTGTGATGGTCAAAAATGTGTACAAACTAAGCTGACGACCAGCTGTTAAAGAGATTATCTCTAGGGGGAAAAATACTTCTAACGTAACTGCTGCATTTTGAGAGGAAGAAAATGATATCGACTCGCACGGTGAGAAGGTTTGTACAAGCTAGCCTCAAATGATATAAAGCTAGAAAAAAAAAACATTTCTGTCTGAGCTTAATAAGAAAAACAGAATTTCTTTTGCAAAAGAGCATGAAGATTGAACGGTTGAAGATTGGACCAAAGTTGTCTGGTTTAATAAAAGCAACTTTTAAGTAAGTTCCTTTATTAGTTGAAATTAATTTATTGAGCAGAATTGATTTTATTACGCTTATGAATACTGTATTTTTATTGAATAAAAGATTTTCCCTAAAATTTTTATTTTTGGAATCCTTGGAGTTGTTTATTTTCGTCGAAGAGTTGGGGAAGCACAAGATACTCAATGTATTGCCACAACTGTAAAATTTGAAGGTGAGGGCGTAACAGTTTGTGGCTGCATGTCGTCTTCCGGGCCAGGAAGACGACATGCTACCCTCACATATGAGGGTAGCATAAATTCTAACACTTACACAAACATATTAGACCAATGTTACTAGCGTTCATTAGAGAAAATTTTCAACAATAACATACTAGATAGAGTTTTCTTCCAACAAGACAACGGGCCATGCCATATATCCAGAGTACCGAAGAGTTTTTATATATATATATATATATATATATATATATATATATATATATATATATATATATATATACACGCACACTAGCTTAACAGCCGGCCAATAGGTAGGGAGGATTAGATGCGATAGGCAAAAATAAACTATAGAAGAACTTAAAAGTGATCGTTGCATTTAAGTATTGCACTAATATTTAAGCTTACCATTTAAAAGTTCAACGATAATTCTTCAACCGCCACTTAATTTAAAGACAATTTGATGTACGTATGTCATTCCATCAGTTGTAGTCCCCTACAGAGGATAACGGGTATGTCCTCATTCACATAAATACAGTAGTAAAAACTGTATGTTGGTCGGCAGTTGGAGATTCGACTCTAGCTGTGCTGGTCAAACACTCAGCCTTCGGGCAGAGAGGATCCCCAGATGAGGCTATGTCGGAAGGGCAGAGTCTCATGTCGGGAAACAGCTACCCGACCCCGTTTTATACGGATCTACGGGGAATTTATGGCCGGGCCTACGGGCTCGGATAACCCACATTAAATTCGGCCTTGTGCCACATCTGACCGTGTAGGGTGGTTGGTAGATATTCTGCAGTTGAAGATTCATTGCGGAATTCACTTGACACTTCTAAAGGTGACTACTTCTATGTCCGCAATGAAAAGACAAAATTTATATTTATTACCACTCATGATAATAATTAAAAAGAAAATAATTAAAAAAAAATAATAAAAAATTAAAACAGAAAAACGAGCTAGCTAACCGGTTTCGAACTAAAAATGCTTAGATGGAAATTGCCATCTAAATATTTTTCCCGTACATACAGCCAATCTTCTTTTTATCAAATCTTTAAATATATATATATATATATATATATATATATATATATATATATATATATATATATATATATATATATATGAAAAAAAGGTGATGGGAATCTTCGTTTTATCAAATCTTTATGGTCTGGTGCAACTTCTGTTTACCTCGGAGTTCTGGACAAGATCCAGAGGCGTATATGTAATATAATTGGCCCTGATCTGGCATCTCGTCTACAGTTGCTCTCTCACAGACGCGCCGTCACCTCTCTCTGTCTTTTCTACAAATACATTCATGGTAATTGCTCCGATGCGCTGCTTTCGCTGGTTCCCAGACTTCATCAGTTCAAGCGCCCTACGAGGCTGGCATCCTGCTCTCACCCTTTCACTGTAGAAAATTTTAAATGTAGCCGTCTCTTCTACTTCAATAGCTTCATACCTCGCACCTCTCGCCTGTGGAATACACTTCCCTATTACTGTTTCCCTATGAGCTATAATCTCCAACTATTCAAATGTAATGTCAATCGACATCTCCATTTGCCTTGATCTATCTCCTATCCTTCTCCTCATCCTTTCTTCTATCACTCCTATCTGCTCTCGATCCAAATCATCTGCAACCGCCTGCATCCTAGTGGCTTCACACATTGCTCGGTGCGTAATGCTCAAATATATATATATATATATATATATATATATATATATATATATGTATATATGTATACATGTATATATATATATATATATATATATATATATATATTCTAATAAATGAATTTATTGGAATATATATATATATGTATATATATATATATATATATATATATATATATATATATATATATATATATATATATATATATATATTCTAATAAATAAATTTATTGGAATATATATATATCTATAGTTGACACAGGATTTTCAATAGTAGATAGCACTATTTATTGGAATACCTACCTATATATATATATATATATATATATATATATATATATATATATATATATATATATATATATATATATATATATATATATGTGTGTGTGTGTGTGTGTGTGTGTGTCTGTGTGTGTATTCAAATAAACAGTAGAGGCACCACTTCACTTTGACTATTCAAATGCTATCTTTTGGTTGAAAATTATGTGTCTTCTATTTATTGTAATATATAGATATATTCCAATATATGTATACATTTGATAAAAAGATGGGCAGTATATATATATATATATATATATATATATATATATATAATACAAATATAGTTTTAATGGATGCTATATTTAGGTATAAAAGTGGTCAATATGAGAGAAGGGGACACTAAGGAAAAACACAGACAGTCTGTTTCACGCTTGAACGCCATTTTCACATGACCTTTGATTTGGCCTGGACACATTCTTCACAAACAGCTTTTAAGCGCAGCAGGAAAGAAGTGCATTGGGATTTTTTTTTGCATAGATTTTCTCTACTATCATAATTTGAAAACAACAGGAATTACATTAATGGTCACAATACCATATATAAATATTTACACATTACCATATAAAATCTATTAGCAAATTCAATTAAAACTGTATGTTTTAAAATACAACCCAATCATAATCTTAGCAGCCCTTTAAGAAATCATCAACGAAAAACAAACAAAAATAAACACCAAAGAGTGTGAGTAGAACATCAATCAGTGTGAGTTTTAGCAAATAGTAATAAAAACAACAGAGCCTGATAATAAAGGCCATTGTAACCAGACAAAAATCCCCTAACCGAAAAATTTGACATATAAAAAACATTCCTACTTTCATCAAAGCAGAGACACCGTGGGAATGAAAAACAAACCTCAGATTACACGTTCATTTCCAAACTATAAATGAGTAAAACATTTCTTTGGTGAATTATTCCAAACATCGCTTGAGAATGAAACGCTCATCTAAAGTTAACGTTTAATATGGAAATTAAACTTTGCTACTTATTGGCCAGTTTCGAAACAGTAATTTCTGTGTCACGATGGAATCATATTTTTTTAAAAAAATAATGATAATTTTAAGCTCTACTTCTGTATCGAGCACTGATTTTAAAAAATAAATCCCAAATAGTAAAGAACTCTGGATCATCAATCTTTTCATTCCTATTACATCAACGTACACACACACACACACACACACACATATATATATATATATATTAGGTTGGTGCGAAAAATAATGTCGTTTTTTTACGTTCATCTTCAAAAGAAAAACGACATTATTTTTGCATCAACCTAATATATATATATATATATATATATATATATATATATATGTATATATATGTATATATATATATGTGTATATATATATATATGTATATATATATATGTATATATATATATGTATATATATATATATATATATATGTATATATATATATATATATATATGTATGTATATATATATATATGTATATATATATATATGTATATATATATATATATATATATATATATATATATATATATATATATATATATATATTGTCGGAGTTACTTCCTCCTTAATTACCAAATTGTTTGTAGGGGTCTCACTCCCCATACTATAAATACTGGGTGACTTCTTGCCTCGATCTCTTTTACCATCAGGCCTAATGCCGCATCCCATCTCGCGTGGAGGTGAGGTAATTCTTTCTCTTCTTTCTTTATTTCAGCGAACACCGCTACTATAAAAGACATCGTTTCCCATTTATGGGAAGACGCTATAAACATTACAAACATACACGTACGTAAGAACATTCAGCAAAATACGAACATTCACCAAAGAACAAACACAAATGTTAACTATCTATGTCCATTGTAATTTGTTGTTAATACAAATATTTGTTTATATATATATATATATATATATATATATATATATATGTATATATGTATACATATATATATATATATATATATATATATATATATATATCGGTATTGCTTGTCTTCTTTATCTTCAGTTGGATTTAATTCAAGTCCAACATTTATTTGTCCCTAGACCTTCTTCTACCAGGAAATATAAACGCACGTGTTTTCTTTTCATCTTCACCCCCCGGTCCTCTACAATATATATATATATATATATATATATATATATATATATATATATATATATATATATATGATTTGGATATTCCATATTCCATTTCTTATGCATGATTTCAATCTATGTTTGGAAGATAAACCGAAAATCCTAAAATACAAGAATAGATGGTCCCAGATGACGAAGATTATCTTGAATAAGTTGCGAAATGATCCTGGAATAATATACATATATATATTTGAAATTTATTTCAATGCTTCATCCTTAGCCATGAATAATTTAATGATGAACATGTCATTTTCGTTTACGATCGATTTCATCACGATTCTTCTGTTAAGCTTAGGGAGTAATTGTACATTCTTTTTTGCTCAAAGTAATGTCAAATAGTGTTATGAAACCTCAGAGAATTCCAGTATGATATCATTAAGCGTTTTTAAGATACAATGATTTAAATCTTAATTTAACAGTTGAACAATTTTGCTGTTTTATACATTATTGCTCATTTTTTAGAAACTTAATTATGTGTAGTTTTTCATGTAGGCTTAAAGGGCATCGGTCATCCCAGGTTTTACAAGTTTTTGTTCTATTTATTGTTTTCCATTTTACTTTTGGTGTTTTATTCATTAGATAGATAGATATATAGATAGGTAGATAGATCTGAAGGATCCAACAGAGACAGATATACATGAAGGTAGCCGGTCACACATTTCTAAATATACCAATCAATGACTTCGTTCCCAAATTACTGTCGAGATAAAGATGAACAATTATAATAGTCTTTGAATATTCCTTAAATAAAGAGTTTACCATGAAAAGTTCTCGCACGAAATACATTCCTTGGTTTCGCCATTTCTAACCTTCAGGGCTAGCACCATCCACGTCTCTTACATAGTAGCAAACTACCTCTGTATTCCATTGGCGTGAAGTAAGTTCCACTCGAACAGCTTCTGAGCGCGAACTACTGCCCAGTGGAACAGACTCCCAAGAGGATGTTTCCCCAATAACTAAAATCTTCCTTTCCTGTTCATATAAATTACCCCTTAACGTAACGAGCTTGGAAGAAGTAAGTAAGGATAGCAGTTAGGCTGCATAATCGTTTTTAACTTAGACATTCAGGCAAAGAAAGAGGTCTGTTGTTCACCGCCGACCTCCTGGTCGCTATTCAGATAAATCCGGACAAGACGGCAGTTCCGTTATAAATATCTCGTAGATTTATTTATCTGACAGTAAAACGACACGCAAAAAGAACTGGACAAAGGAAAATGTTTCCGGCAATCCAACCCTAAATTATTGGCTTCTATATACGTAAACACACTCGTGTTATCTTCACTCGAGGGAACTGAACGATTTCTGGCTGAGAGCCATTTTGTTTTTCTTTCTGGGTTTTTTTTTTTTTTTTTTTTTTTTAATAAGAATAATAAACATCAGAACATTTATTTTCGAACTGACAGAAAGAAAAAAGAAAACGCGCAAATTCGGAAAAATAAATTTAGGGTGGTATTGCTTTATCAACAAATTATAATGATTAGTTACCAATGAAGTATTGTAATCGGCTCCCGAAACACCATTAAAACCTATTATTCCAACCCAAATTCAAGGAGTTATTTGTGAAAACACGAAAAACAAAATATTAGACAATTTCCGAAGAACAAAAAGATTACAAAAATAATAGATTCGCGCGTTTCAGTAGATAATTGTAAACAGTGAAATTACCGGACTAGATGCAAGTCTCCTGGGTATGACGATAAACTACATCCGGCAGCAAGGCCTGTGATTAGGTTTTTAGGAGCGTGGAACTACTTCTTAATTGCTGGTGTTCCCAGGTTCGCCCTGACCTGGGTTGGTAGCACCAGTTAGGGTCCCAGCGATGGGCAAATAATTAACCCCTAAACTGGGGTTAAAACACTATGAACGTGTAAATATCGGTTATAATACCAGCTATACATTTTTGTAAAAATATTACCAGCAATGAATTTTTGAAGAAAGACATTATTACCAACAATATATTTTTGAAAAAAATTATTACCAGCAGTAAAAATCTTGTCGGCATTAAATAACCCATAGTGGTTGATATGTCGTAAAGCAGACCAAACCAAACAGATAGATAGATAGATAGATAGATAGATAGATAGATAGATAGAAAATATTACCAGCAATAAAAATCTTGTCGACTTAAAATAATTTATTGTGGTTGATATGCCGTTAAACAAACCAAACCAATAGATAGATAGATGGATAGATAGATAGATAGATAGATAGATAGATAGATATGAAGGGACAAAGCGAGACAGATAGACATGAAGAGACCAAGATAGATAGATAGATAGATAGATAGATAGATAGATAGATCTGAAGGATCCAACAGAGACAGATAGACATGAAGGGACTAAGATAGATAGATAGATAGATAGATAGATAGATAGATAGATAGATAGATAGATAGATCTGAAGAGTCCAAGAGAGACAGATAGACATGAAGGGACTAAGATAGGTAGATAAAAATTTATTTCCAGCAATACAAATATTGTCGGCATTAAATAACCTATTGTGACCGATATGCCGTAAAAAACAAAACAAAACAAAAAAAAACAAAAAAACAAAAAAACAAAACAAAACAAAACAAAAAAACAGATAAAAAATAAGCAAACAAAGATTCAAATATATTTCCTTCCCGACGGGAATCGAATGTATGCACTATTTAATGCAAATTGATTGTTTTTTTTATTTAAGGCTTGTCAAGCATTTGCAGGTTATTTAAAAGTAGAAAATGTTTTAAAGTACTGATAAATCATCAATAGTTGGGATAGAGGAAAATAGGTGCTTTCACAACTTTCCCAGTGGTATTTACGCCTAACTGTATATAACGAACCCGACTGGAATTGAAAGCTGGTTCTCCTATTTCCAACCCCAATCCATTCTCTGTTACACCACCAGCACATCCACTCTTAGAGAACCTGGACTTCCTAAGTGGTCACAGATCTCGGTACTGACCAAGCTCTACATTCCTTAACTTCCACGATCGTACGAAAACTGGAGTCTCAATGTGATGTAGCCTTAAGCACTATTTAATCAAAAACTTCTTTTTTTTTAAATGAAGCGTGCTTTACCATTAAGCTATGAGTAGTTATTAAAGCAAAGCTATGCTACTGACGACAAGCACATATCGGGTTTGCGCTTTTTGGAAGACTTCATAATAGCTTTAGAAAATGTTATGCATTCGGAAGATTTATCAAGAAATCACACTGAGTTTTAACAAAAAATTAAATTGTCTTTGAGAGTGTCTTATTCTAGCAAAACCCGAAGAAATTGCGAAAACGAAACGTTTTCGTTCCCAGTTTTGGGTGGCAATATTTTGCATCAATTTGTTTCCAAATTGCAAGCGTCTTGGGTATGACGATAACTACATCCGCGTCCCGTGTAAGACGATAAACTGCATCCACGTCTTGTGTAAGACATCCACGTCTTGATTAAGACATCCACGTCCCAGGCAAGACGAGAAACTACATACGCGTCTTGGGTATGACGATAAACTACATCCAACAGAAAGGACTTTGATCAAGAAGTTTCGAAGAGCGTGGAACCACCTCTTAGTTTTAACAGTTTCACACTGAAACCGGGTTGATAGCACCTGTTATGGTCTCAGCTATGGGAAAATAGTTACCCCCCAAAACTGGGGCCAAAACAATATGAATGAGTAAAAATAGGTTTTAATACAAGCAATACATGTTTAAGGAAAAGTATTACCAGCAATACATTATTACCAACAATACATTTTTGAAGGAAAAAAATATTAGCAGCAATAGATTTTTGGAGATGAAATATTGCCAGCAATACATTTTTGGAAAAAGAAATATATTAGCAGCAATACCATTTTGAAAAAGTTTTACCAGCAATAAAAATCTTGTCGGCATTAACTAACCTATTGAGGCTGATATGCCGTAAACCAAACCAAAACCAAACCAAAACCAAAACCAAACCAAACCAAAACCAAAACCAAACAGCTACCATTCCACTTTTAACGGTACATAGAAGAAAGAGAGTTTTATCAAATATGAAATTAAAAAAAAAAAGAAGAGATTTTTAAATAAAATATTTTTTAAAATACAAATCTCATCCTCAGTATGGTGATAAACTACATCTGGCAGCAATCCTCCGATTTGGAGATTAGAAGTTTTTAGGGGTGTAAAACAACTTCTTAATTGCGGTTGTCCCCAGGACCACTCTGACCTGTTTGGGTCCCAGCTATGGGTAAATAATGAATCCTCAAAGAAAGTACATTTTTTATAATAAAAAAAATGACTAACAATAGGTTTTTATAGCAAAATGTCAATCAATGCCACACTAATAAATATAAAAATACATTTTTTAATAAAATTACCAATAATACATTTTATGATGTAAAAAATATATATCTAAAAAAAGATACCTTTACTTCAAAATTGTAAAATAAAGTACAAAATATTTGTAGTTAATAGCATAAAATTATGTATTTAGATTTTGGCATTAAATAACACATTGAGGTTAATAAATCAGCCAAGAGAACATGAAAGAAATCTTTCATGATATTAACTTATATAATATCCTAACAGTTCTTCAATCAAACTGTATTTCAAAATATAACTTCAACATAACTCCAATATAAAACACACCTATCACTGCCTCTAGTAATTATGTATACACAAACATATTTATAGTCGTTAGGAAAAGGCAAAATTTATATGGCATTTCTTAAAAAGCTAAAAAAGAACAACCGGTTTCGTCCCAGGACTTATCAAGTTTATTTTTCAAGAAATTAAAGTCCAATAACATTCAGACCCAGTAAGCATTCCGTCTGTTTACAAAGGGAAGGCTCACGGGATCTGATATACAAGGACTCTAGAACGGTGAAATGTGGAGTGGGAACTAGATAAAACGAAAACGGTCACCACTAAAATCAACCACACATTTCCTGCTATAACATGTTTATATTCACAAAAGCTGGGTATCATGTACCATGTATTCAACTGCGAAAGCAGAATAACATGCATCATATTTTTATTACTTCAAAGTTCACAAGAAAATTAAATGTCAGCATTAAATGACCTATGAGCTGATATGTCGTTAAAAACAAAACAATCAAATACATATCTCTTATAAATTCTTATATTTTCTTGGTAAGAACAAAGACCTCTTTATGACATTTTTCTATTAATCATTATATTCTTAAACGAATTGATTTTGCTTTTTCGGTTTGGTTTGGTTTGTTTTGTTTTACGGCATATCAACCTCAATGGATTATTTAATGCCGACAAGATTTTTATTGCTGCTAATGTTTTATCTATCTATCTAAAAATATATTGGTTTGGTTTGGTTTATTTTATTTTACAACATATCAACCTCAATGGGTTATTTAATGCCAACAAAATTTTTATTGCTGCTAATATTTTTTATCTATCTAAGAATATGTTGGTTTGGTTTGGTTTATTTTACAACATATCAACCTCAATGGATTATTTAATGCCAACAAGATTTTTATGACGGGTAATATTTTTATCTATCTATCTATCTATCTATCTTTTCTCACATATGTTACGATGTGAGAAAACGACATTATTTTTGCACCGACCTAATACATCAAAGCCGAATGAAAGACCTTGAGCGGGAAAACCGGGAGCAACATGCAGGTACAATCCCTGATAAAACGGAGGAGATGCAGGACCAGGAGTCGTACCACAGCGTCCAGTCTCTCCAAGCCTCAGTTCCTCTCACTCTGGGCAAGGAGTCCCGAAAGAATATAAAGAGGCCCCCAGCGAACAAGGGAGCGTGGCAGGATTTCGACACCGATATTTGGGAGATACTGCAGTCAGCTATAAAGGGTGACGTGGATAGGTGACTAAATTTCATGAGGACAATAATAACTAACATGGCGTCAGAGACATTAGGTTGCGTCGAGCCCCGGCAGCCAAGGACGCCCTACACTGTTAACGGTAGGGTGAATAAAATTAAAGACTTAAAGAAAGAAATAAGATTCCTGAAGAAGCTTTATAAAAGGGAAAGGAAAGAGGAGCGTCAACCCCTCAAGGAGCTCCGAGGAATAATCAGAGGGAAATATATATTAGGTTGGTGCAAAAATAATGTCGGTTTTTGATGTATTTTTTAACGTCAAAAACCGACATTATTTTTGCACCAACCTAATATATTCAATACCTTCACTTCATAATACACCAGAAGTGTTGAAACAAATTATTACTTAATCTTCATTATCATTATTATCTTTATTATTACTGTTATGTTATTAGTACTTTTATTCCATCTTAGAATTGTTACTTTTTATCCGAAGATTCTGGGTCAATACAGTTTACTGGTATCTTATTAGTAGTTTCACTATTACTTAATAACCACATTATTAACGAGTTTTAACTCGGGAAAATTTCACAGTTTTCCTATTTTAAATTTCTAATGAATTATAATTCTTCAGTTAATGATCGAATAGGCCCATGGTACGTTCTATGACAATAAAATATCCATAAAAATTCCCCTCACGTATCGTTAAATATTTGAGGTTAACATCTAAAACAAATATAAACATGAATCCTGGTCGTTATTTAAAGAAGTAAGAGGGTACAAATGAAAATATTTGAATTTAAAAACTTATCCATTTCACTTACATTCTTTCTTTCTTTCTTTCTTTCTTTCTTTCTTTCTTTTCTTCCTCTATTGATTTATGTTTTTCGCCACCCGTATTCATTTGCTTTACTCTTTCTTTCTTTCTTTCTTTCTTTCTTTCTTTCTTTCTTTCTTTCTTTCTTTCTTTCTTTCTTTCTAGACAAATCCCCTTCTTACGAACATCTCTCTTATTAATTAAAAAGTAATTCAGCAGACGATATTATTTTATCTATGGTAACTGGATTTTTGGCGATTGCCTTACTTGATTGCAGTTATTCGATACTGTGCATAATGGGTCCTTTATATCGGGTCGCATCGACCTTTCGACCTTTTGTCTGTGCTCAAAGTATAGTATCTGCCATCGGTCGTGTCTTTGCCTTCGTGCAGATCGCAACTAGAAATATAACTGAGAGGTACCTCCCTCATTGCATTAAAGAGGTGGGGGTTTCGGCAGTAATAACGAAGCCAGCACAATCGTCGGTTGCCGATGCTGTGCTTTTGTTTGGACTTGGAACGGATGCAGGTGGTCGGGCTCCACCATTAAACTGACCTTGTGTCACATCCTACCAACATGGTGTGGGCAGATTGCTTCTCGGCCTTTTGCCTAAGATCAAAGTGTAGCATCGTGTCTTATCAGCTTAATCTGATTCTTTCTCTTCAATTCTATCTACCTTTCTTTCTTTCTTTTATTTTCTCACTGAAACCAAGTAATATCTTTTCTTCTTTTTCCATTCGATCAAAACGGAAGAGTCCATTAATTGTTAAGTATGGGGAGAGGTAAAGGTTTTTGGAACTAACGAAGGGAGGGAGAAACACAATTATAATAGGATAATATATATATATATATATATATATATATATATATATATATATATATATATATTAGGTTGGTGCAAAATAATGACGTAATAATGTCATTTTTTGACGTTAAAAATACGTCAAAAAACGACATTATTACGTCATTATTTTTGCACCAACCTAATAATAAATGCGAATTATTTTCTATATGATAAATACGAATGTCACTGTATTACTGTGTCACGTCTACTCAACTTTACTCCTAGAGGCCGTAGCCCAACATAATGTACCATTTTGGAATTAAGCCGGCTCCATGGGTAAATTACAAACATTCCGGGTCGAATGCGGATCCGCAATCCCGAAATTTTCTATTCCAAAGTTTTCATTACTGCTATTGATTTACGCCATATTTTTTTTTTTTTGCGACGAATTTTTTGTACATTAACAATTTGGGAATAATCTAAATTAATTTTGAAATCCAGAGAATGTCACCTATGAAATAAAAAAAAATGTTTGTACGGAAAGTAAAAACATACGTAGAACAAATTGTTTTTAAATTAAGTGGTCGCAGAAGAATTTCCGTTGCACTTTTAAAAGGTAAGCTTAAATATTAATGCAATACTTAAATGCAGTGATCAATTTTGAGTTCTTCTGTAGTTTATTGTTGACTATCACATCTACTCCTCCCTACCTAAATAGATGAAGGCCCAATCAAGTGACCACCGCAGGAGCTAGCTTAAATGCTGCTATTATATAAGCTAATATATATATATATATATATATATATATATATATATATATATATATATATATATGTGTGTGTGTGTGTGTGTGTGTGTGAAGAAATATAGTTTTAAGCTGTGCTATATTCAGGGAATAAAGTGCTCAATATCAAAGATAGAGTGTAAGTAAATATAAATATAAAAGTGAACATTGAAGTAAACACTCAGAGCGCAGAGGCGACAGGCTGTTTCATGCTAGACGCAATCGTCAGGCCACGAGTCTCGTGGTCTGCCGAATGCGTCTAGCATGAAACAGATTGTCGCCTCTAAGTGTTGGCTTCAATGTTCACTTATATATATATATATATATATATATATATATATATATATATATATATATATATATATGCAATGCTTTTCTACTCGAATCGAGCTATCTTAGATATTAATGTCTTTCGCAAAGTAAAAACATTAAAATTCCCCTTATTGGCTGCCGTGCGACGATAGCTCGGGGTAGAATCTCTGACTGTGACTGATGCCAAATCGGTGGGGTTTTAGTCCCGGCTTGAAGCAATCGAATATCTAGCCACACTGATGAACTGCCATATGATGAATATATATATATATATATATATATATATATATATATATATATATATATATATATCGAGAGAGAGAGAGAGAGGGAGATGGTAGGATATTATTAGCTTTTTTATATCGGTCAAGCGTTAAATAATCGACACCTTGCTCATATTTCATTAGATCAAAATTAAGCTCATTAAAGCTTTTATAATTGTATATTCTGTGCATTCCATATAATGCTTATAGTCATATTTACTCTTAAAGTGTGTTTTATCTCAATTCCGGAAGGAAGTCAAAGCAGGTGCCCATCAAATTGGCGCGAAGTCTCTTCTGAAATCTGTTCTATGTTCTTCTGCACGACCCACCCTAACGTTTGATCTTCCCACCAACAGGCTATTGCAATATCGCCCTGAAATCATTCGAAGGAGCTATGGATCTGTATAAATGAATTTTAAATGCAAATGACAGATGTGCCCTGCCAGTAGGTTACGCCAGTCAGCAGAAGTCACTACGCCGTTTCGGGATCTTTTACGGAACTGCTTTTGCCGTAGGATTTGCCGTAACAGGACCAGGTGGCTTCCTTTGGTGGGCAACTCTGTAAAGAGCCTGAAAAAGAGATGAGAAGATAAACAGAAAGGTGCTAAGAAAATCTAAGTAGACCGAAGTGTGAAAATGACTGGATTGCTCATGATTCTATACAAACCAAAGAATGAATCTAAGCAAAAGTCAGACAGAAGGGAACGATTGATATCGCATTTAAGTTTTTGAAGATCAAAGTTGACTTAGAAGCAAGAAGCCGGAAAAATTTTCCTAAGCGAGTGAAGAAGGTGTTAGTTTTGAAGTTGAACCAAGAACTGTGCGGAGAAATTGAGTGAGAAAGCGAGAAAGACTACAACTCTTTAAGGTCGATGATCGAGCAGAAACTACACACTGATTACTGGTAAAAACGCGTAAAGATCGTTCGTGCAAACAGATTGACGGTATAGATTATTTGTTGGAAAGCGTTACTGATTCTTACTCAGAAGAGCTATGATTTCAGTACATACTACACTCAGTTCCTTGGGAGAAAAGGACTAGCCGTTGTAAAAACAGATTCTAAGATTAGCAAGTTAATCTCTTAAGCTTTTACGATTTAGTCTTATTTATTATTGTGTGTTTCATCGAGTATGAGAACCATCCAATGAAAGATATAAAATTAACCAAAGTATTAATAATAATAATAATAATAATAATAATAGAACCAAAGTTTGTTACAGAGATAAAACTCTTCGTAATGTGTGGACTGTACTTGTGACGACAATTTTTTTGTATTTCTTTAAGACTTTTTTTAACAAAAATCATCAGTGAAAAATGTAATGAAGTTATTTCTGATCTTAGGTCTCTGGTTGGGACCCGGTAGAAAATGTGTATTCAACAGAAATCAAAGGAAATAACAATAATAATAATAATAAAAACAATGAACACCACCCAGACGCGGTTACGGAGATAGGACCTGTTACAATTCTATGGGACTACACAATACACACTGACAGAACAATGAAGGCCAACCGACCAGATATTGTTATTAAAGACCACAAACAAAAACGGTGCCTCCTTATTGATATGGCAGTCCCTGCTGACTGCAATGTATCTTTGAAGATATTCAAAAAGCTGTCAAAATACAAGGACCTTGAAATAGAGGTCTCGAAAATGTGGCATATGGGAACATCAACAATCCCTGTTGTAGTTGGAGCCCTAGGACTGGTTGGAAAAGATTGCAGTAGACTAATTGCAGGGATTCCTGGAAGCCCATGCCTCAAGGAGATACAAAAAATTTTTCTGACAAGTACAGCCCACACTTTACGAAGGGCTCTATCTATGTAATTTTTTTTTTTTTTTCAGTGAAAAGGGTCATGATGCCATTTCTAACCTTAGGTCCCTGGGTGGGACCCGGAAAGAAATGTGTAAACGCCAGAAATCAAAGAAAATAAAAATAATAATAATAATAATAAAAATAATAATAATAATAATACTGAGCAATATATATGGAACTTCCATGCGCTGTATTATTGATAAGTAAGGTTATCCAAGACATATATCTATTTTCACTTTGCCTGTATCTTCCTATTCTCACCCTTATCCCTTCCAATAGTCATCACTCGTTCATGTTTCAGCTAAATATAAATTCGTTCAATGTAGGAATAAAGTAGTAGAATATCTACTGCGTCATTTTTTGTCTATTTCTTCATAAATAGTTTTAATGTATCGCCGTTTTCATGCCTTCCTGTCTCTCATTATGTCCTTCTTTGTCACTTGATATACCATCAAAAACTCTGTTTCTTTCATGTCTTTGATGCGAGTCCATCCTTTGGTTTTCCTAATTCATTCCACTCCATTATATAGCTTTCTCGGAAAGAAAGCGTAACTGATTTCAGCTCAGAAGAGCCTAATTTCAAGCAGAGGTTATACTTTGATCCAAGGTAGAAAAAGTTAATGGTGGTAAATATAAACAGAATAAGAAATAAATCGAATCTAAGTTAAAAAAAAAATGCAATTGGTTCTAGCTCGGAAAACCTAGGGTTTATGCACATGCTGCATTCTGTTCCAAGGTAGAAAATGTAACAACCCTACATAGAAATAATTAAAATAACATATCGATTTTTCGTAAAAAAGCGTAACTGATTCCAGCTCAGAGGATCATCTCTCAGTTGCGCCTCTGCCTTCGGGCAGAGTGCGTCACAATTCCACCTGCGTCGGAGGACAGAGGCTTAACTGAGAAAAATCAACCTGTGATGTGCCAAACCCTGGGGAACAGATTCCCCAAGCTCCACCTTCTTATTGCACAAGAGAGAGGCCAGCGCAACCGACGGTTGAGTGGGCTCGGAGAATTTTTGTTCTTAGCCTGAGTGTACGTGCTCGGATTACCGACGTTAAATCGACCTTGTGTCACACCCTGACGCCGTGGTGGTGTTGGGGTTGGGGGCAAGTAAATCAACAGATACTACACTCTGAGCTAAGGTATAAAACCTTAACTGTTCCACATACAAACAAACCCAGTCACAATGGATAGCTAATTCCAACTCAGAAGAACCAAGGTTTATGGAGATATTACTCACTGACCTAAGGTAGAAAAACTAACAGTCCTACATACAAAGATAATCGAATAATAATAATATAAACTGAAAAGTGTAACTTATTCCATTTCAAAAGAGCCAAAATTCAAACAGATACTACACACTGATCCTAAATTTTGAAAGTGTAATGAATGTAGATACAAATATACAGTATAACTGTATAGATTATTCTAGATTTTTCTTTAAAAATGTTGATCTGTTCGACTGATTCCATTTCAGAGGAACCCAAATTGAAACAGATACTACACACTGATCTTAAATTGGAATGTGTAATGAACGTAGATATAAATAAGCAGTATAACTGTATAGATTATTCTAGATTTTTCTTTTAAAAAATGCTGATCTGTTCGACTGTATTTTTTAAAAGTTTCATTGGAATAATTTGTCAGTTACATCTTGTTTCCTTCCAAACCAATAACCGCTTTTCATTTCTGCTATAAAAATCTATTATCAAATCATAGACGGTTCAACATATTTGATTTCTCTTTGATACAACGTTTCCGTTCAACACAACGCTAATAACAATCAATCGATAAGAGGCGAAACTAATGGCTTTTCGATACGAGAGGACCAGTAATTATAGGCTATATTTAATGCTATTTTTGGAATTCATTGTGGTTGAGGGAGAGTCAACGGTTTACTAGCTACAAACATTCAAATGGCACAATTCTGACAAAAGGTGATCATCAATTTCCATACTATTACACTGAGCGATAAACAACGCAAGACCTCGTTTCCTTTGAAGACAAACCGAAAATGCCATACGAAATAATTTTCCTTCTTTTTTATTATCAAACTTTCATACAACCTCAATTTTAAATCTCGACTGATTTTCTTTTTGTTCATTCTTTTATTTTTTTTATAATGGTAATCTATCGATATCCGAAGAAATGAAAAAAAAATGTTAAACATGTAGTAGATTTCTCACTAATGTTCTCGGGGAAGGTAATAATAAAACTTATATCGTTTCAACTATAGTTTAAATAGAAAGGTAGACTAGTCTCTCTGGGGTTCATTTTGGCACTAATGCCCTTGGGAAAGGGATAAATCATTCCTTCTTCCCCACCCAGAAGCTATAAGTAGTGTAAAATGGCGCTCTATCGCTTGTTGGCTTATAGTCTAAGAGAAGAAAAAATAGATTCGTAAATTGTACAGTAGGCAAAAGAATTATCTCCCAGGTTATTATCAAAAAGTCAATTCCCTGATTTTTCTGTCATGGTGAGATTTGAAATTCGATCTTATTGTCAGAACGCTAACACTCTAACCATTAGGCCATTATATTTTTTTTATAAAGTACCTATTAGGCGAACCAGTTTACCGCGCCAGGCACTGATGCAAACAACGCCAATAATAGTTGTCGTGCTGTAGTCGACAACGACATGAATGAGTCCGGATTTCATTATCAAATCAGCCCAAATTTTGCGAAATTTTAACACCTCGGCCATTTCACACCTAATCCAATTGTATTGGCAATAATTACACATGGTTACTTTATATTTCTATTTCGCGCGCAATCAAAGAGTTCCTATAATATCGGACTAATTAACAAGACTTCAGTCACTGCAAACAGGTACCACAGATGGGGTATAAATAGGAGTACTTTTCTCTGGTTGATCATGTGCTATTTGACCGTCCAACAGTAGACATCAAGAATTTCTCATAAATAAATATAAATATGTCGTAGTAATTAGGGATCGTCAGCGGAAATTCCTGGGAATAAATTTCCCGGGAATGCCCTGGAAATTGCGACCCCTGGTAATAAAAGAAATTTTGATAAAATCTACCTGTTTGGATTTATCGACTATTAATGTTCGGACTCATTCGCGTCGCGGCAACCCTTAGTGGCATTGTTGCATATATTTGCTGCGGAATAGACATACACTTGTCTCGATCATTGCACATGCAATGATGCAAACAACGCCAATAATAGCTGCCGTGCTGTAGTCGACAACGACACGAATGAGTCCAAAGTTTTATTGTTAATAATTCCAAAACGGTAGATTTTATAAAAAATTCTTTGTTATTTTGGAATTAAGCATGTAAATTTAGAATAAAAAATAACTTTTCGATAAACTTTTACTAAATACTTAGCGAGGGGCTTAAAAAGCAAGTTACCTAAAATTTCCTATGGAATAATTGGCATAATTTAGTATAATTTTTTGAGGTTCTTTTCGAGTCATTATCTACGGTATATATCGTGAAATAGGGCAAATAGGGCCCAAAAATCAGGTAGGGGTTTAACCTCCTGTCGTCGTTCACAGGCTATCACGATTCACTTGTAGCGCAGGTCGGCCATCTTGGATCCCAAAGCCCGAGCTATAGCGATGGACAACTGTAAACCAACACTTTGTCGGTCCGATACACTGAACAACGGAATAATGACACCAAGTAGTATCCGCGAAAATTTCCCGATTTTCTTATTTGAATTGTCTCATATATGATAATATTGAATGCCTAAATAAGCTCATTCCACGTTCCACAAGTAAAAAGTCCCCATTGAAATACCCCGATTGTATCGTTAAATATTTGAGCCTAACAACTATAATAAAATGTTCCAATTGAAATCTCATATATGAATTCAGGTCATTAATTAAAGAAGTAAGAGGGTACACATAAAAAGATTTTAAAAAGGCAAATTTTTCAAATTCACTAAAACGGACGTTAAACAGATAAGATCATTATTGGCTCCTATAACGAAACAGGGTCGCTGCTATGTCTTTTCCATCTTTCCTTGCGATCAAAGCAGAATATTGTATTATTTATTAGATAAAGGAAAGGTGTAATGTAAATGTCTTCTGACTATGGAACAAATCCAATTATGATGTGATAGCCTATCAGAAATGTTAGTTGGTTAGGATATGAATTTGCTTTCTCAGAAATTGAGATTACTAGTCGGTTTATCACAATGCAAGCTTGCCCTTTCACTTTACAGCAATTGACGCACAAAAGTGGGGGCAGGAGGTTTATTTTCCTTTTCTTAGAAAATCAAAATTGGACTCGATTTAAAAGCTGTGACTTGATGTGATAGGAATTAAATGCATAGCTTTTACTAAATTTGGGGCTTTAAGTTTTAAAGATTGTCTGATGGAATGTACAGCAATAACTAATTTTCACAGGTTTTTGCTTGCAAACTGACTTCAAAATTTTACTATTTCAAGAATAAATCCAAATAAAATTGATATTTTTTTGTGTTAAATACATTGAATGGAAAATATATTCAAATCAAAATTCTAATTATGAATCATCACAAGCAAAATATGCAATTCTTTTACTCTATTCGATAAGTAAAAACTGTGTAAAATATTGTAAAACATTACAAAAATGGCTACTCAATGAATATGATTCGTTAGATCATTTATTAGATCATAATTAATAAAAACCGAAAATAAAAGTGTATATAATATCATAATACTGCTGGGCACAAATTATAAGACAAAATGTTTTAAACTTGCATTGTTTATTGAAAATCAGACTAAAACTACGGCACTGTATAAAATATTACATCATAATATAGATAAATTGTTCAGTATAACTTCCCTTTGAAGTAAATGAAGGTTTTATTTGATGGTACAATGATTTAGCAAAAATGTGCTTGTACCATGTATCTTGTCCCAATACAATTTGTAAAGCTTGAGTAAATTATAAAATTTATAAGGCTGTGCTCTAAGCCTTTCACAGATTACCAGAATAAAGTTCCAACGCTACGATTTTGTATTTAAACTTAAATCTTTAAACTCGTTTTCTCAGAAAAGGGTAACGATTTGGTAAAAAAAAACAAACATTTGGTGTCGTTATTTATCATGTCAAATCCCAACTTTCAAACTGAGTGCAATACGAAGCTTCCAAAATCGACCTCTCCTAAGCACGCAGTACAATCTCCAGATATCTACGGAATCTAGGCTGATACTGTGCTCATCTTTGCTTAATAAAGACGAAATTAAATCAAGAATGTCGTAGAAGATTGTTTAGAGGCCAATTCTGATAAGTCTTTTCTTCTGTAATAATTTCTGTCTTTACAGGTTAGGTGGTCGTAATTGTGTCCCACTTCCAAACTGAGTGAATTATGACGTCTGCTTTCGGACCTAGATGACCCAAATATAGTTCAGTACAAAATATGTCAGTTAAAGAAAGCGTTCATCAAATTAAAATTAAAAATACCATGTCCCTACGAACGTAGACAATCCTGCTTTTCCACAAATTCCCTTTCTTTATTTTCATGTCTTGTTGGGGAAATGGGAAAGTGGTTCCTTTCTTCCTTGTCTTGAATTCGGAGAAGTTCTTCTCTCATCCAAAGTTCAGAATTCAGACTATCCTGTTATTTAATTCATAGCTTAAAGTGGATTCTTACCTTTTCCGAAGGGATTAGTGCAAAGTGAACAAAAAATGGCTAGAACAGAAAACGTATATCTACAACAAGAGAGAAAAATGTTTATAAATTAGTGAATTCAACGGATAAAGAATTAGATAGATTCTGTGGCTTTAGGTATCGCGAAGGCGTTCGACGGTGTTTGGTATGTTAGCCTCCGATACAAGCTCAAAGGCTCAGGTCTTTTCGGAGAATATTTAGTTCAAACCAATTGTTCCTAGTAAATCATGTAGTGAAAACCGTATTTAACATACACACATCAAGTTTATTTCACATTAGTGCGGCCTTCCCCAGGGCTTTAGATTTACCCTGCCTAGTTTTCTTTTGTTTTGACCTATGTTATTTTCATCAGCGACATTTTTTATGTCCTTAGTTCATTTGCCAATCTTCTTGGTCAAATGTACTGGATTTTTGGTTGGATTAGTGCCACTAAAAGTGAATCTATCTTCAACTCCTACCAAGGAGCGGGTAAAACAGATAAGAAAATAAATATTTGCAATCATGTTGTAGTGTCCTTCCTCTAAAGAGTCTATGTTAGGCTCTTCTGCTTACTATAAGTTTAGTAGGAAAGAAGGTTCGGGGAACAGTGCCACACTGTTGGGAACAGTCGCATAGATTGTTCGGCTGTCCAACTCTCTGCTTCGGCAGAGAGTAACTCGGACCAAGCTTTGCCGCAGGGCAAAGATTCGTCCGGGGAGGTAGACAGTCCCTGAATCCGTCTAGGCGGGTTCAAAGGGAATATATTTGGCCGAGCCTTCGGGCTCGGAGAAACCCACATTAAACTCGGCCTTTTGCCACATACATTCCTTGTGGAGGGACTGTTAAATATAACAGTGCCACACTGTTCATTACTGTCAAACTCTCTGCCGAGGCAGGGAGGAACCCGGACGAAGCTTTGCCGAAAGGCAAAGATTCGTCCAGGGAGGTAAATAGGCTCTGAACCCGCTTATGCAGGTTCTAAGGGAATATTTTTGGTCGAGCCTACGGGCTCGGAGAACCCACGGTAAACACGGCCTTGTGCCACATACATCCCTCGTGTGAGGGGGGGGCTGTTAAATATTAACATAGAACAGTGAATAGATTGAGCGCTAGTTCATTTGATACACGCTCACTAGTCGTGTAACTTATAGGAAGAGTCTAACATAGATTCTTTAGACGGAGGACACCACAACAAATCAATTTACGGAAAGATTGAAGGACGAGGTTCTAATAATCCCAGCAATTATCATAATTGTATATACTCCTGAATTATCTCTAGTTTTTTTTCCAAACTACAATAAATATTTCACTGTTTCATTTTGCAGCTTATTGGAAATCTCCGATGTAGTTTCCGTCTTTAAGAACTCTGGGGAAGCTTCTGATTTCTCGAATTATCTTGCTATTATTCTTTGACCAAATTTTGGCAAAGAACACGAGACTCAACGCCGAATTGGTTAATGATCTCATTGGACATGGCTTTCTTTCGGATAAAAAATACGGCTTTCGTTTCTCTAGGGCCGATGTGAACAGCTATTATCGGTTTGTCTGTCTTTACATAAGGACAGCGAGTCTCTGGCTGTGGCTTTAAATATTCCGAATGCGTTCAACACCATCACTACCTCCTGTCTTCCCGAACCCGTTCTTTTATTGTCCTTTCTTCTCAGTAAAGCCTTCTCATTCTCTTTCACACTCAATAACCCCCTTGCGTCTTAGTGGCAGTATCGCCTTGCTTGAGGTGAAATTATTAAAAAAATAACTCGATGCTCTCACACAATTTTCCGCAAGTTATATTTTAGTTAAATGAAGTGAACATTTATTAAATCAAAAATCCACTTTAATCAAATATCCACGCTAGATTGCTACACCAATTAATTGACACCTCAAACGCAGAGTGTTAAATTCTTTCAATTCATAATTATTTTTGTTCAAAATGTTAAATTTTGCTATTATTGTTGAAGACATTTTGGCTTTGTGTTTAAGACTTTTTTTTTCTTTTGTTTGCGTCAAACAACAAAGTCAGCTGGCATTAAATTAAAGTCCAAATATAACGAGGTTAATAAAAGAATTTCTCTGTAACGTTGCCTTCTTCGAAACAAGTTTATCATTAAAAATAAAATTTAATTTGGTGTATTTGATTTTTCAGGTTCTTATTTTTTGCATCCATTTTCTTATTTTTCTTTTTTGTTCTTTTGCCTTTTCCCTCTTTTAACTTTCTCTTTTCTTGTTCTTTTTCTCTTTCTTATTTTCCCCCTTTTCTTTTCTTCTTTTTTCATATTATTTTTATTTTCCATTTTTTCTCTTGTATCTTTCTCGTTGCTTTTCCTTTTCTATTTTTTATTTACGATTTTTCTTTTCTTCTTTTTTCATTTGTTTTTAATTTTCCCTTTTTTTCTCTTTCTTGTACCTTTCTCATTTCTTGTTCTTTTTCTCTTTCTTATTTTCCCCTTTTTCTTTTTCATATAATTTTTATTTACCCTTTTTTTTCTCTTGTACCTTTCTCGTTTCTTTTTTATTTGCCATTTTTCTTTTCTTCTTTTTTCATTTTATTTTTATTTTCCCTTTTTTTCTCTTTCTTGTACCTTCCTCATTGCTTTTCTTTTTCTATTTCTTCTTTTTCTTTTTCTTTTTTTTTCATATTTTTATTTTCTTTTTTTCTCTTTCTTGTAACTTCCTCATTCTTGTTCTTTTTCTCTTTCTTATTTCCCCTTTTTCTTTTCTTTTTTCATGTTATTTTTATTTTCCCTTTCTTCTCTTTTACCTTTCTCATTTCTATCACTTTTCTCTTTCTTATTTTCCTTTTTTCTCTTCCTTTTACATTTCCCTTTACTTGTTCATTTTTCTTTTTCTTACTTCCCATTAGCTTTCATTTTTAATGTTATTTTCCCCCGTTTTCCTCTTTATTGCACCTTTCTCTTCTCTTTTTCCTCTTTCTTATTTTCCCCTCTTTCTTTTCTTCTTTTTCGTGTCCTTTTTCTTTTACTTTTTTCTCTTTCTTGTACCTTTCCCTATTCTTCTTCTTCTTCTTCCTCTTTCCCATTTTCCCCTTTTTCTTTTATTCTTTTGTCATGTTCTTTTTCTTTTCCCTTTTTCTCTTTTTTGTACGTTTCTCTTTTTTAAACCTATTTTTTATTTTGCCCTTTTTATTTTCTTCTTTTTTTCATTTTCTTCTTCTCCCCCATTTTTTTCTCTTTATTATAATTTTCTCTTTTCTGCTTCTTTTTTTCTTTTCATTTTCCACTTTTTCTTCTTTTTTGATATTCTTTATTCATATATTTTCTATAATGTTCCTGATTTCTTTTCTTTTATACTTCTTCTTTTTCCTTTTTTTCTTTTTACTTTTCTCTTTCTTTTTCTTTTTTCTTTCCTTGCGTATACCACGGCATATCCCTTTTGAGATTTTCTAAACAAATTCACGGATGAGAAATGGCGAAAAAGATAGACTACCAAACACCATTTACAATTGCAGAGTCTCCTTGCTTTGAGCGTCTTTTCAGACTCTGCTTCACGCTATACCTCAAGTGGAATCCATATTTGATTCATCACAAAAGACGCTTGGCAAATGGTCTCCCCGATAAGTATTTGTTTTTACCAGACGGGATCTATCTTTCACAAATGCTAGATAAAATGAAAACTGGTGGTTTGTTGTTATATAAGGGCTGGAGGTGTCTGGCCCAATCTTTCCTTGAGAGAGTTGAAAGCCCTTATGTGTCTTTATAGACGATGAATTATTATAAATCTAACAGCCGCCTTCCTATAGACGAGAAGATGCAAGCATCTCACTATTCTACCGTTACTTAAGTGGAAAATGTTCTGAGGAGATACATTCCTTAGTTACACCAGTTCAAATATTAACACCCGTACACAAAGGCAAAATTCTATATTCCCTTCATATTCCAGTGGCAAGAAGGAAGTTACAGGCAGGTAGTGTCCTCCCAAGACTCGATCCTTTTAAGAACAGACAAACTCGAGGATGCTTCCCTAACCATTAAAATATTAACATTTTTATCTTAAGGTTCAATCGTAACCTACTCTACTTATCCTCATAAATTGCTGTTAACTTACCTTTTTACGTTCATATTTAGTAACCTTCTACCTTGAGCGGCTCTTGTATCTTGCATTCTGTTACACAGTACAAACCTGTGTTGATTTATTTCCCCCTTTTTTTGTTTCTTGTTTCAGCTAAGTTACTTTTTAGGTTAGTCATCATTTTTTATCACTTCTGTTAGTTATCACAGGAACCAGTTCGGTAAAATCTTGTGCACAAGAACATGGTTTACATGTTTCTCATTCTAAATTTCACACCCAACGTTAGCATCGCCGGTATGTAACCTTTAAAACCTTTTTCTCTCTACATTTGTCTCCTTTAATGTCATATTATTATCTTGTATATATTTCTCTTACGTTTGTATCTCTCTAGTATACATTCCCCTAATGTTTACACTCTGTTCACAAACATAACTTTCATATAACTTTCTGAAAGCAACTTTATACATATTCGCTAATCTCTTTTACCTAATTAGACAAATAGTCTTTTACTATGTTCAAACCTCCGGCTGCTTTTGTCATATTCCTTTTTTAACTTTTTGTTTGTTTGTTATTCACATTAAACTAGTTTTATATGCGTATTTATTTCTATTTATAGATTTAATGTTTGGGCTTTTAATAAAGCTGCTAATGAACAGGACTTTGTCCTCAGAGTTTTAAATGCAGTAATGCTTTTATCTGGCTGTCCTGAGGTACGCACGCTTACGAGACTGACGAGTACTCAGGAGGAAGAACACCTTGTATGGGTTGACAGATCGTAAGAGATTGCATCCCCGTAAAAAGGGATAAAATTTCCACAAAAAAGTCACCTGTTTTCCGTAACTATATCTACATTTTTGACTCTCGTGCAAACAAAACCTACGTCGAGGTATCTATTGTTTGTCAAATGGCTGTAGAATAGAACTCAGCGTACTTCCGGCTCTTCCCTACTACTGCGGCAATGCATTACACCTACTTATGAATATGACAAGTAGCCACATTAGAAAAGGATTTGAGTAGTAGTAGATTTTCTCAAGTTTTTCCATTCTATGTATGAGTGTTTAATAAACATCTGCCTTATTATCACTAACGTGTCTTCTATTCCTTCCTTAGATACTCTCTCTAACAATGGCCTTTTTAATACTCGGTTATTTTGAACAAAGACGGCTTCAAAATACACACACCCATACACACGCACATATGTGCATATATATATATATATATATATATATATATATATATATATATTGCCCCAAAATTTCAATGCCTACGAAGGCAGATTTAAGCGGCTTAGATTATATATATATATATATATATATATATATATATATATATATATATATATATATATATATATATTCAACATCCCAACTAATTTAATAACAACTATAGCTTCATACTGACCGTCTACACTATGGTTTTCTTTGTGTTTGTCAGAGTTTAATGCTATTGATCTCAAAAGTAAGGCGATCTATTAGCAGTTTCATAACACACTAACAAAAGCACCGAGTCGCTCTCCAGGAGGAATCAGTGAATCTGTATGCGTTAACCAAAACAAACATTCGAATGATGTCACAGGTGAATTGGTGGGAACTTCATAGCGATATTTTTCAACGCCAATTTTCTTGAAATTAATTCTACTCGGATTCTTCTGACTCGTTCCTTCCAACCATCTCTGTCGGCATGTCCTCCAGATGGCATCCAGAGTCATTGGTCGATATAGGTATGATGAGGTCTTCCAATCGATCTTTTGACACGTTCTGACTTACTTCTCCAAGAGTGGCCAGTTAGCGGAAGCCTTCTCTATCTTAGCTAGACTGAGATAGGAGGAAGGTGTCTACACAGGCGTTTCTTTGTTGGGTGTTTCTTACTCTACGCCTCCACAACACTGACGAAACAGCAAATATTTATCCTCCCTTAATTTCATCATGATCATCAAATCAAGAATTCCCGGATTCTCCTGACACGTTCTTTCCAACCATCTCTGTCAGACATCGCCGTCGGCAGGTCCTCCAGATGGCATCCAGAGTCATTGGTCGATGTAGGTATGATGAGGTCTTCCAATCGATCTTTTGACACGTTCTGACTTACTTCTCCAGGAGTGGCCAGTTAGCGGAAGCCTTCTCTATCTTAGCTAGACTGAGATAGGAGGAAGGTTTCTACACAGGTGTTTCTTTGTTTTGGTGTTTCTTACTCTACGCCTCCACAACACTGACGAAACAGCAAATATTTATCCTCCCTTAATTTCATCATGATCATCAAATCAAGAATTCCCGGATTCTCTTGACACGTTCCTTCCAACCATCTCTGTCAGACATCGCCGTCGGCAGGTCCTCTAGATGGCATCCAGAGTCATCTAAACCTTGGTCAATGGTGTTTCGTGAGTGACCATGTTGTTGAACCGTATAGCAAGACAGATTCTACTGTGGCCTGAAAGAAGTCCGTCTTTAAAAAAAATGATAAAACATCTTATTCCTTTGATAATGCCGGGTTAATGATTACTGTTTCGCAATCTGTGGCCGCTCTTAGACCGGAATTCACTTGTTTGATTTTTGTCTATGTTTTGTGCGTCTCTCTTAGATTGTTTTCCAAACTAATCCTCGCTGACTGTTCGACATAAGTCAATCCACTTAATCGGGAGTCGATTAAAGCCTTTTAAACGAATAGATGATCCACATTTATTGGCAGCGGACGATTGGATTTACAACAAACCTGAATGCACTCATAATAAAATGTAATTAATACCTTCGTTATAAGGAAGTAAATACATACCAGCAAATATTCCCTTACACACCGATATATAGAAAGCTTGTTCTACCAGAAGGCTGTATTATTGATACAGCTAGTGAGGACCGAAAGCAGTTTTTTTTTTTAAAATTGACCTTTAAGGCTATCTCAAAAGCACGCTACTTCATATACATGCCGGGAATTTATTCAGCGACCAAGTATTTCAAATTTGACACGAGGTCAGTTTAATTTTCGATCACATTTTTATAGGAATAGGTGTATTCAGAATGCTTGTACTGCGTGCAAAACAACGCGCACTCTACAACTACCCGTCCGAGTAGTAAGCCATCATCTATTTCATGAGATAGCGGTAGTGTCTTGTTTGATCACATTTGAGTCCTTTGGAGGTAAACTGGATTGACCTCTCATGGTTGACGGCATACAGAAGGAGTGCGCTGCCCAGACGACATGCTTAACTGTTGGCTGTATTAAGATCCACAGGAATACAAGGCATTACATTTGAGAACGGCTAGGCTGCAGGAATTACCGGAAAATTGTCAGTGTTAAAAGCCAACCGTCTTCGGGGCTCCATTCCTGTTTTCCTGCTTCGATTTACTTCCTTTTTTTAAAAAAAATAATCATCACCCCCAATCAAGGCGGAAATGCCACGCGCAGGGTTACGGAGGTTGATAATAAATGACTGGGTATAGCGGGAACCGGGGAAAGGATTAAAGATGAACAGGATTCAAGAAGATGGCGATTGACGTTGCATTGAAATTTTTGAAGATTGTAGTTATCAAGGAAACAAAGAAACGGAAGGGAGTTCCACAGGCGAGAAGTGAGAGAAAAGAAGCCTTTGGGGTAGAAGTGGTGGTTGCATTTAACTAATTCAACAGTAAAATGGTGGGACCTAAATGACAATCTAGCAGCACGGTTAAAGTCACGTAGTCCGGGTACCAGGGGTATAAATCTCGTCAGATCAGTAGCCATAAAAATATTTGTAGGAAATACATATGGATGACACGTTAGAGGTGATAAATTGACTAAAGACGTGATGCCAGGTCAGGATCTATTACATTGCAGATCATTCTTTGGATTTTGTCAAGAACCTCGAGATAAGTAGCAAGTGAACCAGACTAGATATTGTAATATATGCACAAACGAATGGTAGATTTGTAAATGTGGAAGATGGAAACTGACAAGAAAAACCCTCTGGCACGACACAGTGACCCAACTGTCCTTGCAGTAGATGGGTCTATTGATTCGTTCCACCTCAAGTCAGCTGAAAATGCGAGGCCAAGAAGGCGGAGTGTGTTGCTTTTCATGGGTTTAACATCAGCCATGATGATGGCGGACAGGAAAGTTTCTCTATGGTGGTAAAATGAGAGCAGTTTCGTTTTGGAAGCATCAAAAGTTACGAGCCATTTCTTGCCCCAGTTAACCACAGATTCGAAGTCCTTTTAAAGAGCAGCGGTCAGGTTAACTTTATCAGCTTTGACGAACTTACTATTGTGACAGGAGTAAATGGTAGTGTCATCAACATAAAACGCTATTTTGGAATTGATGAAATCAGGAAGATAATTGATGAAGATCAGACACAGCGTAGGATCCAGAATAGAGCTTTTGGGGACACCCGCGTTCGTGTGAAAGGATCTGGAAGCGAGCCCGTTCAAAGCGACGTTAATTTCACGATTTGATAGGAACGATTGGATTAAATCTGACAATCGTCTAGTAATACCGTGTCGCTGAAGCTTACGTAGAAGACCAGCACGCCAAACACTGTCAAACGCTTTAGAGATGTCTAGAGCCACAGCTCGAGCTTCGCCGTTATTATCAAGATTCAGTGATGGCCGTTAGCGCATCAGCGGTAGATCTGGCAAAACGGAAGACATCTTGTTTGTCAGGGAGAAGGTCGTGAATGGTAAGTTGCTTAACCCCTTCAACATTGATTAAACCTTCGAAAACATTGCCGAAAAGCGAGAAGAGACTAACAGAGCGATAGTTAGAAAAGGGGTCAGAATGTTCACCAAAGTTATTAAAAACAAGAACTACAGAGGAGGACATCCAACAAGCAGGAGGAAGCAGCGAGGCAATAGTTGTAGATTTTAGAGAGAACAGGAGCCAGCAGGCGAGCCCATTTCTTTAAGACGACGTCATAGAAAAGTCAACCCTGTTCGGCTTCTGCTACGGTGTCAATATTCTTGGGACCCACCTTGCAGACAGCATGCTTATCCCAAAGATCTCAGTTAAAACAGAAGGAGTCCAACCAGAATGAATGCCTATGGACGTGGCTGTCTGCTGGACAGTAGAGGCGTCTGTCATCCCAAACCATACGATGAATAGCATCAACTTGTTCATCAGTAGTCGAGGTTTTTGGATGACCTGACCGAGGGTTGTCTTCTGTATTCTCCCTGATCCGCTTAAATTCTGCACCCACCTCTTTACAATTGCATGAACGCTCAGTAAGTGTCTTTACCATGTCCTCATATATCTCCTTGGATTTTATATCTTTATTTTACAGATAAAAGATGGCTGCTGTTCCGTCCATTTTAAAATTTTGTGACACGCCTTTTTATAGGCCTCACCTGCACAGAAATTAAGACAAAAATCTGAATTAGTTTTTCTAATTTTATAAGTGGTAGTGTGTTGTCACAACAAAATGTTCATCTAGGGCTTTTCTTTTTTAGAAATTTTGAACAATCCTCGTATGTATGTATGTATGTATGTATGTATGTATCTATCTATCAATCTATCTATCTATCTATCTATCTATCTATCTATGTCATGCCTATCATTCAGTTTCTATCTATCTATCTATCTATCTATCTATCTATCTATTTATCTATCTATCTATCTATCTATCTATCTTCGTCCGCTCATTATCTATCTATCTATCTTCGTCTGCTCATTATCTATCTATCTATCTATCTATCTATCTATCTATCTATCTATCTATCTATCTATCTATGTCAAGCCTATCATTCAGTTTCTATCTATCTATCTATCTATCTATCTATCTATCTATCTATCTATCTATCTATCTATCTTAAGCTAGGATCAAAGTGTAGTATCTGTGCTTTGTGATCATCCTGGCTGGCTTCTGTCGAACTCCCTAATGCAGGGAGGAACTCGGAGGAAGCTTTGCCGAAGGGCAAGGTTTCCTTCGGGGAGGTAGACAGGACCTGAACCCGTCCAGGCGGGTTCAAAGGTCATATTTTTGGCCGAGCCTACGGGCTCGCGGGCTACCCACATTAACCCGGCCTTGTGCCACATTTAATCCTCGTGGGTGGGTTAATAAATACTATCTATCTATCTATCTATCTTCGTCTGCTCATTATCTACCTATCTATCTATCTATCTATCTATCTATCTATCTATCTATCTATCTATCTATCTTCGTCTGCTCATTATCTATCTATCTATCTATCTATCTATCTATCTATCTATCTATGTCATGTCTATTTATCATCCAGTTCGTTGTATCATTGTTCTTTCGCAATTCACCCAAAATTCAATGCACACACATTGTTGTAACTTGTACTCCCTAAGAAGCATGATTTCGAGTGGTGGGGGGGTGATGGAATCCAAACTCTTGTATGGCGGTCGCTCAAGGTAAAAAAAAATCAGGGAATCTGTTTGTCTATTTGGACACCAATTTTTATGGTTGCTGTTATAGTATATCCTATCTGATTGGATAGACGAGACAACAATACATTTAAATGAGACCGTCTGGAAAGCTATAAAGGAAATCTCTTTTACCCCCCCCCACAGAGTTATTATAGTTAGTTTGTTAAGACTGTTAGTCTCTTTTACTATTACACTGTTAGTTTAAGTGCTATACACCTTAGGCGATCATCTAGCTTTCGATACATGACTGACGATACAGATTTTTTTCCCGCAGTAGGTTGACATTTCCTTCTGCGGTAGGCCAGTTGCCATCCAAGGCTATAAAACCAGTCTGTCCTGGTATTTATCCATAGCTGGGGGGTGGAGAGGAAGAGGATTAATATTTGAAGTTAGCATTCAGTCAGTTATGTGCTATGCGTAATACACGCTTAGGCGATCGTGTATCTTTCGATACATGACTGACGAGGCAGATTTTTTTTCCAGCAGTAGGTTGCCATTTACGTCTGCGGTAGGCCAGTTGCCATCCAACTCTATAGAACCCAGTCTGTCCTTCTATTTATCCATAGATGGGGGGTGGAGAGGAAGAAAATCAATATTTGAAGTTAGCATTCAGACATGTACGTGCCATGCGTGATACACTCTTCGGCGATCATGTATCTTTCGATACACGAAGTAGATTTTCTCCCGCAGTATTTTGCCATTTCTTTCTGCGGTAGGCCAGTTGCTATTCAAGGATCTAGAACCCGGTCTGTCCTGCTATTTACCCATAGCTAGGAGGAGCACAAGAGGATTTATACTTTTCTCAAGGGTATTAGTACGCAAGTGAATGGATTCGACTGGAATTCGAACTTGGCTCTCCGATTCCTCAGTCCGAGACGCTATCCATTACTCCACGTGTTACTACTGTTACTATTACAAGGTCAGACGTTGCTTGTAAGCATCGAAGCAGTTCGTTGCAATCACAAACCATAGCAAGGCACGTTGTGAAGTACTGCTGCAACAGGCAAGCGTTCATTTTTCTCCTTTCACATCGAGTTTCGGGTGCAACGCTATTGAGTTGCCTAGCCATCTTAGCCCCCCTCCCTCAATCCGTTGGCATAAAAAATCCGACAGACTGAATGAAGCCGTAAGTTCTATTCTAATAGTTTCTTCCTTCTCACTTCTTGTCCCGCGACCTCTCTTCCGGCTTCCTGCTTCCCTATCAACCCTGTCCTTCAAAAACTTAAATGCAACGTCAATCGTCATCTTTCTGTCTCCTTGAACCTTGTTCTTTTATTGTCCTCTCTCCTCAATAACGTTTTCTCAGATCGCTGCACTCTCGGTA
>OZ010607.1:20777617-20825117 GCA_963932145.1 Acanthosepion lycidas
TCCAAATCTCTTCTTTCTTTCTTTCTTTCTTTCTTTCTTTCTTTGATATTCCCTTTATCTTCTCTTTCTCTCTATGTTCTATTACTTTCTTTATTCAATTGTTTATTATTATAATTTCAACAATATTTCCTCAGCTTCCGGAAGTCACATAGAATAATTTCATTTCATCCCACCAGGTGTTTTACGAGATCTCGTTAACAGGAAGTAGAGCACAAGTTCTCATTTAAATTGTCTTAAAGGCAAACAGAAAACACAAACAGCGGGAAGAATAATCAAAACATATTTTTTTCAATCTTTGAAATGTTTATTATTAATTTAATTATTTCGCTGATGTCGGCATTTTCTATTTACGGTAAATATTTTGATGCTTGAATCAAATAAATTTGCGCGCCATTCCTACAACCTTCTATTCTCTTTACACTATTTACAGTGTTCGGACTTTTGTCCACATCTTTGTTGAGATATTCACTATGTTTCGGCCGTTTTAAGCCCCTGCCTTCTTCAGGGGATATACAATGGAATTTCTAATCGAACCCTTTATTTAGTCCACGAGGGGGGTCGGGTATACTGTTCTAGTGCCACATGCTATGCAATTTTCTGGATTATCTAATTTTTCAGTTAATTCACTTTTGTAACTCAACTCTCCAAGTTTTTTTCACCTCTGCTGTGGCCAGGAATTGAACTCACAACTCTTTATTACTTCAACCAACTCTTTTATCAACTGGGCCATGTGTCTATTGTGTCGTATTAACAAAGTTATTACGTGATCATCATTTGATTTATTTTGTACTACCAGCATGGCCCGGCGTTGTCCGTGATTCAAAAATCATACAGCAATCGCTATCACTTGACTTAAAATATTTGTGCCCTTCCTTGCCTTTAAAGGAGTGCCCTTTGCCGTGCTGATGTTGCTACATGCCTTACTTCTTGCCTATCTCACACTGCGAATTTTTTCTAAGCTCTATACTAAACATTAAATCTGTTACGAAAAAAGAATTAAAATGAACACAAAACGATCAGCTTTAAAAAAGGATTAGTAACTGGAAAAACCGAATGAAAAAAGAATGTTAACAACAAATACTTTGTCACACCCAAACCCAGTTCTGCGGAATCAGAATCAACGTTGAGTTTAAGCAAGCGAATGAGCCACTTGGAGTAAAGTGCCATGCAGATTTAAATTTTTCCGACTTGTGACGAATGCAGCTATCGATTTTTTTGCATGCTAGTTAACATTCGTGTTAGTCAGGTGCTGGCTCTCACGCTGGCCAATAGAATCTTCCTGCCTATTCGTGGCAGCCTGCTATAGGCTCTCGCTCTGGCCAGTATAAAATGGCCGCAAACTACATGAAAACTGCCGTAGAAACATGAAAAAATCGATTATTTCCACTATCGCTGGGAGTTGGGATATGCAATGTCAGTCTTGGCCTTTGCGCTAACTTGAAGCACGTGCGTGTAAATTTTGGGGCAAATCTCTCAAAAATTGCGGCCGTGCATTCGTTACACACTCACAGACACGCACCTCCTGCGTTTTATAGATAGAGATTCAAGAATTTAATTTCTTCTTTGCTGTTAGTTCCTTTATAATCATGACGTTGATGACTAAGTAGACGAATTCTTGCATGGAAGAGTCAATGGCGCCAATATGTGAATGGTGAATGTGTTGAGGTATGAGAATGGCTTCTTTTTTTTCTTAGAAATTTCTTTCCAATATCAAGGTGCGTCTTCCAACCCGCAGGTTCTTGTAAGCCAGAAAATACGGCGTTAGTTTGTTTTTCTATAATGACGACTTTGGCTGTTTCCGCACAGGAAACATTCGGCTTTTGTTGGCTGAAAAATTTATATAATATATTATATATATAATGAACCAAACTTTTTTAATTCAGAGCCATTATCATAACACCACCCGCACATTCAAGATTAAATTACCTGATATTACCAAGCGGTCACTCATCTAGGTATTGAATAGACTCGACGTTTCTTAACTTCAGTGACACTGCCAGAACCGGTGTTTCGATGTGATAGTTCACAGAAGTAACAAAATAACGTCTTACAATCAACCAATATAACATAGGCATACTGTTAATAAACTACATTAGGAAAAATTAAAATGAATAAATATAGCCATGGTACATTTCTTGTTCTCTTAATCATAAAATATCAAAACTTATACGTGGTTGAGAAAGGATATTATTGAAAATAAAATAAAATTATTTCATCAGACATGTTCACATACATTAGACTCTATTTTGAGCAATAAGGATCTATGTTGATGTATAAGGTAAACAATTATTGCATGGAAGAGCCGATGGCATTGACTGAATATTGGTGGAGGGTGAAGTTGATATTGTAGAGGCTTTCTCTCTGGTGGCTTCGGAGATTTTGCTCCTGATGGTGGGATGGAACACCGTCCGTTGCTTTGGTCTCGGTTAATGTTTCCAATGCTTTTAGTTGTAACGATATACATATATATATATATATATATATATATATATATATATATATATATATATATATATATATAGAAGTGAACATTGAAGTCAACACTTAGAGGCAACAGGCTGTTTCATGTTAGAAGCAATCGTAGGGCTACGAATGCTGTTTTTCCTCGGCTATTTATATATATACTGGTCAGTGGTGCATTGTGGGTAGTCTATTTTTGCGGTTATTTTGCCGGAAGTCGTTAATTTGTTTATTTATTTATTTAGGTTAGATTATGTTTGTTTTTATTTATTTTTATTTTTTATTTATCTTATATATTTATTTTAATTGTAATCGCTGTTTTATTAACGTAGTAAAATTTTCTTTGTATGGCTTATGTAATAGTTTCTTTAGGATTGGGAAGATAATTAAAGCTATTTATTCAATTTTGGGGTTGATTGCTGTAGTTTATACTAACTATTATTTTGGCGGGAGTAGTTTTTAATTTGTTTATTACTTCATTTATTTATTTGGATTGATTAACTTTACTTGTTTTTCTAACGATTAATTTATCGGGATCGGTTTGTTACTTTATTTATTTGGATTGATTTAGATTAATTTATTTTACCTGTTTATTATTATTTATTTATTGAACTATATAATTTTATTTTCCGATTTCATCTCAAAATATAATTTTATTTTCCGATTTCATCTCAAAATGCAGACATGAAAACAAATGTTATTACTTTACTTAAAAATCGAACACTGAAAAACAAAAAAAAATGACAATAAAATAAGTAAAATAAATTAACCCAAACAAATTACCAAATCACACCCGTTAGAATAGAAGAAATAGAATAAATAAATAAAATTTAAAAAAAAAACAACAACAAATAAATGAAGTAAATAATAAAAAAATTAACAAAACATTATGACCAAAATATTAGTTAACCTAAAAAAAATCAAACGAAAAATCGAACGAAAAACATACCTATAACTGTTATATAGAGATAAAAAAATGCGGAGTTACTTGAAAAAAAAGGTTAATGACAATAATCGAACGATCAATTTTCGCGGTTTTAGAAATAACGTAAATCCATGGTTCAAAATATCGCATTTTGTTTTAATTTTTACATGCCCATTTTAGAACAATTTCTTTATGATTTATTTAAAAAATTATAAAGTTAGATACTCTCTAACTGAATGGATGAAAGCAACGATCATGGAGGAATAATTGAAAGAAAAAAATGAGAGAATGGATTCCGACTATATCACTGAGATGAGGTATCATCATTTCTTATTTACATTATTCGGATTGTTTACATTATCTTCATATTCTCAACGTTTCGGCAATTGTACACTCAGGCTTTTATGCCTATGTCTCTCCATATATACGACTATATCTCGGAGATGGGGTATTATGATTACTTGCATTATTTGCATTTTTCGGATTGTTATCCTCTTCTTCATTGACATATTAACAACGTTTCGACCGTTGTACGCTCCGGTCATTAAGTCTATGTCTCTCTATATATCTGTCTATATCTCACAGAAGAGGTATTATAATTACTTGCATTATTTTCTTTTTCGGACTGTTAAACGCTTTTTCATTGCCATATTCACAACGTTTCGACTGTTGTACGCTCCGGCATTTATGACTATGTCTCACTATATAACTGTCTATATCTCTCAGACGAGGTATTATAATTACTTGCATTATTTGCATTTTTCGGACTATTATCCTTTTCTTCATTGCCATTTTCACAACGTTTCGACCATTGTACGCTCCGGCCTTTATAACTATGTCTCTCTATATAACTGTCAATATCTCTCAGATGAGGTATTTTGATTACCTACATTATTTGCATTTTTCGGACCGTTATCCTTTTCTTCATTGCCATTTTCACAACGTTTCGACCGTTGTACGCTCCGGCCTTTATGTCTATGTCTCTCTATATAAATGTCTATATCTCTGAGATGAGGTATTATAATTACTTGCATTATTTGCAGTTTTCGGACTGTTATCCTCTTCTTCATTGCCATATTCACAACGTTTCGACCATTGTACGCTCCGGCCTTTATAACTATGTCTCTCTGTATAACTGTCAATATCTCTCAGATGAGGTATTATGATTACCTACATTATTTGCATTTTTCGGATCGTTATCCTTTTCTTCAATGCCATTTTCACAACGATTCTACCGCTGTACGCTCCGGCCTTTACGTCTATGTCTCTCGATATAAATGTCTATATCTCTCAGCTGAGGTATTATAATTACTTGCATTATTTGCAGTTTTTGGATTGTTATCCTTTTCTTCATTGCCATTTTCACAACAGAGAGACACAGATGTAAAGACCTGAAAAGACAATTATGTAATAATGGAGATAGAGAAAGTTGGGAAAAGTTATTATTGCTCTGAAGGGACATGGTGTATAATAAAAGAATCTCTGACGTTACTCGTCAATATTCGCGGAATTTACGAAATATTTCGGAATTTTAGACAAATGTCAATAGCATAACATTTCATTTTTTTTTCTTTTTTCGTCAGTCTTTTTTTAATTTTCATAGATTGGAATAGAACGTCAGTCTCTCCTATTGTACCAGATATTTCCATCTTAGTTCAATACATGAAACATTGTCGAATACTTTGGCAAGGGAAAAATGATGGCGTCAAGCCACAAAACGTAAGACGTTATACTACAATGAATGCCTTTTTTCGCTCCGGGATCTGTACAGGGAAATTCACATGCGAAAAAAAAAACAAGAAAAAAAAAAAGAAAAAAAAACAATGACATGATAAATAATATTACGGGAAGCCTTATTCGCAGCATACCAGAAAAATATTCTTAGTAATGCAAGACTTTGATATAGAATTCACAATAGTGCTAAATTAGACGACCTTCCCAAGTTGAGCGAAGTACTTATTAAGAAATGGTTTGTGAACCCGTGACTTTAACAATATATTATCTTTTATTCAAATTACATCTTTAACCAAAGCGAGTCATCTTTGGGATGGAGGGTATCAGTGATTTGTTTGTGTATGTGTGTTGAGTAAAGAAAAAATATTCCATCAAAAACGAAAATATTTAATGCATACGATTGAATAGGCGAAAAGATAGGCGTAAATAAATGAATAAAGAAAGAAAGACGGAAGGAAAGAAAGAAAAGAGTAAGGCTAATGAATACGGGTGATGAAAAACAAAAATCAATAAAGGAAGAAAAAAGAAAGAAAGAAAGAATGAAAGAAAAAAGAAAGAAAGAAAGAAAAAAAAGAAAGAAAGCGTAAGGCAAATGAATACGGATGGTGAAAAACATAAAGAAAGAAAGAAAGAAAGAAAGAAAGAAAGAAGTAAGGCTAATGAATACGGGTGATGAAAAACAAAAATCAATAAAGGAAGAAAAAAGAAAGAAAGAAAGAATGAAAGAAAAAAGAAAGAAAGAAAGAAAGAAAAAAAAAAGAAAGAAAGCGTAAGGCAAATGAATACGGATGGTGAAAAACATAAAGAAAGAAAGAAAGAAAGAAAGAAGTAAGGCTAATGAATACGGGTGATGAAAAACAAAAATCAATAAAGGAAGAAAAAAGAAAGAAAGAAAGAATGAAAGAAAAAAGAAAGAAAGAAAGAAAGAAAAAAAAAGAAAGAAAGCGTAAGGCAAATGAATACGGATGGTGGAAAACATAAAGAAAGAAAGAAAGAAAGAAAGAAAGAAAGAAAGAAGTAAGGCTAATGAATACGGGTGATGAAAAACAAAAATCAATAAAGGAAGAAAAAAGAAAGAAAGAAAGAATGAAAGAAAAAAGAAAGAAAGAAAGAAAAAAAAGAAAGAAAGCGTAAGGCAAATGAATACGGATGGTGAAAAACATAAAGAAAGAAAGAAAGAAAGAAAGAAAAAAAGAAAGAAAGAAGTAAGGCTAATGAATACGGGTGATGAAAAACAAAAATCAATAAAGGAAGAAAAAAGAAAGAAAGAAAGAATGAAAGAAAAAAGAAAGAAAGAAAGAAAGAAAAAAAAAAGAAAGAAAGCGTAAGGCAAATGAATACGGATGGTGAAAAACATAAAGAAAGAAAGAAAGAAAGAAAGAAAGAAAGAAGTAAGGCTAATGAATACGGGTGATGAAAAACAAAAATCAATAAAGGAAGAAAAAAGAAAGAAAGAAAGAATGAAAGAAAAAAGAAAGAAAGAAAGAAAGAAAGAAAAAAAAAGAAAGAAAGCGTAAGGCAAATGAATACGGATGGTGAAAAACATAAAGAAAGAAAGAAAGAAAGAAAGAAAGAAAGAAGTAAGGCTAATGAATACGGGTGATGAAAAACAAAAATCAATAAAGGAAGAAAAAAGAAAGAAAGAAAGAATGAAAGAAAAAAAGAAAGAAAGAAAGAAAGAAAAAAAAAGAAAGAAAGCGTAAGGCAAATGAATACGGATGGTGAAAAACATAAAGAAAGAAAGAAAGAAAGAAAGAAAGAAAGAAAGAAGTAAGGCTAATGAATACGGGTGATGAAAAACAAAAATCAATAAAGGAAGAAAAAAGAAAGAAAGAAAGAATGAAAGAAAAAAGAAAGAAAGAAAGAAAGAAAAAAAAAAGAAAGAAAGCGTAAGGCAAATGAATACGGATGGTGAAAAACATAAAGAAAGAAAGAAAGAAAGAAAGAAAGAAAGAAAGAAAGAAGTAAGGCTAATGAATACGGGTGATGAAAAACAAAAATCAATAAAGGAAGAAAAAAGAAAGAAAGAAAGAATGAAAGAAAAAAGAAAGAAAGAAAGAAAAAAAAGAAAGAAAGCGTAAGGCAAATGAATACGGATGGTGAAAAACATAAAGAAAGAAAGAAAGAAAGAAAGAAAGAAAGAAAGAAAGAAAGAAAGAAAGAAAGAAAGAAAGAAGTAAGGCTAATGAATACGGGTGATGAAAAACAGAAATCAATACCGGAAGAAGATAGAAAGAAAGATTAAGGTAAATAAATACAGGTGATGAAAAAGAAAGAAAGAAAGAAAGAAAGAAAGAGTATGACAAATGAATACGGGTAGAGAAAAACAAATCAAGAATGAAAGAAAGGAAAAAGAAAGAAAGAAAAAAGAATAGACGAAAGAAAGACCATGGCAAATAAAACGGCTGGTGAAAAACTTATAGAAAGAAAGAAAGAAAGAAAGAAAGAAAGAAAGAAAGAAAGAGAGAGAGAGAGAGAAAAAGAGTATTGCAAATGAATGCGGGTGGGGAAAGACAGAATTCAATCGAAGAAGAAAAAAAAGACAATTGAAAATTGAATACGGGTTGTGAAACACATAAATCGATAGAAGAAGAAAGAACGAAAGAATTAATTAAAAAAAGAGGAACGAAAATCAATTAGATGAAAGAAAGAAGAAAGCAACTGATGAAGGATGAAAGAAGTACAAAAGAAGGAACGAACGAATGTAGAAAAAAAAAACGAGAATAAAAAGAAAGAAATCAATGGCCAAAAACTTATACATTAAAAAAAGAAGGAAAATGACGAGTAGAAAAAGAAAGAAAGAAATAAAAAGGAAGACAAAACAGAAATCTAGCAAGGCGTTAAAAAATCAAGCAAATGAATGAAGAATAAAAAAGTAAGAATTGATAGGTTGATTGATTATTTTTTACGGTTTATCAACTCATTGCACGTTATTTAAGGCCACAAACTAATTTTAGATTGTAAGATTTTAAAAAAATAATAATGATATATTAATTCAAATCATTTTATACTAGAAAAAAAAAACAAATAATGTGAAAGCTTGAAAGAGAACTCACAATGGTGTGTTAAATTAGACAATATTCCCCAGTTGATAGAAGTATGTATTAAGAAATGGTTTGTTAGTTCCTGACGATAAAAATATGGTATCTTTTCTTCTAATTACATCCTTAATCAAAGCGAACCATCTTTGCGTTGGAAGGCATGAGTGGTTTGTGTACGTATGTGTGTAGCGAGTAAAAGAATGTATTACATCAAAAAGGGAAATAGGTAATGCATACAATTGGATAAGAGGAAAAGATAGACGGAAGGAAAGAAAGGAAGAAAGGAAGAAAGAGTAAGGCAAATGAATAGTGGAGAAAAACAGAAATCAAAAGAAAAAGAAAGAAAGAAAGAAAGAAAGAAAGAAAAAGGAGTAAGTGAAATGAATAGGCATGGTGAATAACATAAATCAACAAAGAAAGAAAGAAAGAAAGAAAGAAAGAAAGAGTAAGGCATGTGAATACTTGTGGTGAAAAACAGAAATCAACAAAGAAAGAAAGAAAAAAGAAAGAAAGAAAGAAAAAGGAGCAAGGTAAATGAATACGTATAGAGAAAAACATAAATCAGCAAAGAAAGAAAGAAAAAATAAAGAAAGAAAGAAAAAAAGGAAAAGAAAGAAAGATAGAAAGAAACAGTAAGGCATGTGAATACTTGTGGTGAAAAAACAGAAATCAACAAAGAAAGAAAGAAAAAAGAAAGAAAGAAAGAAAGTGAGAAAGAAAAAGGAGCAAGGTAAATGAATACGTATGGATAAAAACATAAATCAACAAAGAAAGGAAGAAAAAAAGAAAGAAAGAAAAAGAAAGAAAGAAAGAAAGGAAGAAAGAAAGATAGAAAGAAAGAGTAAGGCATGTGAATACTTGTGGTGAAAAACAGAAATCAACAAAGAAAGAAAGAAAAAAGAAAGAAAGTAAGAAAGAAAAAGGAGCAAGGTAAATGAATACGCATGGTGAAAAACATAAATCAACAAAGAAAGAAAAAAGAAAGAAAGAAAGAAAAAGAAAGAAAGAAAGCAATAAAGAAAGAAAGAAATAAAGAAAGAGTAAGGCAAATGAATACGGGCGGGGGAAAAGAAATTAATGGAAGAAGACAAAGAAAAGAATAAAAAAATTATTTAAAAAAAGATGAACGATAAACAAGGAAATGAAGACGAAAGTAATGGAGGGGAGGAGGAAAAAAAAAAGGAACGAATAAAAGCAAACAAAAAAAACCCCCAAAAAAAAACAGGCATGTAAAGATGAAAGAAATGGTGAAAATTTTACAAACACGTTAAAAAGAAGGAAAGAAGAAAGCAATTAAGAATAGAAAAATAAAAATAAATAAATAAAAAGTAAGACAAAACAGAAATCTAGAAAGACGTTAACAAGTAAAAAAAGAATGAATAATAAAAAAAATAAAGAACTGACCGATTGATTCATTAGATTTTCACGGCTTATCAACCCTTTTAATGTTATTTAAAGCCATATTCTAGATTTATATTTTAAGAATCTTTTTTGTCGATGATAGTGATATATTGATCAAAATCTTACTAATTAACCCATTGATGAAGGGAGAGAAGATGGATCCATAACTTTTCAAAGTATATTTGTGCATTAGTGAATATAACAATCCCTACTGGGAATAAAAAAAAAGCATGAAGGGCATTGGAATTAAGGACATCAAGGATTTAATGAGTGTGTGTCTGTTACGAAGTAAAAACAAAAAATATGCTACATCCGGAAGTATTCATGAGTATATAGGCTCACAATTATACTCGGAGATGTAAGAATTACGGTTTAATATCAGGAGAGTCTAGCCTCTTTATAATTAGTTATCAATCCGCCGAGGACAATTTTTAATGAATGGATCTGAGACTAGCAACTCTACTCCATGAAACACCACTTGATACTGGAAGTACAGGAGAAAAAAATGAATATTCTGGTATTCCACAGAATAAATTAGCACCTACAGACACACACACACAATGATATACACGCAGATAAATACACGAAAACAAAGTCACACACAAACAACACCCCTACACACGCATAAACATATCCGAATTGGGATCAAATATGAATTGCGATCAAACACTGAGATCAAATATGAATTGGGATCTAATATGAATTGGGATCAAAAATGAATTTGTTTCAAATATTGGGATCAAATATGAATTGGGATCAAATATTGAATCAAATATGAATTGGGATCAAAAATTGGTATCAAATATGAATTCGGATCAAATAATAGAATTGTAATATGAATTGGGATTTAATATGTATTCGGATCAAATATGAATTGGGATCAGATATGAATTGGTTTCAAATATTGGGATCAAATATTGGGATCAAATATGAATTAGGATCGAATATGAATTGGGATCTAATATGAATTTTGATCTAATATGAATTGGATCAAATATTGCCATCAAATATGAATGGGATCTAGTAACAATTGAGATCTTATATGAATTGGATCAAATATTGGGATCAAATATGAATTAGGATCATTTATGAATTGGAATCATTTATGAATTGGGATCAAATATTGGGATCAAATATGAATTGTGTTCAAATATTAGGATCAAATATAAATTGGGATCTAATGTGAATTAGGATCAAATACTGGGATCAAATATATTGTCTCTTAATACTCTTAGTATCTGATGTGATAGGGATGTAAGACAATGATGTGTCTTCCCACCGGACTTATTCAAATGTTGCAGTGCAGCAATTCCGTGATAGTTACAGGCCCTACCAGGATTCGTTATTAGTAATCACATTCTTAACAGAGTTTGACCGTGTTAATAGCAAAGACAGAATGAAATCTACAGAAACTCCTGAAGAAAGTAGTAAAGGAAAGCGAGAAGAAAGGACTAAGGTTTAACTGTAAGTGGACAAAACGTATGGTTGTCACCAAATAAAACAACCCAACAGGGGAATTACAAATTGAAGATACTAAATTAATCAATTGCAAAGATTTAGCGATCTAGGAAGTTTTTTTGTTTCTTGTTTTTTTGTTTAACAAAGAATAGATGCGTGAAATCGAAATCTGAATGCTATTGAAAGAAAGTAAGTAAAGTATTAAGAAACAGGAAATTTTCATTGGCCACAAAAAAGAGTACTGAAGTGTAATTTAATATCGGTCCTCCTATATGACAGTGAATGCTGGACAGTCTCATCACAGACAAAGGATAGACTTGAATCAACAGAAATATGGTTCTACTGAAAGACGCTGGAAATATGATGGACTGAATATGTGAGCAACGAAGAAATTTTAGAGAAAATATAAGAAAAGAGGACACATATACATAACATCAAAAAGAGACGGTTGAAATTTCTAAGGCACATACTGAGGAAAAAGTTTGGTACTTTTTGGCGTAGCCCTTTTTGGCGTGGCTGATTCGGGGACAGAAAAATAATTGGACTATTCCGCCCAGCCGTTTAGGCGTCATACTGTTTCGACGTCAATGTATTTGACCGGAGAATCCCCCCACCTGCTGGCCAAAAAATACTTTGTAAATTTTCACTATGACATAGATTTTATGCTGCCTTTAAGTCAAAACATAGCTGATTGGATAATAAAACATGAATTATTTTGCTAAAAAATTAGAATAGTTTCGTTGTTTAATTTTTTTTTCTACCGTTTAAAAAAAAATCCAGTGATTGGATGGTTAGGCATTTTGCAATCGATTATAGATTTTATCCGCACGAACTTTTAGCTTGTTATAAAATACAAGGTTTAATCAAAAGTATCGGGACTATTGATATAAAAAGAAAACTACAACACATATCAATTCAGAATTTAATCTCCTTCGAAGTAGTCTCCTTCTGTAGCCCCATACTTTGTCCAGCGTCGTTTCCATTGATGGAAGAATTCCTGGAACAACTTTTTAGGATTAGCGGGCAGCTGCCACCTTACAAGGCATGATAGCCTGTGCAAGAGCATCATTCAAGACATCGCAGATGTACGTAGGAGAGGACGCCAACGCAAAAACTGATGGCTTCTGTTGATAGACCGTCGTAGAGGAGATCCAGTGTGGCTTCTGGATTCGGACCCCCCCCAACGATTACAAAAATCAAGGGGATGATAATGATGATGATAATGATGATGGGGATGCCACGTAGAATTCTCTTGGATTACTTCAACATTTGAAATCGTTCCCCTTTCAGGTTGGATTCGATATTTGGAAAAAGGAAATCGTAAGGCGCAAGATCTGGGGAATATGGTGGTTGTCAGATCTGGGGTATATTGTGCTTTGCCAAAAACTGCTGCACAACCCATGATCACTGATGGAAACTCGGTGATGAGGTGAGACGACCACACTCTACACACTTTTCTTCCAAGCACTACTATGCACAACGAAAGTGAGCCAGAATGTTAGTGTTTATGCTTGACAGAGTTCAATATCAATCTGTACCAAGCGACTTCACTCGGGATACATTTTGATAAGAAATCCTATAATAGTTCAGTTTTTTTGACGACGCCACGAAAATTATAGAAAAATGATACCTCATGACTTCTCATACATTTCCTTTTTCCCGTGAGACGACGCTAACTTTCTTTTGATATTTTGTTTACTTTTAATGTTTTAGAAAGCTGTATTCTTTTTTTTGTGAATATTACTTCTAGACACGAAGTCGTCGTCACGGGAGAAAAAAACTGAATCGCATATTGACTTGTTTGGCGTTCGTTTACCAAATATCATGCGACAGTATATTGTGGCTAACCAATCGATGTTGGTAAATTTTTCAGAATATGTCTATATGAAAAATAGATCGTCTGAACTTTAACATATAATATCTATCCTTGGACAATTCGACGTAGGTGTAGATGTCAACACGCTTGTCTCTCGAGATCGATTTTGAATGAAATCAGTCAACATCGGGTGCTCCGTATATTTGGCCTTGTGTAGTATATTACTTCTGGGCTCAAATAACACACACACACACACACACACACACACACACACACACACACACACACACACACACATATATATATATATATATATATGTCATTTAAGTATTTAAGTTATATTAAATCCCTAAGTTATTTGTAAAAGAGTTAAATATTTAAATTGCTAGCAAGCATCAAATTAATTTCTTCGTGTTTTTTTTATAAATTTAAATTACTATCAAATATTAAAAACTATTTTTTTACATAAATTGCTAAAAATATACCACCCCACTTCTTCCTACGTAAAAGATAATTACAGCTTCTTTCTCTTTACTTCCCTCTTCTTTCTTTTTTTCTTTTTCTTTTTCTCTCTTCTCCCCTCCCATTTCAATATATCACTTCTATTAAGTTAACAGTTTAAATAGGTCAAGGTCGTGTCCCTCCCCCCAATACTAAGTATGATCGAGAGAAATATTAAAATAAACCCTCTCTAAACTCAGCCATGTCTCTCTCACCTCCTTACCCTCTCTGTTAAATTACATAAACTTGATACTACCCGTCAAAAGTACGAATTTTCATTTCATCTTTCATTTCATTTTTGGAAGTGTTATCTGATGATCCAGGGTCCCCCGGTGAAATAAATTATTATGGAATCTTAAAGTGGTCTGTTTTTCTTTAATATATATATATATATATAAATATAAAAGTGAACATAGAAGTCAACACTTAGAGGCGACAGTCTGTTTCATGCTATACGCAATTGTGGCCTGACGATTGCATATAGCATGAAACAGACTGTCGCCTCTAAGTGTTGACTTCTATGTTCACTTTTATATTTACACACTCTCTATCTCTGATATTGAGCACTTTAGCCCATAAATATAGCACACCTTAAGACTATATTTCTTTATATATATATATATATATATATATATATATATATATATATATATATATTGCTCGAGTTGCGGCGAATGGGTAGAGTGAGGGAGAATCACAGAGGTTAGGATTGCGCACATAGGAAGTGACAAATCTTCAGTAAATCTCTAGCCAGTCAGCCTCTCTGTCCAAATCCAGAATCGGACAGGTTATATAACATTTGGGCTCCCACGCACATTCACGTGGCTACGCTTTTTTTTTCTGGTAGGTCACCGGCATAGGCCCATGCACATTCGTGTGGCCACGCCTCTTCTGACATGCGTCCATGCAAGCACGCAGTTTATTCAAGGCTCAAGACATCTGCACGTCCTGTTTATTTTAGCCACCTAATATATTTTCTGTTTATGCTATCACCAGTTCCGATTTCCGCTCACACACTGATGCAGCGGAAGTAAGACTAAAGGTCTTTCATCAACCGACATCCAACACTTGGACTACATCTAAACTATTCTTAGTAAATCACTATAATATCTATTCTTGGACACTTCGTCGTGAATTACATCTGGCAAGAAGCCCTCTTATCAGGCGAGTGGAGGATTTGAGGAGCGTGAAACCACCTCTTAATTACTGTTGATCCCAGGTCCACCTTGACACGGTGTAGTAGAACCCATTAGGGTCCCAGATTTGCGCAAGTAGTGAACTTCTAGCAAAAATCAAAACACTAGGAAATGGTTAGTGTGATCAATTACGCACGAGTATTTAGTTCGATCCACACTGAATGCTCCATGCCGTGTGCCACATGTAAACTACGCTTAGTAAATCGCTATTTAATCCATACAAGTTATTCGACGTGATGTAATGGCTGGAAAGGTTACGACTGATTAGAGTGTTCTATCAACACTGTGTGCTACATACATTAAGGATTGTGCATTAGTAAATCGGTATTTAAACGGTATAAGGTTCTTCGACGGGGCGTAATGGTTAGCAAGGGTTTATCGCTACAAATATTACGAAGGAGTTGTGAGTTCTATCGCCAATGTGTTCCTTATACTTGCGAGCTGGTGTCGCATCTCAACTACGCTTAGTAAATTTTGTAATGGTTAGCAAGTTTGTCTAGATAAATCACTTACGAATGCGTAGTGACAACTGTCCACACTCGTCGTTTCATACTTTAGGCATTGTTCCACATCTAAGTGACAGTAAATCGTTATTTAAATGGTAAAGTCTCCTTCAACTCGATGTAACGGTTAGCACGCTTCTCTCACATATTTGCAAAAAAATCAAGTCAAATCTTTTCTAATTAATTAATGTCATAGTTTTTTACATTTTTTTTTTATAATTCAGAGCAGATTTTCTATGATATGGGGTACTGTTTTACAAAAAAACAAAAAAAAAACTAGTGATTTAGTATCTACAAAGAGTCCTGTTTATAACTAATAAAAGAAATCCCGCGCTTGAAGATTTAATTTCTCGAAATTTCATGAAAATATGTAAGTGGGTGCAAACATGTTAAAAAAAATCTCTTTTTAACAAGATTTTCTAAAGAATAAAAATTCAAAAATAATTTCATTCATTTGTGAATAAGTCCTGAAAGTTTCATTAAAATCCGACAATTATTTGATTTTTGCAAGAATTTCCTAAAATAACGTGTGTTTTCCTCGGGAAAAGCGCAAAATAAAACAAACCTTTTTTTAGTCTTCTCGCGCAGTCGTAAAAAAAAACAAAATTTTTAACCAAAATTTTCTCCGTGCTTGAAAGGAGTAAAAAATTTCAAAAAATACTTAAAAAATACTTTGGTCTTTTCTCTTCATTTATGGACCTTTTTTCATCGTGATATGCTGCTTTTTTTACGTGACCTAATGGAGGAACCTACTTGTATCTAATATGAAATTAAAATCACGAGTTTCTTCTTTCAGTATTAAACAATTCTATTACACGGCGCGGATTAGATTATGTGATAAAGCAAAAAAATAACAGGAAAAGATTACGTGTTATGTTTTCGTTTTTCGTCAAAACAAACTGAACACGACCTAATCCCACGAAGAAAAGGAATAAAAAACGAATCCAAGAGCTTCTTAACAAATGAAAAATAGAATTAAAAATGTAGTATGAGATTAATAAATTTTACTGATGCTGAATCAAAAAGACCGTAGCCGAAAATAGCTGAAATTTGATCTCTAAGGACTTACTGATGGGTTTTTACGGTTTATCAGCCCTGACTCTGACCATAAAATATATCTGGTAGCAAGTCCTCTGATCGGGAGAGTGGAGGTTTTGAGGAGCGTGGAACCACCTCTTAATTACTGTTGTTCCCAGGTCCACCCTGACAAGGGTATTAGAACCCGTTAGGGTCCCAGCTATGGGCAAATAGTGAACATCCAAACAAAAATCGAAACACGAAAAAAACATAAAAATGCTTTTTTATAATTAAATAAGGCACGGTGGCGTAATAGAGAGCGGCTGTAATTGCAGAATCGGAGAGCCGAGTTCCAGCCCCAGTAGAATCCATTACATTCTGTTACGTGCTAATATCTTTGGTAAAGGTGTGAATCATCTTCTCAGCTACCGCCCCCCCCAGCTCTGGATAAATATCAGAACAGACCGGGTTCGATATCCTTGGATAGCAACTGGTCTACCATAGAAAGAAATGGCAACCTACTGCGGGAAAAAATCTACCTCGTCAGTCATGAATCGAAAGATACATGATCGCCTATTTGTTTATCATGCATGGCACATGACTGACTGAATACATTTTTATAAAAGATTATCAACAATATATTTTTATAATGAAAAAATATTAACAATACATTTTTAACACGTGCAAACTATTTACGTTTATGCTGAAAGAATAAAATTATGTAGAAAATGTCAGCAGTAGAAGGCATGAAACTGCATTCAAAATAACTGTAGCTGAAGCCATAAAATTTTGTACAAGATATGTAGATTTCGGCATTAAATAACCTGTAATGTTTCAATGTAGTCTTTCCACTTCATGTCAGCCGAGAATGTTAGACCGAGAAGGCACAATGAGTCATTCTCCGGGATGTTAGCATCAGCCATACTGATGGAAAGCAGAAAGCAGTCTCTCAGATGATTAACAGAGATAAGTTTAGTTTTGGAGTCGTTAAAATTAACAAGCCATCTTTTACTTCGATTAACGATGGAATAGGGTTTGTTTTGAACATCGGCTGCCGAACGGTAGACGTATATATAGGTAAGATATTCTGGAGAGACAAAAATGTGTATTGCCAGATATCGACTTACTTAGCAGCTGACCTATAGTTTTTCCTCTTCATAGCAGAAGAGAACGTGAGCCCGAGAAGACGCAACGAATCAATTTCATGGAGGTTAGCATCAGCCATGTTGATAGAAGGCATTGAATAGTACTCTCAGATGTTTAATAAAGAACTAGTTTTGTTTTGGAGGCGTTGAATTAACGAGCCATGCGTTGCCCTAGTTAACAACAGTCTGCAGGTCGTTTTTGACAGAAGAGCCAGACAGCAGATAGATTCTGCCAAGGGGATATGTCTAACATGACATAGTGAGCTGACCTCTGTAGCAGCAGTTTGTGGTGGTGTTGTAAGATATGTTGGCTACGGTCACCGTGAACTGTAATAGCAATCAAGAAGGAAAGCTGTGTTCTGATAAACAACACTACACATGAAATATGCACAGAATATATGAGAGAAATAAGTCAAGGTCCATGAACATTAAATAAATATGTGTATTATAACAACAATATACAAACATCAACAATAAGCATGAAAAAGTTACTTCCCTTTGTCTGTAATAAAAAGGGTGAATGCAGTTAAGTAATGTAGAGTTACAATATTAAATGTTAATTAATTATAAAGTTCAATTAATATTCTTAGATCAATGAAGTAAAATTCCACAGTTTGTGAGTGTGAAAAGATGTAATGTGCACAAGTGATATTAATAGAGGTTAATAAGATTACTCGAATGTCAGAGAATTGAACTGTTACTTCTGCTGGCTAACAGCGAGAGAGTTTATATAGGTATGCATAGGCTCAAGTGAGCTTGGCGCCAAAAAAATATTAGAAAGATACTAAAATACGCGATTGGCCAGGAAATGGACCAATCCGTGATTTTAGTAAATATAATCAAGAAGGAAAGCTGTGTTCTTGTAAAACAACACCCCACATGAATAATGCACAATAAACACGAGAGAAAAAAATCAAGCTCAGTGAACATTAATAAAATATTGTATTAACAATGGTATACAATTTTCAACAATAAGTATAAAGAAAGTTGCTTCCCTTTTTCCGTAATGAAAAGGGTAAGTTTAGCTAATTAATGTTGAGTACAATATTGAATGTTATTTAACTACAAAGTTCAATTGAGACCTTAGCTAAATAAAGAATAGTTCCACAGTGTTTTATCAGTGTAGAAAGATGTAATGTTCATGAGTGATATCAATAAGAATTAGTATGATTACTTGAATCAGTATAATTAAGAATTAAAATGTCAATATAGCCTTATTTTCCAAGAATTGAACTGCTACTGGCTGTTGGCTAACAGCGAGAGGATTTATATATCTACGGATAGGCTCCAGAAGCTTGGCGTTAAAAATATAGAAAAGATACTAAAATACGCGATTGGCCAGGAAATGGACCAATCCGTGATTTTAGAGAAAAGTTCAAATAATGTGCGATGGTAAAATTGCCAAATAGTAAGTATCATATATTTATGGACCATGACATTAAAGAAAGCGGAGGTGTGGCACATGTAAGTGATCATCACAAGTTCTTAGGAACTGGTCCAATATAAATGGCGCACTTCGGGTCAGAATCGCACACTTCTTTACCCCTCAAAATTCAACTGTCTCTTTCTAATTCTTATACGAGTGCTGTTCTTTCATCTTCATCCATTACTGAATTGTCCAGCAACTCTTCATTAGAAAAAGAGCTGACATTACGTCGTAGTTCAGCACTATTTACTATGTTCGTTAAGGAAGATTTTCTATTTCTGAATACATTGTTCGCTATTCCAATACAAATTCAGTTTTCTGTTGTCTACTGAAATCTGTAGGCACATTGAGATAACGAATAATGGCTTCCAAAAACTAAGCAACGTATTATGAAACAGAAAAATCGTGTTAGAAACAAATAAAAGAGTATTGAACTGTTACAAAATGTCAGTTCATATCGCTTATCTCCCATTTGTGTAGATTAATCGCCTGGTTACATAACGGCCGCTTCGTGAGTCGGGTTTACCGATTTAGTGGCGTTGGCTTTCCTAGCAGCACTCTTAGGAAATTATTCAATGTATATTGCGCACTTCATGTCAGTGAGACCGAGGGAGCGTAGTGAATTGCTCTCCCGTAGGTGCTGATTGAAGACAAATGATTACTAGAGAGCAGTGTTCGTTTAGAAGTGTCAGCATTAACAAGCCACTTCTGATGCAGCATCATTGGAAAATTCATAGACTTAAGGAATCTGCACATATGCTAGGCCACAAAAATCTCCTGAGCCGACCAAGCATAGAAATGAATACAATATGGGAATCAGTAATAAAGATTGCTCTGGTAAAAAAAAATGTTACTGAAGAGATTAGGTTTATAATATCCATAAATTCATACACAGATGTCCTCAAGGGCACATGGCACAATGGTTAGTTAGATCCAGTGACAAAGAGTGTGAGTTCAATTCCTGGTTAAGGCGGTGGATAACTTGGAGAGGGGAATTAACAGAAGATAACTGACTTCCATTAGACGTGACACGTGGCACGTGGAACTAGGACAGTCTGTCCCAGTGAGCGAAATAAAGGGTTTAGTTCGACATTCCAACCACCTGAAGAGCGGCCGAAACGTTGTAATAAATATGGCAACAATATAAATAGTGTACATAATATGTCACCTGAGAAATAGAGACAGATATAATCGGAAAGAGACAGATGAAATTTCTGGAATAACTAACGAGGTATTGGAGAATTTAACACTACGAAGTTGGGAAGAATGAGGTTTGTTAATAGTTTATCACTACACCCTGACGAAGACCTCCATTGATTTTTACATATGAAGAAACGCGAATATTGATAACTTATCTACACTTCAGATTCTATCATTTTTCGTGACATTTTTGTTTGTTTACGAAGAATGGAAGAAATTTCTAACTGTTGACGGTACGCTGTACTGCCAAAATGATCGAACTATTTTTTTTACTCGCTTTGATGCAAAGTAGTACTTCGATTTTCAAACAAGTGCTAATCTATACGCGAGGCTGAAAGTCTCATTATTTGCTTCGTTTTGTATGTGAATCAAATTTTCTTCAATGGCTTAAACTGAATGAAAAAAAATTATTTGGAAAGCTGTGTTCCTTAAATGCACAAAAAGCAAAAGAAATCAAAAATGATAGTGAACAGAAAACAAAGGCAGCCATGAGTGAAGTAAATTGACAAATATTTCCACTCTAGAAGAATATGAATGGATTACGCCGCATATTTTTATTACGAGAAGAAATAAATAAATAAACAACGTTGGGAACTATAAGAATCCTATAATGATATCAAATTGGTTGCAGATTCACGTCTGCAGACGACATGTTTTGAATATATTGAAAACCTCAGCCATCCCATTACGTATTTCACTGGGCGTGTTTAGATGTTAAAAGCCGAGGAAATGTACAGTTTCTTTTTGGCTTTTTATTTTTATTTTTTTTAATATTTTTAAAGAATTCATTTTTAAAATTTTCATCTATTTCTAAAGAAAGCTTTCGGGCATATTACTGTCTGCTGTAAACTATTTATGAGTCGATAAAAGAGACCAACGGAAATATATTCAAAGAATCTTAGAGCAACGTTGATTATCGTATTTTTCGGCTTACAAGATGCAATTTTTCCCCTAAAATTACGTGTTCGTCTTCCAAAATGATTGTACGGCAACACCCAAGCTCAAGTAAGTTTGGACGCTCAAGTAATTGGCTTGATGATAGGGACATGGATTTGTATATTGAGTCATTACATTATGTTAGCTATCTATCTAATTCAACCTTTTATAAGATGTAACCTCAGTAGTTTAGCTGTTACATGTATTTCCAAGGCTATAAACCTTCCTGGAGCGGAGTCACAAGCTTAAACATGCTCTATTTACTAGCAGTGGCGGGAGTCTTTATGCTCTTGACTAGTATCTCATTGCCATACAAACAAAATCAGACAAGTGATTAATGTAAACAATACTTGGCGCCAGTATGTGAGGGACGCATGGTGAATGTGTGGTTGTATGAGAATAATATTTATTTCTTATCACTGTCCCTTAATTTTTTTAATAAATAGCTGGAGAGATCGTATGTTCTTTAAACAGAAAATGAGGAATTGCGTCATACGTTGCACAATTTGTAAACGGCACGCATCTGATAGCATAAAAGAAACAGATTACCTCCACCTCCCAACAAGTATTAAAATTTCGAACGAGACAGTAGTTCCTACAGGATTCCAGAGAATTGAAATTCTTCCTATTTAGAGGATTTTCAAAGGATCCAAATAACTGGTTTGGTTTGTTTTGTTTTAGGGCATATCAACTTCAATGGGTTATTTAATGCCGACAAGATTTTTATTGCTGGTAATATTTTTTCCAAAAATGAATTGCTGCTAATACTTTTTTCTTCTAAAATGCTTTGCTGGTAATATTTTCCCGTCAAAAACCCACTGCTGGAAATATTTTTTCCTTCATAAATGTACTGCTGGAAATATTTTTTTTCCGTCAAAAATGTACTGCTGAAAATATTTTTCCGTCAATAATGTACCGCTGGAAATAATTTTTCTTCAAACATGTATTACTGGTAATAATGTATTTCCCTCAAAAACTTATTGCTGGTATTAAAACCAATTCTTACACATTCATAGTATTTTGACCTCCGTTTGGGGGTTAAATATTTTCACATAGTTGGGACCCTAACAGGTGCTAACACCAGGTGGATCAGGGGACACCTGCAATTAAGAAGTTGTTCCACGCTCCTCGCGACCTTCTGATCAGAGGCCATACAGTTGGAAGGAGTTTATCGTCTTACCCAGGACGCCCAAATAACTGGCAACCCAAACGTGCAATACGTGCGTAATAGGACATCCCAGCCTTCATTAGTGAATTTCAGCCGGATTTGCAAACAGACCTGAAATCGGGTGCTGTCCTGATGCATGACATCATCCTTCCCATTAGCTAATTCCGGTTCCTTTTAGATTGTACATTTAATCAATTCAATTGAGAAAAGTACTTGTTCGAATTCAAGGCATCATTTTGCAAAAGGTGCTCAGAATGCATAAATATTTTAGAATTCTGCCAGATACACATGTATCTAGACTATTTACAAAGTTCAGAATGTTTTCCTCATCTTTATTGTCATATGTTTTTCTCATCTTATTGTCATATTGACGACATTTCTGTCCTTGTACGCTCCGGCCTTCTTCAGGATCTATCTATATGTCTAAGATAAGGTATTGTAACTACTTACGCTATGTACAATATTCGGACTGTTGTCCTACTTTTTGTTGTCATAGTGACGATACTTTTTGTACATCCCGTCCATCTTCAGGATCTGTCTATATTTCTGAGATGAGGTATTGTAACTATTTACATTTTTTTACTCTTGTTCTTGTCTTTGTTGTATTATACACGACGTTTCAGTCGTTATACGTAAATAATTATAATACCTCATCTCATAAGTATAAGCAGGCCCTAAAGAAGTCCGGAACGTACATCGGCCGAAACGTCGTGAATATGATAATAAAGATACGAACAACGTAACTTGTTACAACACATATCTCATAAAATTAGAGAGACGATACACGGCATCACCTTCTTCGAATACTACCTGTTCGAGTGGGTAATAGTGGCTCATTTCGTTTTCCTCAGGATAATTTTCGCTCCACATTGTTGTAAACAATCCACTTTTCAACACTTGTTATCGTTATTTTCCAACATAGCTTGTTTTGAACAGAAAATCACAGATGCGATCTATCTTTCCGTTAAAACTCCCGAATGTTTCACCTATCGAGGCTTTTTCTAGTGTCTAAGAATGCTCACATGTTATAGCAGAGTATCTACGTGATAAAGCCTGTTGTGAAACATGGATTACTGTTATTCAGTATTTCGATTTGGCCAGCATCAAAGAGTGTAGGACTTTCGGAGCTATCTGGATTTTTCAGATCAATATTCCAAAAGTACAGTCAACTATGGTACCGTCTGTAGAAAAGGCGCATATCTTTTTTTTTTATATTCATACAGCGTATTTCTTTTCCTTTCTGAAAAAAAGAAAGCACCAAATGACGTAAATGTGCTGTATTTTCTGGCTTACAGGACGCTGCGGCTTGGAAGACGCACCCTAATATTGGAAGGAAATTTCTAATGAAATAAAAGTCATTCTCAAACAGCAACACATTCACCATGCGTCCCTAATATACAGACGCTACGTATTGTTTACATTAATCACTCGTCCGAATTTGTTTGTATGGTAATGTGTTATGGTAATTTACCCACGCACGCATGGACTCTCCCAGCTATAAATAAAAGCAGGTACTGCCTTTTAGAGAGGGAAGTTTGCCGCAGTCAGCTCTGAGTGTCGTACCCAACATTCTTGCTGTAACACTCTCATTTTTATATGTTTGTATTAATGTTTCTGTTAATATATTTGTTTAACTCTATTCCTCTCTTTGTGTTTTTTATTATTTCTGGCCTTAACAAAGCCACGACATTATCTATGCCATGTCTAATTATCATTCGGTTCCTATCTATCTATCTATCTATCTATCTATCTATCTATCTATCTATCTATCTATCTATGTCATGTCTATTTATCATTCGGTTCCTATCTATCTATCTATCTATCTATCTATCTATCTATGTCATGTCTATTTATCATTCGGTTCCTATCTATCTATCTATCTATCTATCTATCTATCTATCTATCTATGTCATGTCTATTTATCATTCGGTTCCTATCTATCTATCTATCTATCTATCTATCTATGCCATGTCTATTTATCATTCGGTTCCTATCTATCTATCTATCTATCTATCTATCTATCTATCTATCTATCTATTATGGTAATTTACCCACGCATGCATAAACAGTCCCAGATATAAACAGGAACAGGTACTTCTTTTTTTGGTGGGGGAGGAGTTTCCAACAGTCAGCTGCAACATTCGGACCGAGTATTTTTGCTGTAACACTCTCGTTTGTATAAGTTTGTATTAATGTTTCTGCTAATATATTTGTTTAGCTCAATTCCTCTCTTTGTGTCTTTATTTCTGGCACTAAAAAGGCCACAAAACAATGACATACTACTCAAGAGCACAAAGACTGCCGCCGCTGCTAGTAAACATGTTTAAGCTTGTGACTCAACTCCGGGAAGGTTTATAGTTTGGGAAATACTTGTCGCAGCTAAGTATTAAGGTTACATCATATAAAAATCTGAATTAGATGGATAACTAACATTATAGTGTAATGACTCAATATACAGATCCAAGTTCCTATAAATCAAGTCAATTAGGTGAACACCGAATTTTACTTGAACTGGATGTTGTCTTACATTCGTCTTCAGGGTACTTTTTGGAAAAAAAAATGCATCTTGTAAGCTAGAAAATACGGCATTTACACAGTTAAAAGAAAAAAAAATTAACATTCACAGTCCTAACAGGAATCGCATCGAACGACATGTTGAAATATCACTTTTTAGTTTATGCGTATATTGCACCAATTTCAATGTGTTAAACGGAAGCCACACTCAAATGTTTGTTGGAGAAATTAATGACTTAGAAAAGCAAGAATTATTGACTCAAGTGTTGGCAATTATAATCTATTTTAACGTATGTTGTCCCCAATAAAGCAGACTTAAAAGTCATTTTATTAATATTGGTGTTAGATAACACAAGTTAATAGCTTTGTAAATTGTAAATATGGTGGAAATGTTTTTTTTCATCAATGACAAATAGAGGAGTAACATCCATAGACATGATACGACATTAAAAAAACTATCAATAAAATTCCATCAGCCCCCGTAACGACTTTAAAGATTCTGGAAGATGCGCATCAACTTTATGAGTTAGTACAAGTCAGTGAAGTTGGCAGAGAACTGATCAGTGTTATCTCCAAAGTTCCTGAAGATGTGAAATTACATTGATTTGAAAAGTGCATTGAAATCGAAGCAGTTCTCTTGCTTGATAATAATGCGTTCAAATGCGACCTACTGAAAAACGTTACGAACGTTTCTCCTTACTCAATATAATTCAAGATTCAAACATTGCTTTGTGCCTGTTTTTATGTTATTTATTTATTGGATACCACTTTCCAGTTTGCAATAAAATTATACAAGGTGAGCCAAAAATAGGTTTACTGTTGTTTCACTATTTCAAGTTTTAGATAACAACTCAGAACCAAAGCTAACTTTATTGAACTGATCTTTCAGCATGATGTAGCACCTCCCATTTAAGCTTTGGCAGTAATGGACTGCCTTAAACAAACTTTTCCATAGCGTTCACCTGACCTAACACCAATAGATGTCTTTGGGAGATGTGTAGTAAAGGACAAGTCTTATGAGAGAAATCCCCACGCAACAGAGGAATTAAATGTGTACATCTCAGAAGTATTTATTGAAATTAATGGAGATCGGGATATATGTCGTGCTGTACGTCATACTGTTCTGGAGAGCTGCGAGGAATGTTGTAATGCTGAAGGAGGAAATTTTGAGCATTTAAGAGATTAAAGCGTGCTAAAAATACACGTAATGGGTTAAAGTATTAATATATTTACATAAAGAGTTTTGAACAAATACGATTGTAACAAATAAATGTAATAAAATGTTTTTAAAAGTGTAAAGTGCATACCTACTAAGTGTAAGTCTACTTTTGGCCTAACATATATATATATATATATATATATATATATATATATATATATATATATTATGCAGTGTTATATTAGAACATGCACATACCCACTACAAAACTGAACATCTTGTTTCAACGTTAAAAAAATAACGTTTCATCAGTTGGGGAATCACGATACTACTAAAGTATTTTATCCAGAAATGCAGTTATCGAAGCATAACTTCCACTTCCGTCATTGGAAATTTTCCCCTAAAACGTATAAAAGAATTTACATGTGGAGAAAGAAAGGAAACTACATGATTAGTAACAACGAGAAGGAGAAGAGAAATAAGGGAGAATATATAAAAAAAAAAAAATTGGGTGGATAGCGGGAGGTGATAGAAATTAAGAAGGAATAAATCCAGCCAATGGACTGCCATCGAATCGTAGAATTTGATCTTTAACGGTCTCCTAACTTATTTAGGATTATTATTATGATTATGATTATTATATTATTATTTTTTTCTATAAATTATTTCTGCAACTATCGATAAGTTTTAGAGTGTTACGGTTGAAAATTTTCCCCAGAGAGCTTGTCGGAGTTAGCTCCTCCTTAATTTCTTAATTGTCACTAGGGGTCGCTCTCCCTACACTATAAATACTGGGCGATTTCTTGCCTCGTTCTCTTTTTACTTTGTATTTCAGCGGACACATTTAAAAATGTGATCTCTCGCAGAGATCCGCGTTTTGCTTACTTGTGGGAAAACGCCATGAAACACACATACACGTACATACAAACATTCACCAGTATACAAACTCTTTAAGTTCACACACAAACACAAATGTTGATGTCTTTGTCCATTGTAAATTTTTTTATATATATATCGGTCTTGTATGTTTTCATTACATCTTCGGTTGGACTCAACTTGAGTCCGCCATTATTTTCTTGTAGTTGGAGCTTCTAGCTGGAATAAACAGCATCTGTTACTAATTCAACAACACGCAAATCCACACGGTCCTCTACAAGCTCTTTTTATGGAATTTTTTCAATTCATTCTAAGAACGTATGTTTTTTTTATTTATTCCGCTTAATTAACTGTATGGAAGAGTATACCATATGATCTTCCTTTTTCTGTTTATCTTCTTGGAATGATCATAATTTTCCACAAATTCGATTTTTGAAGATTTACAACCACTATCCTTAAGAATTTTCTCATAGATCGTCTTATTATTATTTTCAAATATTTCTTTGTTTGAGGAGTGCTGCTTAATTTGCCGTTCCTACTGAAGATAGAATATGTTTGATTAGGGACGGTGGTTGGTAGGATGTATATATACTGTGTTAGCGTTATTTTTCATGTAAGTTTGGAAAATATTCATCGTTTAATTAAACGTAACATCTAGGAAATCAACTTGTTTAATGTTAGCATTGATAACTACTTTAAGACCGAACGATTTAAATACCCTATGTATTATTTTTCGAATTTTATCGACCTTACTTCTAGTATATTCATTAACTACCATTAGACTATCGTCTGTATAAATCCCTACAATGTTTATGTTAATTTCTTCAAATGCTGTAAGGTTATACAGGAGAAATAGCCATACTAAGTCTGAAAATTCTGCAGAATGCAGAGACCCCTATTGATAAGTTCAAATTATCTGATGAATTCTTAATCCACTGTTCTTTTTCGTGTATTAATATTGATATCCTGCACTTCATAATAAGGTTAATTTCTTCTTTCGTCCAAATAAAATTTGGCGAATTCTAATACAAAACTAAAAATTTCCCTAGAAATAGATGGATAAAAATCAACGATATCAAAAATGAATCCTCTCATTTTTATAAACAAGTCATCGTAACCACCGTCAATATACACTAGTTGTATTTGTAATATATAATTCATTTTAATTTTACTTTGAAATTTAACCCTAAACCTAAAATATTCTAATTTAAAGTTACTTCTGTAAATTAACTGTAATATGATAATCTTAATTTCATTGAGGTTATTTTCATTATTTATACTTTATAATTAATACTAATAAATTAATATAATAATATAGAAATTGAAAAATTTAAAATGTTTGTTCACATTCGTAAAAACAATACACAGAAAATTAGCAATCTCTATCAACAGCGTTGAACGCCCAAGGGCAACAACTCTGCCTGACAATGAAGCGGTCGGGTTTCAATGCAATCTCGTCTATATCCCCCACCGCATTCTTCTTTTTTACCTTTCTATATGCATTAACATCAATTTACTTTTCCAACTTAATTTATTGAAATTTAATATTAATTTTAATGTTATTTTACCTTTATTCTATCTCGAATTCACCACTTATTTATTTTTAAAAATTTATTCGTTATATTACTTGAATTATTTTTTTCTTAAATAATGCTTTAACCTAAACATGTTTTCTCTGCCTGCAGAGGAAAATATAAATTATTAAATACTCGAACAAGGACAATCTGTTGAATCAGAGATATGAAACGGCAATAAATTGTAAACATACAAAAGAATTAACCCTACAATCTTGCTAAAGAAATTCTTAATCTACAAATGAATCCTCATATATTTATAAACATAGCATCGTAACCACCGTCAATATACACTAGTTGTACTTGTAATACATAATTCATTTTAATTTCACTTTGAAATTTAACCCTAAACCTAAAATATTCTAATTTATAGTTACTTCTGTAAATTAACTGTAATATGATAATCTTAATTTCATTGAGGTTACTTTTATTGTTTATCTATTATTTGGTTTAAAGGGGTTTACTTAACCCCTTAAATAATACTTTATAATTGATATTAAGAAATTAATATCATAATATAGAAATCGAAAAATTAAAAATTTTCTTTCACATTTGTAAAAACAATACACGTAATATTCGTAGTCTCCATTAGCAGTGTTGATTGTTACAAATTCAGTTTTTCACCAAATCGGTCGGGTTTCAATCCAAGCTCATCTGTAACCCCCCCCTTCCTCATTTTGACCTTTCTATAGACAATAACATCAATTCCATTTTCCAAGTTAATTTATTCAAATTTGCAGTTTAATATTATTTTTAATGTTATTTTACCATTAATTTTTATCTTGATCTCACCACCTATTTATCTTAGAAACATTTATTCGTTATATTACATGAATTATTTTTAACTTTTATAACGCTCTATGCCAAAAAAAAAAATAATAATACGAAAGTTAAAAATGTATGTAGTATTCTAATTCTTATTGTAAAGTAAAAATTTGGTTAAGTATAATAAATATGACAACGTAAAGATTTAAAATCGGTTTAGTATTCTAATCTATATTAGAAAGTCAGTTTCATAAAATACCGTAGTACTCTTTTACATTTCATGAATAATTGTCACCAAGCACAGAATGAATTTCGTTTTAGAAACATTAACCTAACCAAGCTAAGAAACAGTTAAAATTCAAATTCTACGATTCAATGGCATTCCATTGGCTGGATTTATCCCTCTTTTTTTTAATCTATTCTTCCTTATTTCTCTTCTCCTTCTCGTTGTTACTAATAACGTAGTTTCCTTTCTTTCTCCACATGTAAATTCTTTTATACCTTTGATGGGAAACTTTCCAATAACGGAAGTGGAAGTTATACTTCGATAACGGCATTTCTGGATAAAATACTTTAGTAGTATCGTGATTCCCCACCTGATGAAATGTTAAAAAAAAATTCTTAACATTGAAACAAGATGTACAGTTTTGTAGTGTGTATGTGCATTTTCTAACATAACACTGCGTAATAAATAAATATTTACGGCTCTTCTTTTGCATTCCGCCTCTGTTAAATTAATGTTTTAAACACCGAAATCTTACTCTTCGTTCTTTTGCATTTGGATATATATATATATATATATATATATATATATATATATATATATATATATATATATATATATTTGTGTGTATTTATGAGTTTATGATCGTGTGTTTATGTATATGTGTGTGTGCATATGTATTTATGCGTTTTTCTGTGTTTATCTGTGATGTGATGTGCGTGTGGTTTTATGTGTGTGTATGTATTTATGGGTGTGTGTTTATGTGCGTGTGTTTATGTGTGTGTTTTAAACGCGTGTGTGCTTATGTGTGCGTGTGCATGTTTATTTGTGTGTCTTTGTTAATGTGCATGTGTTTATGTATGCGTGTGTGTTAATGTGCGAGTGTGTTTATGTGTGTGTCCGTGAGTTTATAAGAGGGAGAGGGAGATAGAGATGCGTATTTATTTAGTCCCCCGAATTCTTATATACGTAAGTAAAGTATGGGTTCTGCCAACAACTAGTATTTATTCCTTGGTTTTATATATCAAAGGGCGGCCATTACTGTAACTGACGACTGCCTTTTCTCAAGTCTGTCAATGCAATTTCCTTCTTCAAAGTGCTTGGGACATCCCTTGGTAGCGACGGCTTTATCGCGTCGTTGACATGAAAGACGAAATCACAGGCTTGACCTTTGAGTTGTCGAAACTTTGCATCATTTTCGGGGCCTTTCTCTGTACGATTTATCAAGGTTCAGAAGAAAACGAGATGTCTCCGCGGTTTCTTCACAATTTAAATTGATTTTGGTGTAATCTGTTCGGAAAGGTCGCAAAAAGAGAGAAAAGAAAATTTGGCTTTTCAGATAGGCAGCTATTTGGTTTTTCTCTCTCTTTAAATCTTATGGTCACATAACAAAGCAGCGGTTTTCGTTCGATCACCATGGTTAAACAATATTGCATCTGTACTGTAGTCAGATGGGAGACGACTTGAGAGCACCAGTACGAAAAGAGGGTTTAATTCGAGATACAACTCCTATAACCAGTGAGGGTCGTTGGAGTAAAGTCAAATAGCATTGAAAAAGGCTTAGATATGGCGATTTTCTAATCGTATCTTAGATGTTACACAAGGCCAAAAGTATGGGGAACTCAGTGAGAATCAAAGTTGCTTTTCATTTGCAATTGTTCGAAGCTTACTAATATTACACCACGACAAAGTGCTCTTCTAAACGTAGCTTAGATATGTCATACGGGCGAATGTTTGCGGCAGCCAGTGCGGATCGAAGCCACTTTTCAGTCGTAATTAATCCAGCGAGACAAACTTGCCAACGATTACACAACGTTGTCGTGGCCGTCTTCTAAGTGTCGCTTACGTGTAGCACAAGGCCGAAAGTATGCAACACCGAGCATGTTCTTAGATATAGAAACACTTGCCTACTGTAACGTCCTATTAGCAGCATCTGTACTGCATTCATTGCAGAAGTGGTGCCCCTAGGACAAGATAACCTGACGAAGCCTATTCTTCTTCAGGTTTGTATTGAGTTTTCCTTTGTTCTAGATTAGTTGCCCCCTTCAGACATGAACACTTCGTCAGCTAAGCTAATTAACCTACAGCTCCGGGCTTAGGAAATGGATTCATGCATTTCCTATGAATATTTTGAAAAAGCGAAAGTGAAAGTTATGAACTTGGACGGAATTCGAACTCGGCTCGACGATATTCAAATCGCTCATCTTTACATAATCCCCACACATCAAATAAGCTTGTTTCATCTTATTCAATCTCCAAAACGGTACTTAAATTGATATACAATGTTGGTCTTTTATAAAAACACTAGTTGATGGTGAAGAGTTATTGCGGATGAATAAGTTGTTTGTATTAAATTTAGTGGAGTCTATAAATGGTTTAATTTTTTTGACTGGGATCAGTGGTGAATATATTAGTACTTATGAAATATTTTTTTAAGATACTTTAGTATTTTTTAATCTTATTGGTAGAATATATTTGATTGCGGTAGAGTAATTGATATGTTTAGAGTTATTTGAGGAAATATTATCTTCTTTTTGATTTATATTAATATTTCTAATATATATATATATATATATATATATATATATATATATATATATATATAAACATTTTAAAGAACATTGGTATTATAAACATTTTAAAACATTGTTGCTATATTAATGACTAACCTTATTTAGTATTGGTTGCTTTCTTCTTATATAAAGGATCTCAAGAATTTGAAATTTTGGTTTTTATTTTGATGGTGGAGTATACTCGTATTGCCAATTAATATTTTTCTGAAGGGGAACAGTAATGTGTCTTTAGATGTTTGTCGATAGAGCTTATATTCGTCATATGCAGTGTAAGCCGCATTGATGCTGTTATTGTCGTGAAGCCAACAGATATATTTATGTTTTTGTCAATGATACAATCTCCCAAAAGTCATTTAGATTGATATACAATGTTAGTATTTTATAAAACACTAGTTAACGGAGAAGATTTATTGCGGGTGATTAAGTTCGTTCTATTAAATTTAGTAAAATATATAATTAGTTTTATTTTTTTACTGGGATCTCTTTTTGGGAGATTGTATCTCTGATAAAAAAAGTGACTATATATGTTGATTATACGACAACAAGTTTATCGAGGTGAATTATACTTCAGATGTCAGATTCTAGTTCAGTTGCACAACATTTAAATGAACATTCCTGTTCACATTCACGGTTTAGAGAAATATTAATCGACAATACAAGTATAATCCACTACAAAAACAAAAACTTCAAATTCTGGAAGATCATTATATAATAAAAATTAGAGCTAATAATAAATAAAATTAATTATGAGGACACCAACAATGATTTAAAATACTTATAACAAAAATTAAAAAATATATCTGCATTCTAATTGTTGAAAAGAAAAAACTACAGTTATAGCAGAATGTTTTGAAACACGTAATTACAATTTTTACAATATAAATTATCTCCCTTAGTTAGCGTTTTCCTTTTTAATTAACAGAGGGTGCTCATGCGCATAGACGAAAATTCATAAGTGACAATTGCATTAATTCTTTGTTTTAGAATCTCACCGCTGAATATGATCTTGGATCAGATTGAAAGTACTTAGGAAACTAAAAATGTATAAGGCTTATGGCGCCTTCCTCAACCAGTTTAATTACAGTATTAAAAACAATCCATGAATATGAGCGGTTTAAGATAAAAATAAATAACCATAATGTGTCTAAATTATTCAAACATGTTTAAATTAAGATATGTTGCATATATATATATATATATATATATATATATATATATATATAAAGAAATATACTTCTAAGGTGTGCTATATTTATGGTATAAAATGCTCAAAATCAGAGATTGCGCGTGTGTGTTTCATGCTAGACGCAATCATCAGGCCACGATTGTTGTTTTTTTTTCTCGGCTATTTCTATATACGAGTCAGTGTTGCATTGTGGGTAGTCGTTGTTGGCGGTTATTTTGCCGGAAGTCGTTTATTTGTTTATTTATTTGGGTTAACTTATTTTGCTTGCGTTTATTTATATTTATTTTTTGTTTTTATATTATATTTTTATTTCTTATCTTATATATTCATTTATTTTTATTTTAATCGGTGTTTTATTAACGTAGTAAAAGTTTGTTTATATCATTTATCTACTAGTTTTGTTTGGAAAGATAATTAAAGCTATTTATTCAATTTTGCGGTTGATATATATATATATATATATATATATATATATATATATATATGTGTGTGTGTGTGTGTGTGTGTGTGTGTGTGTGTGTGTGAAGAAAAATATACGGAAGAAACAAACAAAAATCCTTATATGCAATTATGCTGTTTTAATGTTAATATAATGTCAACATTCGGACGTTTCGGTCTAATAAACCATCTTCAGGACATATTCATAAAATATAATTAACAGACGTTGATATTATATTAACATTAAAACAGCATAATTGCATATAAGGATTTTTGTTTGTTTTTCCGTATATTTTTCTTCATACTGTCGGATCTATATCCATATATTTGCTTACATATATATATATATATATATATATTTCTATTACCAATTTGTGACTGGTATATATATATATATATATATATATATATATATATATATATATATATTTCATGCACTTCGCAATTTTTTGGGGTCAACAAAATCGACCAACCTACAGTGCAACTGGAAAAATTGTTCGTAAATTCAGACAAACTGGGTCGATGGCAGATGTGAAAACACCATTTCATGCTCATTTACGCCATTCATCTGAAAACATTGCTGCAGTGCACGAGAATGTGGCCGAAAATCCAGGATTTGCTTAAAAAATTCAATTGATAAGAGAGCTGAAACCTGCTGACCATTTGGAGCGCCGGACATTAGTCAATTGGGTGCACGAGCAAAGAGAAGCCAGTGAAGATTTTTCTCAAAACATTCTCTTTAGTGATGAAGCCCATTTTCATCTTAGTTGAATCGTTAATAAGCAGAATTGTCGCCTTTGGGCTTATGAAAATCCAAGGAAGATTTTTGAAAAGCCACCGTATCAACATAGGGCCACTGTTTGGTGTACATTTTTTTGCTAGCAGAATCATTGCGCCGTATATTTATAAATTTGAGTGTCCATTTTCGTAATAGGCTTTGATAACTTCAACACGTTGTTAATCTTCCCATGGTTGAAACTGACAAAGACTTAAGTTGTTAAATGTGAAAGAAAAAAATATTAGACGCTTAAAATTAATTCATATTTAAAATCGGTCCAAGTTATTTGAACACCATATATATATATATATATATATATATATATATATATATATATATATATATATATATATATGTATATATATATGTATATATATATTGTATTCTAATATATATATATATATATATATATATATATATATATATATATATATATATATATATATCTGTAGTTCCAACATGGATAAGAAACTATGTCGACTTCAAGAAAGTGATATTCATTGATGAAAAACGTTTTAAGTTCGATGTACCTGACGGGTAGTGTACATGGTCGAGAAAAGGTGAACCTGTTATTCTCAACAAGAGACAGATGGAAGGAGGAGGAGTCATAGTTTGGGGTATGGTATTTCCGAATGGAAACTTCTGGCTCGAGTGGTTAATGACGTCAAAATAGCTTGAGCTACAGAGAACTTTTGGAAAAGAGAGCCCTACCAATAATAGAAAAAGAAATGGGAAGTAATTTTATTTTGCAGCAAGATAACTTCATCTTCCATGTGGCCAAATCAATGAAAAATTGGATGTGTGAAGCAAATATAACTACTCTGGAATGGCCTGCAAGAAGTCCAGACTTAAATTTAATTGAAAACATGGGAAATGCTTTCAGAGCTTGTTTACGACGGGTCAGTAATAACCAGAGAGGCCGAACTGTGGCAGCGCATACAAGATGCTAAAAATAGACTGCTAGAAACACGAAGAGACGTTATTATCAATATGTACGAACATTATGAAAATAGACTGATAGAAGTCATTGAAAAAAAGAGTGCTGCCGTAAACTATTATCATTGTTTCTGCAATGTCCGAAAAATACTGTCGCCTGTGTAATGTGAAAATTTGTTAAAAAATAAAAATACTTCTAATTTGAATTCTGCTTTTCCATTTGTAGTATTGAAACAGTTTTAAATATTATTGCTATTTCGCTAAAACAATACAGGCTGCCTGTGCTACTTAAAACTTGAAAAAATAAAGAGTCTGAAAAATAGTGTCAGCCCCCTGTATATATATATATATATATATATATATATATATATATATATATGGTGTTCCTTTATATATGTGTATAATCGATTGGTGATGTTATTTTGAATCTGTTTCTGAATCTAAGTTCTGGGATCAAATAGAAAGTATCATAAGTAATCAATTCATGCAAAAGAAAGACTAAACTACAATAACTTTTGAAATAAACGACAATGGACCATAGTCGAACACTGAAAACCACGGCCATCAATATACCGGTGTAAGGCCAGTGAATAACAATGCTTGCAATGTCCCGAGGTTTTTCCGTTCTTTCCCCCTTTTAAAGGAGGAGAGACATCGACAAAGAACGCCGGTAAATGAGAGCTCCTTCGACTAATTGAAATAAACCAGCATTATCTGAGAGGAAGCTCTGGTGAATTGGAAGCCATGGTGCTTCCTGAAGAAGTTGTTCCATCGTTTGCACCTGGAGGGAGTTATTCACTGTCTTTCTTGAAACAATTTGCAGAGAGATAAGGACGTAGAATAGAAACGCGGTAATGCTGGATGAAGCTGTATATTCGTTTGACTTAGTTTGACTTTTACAGACCGAACGAACAAAAAGACATAATTAATTATATTCTTTCATAAGCTCCTGCCCCAGGGAAATAGTTGTATATCCACTTAAACACGCCACATATATAGCTATGTGTGAGTAGTTAAGGGTTAGCACATCCGAGTTCAAATTCCGATCCTATCTATTCAGTTCTCTGCATTCTAATGCTCTTGAAAAAAAAAAAAAAAGCATAAGTCCATTTTCAAAAGCTATTTAAGCATGGAAGACTGCGTGATCTCTCCATGGATGAAAGACAGTCTCTCCCTATGTGTCGCTTTCCTTCAAGATGTAGACGAACATTGCTCTCCACAATTTCCTGTCCTTTCTAGCTCTTAAAATTAAAATCTTATTTTATCTCTCCGTATTATTCCAGCATCCACTTACTCAAGCTCAGTATGTAGGTTATGCGTTGTTTTCTTCTGCCCCTTCAATATGTCCTGTGAGTATCAGATTTTCCAAGCCCTCTTTCCTCATGATGTGCCCTTATCATTTCAGTTGTCTCTTCTTGATGTTAAGTAGAAATATAATTTTTGTTTCAATATTTTGAAAACTTTCATCTTTGCTCACATGTTCGGCCCATGGTATTCTCAGAAACCTTCTGTGTATGTACCGTGTTACTTCAAATCGTAGCCGATCATGGTTCTCCACGATTTCCTTTCTTATGTAGCTCGTAAAAAATTTTGTCCTTGTGCTATGTCTCTTAAAAATTCTTCCGATATCCATTCCCTGAAGTTCAATACGTAAATTATGCGTTATTTTCCTCTGTCATTCTTGCCTTCAAACAATCCTTGGAGTATCAAAATTTCCAAGACTTCTTTCCTCATGTGCCCTAGAAATTGAAACTGTCGATTTCTTATAGTGATTATCTAAGGGTAGCTTAGACGTGGCACAAGGCCAAAATTATTGGGGAGCTAGTGAGGATCAACCTCACTTTTCAAGGGAGATAACTTTGTGAGCCAGTAAAACACACCGAAGTTTCTTATCTCTATCTATAAAAAGCAGGATGTTTGTGTGTGTGTGTGTGTGTGTGTGTAACGAATGTACGGCCGCAATTTTCGACGGATTTGCACCAAAATTTACATGCACATGGTCCAAGTTAGCGAGAAGGCCAACACCGACTTTGCATTTCCCAACTCCCATCGATAGTGAAAATAATCGATTTTTTCATGCTTCTGCGGCAGTTTTTATGTAGTTTGCGCCCATTTTCTACAGACCAGAGTGAGAGCTTATAGCTGGCTGCCACAAATAGGCAGGAAGATTCTATTGGCCACCGTGAGAGCCAACAGTTGACTGACACGAATGTTAACTAGCATGCAAAAAATCGATAGCTGCATTCGTCACAAGTGGTAAAAATTGAAATCTGGATGACACTTTACTCCAATTGGCTCACTTGCTTGTTTAAACTCAACGTTGATTCTGATTCCGCAGAACTGGTTTGGGTGTGAAAAAGTATTTGTTGTTAACATTCTTTTTTCATTCGGTTTTTCCAGTTACGAGTCTTTTTTTAAAGCTGATCGTTTTGTGTCATTTTTTTTAGTTCTTTTTTTTGTAACAGATTTAATGTTTAGTATAGAGCTTAGAAAAAATTCGCAGTGTGAGATAGGCAAGAAGTAAGGCATGTAGCAACATCAGCACGGCAAAGAGCACTCTTTTAAAGGCAAGGAAGGGCAAAAATATTTTAAGTCAAGTGATAGCGATTGCTGTATGAGTCGTACGATTTTTGAATCAAGCACGGGCAACGCCGGGCCATGCTGCTAGTCAGTAATAAGAGTCTAAACTGTCCAATATTCTACCCGACAGGTAAAAATATCAAGATTTGACTAAAAAATGAATAAAACTAATAGGAACCGATTACATTTTAGGTAATCCCAGCACATACTATAACTTAGTAAGGTGTCTCTAAAATTAAAATATTATTAATTCTAAATGTAATTTGTCTTTTTAATAATCACTACATATATATATATATATATATATATATATATATATATATATATATATATATATATATAGATATATCGCTACCCCCTCTGTTAAATTACATAAACTTAATACTACCCGTCAAAAGTGTAAATTTTCATTTCATTTTTCGTTTCACCTTTTGGAAGTGATGTCGGATGATCCAACGTCCTTTAAAAGGTCTCAGGTGAAATAAACTATTACAATGAAGCCTTAAAGTGGTCTGTTTTTCTTTAAATTATTATCTCTGAATTTAAATTGAGGTGTCAGGATTTCATCCCCCTTGGGACTACCCATACGGATTACCAAGTTTTTCGTAACTTATATATATATACACGCACACACATTTGTGTATTTAGTCATCAATCCTTCTTTCATGCACATTTAATTGAATACAACAGACAAGGGGCTTTTATTTAGTTTTTTATACAATTTCTCATGCGATCTAATTTTTTTTTTCTTTTCGGATGATAAATTATATCAAAAATGCCTGGGTGTTCTTTTTATTCGAGCGCTTTCAGCAATCTGATAAAAATTAAAATTTATATTCGCTATATAGCCCTTATCCCAAAGGTTTCTCATTGAAAGAAAGAAATGTATTTAAAGTAGTGTAATATGCCAACGTCTTGATTTTTATTATTTGACACAAGTCTGCTATCCATTTTAGTTGTTGTGGCTGTTGGTAGTCCTCAATTGATGTGATTTCTGTTGTTTCGTAGTGTTCTTCGTGATTCTGTGACGCAAGTTCAAAGATGGAACTCAGACAGAAAGATCAAAATTGTAAAGCAGTCGTCTCAGCCAACATTAAAAAAAAAGTCCAACTTCAATGTCGAGTGGTTCTTTAATACGCCTTAGTTTTTGAATGTCTTTCTTACTTTACTCATCAGTCGGTTACATAATGTTTCACGGTAATATTTTATCTGATCCTCACGGATCTCCTGAAACCCATCCATTCACGATTGAAGCCAGAGAGTTTGGTAAAGATACTACATCTTTGAACACTGAGGGCTGGGGATAAAGATTCTCAATGAACTGTGCCCAATAACAGCAACCACACCACTTGAGGACTACCAACAGCTGCAACAACTAAAATGGATAACACATGTAACTCGACGAGAAAATTATTGGTATGTAATGTTTCACGGTAGATATAAAAATAGTTACAAGTGTTTACCCATCGTTCAACCGGTGGTTAGCCATTAAGTGATTTTTTCTACAACTTTTCAACCGGTGGCTGGTCATTACGTCATTTTTCACTATGAGCCGGTTCATTATTTTTACGCTTGGAAAAGGGCCTTGTAACGGTTGGATGAATATTGGCTAATTCTGCGTGTAAATTGACACTTTGAGCACTGCGCTGCTGAACAATTTTTACCCTCCTGCCAGAGCACCTGAATCAAAATTCGCAAATAATTGGTATGTAATGTTTTATGGTAGATATAAAAACAGTTACAAATGTTTACCCACCGTTCAACCGGTAGCTAGGCATTAAGTTATTTTTTTCTACCACCGTTCAACCGGTAGCTCGGCATTATGTCATTTTTCTCTACCAGCGAAAAAATGGTGGTCAGGACTCTAAAGAAAAAGTGCTAGTCTCAACTTTTCTTTAAAAAAAAAAATCAAATTCAATGTCGATTGATGCTATATTACGCCTTAGCTTTGTAAGGTCTTTCTTACTTTCCTGTTCAGTCGATACATTATTTTTATGCTTGACGACGAACCTTGTAACGGTTGGATGAATGTTGGTGGATGTTCTATTTCTGCAGGTATCTTAACCATTTGAGCCCCGCGCTGCTGAACAATTTTAACCCTACCGCCAGAGAACCTGAATCAAAATTTGCAAATAATTGGTATGTAATGTTTCATGGTAGATATAAAAATAGTTACAACAGTTTACCCACCGTTAAACCGGTAGCTAGGTATTGTTATTTTTTTTTAAGCGTTTCACCCCAAGCAAGGCGGGAAGCTACTAGGTCGCAAGGGGTTACAGAAAATTTGGAGCAAGATCAGATAGGAGTGACAGAGAAAAGGATGAGGAGAAGGGTAGGGGATAGATCAAGGCAACTGGAGATGTCAATTGGCATTACATTTTAATAGTTGGAGATTATAGCACTCAGGGAAACTGGAATAGGGAAGGGAATTCCACAGGCGAGAGGTGCGAGACATGAAGCTATTGGAGTAGAAGAGACGGCTACATTTAGTAATTTCGACAGTGAAAGGGTGAGAGCGGGATGCCAGCCTCGTAGAGAGCTTGAATTCATGAAGTCTGGGAACCAGCGAATGTAGCTACTCGGAGCAATTGCCATTTTTTCTACCACTGTTCAACCGGTGGCTGGGCATTACGTGATTTTTCTTTAACAACGGGGTTTTTAAGAGAATACAGGCACATTATTTCTGTTTGTATTGTTCTCTCTTAAGTTGTCAGAGACGGAAATCAGATTTCACATTACCTTCCGCTTGGAATATGAGATATCAGCCAATCGTTTTAGCTTCGCAAAGGACATTATTGAATTTCGGATAGAAGAACTATTATAATCTAATCAAATTGTGTGTGCCTCAAACATAAATATAATGTCTATAAGTTTATAACTGTTTATAATAGATACTTAATAGATACTGTCTATAAGAGATATTTCAAATAGTAGTGTCTATAAGTTTACGAAAGTGCTGATCGTTACAAAAATGGTTGAATATTTTGAGTTGATTCTGTTGTTCAAATATATATATATATATATATATATATATATATATATATATATATATATATATGTGTGTGTGTGTGTGTGTGTGTGTGTGTGTGTGTGAAAAATATATAGAAAATAGGAACGAACTCGTTAGGTAAATAATCCAAAGTTCTTTAGTATTTTTGTTATTATTTTAAAAAAAATAATGCTCGATACAAAAGTAGAGCATAAATATAATTATTTATTTAAAAATATGATTCCAACACGCTACATAAGAGTTCTCATGTTTCAAAGCAAGAGCCGAAAACGTCAATATAATTATTTGAATTAAATTGAATTAAAATAAGCTCTGTTCCATCTTCAAGCGAAATTTTTTTTGAATAACTTATTTCTGAAATTTACGTGTTTTATAAGCATATTATTATTGAAATCAAAATTTCTATGGTAACGGCTAGAGCAATTGTTTAAAGAAACAGGGGCGTAAGATGTTAATAATTTGTATCAATATCTCATTTACATTCACAGATGTCAAGTGAGGGTAAGGTTGGGGTGTCTAAATATAAACCGGAAGATGACATCGTCTCGTCTGGTTAAGTGTCTATGGAGATTTATTTATATTTTTATTTTATTTTTTTATTCTTTTCTGAAAGGGTTTTGTGTATATAAAAACTGTCATAAATCGCTAACATTGTTTTTTGACGACTTCATAAAGGGTTATCTTTTTTTGTAGGGCAATTAAAGTATTTATTGATTTTAAAAATTATTTTATTGTTTGTTTGTTTTTATGCTAATTATTTAATGCAAAAATTTGATGATGTCGGAAGAAAAAACCGTTAACTCATGTTTATTGTTTAATAGATTTTTATTATTTAGAAACTTAATGTGTAGTTTTCCAATGTTTGGTAATGTATACAGAGAAGCAATAAATGAATGTGGTGGCTTATAATAGAACTAATGTGATCAGGGGGCATAACTCCTTTTCATTGTTTAGCATTGGTTGAACAGAAGAAAAAAAAGCAATACGTCGATTTAGCAGTCCTTTTTTATCACAATGATATGGCTGTGAACCTATATAATGGCTTCCTTACTGCAATTACTGATGTTGGATCTTTTATGGATGCAGTCAACCAAGACAATTTAGAGATAAAAAGAATAGAGAATAATTTTGTAGGGTAAATATTTCGGGCCAGAAAATTATTGGCCCCATTAAAGTTGATAATGGTATCAAGATATATTCACAGATTTATTAGAAATTTTTGGACAAGGGATAATTTGTGTGGTGAAAAACAAACCATTTTATTAACCCTTTCCTTATAAGGGAACATTGACCGTGCAGCTATTTTTCCTGAAACTTTTTTTTTTTTCAGAAAAATAGATTTCTCAAGCTTATTAACTGCTATTGCACTTTCCAGTCTTGCAATATATCTGCTTCCTAACCTTTTATTTGTAGTAGTGTAGAATGTCAACCTCTTGATATGTTATTATTTTGTCTTCGGGTTACATGAGAAAATCAATTTAGGTGTTGTTGAAAGTACTCAAGTGGTATTGTTTCCTGTATTTGAAACAATTCATTGTGAAACCTTAGAACTAATCCACGGGGTCATTTTTCAGCCAATGAGCCGAAAAAGCGATTATATACAGCTGACAGTTTCGACATTTCTGAATTAGTTTAGTGTCATGCATGACTAGCATATTAAATTCTTTATAGGGCGAGGCCATTTTAGGACCTGACTCGTGTTTTCGTATTAATGATTTTGTTTTTGGCAATCTGTGGTGATGGTCCAAATTTCTCCGAGCACAGATTATTCTACGTTGAGTTTAATATCAAGTAGCTAATAACTTGACAGGGAAAAACTTTTCGCGAATTTTTAAGTATCAGCCGCGATTTACATATTACTTAGACACAAACATTACTACAGCTACCTAAGTTGGTGTAGTCTAAATTGAAAAGTAAGATTCTCAAACTTTTATTTCTGTAATTATATTTTGTAAATTTTGTAACTTCAATATTTTCAAATATATATATATATATATATATATATATATGTGTGTGTGTGTGTGTGTGTGTGTGTGTGTGCCTGTGTGATAATTATATATATATATATATATATATATATATATATATATATATATATATATCCAAATGCAAAAGAACGAAGAGTAAGATTTCGGTGTTTAAAACATTAATTTAACAGAGGCTGAATGCAAAAGAAGAGCCGTAAATATTTATTTATTACGCAGTGTTACGTTAGAAAATGCACATACCCACTACAAAACTGTACATCTTGTTTCAACGTTAAGAAAATTTTTTTTAACATTTCATCAGGTGGGGAATCACGATACTACTAAAATATTTTATCCAGAAATGGAGTTATCGAAGCATAACTTACACCGATAATTTATCTTATGATAATTTTTATAACAGGGGGTCATGATTTATTACTAAAAAAGGATTAAAAGGTATCACAACGAATAAAATTATAATTTAAGGTACTTTCACATGTCACATTTTCATAAATATATCGTCGGCATAAAAAAATTGATCCTTTTTTAGTAATAAATTGATCCCTGTTTTAAAGATTATCCTATCTTGGTGTCTCTCTCTCTCTCTCTCTCTCTCTCTCTCTATATATATATATATATATATATATATATATATATATATATATATAGGGAGAGATATATAAATAGAGTAGAAATTAATACTGCATGCTGACTGTAAGTTTCAAGCATTAAATTACCTTTAGAGCAATCTCACTACTATTAGGATGGTGCAAAAATAATGACGTAATAATGTCGTTTTGTGACGTATTTTTAACGTCAAAAAACGACATTATTACGTCATTATTTTTGCACCATCCTAATAGTTAAGCGGTCTCTTTATATAGGTCATTCGAGTTTTAAGATATTTGTGGTCTCTTCCCAGTTCTTTTTTTAGGTCTAAACATTTGGGTTATTTATAGTCGAAATTGTTTTTATATTTATTATTTATTCAATTATTTTCGCCGCATATTTTTCTTTATTCTAAGTTTTGATTTAAAATAAAATAAAAAAATTAAAAAAATATAAAGTAAAATGAAATAAGAGCCTTATATGAGAACATATAAATATGTAAATAAATATGGTAATCTACCGGGGATAAAAGATCGACCTCGCCAGTTATGTATCGAAAGATACATGATCGCCTAAGTGTATATCACGTATGGCACATAACTAAGTTGGTTTTGAATTTGAAATTCGGTCCAGATTGGAAGAAATGTTGGAAATAAATATAAATTCTTATTTAGTTGATTTAACACCTAGAAGTGGTGTTATAAATCAACTTTTCGGAAATCAATAGAGTAATTAATAATAATAATTACTAATATTAATATTCCTTAAAAACTCGTCCTGGGTATGACGATAAACTACATCCGCGTCCTGGGTAAGATGATAAACTACGTCCAACAGAAAGGCCTCTGAACAAGAGGTTTTGAGGAGCGTGGAACCACATCTTAATTGATGATGTTCCCAGGTTCACCCTAACCCGTGGTGGTAGCACCTGTTAGGGTCCCAGCTATGGGAAAATAGTTAACTCCTAAATTTGGGTAAAAACACTATGAAAGTGTAAAAATAGGTTTAATATCAGAAATAATTTGTAAAAAAAAATATTATTAGCAATAAATTTTTGAAGAAAAAACTATTACCAGCTATACATTTTTAAAGGAAAAAATTATTACTAGAAATGGATTTTTGACAAAACAAAATATTACCAGCAATAAAAAAAATTTCGGCATTAAGTAGCACATTGAGGTTGATATGCCGTAAACCAAACCAAACTAACCCAAACCTAAAAAAAAAAAAAAACTGAAAGTAGTAATATCAGTAATAATAAAATATGTCGCGATAAAGTAAGATAAAATAAGGTAAAATAAAATGAAATAAAAAACCATATATAGCAAATTATAAATATGCAAATAATTAAATATATAAATAAATAAAGAAGGCAAATAAATGAATAACTGAATAAAAATAATGAATACAAAGAGATGAGTAAATAAACATAATTCTAATAGTTAGATTTAAGGTAAAAGAAAGCGACAACAAAGAAAGCAAAAATAAAAATAATAGTTATATACTAAGAATTGTAGCGATAAGATAACAGAAAAATGGAATAACAAATATTAAATTCGTTAACAATAGTTTTACAATAAAGTTAGCCAGAAAGAAAAATAAAGAATATAAAAATATTAATATCAATACTAATAACTGTGAATGCCTGGTAAAGGCCAGATTATATTAATCTATTTCAACGTGTTTGAGCAGGAATTTGGATCTAGCTAGGCAGGGGCTAATTAACTCACTTCTTTTGTTAGAATTTTTTATATTTTCAGGATTATTAATTTTTCAGAGAGACATAAGTTACATTTATTGTCTCTGACGTTGAAGGGCTTAACTTTCGCTACTAATTCTCAGGTGATAACTGGGTTTTTATTCTTGTTTTTACCTCACTGGAAAATTTAGAAAGAGCAGTGGTGTTTCGATATTTGATATTGCCAAATGTCATTCGGTGGTGGTAAAAGCGCGATTTCCAATTGTTTTCCGTAGAGCCCAATAGGAACATGTCAGAGAGTTTGGGTGTCTATCTTTGGATAGTGCAGAGGATTCGGAAAGAGTTGGATGAGACTAATAATGATTACGAAAGTTTTTGAAGTGATCACTAGTGATGGCGGCGTTATGCCTCCATTCATGAAGTGCCTTGTTGTCTGAGTGCTGTTTGATTTCAGCTTTATAAACTAACAATTTGGACATGTATTTACCGTTTAATGGGCAGTTCTTGCTATTTCTGTACTTGCAGTTATTAGTTCTGGGTATGTTGTTACATTGAAGGTTGTTGAAGTGCTTGTTTAGACTTGAATTGTTGTGCTGGGCTATATAATGGTGGATGGTATTAACACAACTGTAGCTAATTTTGATGTTATTTTTAATGAGACTTATTTAATGTCAGGGGATGACTAAAATGCTTGTGGATTAAATTGAAAAACATTTCCGATGTTAGTTTTGACGTTTTTGTTGAAGACCAATTTAAACCATATAATATTGCGTTTACGGCGTTTTAGTTTGCTGGTGGACAGTCTAAATTGGACCGACTTATGCAAGTTATTCAGTATTCTAGGATGCTAGTTGGATTATGGTTGTATAAAACTTTATTGTATGCTTTGTGAAGCCCATTAGATAGGATAAATGTTGCATTCAGGAAATTGATAATTTTAACATTGGTGGTGGTGGGAAGTCAAAGACCTTGTTCTTTGAAGAAAGGAATGAAGTCTTTTCTTAAGCAGTCAGCTTTTTGTGCGCTTGTGTAGAAGTATAATCCTGTCAGAACATCAAAGACAGACCCCTATATAGCGACCTATATAGGTGTGTGTTTTAATATCCCAAAAAGACATGCGCTGCTAAAGCAATACCAATATATATATATATATATATATATATATATATATATATATATATAGCTTATATCGCGAGACTCTTCGTATAGCGAATTGAGTCACTATCAGTCACTGGGCGTGTTTCTAAAAATAAATACGCTAAAAATCCACCAACTTACCTGCCGTACGCCGACGGCTTAGTGGTAGAATCTCCGGCTGATACCAATTCGGGTTTCCATCCGAGCTAGAGGCAACCGGGTGTCTAGCCACACTGATGAGCTGCGAAACAGTCTGTCTGTGGATGACGTTATATATATATATATATATATACATATAGAAAGAACAGTAAGATATATAATCCGGTGTTCTTATTGATATTCTTTATTTTTATTTTTATAGAACAATGCTCAATGTAAATTTACAGAGCATAACTATTATAAATTAACTGATTTAAAATATGGTTTCTTTGTTAAACAGTAATAACCATGTTTCAAAAACCGAGGCAAAAACTTCAAATTTAATTATATAATTAAATTAAAAGCTTCATCTTCAAGCGAATTTTAGAATAACTTATTTTCAAATTTACTGGGTTTTAAACGCACATATAAATTCATAATATCCTGTTTCCAAGGATACAGAGAAATCCAATCATTTAGACAGGGGCGGTAGCGTGTACATTTTTATTAACTATTGTTGTATCAATTATGAGTTACGTTCGAAAAAGAGGTTAAGCTTAGGGAGGGTAGGGGTGTATTTTTTCAACGAATTCTGACATCCGTTAAATGTCGTCTGATTTTTTTTTTTTTTTGTTTTTTTTATCGACAAAAAGTTTTTCGCCATTTTTTTCGTACTTGTATACTTAAAGATTCTTTCTAAACGGGTTGCTTGAATTAGAATAAGTTTTTATTTAACTACAATTTTAAAATATTTTTTACTCTTAAATACTAATAGACTATATTTATTTTTAAATCAAGTAAATTTAATAGAATTACCTAAATTGTTTAAATAATTTTTTCATATCAAATATAAGTATGTATATTACCAGCTCTCATTTTTTTTAATTCTATTTTTAAATATTATTTAAGGAAAATGTTTTACCCCTACACCACACACACACACACACACACACACACACATATATATATATATATATATATATATATATATATATATATATATATATATATATATATAATTCCTCAGTAGGTTGGGACACCTTCGTTTTTATAAATAATATTACAAATGATGTTTTGGGTTAGTTGTAATGATTTTTACGGCATTTTTCCGTAGAGTGATTTGAAATCCAACAAACACCAACGGCTATAATATATATATATATATATATATATATATATATATATATATATATATAAGTGAGCATTGAAGTCAACATTCAGAGGCGACAGTCTGTTTCATGCTGGACGCAATCGTTATTTAATGCCGAAACCGAATTTTGCCCACAATTTTATGCTTTCAACTACAAATATTTAGTACATAATTTTATACTTTTAGAGTAAAGCTATGTTCTTTTAGATGTCTATTTTGTACATCATAAAATGTATTATTAGTAATTTTACTATAAAAATC
>OZ010607.1:20830117-20880117 GCA_963932145.1 Acanthosepion lycidas
CCAATCCTCCAGACTTGGGTATGATTCTGTCAGCGGTGGTCAATATATGATCTAATTTCCATTCTTTCAATATTTTGAATATCCTGAAGGCAAGACTTTCATTCTCAAAAGAGATATTCCTGTCTTCTTGGTTTCTAACAATTTTAGTTTTTATTTAGAAGTGAAGACGGAGCCTAAAAATGATATCTCCAATCCTGTGTTATCTAGTCTTATATATAAAATAAGGTTTATGTCTTTGTGCTTGTGTGCGTCCAAGCAGCTCCTCCGCCCCCAATGGTCTGATTTCAATGATTCATAGCTTATTGAAAAGCCATAGAAAAGTTAGGCGGAGGCAACAGCGATTTTTGTTGAGCTCAGATTCAGGGTTTCCAGATTATGCGAGGTTAAAAATATATATTAATACATTATCCTAGCCATTATTATTGCCTTAATGGTTCAAGGGGAGTAACTGTTATTTTTCTTTTGTGTCCAAAATTATTAATATTATATATTTGGATACAAAATAATATAATAATATATGTCCATAATTGTTATTATATTATTTTGTATCCCAAATTATTGTTATTATTATAAACTAGCTAAAAAGCCGCCCTATCGGGCGGCATTTAAGTTAGCTCCTGTGGACTGTGGAGGACTCTTGGCCATCATCACAATACCTAGGGAGGAGTAGATACGATAGGCATCAATAAACTACAGAAGAACTCAAAATTGATCGCTGCATTTAAGTACTGAATTAATATTTAAGCTTACCTTTTAAACGTTCAACTATAATTTTTTCTGATGCCATTTAATGAAAAGACTATTTGATGTACGTAGATCCTTATTTTCCGTACTAACAATTATTTTTATTTCATGGATGACAGAACAGGGGACAGTTTATAAGATAAAATTAATATAGTGTAAAGATGGGAAAACAGAAATTAGAATTAGTTATACATTCAACATTTTGATGAGTTAGAGAAATATAATAGCTAATTAAGTAAAACCTATATTATGGAATCTATATGAATAAATGCGAAATTACAACTTAATTTTCGCACGAATTACGAGATTAAAAAAATAGTAATTATACACACGTACCTATACATACAGACACACACACGTATATATATATATGTGTGTGTGTGTGTGTGTGTGTATGTCAAAGCAACTCCTCTGATCCCACCGGTCCGATTTCAATGATTCATAGCTCATTCAAAAGCCCTAGAAAAGTCAAGCGCAGGGAGCGATTTTTGTTGAGCTCAGATTCAGGTTTATATCAATATATTATACTAGCCATTATCGCTGCTTTCACGGTTCAAGGGGAGTAACACTTTTTCCCCTTTTATATCCAAAATTGCAGCTAACTTAAATTTTTAATTAAGCTCCTTTGTTTGGCTATCATCGCAATAGCTAGGGAGGAGTAGATGCGATAGGCATCAATAAACCCAAAACTGATCGCTGTATTAAGCTTACCTTTTAATAATTCAACGATAATTCTTCTGCTGACACTTAATTTAAATACGATTTGATGTACGTAGAAAACTTATTTTCTGTACAAAAAATTATTTTTATTTGGTGGGTGACAGAACAAGGTACAATTTATAAGATAAAATTAATGTAGTGTAAAGATGAGAAAATAGAAATTAGTTACACTTTTGACATTTGAAGTGTTTGAAAAACGTAATAGCTAATTAAGTAAAACCTGCATTATGGAATCTATATAATAAATACGAAATTGGAGTTCAATTCTCCCTACAAATTCTGACATAAAAAAGGCCCAGATTTACTTTATAATAATTCACCCCTGAATTGCTCAGTATTATATATTATGTACTTCCAGGCAATATCTTTACTGTTCTTTTATTCAATGATTGTTTTGAGTTTCATATCAAAAATAGTTGTTTAGGAATATTGTCTTATATAATGCAGAAAAGTCTTTGAAATTTTCATTTTACTTGGCCTTCAACAAGTTGGCATCTATTCGTAAAACTTTGCTCAACTATAACAAGCCAATTTATGAATGAAATGTTCATTTAAAATTTTTGTTTCAAAGATTTCAAGTAGTGAATACATCCTACTTTGCGAAGCGATATCGAGTGGGCGATGCCTGCTAGCTATATTTAAAAAAAAAATAACATCAAGCGTGCAAATAAGTGTCGGAGACGGAAGAAATTTCTTGGTTTTTCAATTTTGTTTAAATATTGAATGCTGGGCGACATATACTACTATCAGAAATGTATCCTCTAAGCTTTCTACGGATGTGACACTGGTGGAATCAAAACAGTTAATGTAAAAAAATGAGCTGAAATTGCTACGGTATATTCCAGGTTATTCGCTAAGCGTGGGAAGTAAAAACAGGGTTGAGAAATAATATATGTTTTATGGCCGTCAACAAATATGGAAATTATGATTGGCAAGCCTGACGAAAGGGCTATATCAATCATAACTCTGGAAATATAAACAACTCGAGAGATTAAATTTAAAAGGATATTTAACGGCCTGTATATTTTGATAAGCCTGATAACCAGAGGTTTGAATGAGCTGGTTGTGAGATGCGCTAGAACAAATCAGACCAAAGGCTGGGAAGTAATATGTGTTATAGAAAATCAATGATTAAAATAATACCGCCTCTTCGCACACTCGGTTTAAAAGTATAATTGTCAAAAAGACAGTTACACATGGAAATGGTCTCAGATAGAATACAGTGAGAGTAGTAGAAAAGGGAAAAATTTGCCTCCGCCCATTTGGAAGTAATGGTGCTTGGCATACATTAGAGGAAGTATGAGTTATAAAGGCGGGGCGATATCTGCAACTAAATCCGCGCTCGTCTTGAGCCGATCTCATTATAAGCATATCGCGTTGGAGATTCAACCAGAGTTTTTAGAGAGCTAGGCAGACGCGAATAGAAGGCGAGCTGCTACCAAAATCCGCGTGACCTCTTTCTGGGAAAATTCCTGATTTTGAACCCTGTTCCAAGATTTAGAAGAACAAAGTGTTAGAATAGAAATTTAAGAGGGGAGGTTTGACTTTTGTACCAAGAACTATATAAACCAAATAAAATCTAACCCGACGAATTTACATTTTTATTTCGTCTGCGAGAAGATGTTTTATTTCTTTCATAATACTGGTTCGCCGTAGGTACCGATGACAGTCGATCATCACTGCTCTGAGATGAAAGAAGACAACGGGGTTAGAGACTCTGTGGATTGAAACGGCCAGCGACGAATAAGCAGTTGACCGACGACAGTATTGACCAACGTAATGTTAACCCCCAGGTTGACCCAGTATCGACCGGAGTGTGTGGGATTTACAGAACCCAGCGCACAAATGTAGTTTCCTATTAGTTTTAAAATCAGTATTATTAATTGATTGATTTGATTTCATTGCTTAGCAACATTTTGAAGGTTATTTAAAGCCAGAATATATTTTTTAGATTTTTCAAGATAATATTTTTGCCGATAAAGGTTCTAGTAATTAACCCATTGCTGGGGTGAGAAGAGGTAGATTCATAACTTTCTCAAGGGTATTTGCGCGTAAATGAATGTAAGGAACCCAACAGGAACTGGAACTCGGTTCTTCGATTATCAAATTCCTAGACATTGTTCATTACACCACCCGCGCATCCATATTTACAGCACCTGGTATTCCCAAGAGGTCACCCATCTGGATACGGAACAGGCTCGATGTTGGTGATCGTACGGCATAACATTGTATTTTGTTGGGGGCGAATATATACTATTGGTTTCATTTACAAAGCGAATAACTATACAACATAAACATATACAGAAAGTTCAAATAAAGCACAAATTTTTAATATAAAAATTGAATATATATATATATATATATATATATATATATATATTCACACACGTTTCATTAAATAATATAGACAAGTGTTGTCTATTTATTTTATGTAAATTTTTTTCGTAACATCTGATAAGTTTAATAACATTATCATTGAACGAAGAAAGAAATTCACAATATTTTTTTAATACAATCTAAGCTTTCGGCTTACTTAACCTATTATCAAAGATGTCAATTACAACATATTAAACAATATACGGATAAGACAGATATATATATATATATATATATATATATATATATATATATATAGAGAGAGAGAGAGAGAGAGAGAGAGAGTGAGAGAGGATGCTTGGATTTAGGAATCTGAGATTCGAGTTAAAATTCCAGTCGATTCCATTACATTGACTTATGTGAAAGGTATGAATTCTCTTCTTTCCCTCCAGCTATGGGTAAATAGCAGGACAGACTGGGTTCTACAGCCTTGGATGGCAACTGGACAACTCTGAATTCAAAACCCGCAGAGGGTCGTTTGGGGACATTATGGCACGCAGTGCACCAGGTCTCTGTATTCGTCCCTTCAAAAAGTGTGGATGGTTCTGCAGAAAAACTTCCACCACTATAATCAAATCACATGTGCTGGTGTCGGGCTGTCGATTTCCTAGGGACTGAACAGCATGACCCTCATACGTCGAATACGAAAGGACAGTCGAATATATATACATATATATATATATATATATATATATATATATATATATATATATGTGTGTGTGTGTGTGTGTGTGTGTGTGTGAAATGTTCATACAAGATGTGCATGTATTTCTTTGCAAAGGACGAAATAGGTGAAATAAAATATACAGTTTGATACAGTGTAACCCGGATATAAGAGACCCGGATATAAGAGAAACCCGGATATAAGATATATTTTCTCTGGTCTCAAATTAGAGCCATACTTACATAAACAAAATAGACCAAACCCGGATATAAGAGAAACCCGGATATAAGATACTTCGTATCAGGCCCAGCCAACTCTCTTATATCCGGGTTACACTGTACTTATGTTGAATATCACGTGTCTGAATCCGTACGTCTTTCTAGTTTGACTGCCAAGAACTAAAGCTAATTGTTGACTTTCTCGCCTGACGATCTCTATTGCAGTTCTCGTGCTGCTATTTTATACTCGTGATTATATATATATATATATATATATATATATATATATATTTTAAGCATTTCACCCCAAGCTAAGCCTGAAGCCACTAGCACGCAAGGGGTTACAGAGGATTTGGAGTAAGATCAGATACAAGTGATAGAGGAAAGGATGAGGGGAAGGATAGTGGATACATCAAGGCAACTGGAGATGTCTATTGACATTGCATTTGAATAGTTGGAGATTATAGCTCTCAAGGAAACAGGAATAGGGAAGGGAGTTTAACAGTCGAGAAGTGCGAGATATGAAGCTATTGGAGTAGAAAAGACGGCTAAATTTAACTGTTTCAACAGTGAAAGAATGAGAGCGGGATGCCAGCCTCGTATGACGCTTGAATTCATGAAGTCTGGGAACCAGCAAAAGCAACTCATCAGAGCAATTACCATAAAAGTATTAGTAAAAAGACAGAGAGAGGCGACGGCACATCTGTGAGAGAGCGACTGAAGACGAGATGCCAGATCAGGACCAATTACATTGCATATCCGTCTCTGGATCTTATCAAGAACTCCGAGGCAAACAGAAGGGGCACCAGACCATATATGGTAGCAATACTACATGCAAGGGCGAATGGTTGATTTGAAGGATCGATTCCGGGGAGAAAAATTTCCTGGCGCGGCACAGGGAGCCAACTTTCCTTGCGGTGGACGGAGCAAATAACTCAATGTATTTGTTCCATCTCAGGTCAGCAGTCAATGTCAGACCGATCAGCCGCAAAGAGGTGCTCTCGAGAAGTTGAGCGTCAGACATTTTAATTGGGGGCAGGGAAGGATCTTTGTGGTTATTAATAGAGAGCAGTTTTGTTCTAACTTTTTAAATGTTTAGTCAAATAGAGATAACTTTTGTTTCTCGCAACAACTTAATATATGCGATCTTTGCGTTAAATTTGTTAGCAGTTAAAACACTTTTGTTTAACAGAAAATAATGAGAAAATATACCAGTACTGGTACAGCGAATGCTACTGGAGCTATTTTCTCGTTTGGGTATGACGATAAACTATGTCTACGTCCTGGGTATGACGATAAACTACATCCACGTCCTGGGTAAGACGATAAACTACGTCCGCGTCCTGGGTATGACGATAAACTACATCCGCGTCCTGGGTAAGACGATAAACTACGTCCGCGTCCTGGGTATGACGATAAATTACGTCCGCGTCCTGGGTATGACGATAAACTACATCCGCGTCCTGGGTAAGACGATAAACTACGTCCGCGTCCTGGGTAATACAATGACTACGTCCGCGTCCTGAGTAAGACGATAAACTACGTTCAACAACAAGGTCTCTGATCAGGAGGTTATGAGAAGCGTCGAATCACCTCTTAATTGCTGGTGTTCCCAGGTCCACCCAGACCCGGGGTTGTAGTACCTGTTGGGTCCCAGTTATGGACAAATAGTTAACACCCAAACTTTTGTAAAAATAGGTTTTAATACCATAAATACTTTGTAATGAAAGAAAATATTGCCAGCAATAATTTTTGAAGGAAAAATTATTATCAGCAATACTTAAAAAAAAAAAAAATACAAACTAAATTTCTTAAAAGAAGTTTAATTGCACTCAAAAATCAGTAATTGAAAAATGGTTCAAATATATATGTATACATAAACACCTTTTTTTTAATCAAACTATCGCTATGAATCTATTTCAAAATCTTGTTGACATTAAATAACCCACTGAGGTTAATATGCCATAAAACAAAACAACCACCCAACCAATTTTGGGTCGTTCGAAATTCTACTATTTGTGGGGCCAGTTTTGTTCTTTTACGTCATCAAATGCGTTTCATCGGTAATGACATAACGTATGATACAATTCGCCATTTTCAATTTCAAAAAGGAACAGATGAATATAACGAACACAACTGGAATTGAAACTCGGTATTCCGATATCCAATTCCGAACCGTTTTCCATTACAAAAGCTTCCAGAAATTGGTATTCCTCAAGCAGCCACCCATTTTCGTATTGACCAGACTCGATGCTGCTTAACTTCGGTGATCATACGAGAACTGGCGTATCAACGGAATATGACAGTAAGCCAAAAATCCGTACCACGTAAAAAAGAAACTTATAAAAAAAATAAAATTTTAGAAAGAAAAAAAATACCGATTTATAATAGCCCAGTAGATAAAGATGTTGGTTAGATCGAGTGACTAGACCCACAGAGTTGTGAGTTCAATACCAGTCTACATCAGTGGGGAATTAAAACTTGGGGAGTTGAGTTAAAGGGAAATAAATGAAACATCCAGAAGAAGCATGCCACGTGGAACTAGAACAATCTAAATTCGGTCGACGTAATAAAGTATTCGATTCGAAATTCCAATCACCTGAAGAAGGCCGGAGCGTATAACGGCTGAAACGTTGTGAACATGACAATGTATATGAGGATAATAGTTTGAGTAATGCGATTAATGCAAGTTGTTTTTTACTCCCAAAAGTAATCAAAAGTATTAATCAAATTGAAATAGGGACACTAAATCTTGGAATTTCGTATGGCATATACTTTTAAGATATACGTGATCCTCCTATCTTTTGTTGCGCTAAGTAGCCTTTTTAATATTCCTCTATTTTGTGGCCCTTGTTCTGCCACGCCCTCTCCCTTCTGATTCTATTGTCGTCGATCGCTTTGCTCTGATCAGACGGTTAGCATTTGTTTTTACAGGCAGAAAACAGCCTCTTACGGATCTTCTATCGAAATTCCTCATTCACAATTCACTCGAGAGAGTGTCTTGAATCCTTCAGCTTCTTAGCAATGGCGTTAGCTGACTTTCTGGGGTTCTTACGGATAACATCCTGCGCCTTTCTTGAAAATTTCGCTGTTCTGATGGTATTGGGTCATCTGGCAGGCGTTTTAAGTTTGGCTTCATCTATGTCCCGTGTCGCTTCCGACAGTTACCGATCATGGCTCTCCACTATTTTTTCTCATTTATAACTTAATAAAATTTTGTCTTTTTAAATCAATCTTAAACGTTATTCTGCCATCCATTTACTCAAGTTAAGTAAGTTTCATGGTGTTTTCCGCTACCTTCAGTGTATATCAAATTTGCCTTTTCCTCTCTCCTTATTATATGCAGTTGGAAAGTTTAACTGCTTCTTCCTGATGTTAAGCATGAGTTTCCATTTTCTTTCTATTTTCTCTAAATCTTCATCGTTTCTCATATATTCAGTGTAGCATTCTCAGCATCCTTCTGTAGAACCACATTTGAAGAGATTTCCCAGCATTCTCTTAGGCGATTTGATATTACTCAGTTGTTCAGTATTCTTCTCTTTGTTGCTAATGAAACATTCCGCTCTTTGGTTACTTTTTGGAAGCCATCTGTTTCGCCATTTTTATGCCCCTTCGTATTTTCTTTTCATATCTTACCTTGTCTGATCCTGAGCCAACCAGTTAATTAAATCTTTGCACGTAACGATGATAAAGTTCTGAATAGGTAGCACACATCTTGCCTCATCTTCTTACAGTTTATAGTCTTTTATTATTGCTTTTTTCTACTATCTTATCTAAGTGTTAATTCAGTTGGGAGTCACCTATAGCACAGTGTCACCAACGTATATTATTTTCTTCGGATTATTTCCGGCGATAATAATTCATGGTAGGTCTTCTAGTTCTTCGGGTTTAGCTTCACAATATACAGGGTTGCTCATTCTTTGAGGACACGTCTTGACCTGTTCTGATCATCATTTCTTTTCAGATAAATGATGAAAACATCAAGCCAAACCAGTAAACGAAAACGTACACAAAACGAAAAAAAACGTACACAAGTCTCTAAATCATTCTCTTTCGTCTTAAAGACAGAGGAGAATTATTTAAGTCCCATTATCACAGTGTGACCTGCATATATAAAAGAAAATGCGCAAAGTTTCTCTAAATCATTGTTTTCTACCTTTAAGGCAGAGGAGAATGATAGAGATTTCTCGCTTTCTTTGTTCTCAAAGCGGTCAAAGAGATGGAAGCCACTGATGGGGATTCAACAACGGTAAGCAAAGCATTAAGATACAGAAAAGAATTCGTTAAAAATGAAGAAAAGTGTACTAAATTATTATTCAACGTCTGTCTTCCTATATGACAATGAAAATCGATGCAGATGGAGAGTAAGAGGTATAATTTATACCATGACACACATATTGTCGCAAACAACACACACTCCTATTCGAATTCCGTTTGTGAGATGTAAGTTCCACTCGAGTAGCTTCCCCGATCACTACAATCGTAACCTCTTCAAGTCTGGGATCTTTCCGACGTATCCGCATAAATTATACCTCAAACTCCCTATCTTCATCAATTGTCACTACCATATAGGCAGACTGATATTTTAAGACATTTTTATGTTTATATATTCTTTTTATAGATTCAAATATTTAAGTAAATGCTCTGTTTATAATAAACAGTATTAAAAAGCATTTACCGACCTGAATGTCCGAGAAATTTTCATAGAGAATATTCGTCCACTGACGTGTCTTTACCGATTTGGCCACAGAGGCGCGTTCGGTTAGCAAGGTCGATTTTACTGTCTTTAAACTACAATCTTCCATGATTCTCTCACGCACATTCATATCTGAAAATGGCGTATCCAAATGTAAACAAATGACGTCACACATTAGGAAATGGACAAAGTCCGACAATTATTTTAAGACATTTTTTATGTTTATACATTCTTTTTATAGATCCAAATATTTAAGTAAATGCTCTGTTTATAATAATCAGTATTAAACAACATTTAGCGGTCTGAATGTCCGAGAAATTTTCACCGAAAATATTCGTCCTTCGACAGGAATCGAACCTGTATCCTATACGAAACCGTTATATAGCCTGACGTGCCTTAACCGTTTCGGCCACAGAGGAGCGTTCACTTAAGTATTTGTATCTATAAAAAGAATGTATAAAGATAAAAATGTCTTAAAATAATTGTCGGACTTTGTCCATTTCATAATGTAAGACTGATACTGCCTAATAATTTAAAACACTTTTCTTTGTTTTTAACAAAATTTTTCTGTTTCGTAATACTTTGCTTACTGCTGTGGAATCTTCATCAGTGGCTTCCAGCTCTTTGAGCACTTTGACAACAAAGGAAGTGAGAAATCTCTAAATCATTCTCTTCTGCCTTAAAGGTAGAAGAGAATGATTTAGAGAAACTTGTGCGCATTTTCATTCAGATATGCAGGTGACACTGTGATAATGGGACTTCAGTAGTGCAAGGTAACAATAGTTTCAGTAAAATAGCAGACTTAATTTTAAGTAGAGGTAGAGACAGATTATTGTATATGTTTCTTATAATAATATAATTTTTTTTCTTAGAAAAAACAAGACCCTGATGATGACATAGTGCTAATGTCGAAAGTACTCGGAATAAAATGAATTTGCATCAACATGTTAATTTTCTTTTTTCCTTTAATAAGGATGCTAAGAGACTTGTCTGTAATTATGAGGGGATCCTATTAAAAACAAGAAGACAAAAATTTTCGGAACTATATATATATATATATATATATATATATATATATATATACAATAAAAATATAGTTTTAAGGTGTTCTATATTTATCGGTAAAATGATCAAGATCAGAGATAGAGCCTGTATAAAATATGATAATGGGCATAACAAAAATTAAACAAATAATAGTAAATAAGCAAATTAACTAACTAAATAATAAACAAATTAATATACTACCTGTAGAGCAATAACCACGCCTAATAAAATTTAATAATATTTATCAACAGCTAATTCAAAATAACATAGTCCTGGGTATGACGATAAACTACATCTGGCAGCAAGGCCTCTGATCAATAGATTGGATGGTTTGAGAAGCATGGAACTATCTTTTAATTGCTTTTGTTCTCAGATTCACCCTGACGCTGGGTGGTAGCACCTGTTCAGGTCCCGGTTATAATCAAATAGTAAGCCCCCACGAAACAAAAACACTATGAAAGTATAAAAATACATTTTTAGATGACAGAAATTACCAGCATTTCATATTTATAGTAAAATAAACGAGAATACATACAACTGTTCAAAATATTTAAATTTCGGTTGATAGAAGTTGATATACCGGTAAACAAAATAAACCAACCATTTAATGCAATAACCTAAATAAAAATAAAAAAAATAATTAAAAGTTAACAAACAACACTATACAAGAGTATTGTGAGACCGGAAACTAGCTACACAATAGACTCTTCCAGGCCTATATTAAGTAGGCGACATAGCACTCTACAGAGAGTGACAGAGAGTGACACAGAGAGCCTCGTACGACTACCAGTATTGGACACTAACATATAGTATGCTCCGCTTACACTATCTCTGTAACCTGTTGTTAATATATCTTTCTTACATCTAATCCGTGTTCCGTGTTTTACTTCTGTGGGCCCTACTTTGGCACCCACATCAAAGAGCTACTAATAATTCACCTATGACCAGGATATAGAAATAGACGTACCACAATACAACACGAATGAACCTAAAGAATACAATCAATGCATGAAATACACTATTGAAACTTGGCGTTAAGCTCAATGTCCACATTTATATATATGTGAAATACATAGGTAAATAGGAAAGGTGGACATATATATAGAAAATAAGAAGTAGTTTATTCCAGAGAATAATATGGTACACGTTTGAGAACACAAACTAATGTAATAAACTGTGTGTCGTTAACTTCTTTCGCTCAGTAAGGGAGATATCTGTTTAGTCTTAGACCAGCCCATCTTGTGTGGGTGTTCAGCTACTCCAAAGCATCTTCCTTTTTTGAATTATTTGATTTGAAAGTCGTACTTATTACTTTTTGGGTTTATCGTCGCCAAAATGTTTTCTCGTAAATAGGAAAGGTTGACACGCATATAGAAAATAAGTAGTAGTTTATTCCAGAGAATAATATGGTACACGGTTGATATAATAAACAGTTAACCTTTATGACATCGATATTTACCCGAGACCTCCTCACAAGGCGGGACGTAGAACAAGGCCCTTTTTACGAGGGACTTTCCCTGCCCGTAGGCACCTGCTCGAATTGCTCGTAGATACACGAGGTCAGGTAGCTGTCTATATTCCCCAGACGAGACTCTGCCTTTCGGTATAGCATTGTCAGGGTTCTCTCCGTCTTGAGGCAGAGTCGACAATCTGTAATCGTTAGCTCCTCTCCCTCAGTAAGAGAGAGGGCCATTTAAATAGCCTTAGACCAGTCAACATATTCTGTTCATGTTTATAGTTGATATTATTTAGTGCTGGCTTTTTTTGTTTTAATAAATCTTCCATTAATTTTTAGCTTTTGTTTACATGTAGATAATGCTATTATATTTGTATTATCAGCAACTATGTTGCGAATAATTTTTAATCATTACAAAATATTTAAAACCCTTAATCTTATAGTTAAAAAAATAATAATTCCCCTCTTAGATCAAAATTAAATAGAACAAATATTATTTACTAATTTAAATGTCCATTAAGGAATTGTGTTCCTGATCAATCAAAATTCGTAAACAATTATATAGGCCATACCACAACATGTTTAACAAGAATACTCACTCTACATCTTACTGACCATAGCTCAATTACCTCTCATTTAAATACTCATGAAGACCTACCGGACCCTATTCGCAATATTTTGACTGTGTTTTGTAAATAAATCATTCTATAATACAAAATACATACATACAACAATCTATTTCCAGTTAACAGTAAATGCATTTCATCCTTGAAAATGACTAAATGTATAGCCGAACGCGCTCGGAAAAATATAACATTTGGACATATGTTTTTATAATTTATCTACTGAATAGAAAAACATTATAAGATCATATGACAAAAATATGTAAAAAAAACTTAATCAAAGCACCTTGTCTGTCATATTTAATAAACCTTGCATGAAAGAAGGATTGCTGCCTAAATAAACAATATATATATATATATATATATATATATATATATATATATATATATATATATATATATATATATATAATCCGACAGTTTTCTCTTATTTCAAGCGTTATTTGTAGTGGATACCCGTGTTTGAAATAGCGGTCTAAAGGATACCTGGATGTTTTCCTCTACGAAAGATGACGAAGGTACGAAGAGACCATATTTTCTTTTATAAATTTTCTTGACTGAGTGCACAAGCCGGTAGTCTTAATACGTACCGCTGAAAATAAAATAAAATAGTTTATTTATTTCAAACACGGATATCTTCGAAAAATAACGTTTAAAGTAATAATAATAATAATAATAATAATCGCCGTCGGCATTCGTCCGTCTCGAAAGACGATGGAGTAGCGCGGTGCATTAAGAGCCTGGGCGGGATATACAGAGAACTAGGGCTGCTCAGACGTCTAGTTCCCCATCTTGTCCTTGCTAGCAAAGTCCATTTTTGGAGAGGATAAACCAATACATTTTGATACCAACGCGACTGCAAGAGTTGCCGCCTTAAGGGATCTACTCCGGGTTTGAATTCAGAGTTGTCCTTCTCCTAGACCAGTTGCCATCCAAGGCTATAGAACTCGGACCTTGGCAAGACGATAAATTACATTTGATATCAAAGGCTCTGATCAGGAGACTTTGAGGAGCATAGAAGCACCTTTTAATTGCTGGTGTTCCCAGGTCCTTTCTGACCTGGGGTGATAGCACTTGTTAGGGCCTCCGCTATAGGAAAATGGTTACCCCGCCAAACTGTGGTCAAAACGTATAAGAATAAGTTTTAATTCCAGAAATACTTTTGCAAAAAATATTTCCAGCAATGCATTTTTGAAAAAAGAAATTATTACTAGAAATACTTTTTTGAAAAAAAATATTACCAGCAATAGAATTATGTCGGCATTAAATAACCCATTGAGGTCTTGATATGCCGTAAAACAAAGCAAGCCAAACCAAATTAAAATTGAATTTAAATATCGAACAGAGGGGAAGTTTTTAAAAACACTTCTTTATTAAAAGTTTATCTTGAATTTCGCTTTTCATCGTAATTGCAGCTGATATCGTCTAATTAAACGTTAATTAAAACTTAAGTGGGGCATGGTACGTTGCTCATATGTTTTTTTTTCTAGTACGCATACTGTGACGTATTCAAAATATTACATATTTCGGGTCCCCTAATGTCTTTTAAGAGTCACTTTATGTGAAGGGGTCATAAAGAATAGGGATTTTAAAAGAAAATATAAAATTGCGCACAAAATAAATGTAGACAAAGTATGGGGATGGGTTGCGTATACAATGAAAGAATATGCTTAATTAAGTGTCAAATAAAGATAAACTAACGTATATAGGAAGCCAAACGTAAAAAAGAACCTCCACAGGAGCTGGTCTAAATTTCACCCTAAGGGCGGCTTCTAAGCTAATATAAAACACAAGTTACTCATATATATAGGCATTTCATATATCGTTAATTTTAGTTCTTTAGGAATCAGCATAATTGAATGTCTATTGTTTCAAAGACTGAAACTTCACCGAAATTAGTTAAAAAATGAATGAAGGGAATACACAAGATTTATAATGTTTTGATAAATTCATTTTACAACAAAGACTGTTGCATAAATTATGTACTATTTTTTTAGTTTCAAAAAGGCGGTTTAATTCCTACGCTGTGAGCTTGTTGTTCTATTTTCCTCCGTTTGTTAACAAAAAATATCCAGTTTGAAACTTCAAACGATTGGATGAAAATACAACAATAGAAAACAGACAGGTAAACAAACCCGACATAATCAAACCGCCATATAAGCTAATATACACCGGTATTTGTAATTTAAATTCAGAACTATTACGATAATTTATCTGGATGCGACATTGAGCTTTTAATAGATAATATGAGAGTTCTTTTCCAAAAGAATAACATGGCTATAATACAAAGGGGTATCATACTCAAGCCTGTAACATATTTCATCTATTTAGCTTCAGAAACACGAGGTCGTATTATACTCATGTATTATACACAAGAAAATATGTCAGCAAACAATGTTAAATTTTTAATCGCGTCTCCATTATTTAATATGTCGGCTGCTAAATATTTTGTATCATTTGAAGTAAGCTTCGTACAGGAAGATCACTTTCGTTCTCCACTTGTTCACAAATCCTCACACAATAACCAAACCCCAAGAGGATGCTTCTGCGACCACAGGCGTGTTTAAGTTTAGTGTAAATCATTATCTTCCCAGTGTATCACCATAGACTGTACCTCTTACCCTGTAACACTCTATATGAAGTGGCTCTTGGGACTTGTACAGTGGGTGAACATCATCGGAAAAAGAAACTTCTTTGGACGACTGACCTTTTTCTGTGTGTGCGTGTGTGTGTTTTCTTTTTTGTTGATGTTTCGCTAGGTTTAAAAGAATCCATTCCAGTGTATTTCAGAAATTTATTATGTAAAAACAATTTTCTTTTTCACTTATATCATTGTTTAAGCCTCAAAGACAAATCTAAAATGTCTCCAATATTATCTAAAATATGGGAGTGTATGCATTAGCCTTAGGCTCACTGTTAATTAGCAAGCGTTTTCGATATTTGCGTCAGTTTAAAAGACCCTATTCATGCTGATGAAATATCTGCCTAATCACTGAGCGTGTCCGAACGGAAATTTGGCTGACGGACATTTGTCCGAGAGACATTTGGTCGAACGGATATTTGGCCGAACGGACATTTGACCGTGAGACATTTCGCCGACGCACATTTGGCCGATAGTAATCTGGCAGAACGGATATTTGACCGAAAAAGTACAAGTAAAAATAGTAACAAGCAATACTTTAAGAATTTCAATTAGCAGTATTATAAGACTTATTATAATTACCACTGGATTTCAAGTGATTAAATTACTAAATCTAAATTCAAAGTTAAAAGTTTTCTTATTTCAATATCTGTTTAGTGAAATTAGTACTTAAAAAAATATTTGAGTGTATTTGGGTAAAAAGTAGCACCTAATTATTTAAATTCATATTTAACAGTAAGATAAAAGCTAGTTCATCCCTTCAAGATAATCTACTGTATATATTTCTCTTGTTGTCTGTCTGTGTGTCTGTCGTGGGCGTTGTTACCTCGCCCAGGCCGCATTTCTCCCGATTTTGATGCGGTTTTCACATCAAGTTTGCAAATGTCTGCCGTAAGGACATGACGGAGGCCGATTTCTGAGTTCAGACTCAGGTTCCGAAAAAATCGATAATCGAAAAAATCTGCTTACAGAAGGAATGATCGCATTTCAACCAAATTTGACACCCTCTTAGAGTCTATCATTAGAAATGTTATCCAGAAGTTTCATGGCCACTGACCCCTAAACAGCGCTGAAAATCGATATAACCCAAAAACTGATACGCTCAGATTGCGCCTGAACTGCATGTCAGTTTTTAGCGAAAACCGACCAGATTTATGAGGAGGCCATTGGGAATGACCATGTGAAGTTTCAACTCTGAGCTCCCCCCAAACAGAGTGCAAATCGACAATCGGTCAACACTTAAAAATGTTTTTTCCGGTTGGGTATTTCCTAAATGCAGATTAATTTAAGGTGACGCTATGCGCGGGAAGAAACAGGTCAGTGTGTGCAGTGGAGTGGAAGAAAATATTTGACCTCAAATTCTAGAATGGGTGCAGGGCCATTGAAATTCGGCTTTTTTTATCCCTGCTAACGGTTCTGACTTTGAGCCACAAATGACATATTTGACTTTGTCAACACTATTGCTTTAATCGTAGTAACATCAACACGGCAAAGGGCACTCCTTTAAAGGCAAGGAAGGGCAAAAATATTTTAAGTCAAGTGATAGCGATTGCTCTATGAGTCGTACGATTTTTTAATCAAGCACGGGCAACGCCGGGCCATGCTGCTAGTAATAATTAAAATCGAAATTGAAAGATCATTTATATCGTAAAAGCTTAAGATTTTTGCTGTAGTAAAATGTGCTTTTTCTCTAAATATTTATCATCTTACATTAGTATCTAAAGTAAAATATATACAGAATAGATTTTAAAAAAAAGCTTGTCAAAAAAAAAACAAACAAAAAAAAACCGAAAAATCATAAATGAATACAGTAAATGAATATAAATATATGCAGCACATTACGATAAAGAATGTGATATTCATGTAAGTACGCCGCTACATTTTCGGCTCAATGTCCATTCGTTTAAATGTCCGTCGGCCAGATGTCATCTCGACCAAATATCTACTCGGCCAAATCCGAGTACCATCATGGAGACCCTTCTAATGTAGAATTTTCTGGATTGGAACTGATAGTAAATCCTACTTTTATAAGAAATTTATCCTTCATAGTATTTTTTTGTTCATTTTTTATTGTTTTTGTTTTTTTCAGTATTTTCCTTATATGACGAATGTAAGACATATTAGTGATAGGATAGCGGTTAAAAAATACTTATTAAACTTATACTTTCTATTAGTTTTCAACGCGGGTGCTATTCATGTTTATCTTCTAATAAGTATATAAGTACTCTGTGAACTGGAAATGAATGTAATCCCTCCGACATGAAATAAATGAATAAAACAACTCTGGAAAGGAAAACAACCTGCTCTTATTTTTCTCGTTTTTCGGTTTTCATTTGTCGAACATTCAAAATAGAATTCTCATCTAAAGGACGCACACAATGACGAGCAGATGAAATGAACTGCCTACACCCAGATTCATTTTCAGTAACTTTTTACTAAGTTCCCAATATTCGGCAATGTATTTTAAATAACAGTATATGTGGTCTTTCAAAAATGTAATTCATCACATTCATATGACTTCATCACGAGCGGAATTGTGAGTAAACATTTAGAATTATGGGTAAACATTTAGAATTATAGGGAACCATTTAGATATAAATATATCTGTAAACTACTTAACGCGCTCAAATTTTCCTATACTTACAGGGTTTATAAATATATAAGAGCGTTTGAGCACCTGAAGCCGGTGGAAAGGTGATATGTACCGAAAAGGGATATATTTGTTCGAAGTAGCAAAGTAGTTGCTGACGACTGTAACCGAGTAGGACAATCTAGCAGATAACCATAATGGACTGGTCCTCGTCGTAGTGGTAGGCAATAGGCGAATGCAATAGGCGAAAACTATAGGCGTAGTCCATGTACCTCCACATCAGTCTGTATTTATGGCTGACACCAGCCAATCATATTACTCTGAGGGAGAACCCACGTGTATGCATATTCATTAATCACCTCCCCCTGAGCTAAATTTTCCCGTGAAATTTGGCTTCAATATTTTCTATTTTTAGGGTCTGGACTTAATAGATTGATTTGTTTTTTTCTTTTGTTTTAACTTGTGAGGTCGTTTCGAATCTTGTCGCCAACTGATATGTCCCGGAAAGGGATATATTTGTTCGAAGTAGCAAAGTAGTTTTGGACTACTGTAACCGGGTAGGACAATCTAGCAGGTAACCGTAATCGACTGGTCCTCGTCGTAGTGATAGGCAATAGGCGTAGGCAATAGGCGAAGACTATAGGCGTAGCCAACAGGCGTCGTCAATAGGCGTCGTCCTGTTCCTCCACATCAGTCTGTATTTATGGCTGACACCAGCCAATTGTATTACTGTAAGGGGGAACCCAGGTGTATGCATATTCATTATATCAAATGGTTAGCAAGCTTGTCTCGTTAGAACAATTATGACTGAGTAGTGAGTTCGATCCTCACTGGGTGCCCCCTACATTCCGTCTTATGCCACATCTAAGCTAAGCTTGGAAAAACACTATAAGATCGGTCATGAATCTAAAATTCTGAAAACCTCCCTAAATATGTGGTCAGCTACTACTGATTTTTCTGCTTCACCTTGTGTTACCGCTTTACGATGTTCCTGCAGTCCTACCTTAAGGGGCTGCAGAGGATGGTGTACACATAGTTCTTAGTCATGTTCTCCTCTATGTGGGGGTCTTACTCTGAAGAGGTGTCTGCGAAGTGTTGTCCTGGTTTTATATAGACCACAGATCCTTTGTATTTCTAGTATCGTATGCAAATTAGATTGAGAAGTATAAATGAAGAACAACTGACGAACATAGGAGGTCTATCCCTAGAAAACCCTGTTGCTATTCAGAACACGGAGAACTTTACTACGACTACTACTACACAGAGTATTTTTCCCTATAATCCCTTCGCATAGGGTAGATAGAATGAAGCTGTTTTCTGAGTACTGTTATCCTTTTCTACCCTACTATCCCAGTTTGTTGGAGCTGCTGCCATATACCCAGGGTAGTTGTTGCGTTTTAGGGTACTGCTTATACTGACCATTTTTTGCTGGTATGTTTCTGGGTCGCCACTTATGACTTTGGCTCGATATTGTAAGCAGCCGACGATCCCTTTCTTTACACTGTATGGAAGGTGGGAGTTGAAGCTGATTTATTGTCCGCTGATTGTTGGCTTGCCGTATACGGATGTTTTGAACGCCTACTCGAGATATTAGAACATCCAGGAAGGTGAGTTTGTTGTCGTTTTCTCGCTCCATTGTGACCTGTCACAGCCCCCTGAAACACACACACACACACATACACATATATATATATATTATAAAAAATTACAATAGAAACATTTTGAAATCGCGACACAAAACCGTTCATGTTTCAATACTATGATTATACTTCTTCAGGCGATGGGAAGTAACTGATGATTAAATTATATATATATATATATATATATATATATATATATATATATATATATATATTGTCATCTACAGACAAGCAGTTTCGCTGTTTCACAGCTAATCAGTGTGGCTAGACATTCGATTGCCTCAAACCAGGATAGAAACCAGAGAGATTAGGCATCAGTCGGAGAATTTTCCCGTAAGCTGTTTGATCTCGGCAGAGAGGAAGGTGTATTTTTACAGATTTATTTTGAATAAACATGTCAATAGCTCAGAGTGCTCAATTCATAGAAGAGCTTTGCATTATCAGCAGTAACAGTCACTGTTTAGAATTTCTCTCTAATGTGCCCCATCGAAATTTTCTTTATCGAGGGCGTATATATATATATATATATATATATATATATATATATATATATATATATATATATAGTCGACTCTCCCGTCGAATTCGACGTATGAGGGTCAGTTCCTAGGTAACTTAAAGTCCGACAACAGCACATGAGATTTGATTATAGTGCTGAAGGTTTCGTGCAGGACCATCCACACTTTTTGAAGGGCCGAATACAGAGTCCTGGTGCCACAGGGTCCCCAAACGACCCCTGAATTCAGAATTGTCCTTCTCCTAGAGCAGTTGCCATCTAAGGCTATAGAAACCTGCTTTTTACCCATAGCTGGAGGGAGAGGAAAAGGATTCACACCTTGGAATTCGAACTCGGCCCTCTGATTCCTCAATCCAAGCCGCTACCCATTACTCCACCGTCTGTCTGTCTGTCTGTCTGTTTGTCTCTCTCTCTCTCTCTCTCTCTCTATATATATATATATATATATATATATATATATAGAGCGAAAGATAGATAGATAGATAGATAGATATGAATAAATTGAGATAGATATGAATATACTGAAATATATTTTTAATCTATTAAAAATTTAAAACAGTTAATCTTATAATAGATAACAACAACATACCCACAAAATCTAAGTTACAGACCTAAATTATTATATATGAATTAGCATGATCCTTAATAAACTGCATTTCTAATCAAACCAATCATATTGGACATACAACTACACGTCTATCAAAAAGACTCACGTTACATCTCTTTGATCGTAGCTCAATTATGACTCATTTAAACGCACACGAAAACCTACTTAACTGCATCCGAAACATACTTCTAGAAAATACAGATATCAAAGCCTCATCTACATACATACATACAAGACAAAAAATAATAGAAGCTCTAATAATAAAAAAGAAAAGGCTAACAGTCAATAACATCAATTATAAACACGGCCACAATGTGCTGACCGTGTTTGAAAAAATTCCTACAAGTCTAGAAACATAGATTAAGTTCGAAATGAAAATATAATCATCCTTGATAAGGGCTAAAAAAATAGTCGAAGGCACTTGGACATAGAGAACATTTAGACAATTTTATACGCTTTATGCCCAAAAAGAAAACACTTATACGAACAGAAAAAAATCAAATAAAACACTTAATCGCAGTACCTTGTCAGTTGTCTTCAATGAAATTTGTATAAAAAAGTGATTGCTACCCAAATACACAATTACATTTTATGTGTGTTTGTTTGTGTGTAGCTGACCACTCTTAATCGAGGATACCCCCCTCATGTAGGGCAGCTAGCCAATCCTTATTGCAGACACTTGTCCAGAGCACATCTGTAGTTTATACTGCAACGTAGACCTTAGTTCGCACGTGGCCGAGTGGTTAGAACTTTCGGATTCTGAACATGAGGAGACTTCCTCATGTTATCAGACTGGAGGGTTCGATGCCAGCGTTGAAAGGGTTGCCCCAAGTCTTGTGAGTTAAATTTTGGACCGTCGATAACTATGCTAGAACGAAGTCACAAGTTATCATGGCCGAGAGATTGAGCGTGATGGACTTTTAAATTTGTTTATCATGCTAGATAACATGCTCTTTCCCAGAAACTGTAACACCTCTCTCTCTCTCTTTCTCTCTCTCTCTCTCTCTCTCTCTATATATATATATATATATATATATATATATATTTCGGCTATATTGAAAAAAATTCTTTCAAATGATTTTGACACTACGTGCGTCTCTCGTTTCGTGCGCATGTGTTGACGTAATAACGTCATCAAAGCCCAATCTGATGAAATACTAACGTATGAAATGCGTCACAAAAAAAAAACAACTTTCTAATTTGTCATATTTTTCTAAATATGTCTTATTAGCAGCCATACCATAGGTGGTCGATCAGAAAAAGCGTTCAATTAGAATGGAGCAAAAACTGCATCATTTCTAGATTTAACAGAGTCTATCTTCTTCAATTACTTTAAAGTACTTTCATAAAAAAATTACATTTTCAAATAATGCAGTTACTGATATAACAGAAGCAGTCTCTATTTATTCAATCAAAGTTAGCCGAGGACATGACGGGGTAAAACAAGAACATGAAGACCCACTTGAGACCACAATTATTTTGGAGTTTTTAAAATTTAATTTGTCAGTGTGCTACCAGGGATGTAAAAGAGGTTACATTTATGAAGCAATTGTTAAGTTTGATGAAAATTGGTTCAAAGATCAACGAAAAAGAAGAAAGAAGCCAGTAATTTTCGTGGATTTTCACTATATGGGTGGACTCAATTATCAAGTTAACTAACTGTTAAACAATGAATTTATTGTTGGCTACAATTGAGTGAAGGTTGTATTAAATTGCTTGAAAATTGAGCGAGTTTTTAGTTTAAAATTTTGTTGAAATCCATTTGTGTTGAAATCGATTTTTCGTTTTTCACTAAATGCAGTGGCATAGAAATAAAAGTGAGGTATCGTTGAGCTCGTCATAATGAAAGTAAACTACATACCGAGTTTGAATGAAATCGTCGGAAAAAGGTGAAATTATCGATTTTTGATCGCCTTTATAGATTATTGATCTTTTTTTTAAAATTATCGATTTTTCAAGCTAAGAACCTATCTCTTACATGGTACAATTTATGTGCCAAGTTTGGCCAAAAATGGTTGGATGGATCTCTAGTGAAAAGGTATCACGCAGACAGAGAGGCAGATAGGAATTCTCTGTTTTATATATATATATATATATATATATATATATATATATATATATATATATATATATATATATATATATATATATATTATGGATAAAATTGTATTAGCTTACATTTACGGTCATGATTGGTGCTGGACAAAAACAGACCTGATATTTAGTAACACCCGAAATTAACATCTTTGACTATGTGCCAATATTTGGTTCTATGTTTAGAAAGAAGCTGTTGGTGTTTATACCAACTGTTTATGGCTTGATGTTATGAGCCAAATTTAAACACACTTGAAAAAGAGACCTTCAAGAGAAAAAGAGAGAGAGAAAGAGAGAGAGAGAGAGAAAGAGAGAGAGAGAGAGATGGAAAGATTAATCGGATTTGGTGGAAAGATATAGGCAAGTAGATACACATCTCGATTTATGCACAACTGTGGAAATAATTTGAATATGAAAGAAATGTTTGGTGTTTGTCTTTAAAATCATTACGCTTTTAGCTGAGCTTAAAATACGATCACATAATGAAATGTAGAAAAACGAACCAATTTGATACAACGACGTTGTCTTACCACTTGCTTTTCTATTTCCAGCTTCTTCCTGTCTCTTCTGATATAAGTTTTTGTTTCAAAAGTCTATACACTTATTTTCAGTACCACGATGCTTTCAGATCTGTATCTCTCTTCCTAATGGGTCCATGCGAAGGTGTCCCATTGCAGTTGTGAATGACCACATATACATCTCATAAAAGTGATTTGTTGAATATTCAAAACTTCTTAGTAATAATTAAGTAAATTAATATTTTTAATTAAGGTTCTGTTTCTCTTACACGTAACTTTAGTTAATTTTCAAGACCGAAGAAAGAAAAGATTTTGACTAAATCTTGAAGACCTTTTTGGCCGCTCGAGGAATCGAAGAGCCGAGTTCGAACTCAATGGGCATTTAAATTCGTAAATAATATTTACCCTATTTAATTTTGTTCTAAGAGGTAAATTATTATTTTTAAGGATAAGGTTAGAAGTTTTAAATTTTTTGAAATAAATAATTAATCTAATTTTTTTTGCTATTATCAACTGGTGTTATGCATTTTTTTATAATGTTCTTAATTCTGCATTCATCCTGTTTATAATTTTCGTTCAGTTGATTTTTATAACAAATATTAATGTTATTGTTTATGTTTCTATTCTCGTCGTTGCTATTAGCTATCTTAGACAGAAAACGTCTAATGTGGAGGATTGGTTCGATGGCGTCTCGATTAAGGGACGAGCCTCGCGAAACGGAGTGGCTCTTGGAGCGTATCTCACTGGCGCTGGTTCGACGTAATGCTTTCTTCATCATTGCGGCTGGCAGAGAATGCGAAAAAAAAAAAATGAAAACATTTTATTTATCCAAAAATTGATTAGGAAATCCTTTGTTAATCAGCGTTTGTTTTACATTGTTTGTGCAAGAGGATGAATTCTCGTGCGCTCTCGTGAGGAAATTTTTAATAACATCTATTTTATATCTAAGAGGGCATTCACTAGAGAAATTAAGATGGCAAGAGTCTTTACTTGTTTTGTTTTTTTTATAAACATGTTTTAAAAGTATTATTACTAAAATCGACGAGAAAATCTAAGAAACGAAGTTTATTTTTTTCACTAAGTTCATAAATAAAATTTTGGAAGGAATTTTGTTGAAATTAGCTTTCAAATTTTCTATTTCTTCCTTGTTTTCAGGTAAAATAAATGGATCGCCTATATAACGAACATATATTTTAGGTTTAATAATCTAGTTAATTTTTTCAACATAGGACATATATTAAAATGCCCATTAAGGAATTGTATTCCTGATCAATCAAAATTCATAAATAATTATATAGGCATTACAACAACATGTTTGACATGAAGACTCACTCTACACCTTTCTAACAATAGCTCAATTAGATTTCATTTAAATATTCATGGAGACCTAGCGGATACTATTCGTAACATACTTGTTGACAACACTAATATAATAGTATCATCTACATGCAAAAAAGGCTAAAAATAATGGAAGCCTTATTAACACAAGCAAAAAAAAAAGAGAACACTTAATAATATTAACTTGACCGTGTTTTGAAAAATGAAAATACTTTGTGAAACATACATGCAACAAACTTTTTCTTATTTAACAGTTAAAATATTTAATCCTTGAAAATGGCTAAATATATAGCCGAAAGTGCTCGGATAAAAAGACCATTCGGACAGTTTTTATAAAAGTTATCATCTGAAAAGGAAAAAAATCATTAGATCACATGAGAAATTGTATAAAAACTAAATAAAAACATATTGTCGGTCGTATTCAATGAAATGTGCATGAAAGAAGGATTTCTGCCTAAATACACAATATATATATATATATATATATATATATATATATATATATATATATATATATTGTGTATTTAGCTCTTGAAAATATATTTTCAATAAGCTAATTCTAAAAACAACGGTCAACTGCATAAATGCGAAGCTCTTCAGTAAAATGAATGGAGCACTATGGCTGCTTGGCGTTTGTTTACGTTTGTAAAAACAATAACGCTAGATTTGGCTGACTCATTCTGTCGAGTGAAGATAGCTCTGACTGACAACAAATCGTCCGAGTTTGAGGCATTCGCTTGTCTAATCGCACCGAGGAGCTGTGATACAGTACTGTCTGCGAATCACACACACACACACACACACATACATACATACATACATATATATATATATATATATATATATATATATATATATATATATATATTCCTACGAGTACACATGGTCCTACGAACATCACATTTACTGCTGCTGGAGCATGATTTCCTGACGGGAGCGAGATGGTTTTGAATTCCTAGACGTGGCATTTCAAGGCTATATAACCCAGTTTATCCTGCTTTTTAACCCATATCTTTGTGAGCAGAGCACAAGATATGGATTCCCTTTTTTCCACAAGAGCGAAAAGACTTATCTTTTGATTTCATGTTCCGCAGATACACCTCTGAATCTATAAAATCTGCTGAATTGATTATAATATCATATCCATTCGAACAGCTTTATAAAAGAGCACTTACTTTGTGGAACAGTTTCCCGCCAATTTTTTTTTCCGGATTAACATACACTGATTTAATATGCACCTATTCAAGATATGGATGGACCATTATCCTGTCTGCATAAACTCATGAACTGTTCTTCTTGCCTACCCTTAAGCACAGAGAACGTCATACTCACACATCTACATTGAAGGACTTTTAGTCCTTTTTTTGGATGAACATTAGTAGTAAAATTAAAATATTTATATACGCAATAAAAATTCCAAATGATTGACTCCATACAAATTGCAAACACGCTCTATGCTAAAAACGTTATAAAGTGATATCGTTTGCGTTTTAAAAGGAAAAGGTTATGACGTGAAATGTTTAAACAGGAATTGTTGAATTTAATATTTTTTCCGTCCTGGGTATGACGATAAACTACGTCCAACAGCAAGGCCTTTTATCAGAATGTTTTGAGAAGCGTGCAACCATCTGTTAATTGCTTGTGTTCTCAGGGCCATCCTGACCCGGGGTTGTAGCACCTGTTAGGGTCCGAGCTATGGGCAAATAGTTAACCCCCAAACTGAGGGTAAAACACTATGAAAATGTAAAAATATGTTTACTGGTATTAATACCAGCAATAACTTTTTTGAATGAAAAAGTTATTACCTGCAATAAAAGTTTTGTCGGCATTAAATAACCTATTGAGGTGTTGATATGCTATAAAACAAACCAAACCATATTTTTTTCTATATTCTGTGTCCCTTCAGAATGCCGAATGACGTAGTTCTCCACAATGACACGGTGTTGTAGCACCTGTCCGGGTCCCAGCCCTAGGCAAATAGTAACCACCAAACTGGTGTCAAAAAACTGAAAGCGTAAAAAATAGGTTTTAATACCAGAAATACTTTGTAAAGAATTATTACGTTCAATGGATTTTTGAAGAAAGTGATGATTACCAGAAATACATTTTTGAAAAATAAAAAAATAAATACTACTATACATTTTTGAAAAATTGTAAAAATATTACCAGTTATACATTTTTGAAAAAAATATTATCAGCTATGTATTTTTTTAAAAAATATTACCAAAAATAGATTTTTAAAGGAAAAATTATTGCCAGCAATAGTTTTGAGAAAAAAAAAATATTACTAGCAATAAAAATTTTGTCGGCATTAAATAACCCATTGAGGTTGATAAATCGTAAAACAAAAGAAAACTAAACCAAACCAAACTTTAATATTTTTATAATTTCATCGTTATAAAAATGATCTTAGGAAAATAAACTCCAAACAAAATACAAACAACTTTTAGACTAAAAACTTTATAATGTAACAAAGATTAAACATTAAAAAACATTATTCCTGACAACATTTGAATTGAAAGTGGTCCATTTTAAAATTTCAGGGTTATAAGAGATATATTATGAAAATAAACCGAGCAAATGTTGCTAACGATCATATAGATTTAAAAATAATTAGACATATTGATATTATTGTATAAGTCAAAATTAGTTAAATGCGGTTTTACAGAAGGATGATGAGGATAGCATGCAAAGAACATTAATCAACGACAAAGTTTTAGGGAAATTGTAAACAAAAAGAAGGAAGATTAAAAGACAGTTAAAAAAACTAAACCTTTTGTTTTTTGATCACGGCGACTTTCTTGTTCAAGAGAAACGGTTATAAACCTAATGATAATTTTAACATTTTCCGAAAAGGAGAATTTCATTAGAAATAAAGAAAGGAGCACTTAGGTAAGTACTATAAGATATTATATAATATTACTCGTTCTATATGGTATTGGATGCTGGACACTCTCTTCATAGATGAAGAAGAGACTTCAAGAAAACAGAAATGTCCATCTACAGAAGGATGCTGAGAATACCATGAATATGTGAGCAACAATGAAGTTTTAGAGAAAATGGAAACAAAATGGACACATGTGGCACCAGAAAGAGACAGTTGAAATTTCTAATGTGGAAAGAGGACTTGGAAAATTGTACACTTATATGTCATATTGAAGTGAAGTCGTGTAGTTCTCCTCTGACAGTGAATGCGGGACAATCTCCTCACAGATGAAGAAGAGACTTGAAGCAAGAGAAATATGGTTCTACAGAAGGATGCTGAGAATTCTATGAGCCGAATATGTGAGCAACGACGGTGTTTTGTTGAAAATGAAAACAAAGCTGAAGCACTTGTAGTTAATATAAGAGACAGTTCCAATTCCTCTGGCCCATAATAAGGAAAGTGGGCCTTAAGAATTTGATACTCACAAGGCAGATTGAAGGCAAGAGGAACATAAGAAAATAACACATAAACTACGTAGTGATCTTGAGCAAATGGATTGTGGAAGGTGGGTTAGGAGCGATAACACAAAGTAAAACATTCATTAAGTGCTATAAAGGACAGGACAATGTGGAGAACCATGATTGTCAACGTCATGAAGAGACAAAAAATATAGAAGAAGAAGAAGAAGAAGAAGAAGAAGAAGAAGAAGAAGAATATTCACTTATTTATTTATTTTTTAATTTTAGATTATTTTATTTTTAATTTATTTTTAATTATTTTATTTGTCTCATTTTGGTTTGGTTTGGGTTTTTTTACGGCATATCAACCTCAGTGGATTAATTATTGCCGATGAGAATTTTCTTGTTAATATTATTTTATTCAAAAATATATTGCTGGTAATATGTCTTTTTTTCAAAAATCGATTGCTGGTAATATTTTTTAGAAAAATGTATTGCTGGAATTAAAACCTATTTTAAACGTTTTGACTCCAGTTTTGTGGAGTTACTGTTTGTACATAGCTGAGACCCTAACAAGTGCTACCACTCCGGATCAGGGTGAACCTTAGAACACCAGCAATTAAGAGGTGGTTCCATGCTACTTAAAACCACCTGGCCAGAGGCCTTCCTTGTTGGATGTAGTTTATCGTCTTACCCAGGACGTGGATGTAGTTTATCGTCTTACCCAGGATGAGAATGTAGTCTATCCTCTTACCGAGGAAGAGGATGTAGTTTATATTTATTCACAGGACGCTGATGTTGTTTATCCTCTTGCCCAGGACGAGGATGTAGTTTAACGTTTTACCCATGACGCAGATGGAGGTTATCGTCATACACAGGAAGCGGATGTAGTTTATCATCTTACCCAGGAAGAGGATGTAGTTTATCGTCTTACCCAGGACGAGGATGTAGTCTATCGTCTTACCCAGGACGAGGGTGTAGTTTATCGTCTTACTAAGGACGAGGATGTAGTTTATTCTCTTACCCAGGAAGAGGATGTAGTTTATTGTCATACACAGGAAGCCGATGTAGTTTATCGTCATACACCGGACGCAGTGTAGTTTATCTTCTTGCCCAGGAGGAGGATGTAGTTTATCGACATTCACAGGACGGGTCACATTTTTGTTCTGGTTGATATGTTTTTGAGGCTATGCGCGTTTATGTACCTTATCTCAAATGATAGAAACTGCGTTGTTAGATAATCAATCACTTGTTATTACGACTATGAAGTGTGTCTTCCTTAGAGCGAAAATTTAGAGAACGAACTAAAACAAAGAGGGACGCATTTCAATTGTTCAAATAAACACATTTTTCTTGGAGACAACATCATATCATCAGGACATAGGGGGATATTGCGTGCTAGAAGAAGCCAAAAAAAAAAAAAAAAAGTGAAGAAGAAAAACGAAACAAAAAAGTAAGTAAAACAATCATGATAATGCAAAAGAAGTGAAAATGAGTGTTTAGCAAAGCGGGAAAGAATTGCAATCATTTGATAGAATGTTTCATATATAATGAAATCTCAATTTAACGGCTGTGCTAGCACGAAGTCACAAGTCATCGTGACCGAGGGTTTGAATTTGATGGCCTTGTTCAGATGGTTAATCACGCTAGAGAGCAGGCTTCACTCCCAGAACTAAGGTCTGCTCAGCATAGTTGCAGTATAAAACACAGGTGGGCTCTGTGGGTGTTGAACAAACGCAAATATGCCTGAGCAAGCATCTGCAATAGGGATTAGCTAGTAGACGGGTATTCTCGAATAAGAGTGGCCAGCCTTCCCACGCTCACACCGACACACATACACACACACACACATATATATATATGATATATAATGTTGTATAATTAAATCTATCAACAAACAGTATTTAGAAAAATAAAATGAGAGATTCGAAAAATGTTTTTTTTTAAATCTGTTTCATTCACTGGACTTTGTTGATGAGGCCACATCTATACATGTGCACGAGAGATGCTGGTAGTTTCAAAATTTTACGAAATACATCTGTATTTCTTTTTCTTTTTTTTCAATAACTTTTGTCCCTGACTATCCCATATTGTAACAAGAGAAAATCTATCAAGAATGAGGATATATTCTAAGCGCCTGAATGCAAATTTATGTTCACCGATGAAATCCTAACGGATGAAACACGTCACAAGAACATTTTAACATTTTTTCAATTTGTCATAATATTTTTCTAAATATATATATATATATATATATATATATATATATATGTATGTGTGTGTGTGTGTGTGTGTGTTTAAATATATATATATATATATATATATATATATATATATATATATATATATATATGTATTTGAAAGAGAGAAAAAGCCGTAACTCTTTTTGATTTTTATGTGGATCTTTCATACTTTATTTTGTATATTTCGCTACTCGGGTTTCACGTCTTATGACCATCCTCAGACGAAGAATGGTTAGTTAAACATATTACTTAAAATAATGTATTTTTACGTATCCCCAGAAGAAAAATCGCACACGGTGAGTTTTGAGGATCTCACAAGCCAAGCACAAAGAGCAAGTTTTGGGTAAGTGACTGAACGTGGCGTAGTCTGTAAGGTTTTAAATGTAGACGTCTTCTTAGCATAGTGGATTGAGGGATCGCAAGCACACAGCTATCTTGATTGGTGGACTTTCGTAAACGTCCCTCAAACGCAGCACAAATTCTCGCCACTTGTTCCTGCGAAACCCGTGTTCGTCCTGGAGTTTTCCCTTTACACAGACACCCACTCGCTTGAAACTGTTTGAACCAGCGTCGAATGTTCTTAGGAGAGAGCGGATTAATGTCGAATTGCCTTCGAAAATCATGCCACACCGCAACAACCGCATTTGTTCACAAGAACGCCTTTTGCTGAGGACTTACCATTCCGCGGGTAAGCAAGCTATTGCTCGTTGATAGAGATACGACGCGACTACAGGGCTACTGATGCAACTGTTTAAAACTTGGAAAACTCCTCTTACAAATGGTCACTAATCCATGACAATGCTTGAGAACTGAAGCAATGCGTCATGAAATTGGTTCATTCTTTTACAATAACCCCGTATTCTTTCTCCATACATACATACATATATATATATATATATATATATATATATATATATATATATTGAATTATTATAAGGAAACATATATATCTCTATCTATAAAAGGCAGGATGTGTGTGTGTGTCTAACGAATGCCCAGCCACAATTTTCGACAGATTGTACCAAAATTTACATGCACATGCTCCAAGTTTGCGGGAAGGCCAAGACCGACTTTGCATTTCCCAACACATCGACAGTGGAAATAATCGATTTTTTCATGGTGCTACGGAAGTTTTCATGTAGTTTGCGGCCATTTTGTACTGGCCAGAGTGAGAGCCTATAGCTGGCTGCCACGAATAGTCCGGAAGATTCTACTGGCCAGCGTGAGAGCCAACAGCTGATTGACACGAATGTTAACTAGCATGCTATGTTAACTAGCATAGCTGCATTCGTCACAAATAGGAAAAATTTAATCTGCATGGCACTTTACTCCAATTGGCTCACTCGCTTGCTTAAACTCAACGTTGATTCTGATTCCGCAGAACTGGGTTGAATGTAAAAGTATTTGTTGCTAACATTCTTTTTTCATTTGGTTTTTCCAGTTACGAGTCCTTTTTTTTAAAGCTCGTTTTTAATCGTTTTGTGTTCATTTTGTTTAGTTCTTTTTTCGTAACAGATTTAATGTTTAGTATAGAGCTTAAAAAAAATTCGCAGTGCGAGATAGGCAAGAAGTAAGGCATGTGCGTGTATATATATATATATATATATATATATATATAATGTCATCCACAGACACACTGTTTCGCTGTATCACAGCTCATCAGTGAGGCTAGACATCCGGTTGCCTCTAGCTAGGATCGAAACACAACTGAATCGGTATCAGGCGGATATTCTACCACTAAGCTGTCGGTGCACGGTAGGGACGAAGGTGGATTTTTAGCGTATTTATTTTTGGAAACACGCCGAGTGACCGACAGTGACTCAATTCGGCTTGCGAAGAGTGTCGCTATATAGCTATAATAGTCACTGTTTACAAACCCATACCTCGGCCCGAGAGTGCTCAACTGGAATTAAATTTAATTCAGGAGCTAATATAATATATATAATAATATAATATATATATATATATATATATATATATATATATATATATATATATATAATAATAATAATAATAATAATATATAATATATATATATATATATAATATATAATATATATAATAATATAATATATATATATTTAATAATATAATATATATATATATATATATATATATATATATATATATATATATATATATATATATATAAACGGGCGTCAGGGAAAGTCGGCTTTTCCTGACGACCGTTTAGGTGAAACCTAGGTAGGTTTGTCTGGCTCACTAGGTTTATCTTGGTCTGCTCTACGGTTGTATTGAGCTCTTTTGTTAGTTAGTTGTTTACTCATATCGGTTTTTTTTCTTTGGGCCTCAAACCTGTATCTGTGCGATTTGTTTTTCAACAGACTTTCATATTTCCAGGTCTTTCTTTTTTTAAAACCTTTTTTTTTTCCGTCGAGATTGATTTGATTATTTGCAAATCAAAATTTCGAGGTTTTTTTCGAAACGAGTATAGTTATCTATATTTGTATTTATATATATATATATATATATATATATATATATATATATATATATATATATATATATATATATATGCGCACACATATTTTAATATATTTTATTGTTATACGTTATTTACATAGACACAAATATGCACAAAGGTCTATTTTACCACTTTTTTCGGAAATTGTAGTTTAAAAGCAGTAAAATCGACTTTGCTAACCAGCTACTCTTCTGTGTCTAAACTGGTATGGCACGTCAGGCTATATGACGGTTCAGTGTAGACTATATCTTCGATTCCTGTCGCAGGACACATATTTTCTATGAAAATTCCTCGGACGTTCAGGCCGGTAAATGTTGTTAATACTGTTTATTATAAACAGAGCGTTTGCTTAAAGATGTGCGTCCATATAAATAATGCATAACTATAAAATATATTAAAATAATTGTCAAACTTTGTTCATTTCGTAGTATATGTATGGACTTTGTTTTATATGCTTGGGGTTATGATTTGTTCAGCGCTGATTTAGATTTGTCTAAATATTTTTCTTGTTTTTGGTGGTAATGTGTGTTTTTATAACATTGTATTTTCCTATAATGTGATTCATAAGGAAATTATATACTTGAAGAACAAGAATCCACTTTGTGAGTCTTTGATTTTTGTTCACCATCTTTTGAAGGAAAATCAGGTTTTGATCAATGTATAAAGGAATTGGATGAAAAGTAACACTGAGATAAACCTAAAAATCTTGAAGAACGGACAACAATGCTAAATATTCCTTGGTATACTTTTTCTGATATTCTACTTAATTTCTTTAAAAAATAACACCGATTTCTGTCGATACCGTCGTCATTTTCATGAGGAAAAACCATTAACAATTTCCACATCAGCTATCAGTTTATAGTGAACAAAACAAGATCTAGATATAAAATTCAAATGCTAAGCACTGATTCATTGATTTTTTTAGAAATTAAAAAGACTCGAATTTACAAACTTTGCTTAACACACACGCGAATCCAAAACAAAACTCGTAATATTGATGCGAAATGTTTTTCGGCCAACGGAAAAGTAGGAAACATTTAAAAGAAATTTCAAATAATGTTCAATTCTCAGAAACAAATTCTTTCACGGACCTTTTCGCGAGCCGACGCAAAGTATTGCTCATCGTCCAATGAAAAGGGCTGAATCATATCCGGGATTGAATTCCGAAATGACTTTTTAAAGCCCCAAAAACAAAATAAAAAAAACGGACAAGTTGGCTTGTCACCGGAGAGGAGGAGTCGAGCGTATTATTAGATTGGTGCAAAAATAATGACGTAATAATGTCGTTTTTTGACGTATTTTTTAACGTCAAAAACGACATTATTGCGTCATTATTTTTGCACCAACCTAATAACAATCCCTTGACAAACTTCAAGAGAGCGTTATTATTATCTCTACCCTTATCCCTCACCTCTTTTATACTTGATAAACTTAGGGAACATTTAAGACTGAGCAATTACTTCAAAGATATTCCTACCCTTCGACAACGCTCATACATACATACATACATTCACACATACGTTCCTGTCTACGTACACATAAACTCATTCTTGCAAGGACTACTTCGAACATTTTGACGACCTTGTATCAACCAAAATAGATTAATTTTATTTGTAAAGACCTTAATTGATTTATATGTATATAAATTTGTTGTTCAGTTTACAATTTGATTTTCTTGGATTATACCCCTCGTATGGTAATGTATCTAACAACGACAAATCAAATTAACCTGTTTCCACACATACATTTCACTATAACTGATAACCCACTATAAGTTTAAATTGTTATGAAAAGAGATGCAAGAACTGGTTTACTAATGAGAATAGATTTGATTCTTTTGAAGGCAGCGTCACAATTATGATTCCATCTGTATTTAATGTTCTTTTTAAAGGGATCAGTAAAAGGATTCACAGTCGATAAATGTTTGTACAGAATTTTCTGTAAAATCCGACAATAGCTAGAAATATCATATAAGTTCATAAATATTGATTCTCTTCACAAGATGTCGACTCGAAACCCACTTGAGCAGTCTGAATGCCCATGTTGGAATGTAATCAATAAAATCCGTGTTGCCTCAGTTCTTATTTGCGTATTTCACACAACTTTTTGTTGAGCTAACTCTTCCTGTAATGAGAAGAAAAATTTAAAAGAAGTTTGTTATAGGTAAGTTGTCGCCATTTTATATTTTTAATTGGGCGCATGCGCATTTTTTGTTTTTTGGTTTTTCTCGACTGCACAGTATAGTAGGGTTAGGTAGACAACGTTTATGAGAAAATGAGCACAATGACTCAATTCAATTGCAAACGGCATGCTGTATAGGTTGGAATTTGCACCGGAAATCCCAGTACGAAAATTTTAATGTTTAAGTCTCAATCTGAGGACAGTGCAGAGAATCTGAAAACAGTTGAATGAGTCTAATAGTATTTTGGAATGATCACTAGTGATGGTGACGTTATACTTTCATTCATTTTCCCCCAGGACCCCAGATTCAACACGGAAGCCTATATCAAGTGCCGTGAAGATGTAGTACAGCCCTTGGTCAAGAGGGTGACTGTAGGAAGATCCTATGTCTGGCAACAGGGCTCCGCACCATGCAACACAAGCAGGAGAACCCAGTCATGGCTGTCAGACAATTTCTCCGACCACAACATCCTTTACATGTGGCCACATAACTCTCCAGACTGCAATCCCCTTGATTATTATTTGTGGAGTGCAGTTGATTGGAAGACCAACAAAATCTTTGTAACACCAAAGATGAACTGAAAGCAAAAATTTTGGCAGCATTCACCAACTTAAACAAGCAGACCATACCGAAGAGTTAAAGAAGATTCTAAAGTCGTTTTGAGACCGAAGTTGAAGCTAATTTTGATTTTATTGAATAGATTTTCTCTTTCGTATTTCAAAATATTTTTGTGTAATTTTGGTAAATATATTTGTTAATATGAGATGTCAGTTTTTTTGCGTAACTTAGACGACAGTTTATCCAGCACACCCTATATACACACGAGCTTCTGCTTAGGAATACCAGGTTTTTGTAAGTTTGATTTAACGGGTAACATCTCGGAATTTGATGCTTATTGGAACGGAACAATGAACCGACAATCTGATATATGAGTCTTTCTTCAAGTCTATGAAGAGCTTTCAAAGTAAGGAACCTCCTTCAGGGGACATCCATCCATCCTGATAGGTGAAAGTTACGGAGCAGCACGGTGGTGGTGATATATACATATATATATAGCTATAAAGGGCAGGATGTGTGTGTGTGTGTGTGTGTGTGTGTGTGTGTGTAACGAATGCACGGTCGCAATTTTCGACGGATTTGCAACAAAATTTACAGGCACATAGTCCAAGTTAGCGGGAAGGCCAAGACCGACTTTGCATTTCCCAAGTAGCATCGATAGTGGAAATAATCGATTTTTTCGTGGTGCTACGGAAGTTTTCATGTAGTTTGCGGCCATTTTCTACTGACCAGAGTGAGAGCCTATAGCTGACTGACACGAATGTAAACTAGCATACTAGCATGCAAAAAAATCGATAGCTGCATTCGTCACAAGTAGGAAAAATTTTAATCTGCATGGCACTTTACTCCAATTGGCTCATTCGCTTGCTTAAACTCAACGTTGATTCTGATTCCGCAGAACTGGGTTGGGTGTGATAAAGTATTTGTTGTTAACATTCTTTTTTCATTAGGTTTTTCAAGTTACGAATCCTTTTTTTAAAGCTGATCGTTTTGTGTTCATTTTGTTTAGTTCTTTTTTCGTAACAGATTTAATGTTTAGTATAGAACTTGAAAAAATTAGCAGTGTGAAATAGGCAAGAAGTAAGGCATGTAGCAACATCAGCACGGCAAAGGGCACTCATTTAAAGGCAAGGAAGGGCAAAAATATTTAAGTCAAGTGATAGGGATTGCTGTATGAGTCGTACGATTTTTGAATCAAGCACGGGCAACGCCAGGCCATGTTGTTAGTATATATATATATATATATATATATATGTATATATATATATATGTGTGTGTGTGTGTGTGCGGCAACTGGTCAAGGAGTAGAACAACTCTGAATTCAAAACCTGCTGATGGTCGATTGGGGACCTTGTGGCACGTAGTGCACCAGGTCTCTGTATTCTGCTCTTTAAAATGTGTGGACTATTCTACACAAAATCTTCACTACTAGAATCAAATCTTATGTGCTGTTGTCGGGCTGTCGGTTTCCTAAGAACTGATCTGCTTGACCCTCATATGTCGAATGTCGAATTCAATGAGAGAGTCAAGTATATATATATATATATATATATATATATATGTTTATGTGTACGATTGAATAAATTACAAATATTACGATAATCCTTTAAAATTCAGGAATATTTTACTTATATTACAATTGAATGAAGCAAGAAATGCACTGTAACAATGAGGCACACTTTTATTTCTCAGGTACTTCCCATCTCTTTCTGAGGCCATCATCACGGGTGCAACAGGTAAGCCATAATCTGTGTAGCTATCCATTACTGAATTATCTATTTTTGCGTTTAAATACAACAGCTGAAAGTTATGCTTTAGCGTTCATTAGGACCTGAAAAGAATAATCAATAAATTATAACCAAGAATTATTATTAAACTATTATTAAACTAGTTTGGTTTGGTCCATATTGAATATTACAAGCCAGCACTTTCCCCATTGTGTCATCTGGGCTAGTTCAGAGGCGAGATTAATTCCTAGGTGCTAGTCTTTCAGATCTTGTGCGGAACCTTACCACCATATCACATTGAAACACTGGTTCTCGTACGATCACCAAAGTTAAGCAACAGTGAGCCTGGTCCAATGGGTGACCGTATAAAAAATATCAGTTTTTCTAAGATTGGATGGACGGATGGTATCATGGATAACGCTCAGGTAGTGTCAGATACTTAATGGAGCAGTACAATGAACAGATATATTTAACCAGCATCTTTAGCATTAGTTCGGAAGCATCATGATAGGAGAGTGCTTTGAGGTCTGCTTGGAGGTAGTAGAACGGTACTTTTTTTACAAGCCACGCTTTTCACCACTGAGGTACCTGGGCTAGCTTACAGTAAAGATGAACGTCTAGTTGCTCTTCTTCCAGGTTATTTTTCCCAAGAGGGAGGTGGTTACAGCATTATCGCGTTTAAACACCAGTTCTGGTACGATCGCGAAGTTAAGCAACGTCAGTTCTGGTCGCTAACTAGATGAGTGACCGCTTACAAATACCAAGTGTTGTAAGCTTGGATGTGCGGCTCATATGATGGTTTTCTCAGCATCCATCTGTAGAACTACATTTCTCTTGATTCCTCTTGACTTCTTAGGTTTAAAGACCATCCATCTCTTCCCTCCAAACATGGGTTAAATAATATCTGGCAGAAGCACTACTACTAATCTCCCCAAAATTATTAATGTAAGAAAAATAGAAAGAAATATGCCATAAATATTCTACTCAAATTAAATCCTTCGAAGAACTTACTTTTCAAACTAAAAGTCAATTTTTTTTGTAGGATGGTCTGTTACACCTTAGCGACTACAGATTGGTCGCCTCGTGTTAACTGCCAAAAATTCACCGCAGAACATATTAGCACTTCCACTATTATTCACACATTTCAAGATTCAATAAGAGTGAAGCCGTTCACCAGACATTATAGCTCTCACACTCCGCCGAAAATTGCTATCTGACATTAATGTTTTTTTTTTATTTGACAACAGCTGACATATATTAACACCTTGTTGATGCAAACCAGTCTCAATTTGATAGGTTTTCTTGAAATTAGCGCCTTGTTAAAAGTTTTGAACTCTTGTGATAGATTTCGCAGACTTTGCTTTCTGTCAGGAGGCATTGCATATTTTAGCTCACCGATCATGATTATTTACGGCAGAGGTTGATTAGAATTTACTAAAATCCTCCTAACCATTATACTCGGATTGTGAAACCCTAGATTCTTTATAGAATTCCAATATAGACATTTTACGTGGCTAGTGTACAGATTTTCATTATCCTGTCTGCTAATCACATTTTGTCAGTCTTTGAAGGAAGTATACATACTTTTTTCTTTTCTATAGCGTGTCCCTTCCGAACGGGGACGTTTATGGCTTTTCACAACTTTTCATCGCTTTGGTTAATAATTCTTTTAATAATTTCACCCAAATCAAGGCTATATAGTCACTAAGACGCAAGGGATTACTGAGTGTGAAAGAATATGTGAAAAAGAAATTATCATTGAGAGAGAACAATAAAAGAACAGGAATTAAGAAGACAGGGGATGACGATTGGCATTGCCTTTAAATATTTTGAAGATCAAAGTTGATATGGAAGGAAGAATTCAATTCTACAAGCGATAATTTTATTAGGACGCAAGAGGTTTAGACAAAATGAGAGAGAAAAAATCTATTAAGGAGAGAGAACAATAAAAGAACAGGAATTAAGAAGACAGAGGATAACGATTGGCATTGCCTTTAAATTTTTGAAGATCAAAGTTCATAGGGAAGGAAGAAGAGAATTCTACAAGGGATAATTTTACTAGGACGCAAGACAAAATGAGAGAGAAAAAATCTATTAAGGAGAGAGAACAATAAAAGAACAGGAATTAAGAAGACAGAGGATAACGATTGGCATTGCCTTTAAATTTTTGAAGATCAAAGTTCATAGGGAAGGAAGAAGAGAATTCTACAAGGGATAATTTTACTAGGACGCAAGACAAAATGAGAGAGAAAAAATCTATTAAGGAGAGAGAACAATAAAAGAACAGGAATTAAGAAGACAGAGGATAACGATTGGCATTGCCTTTAAATTTTTGAAGATCAAAGTTCATAGGGAAGGAAGAAGAGAATTCTACAAGGGATAATTTTACTAGGACGCAAGACAAAATGAGAGAGAAAAAATCTATTAAGGAGAGAGAACAATAAAAGAACAGGAATTAAGAAGACAGAGGATAACGATTGGCATTGCCTTTAAATTTTTGAAGATCAAAGTTCATAGGGAAGGAAGAAGAGAATTCTACAAGGGATAATTTTACTAGGACGCAAGACAAAATGAGAGAGAAAAAATCTATTAAGGAGAGAGAACAATAAAAGAACAGGAATTAAGAAGACAGAGGATAACGATTGGCATTGCCTTTAAATTTTTGAAGATCAAAGTTCATAGGGAAGGAAGAAGAGAATTCTACAAGGGATAATTTTACTAGGACGCAAGACAAAATGAGAGAGAAAAAATCTATTAAGGAGAGAGAACAATAAAAGAACAGGAATTAAGAAGACAGAGGATAACGATTGGCATTGCCTTTAAATTTTTGAAGATCAAAGTTCATAGGGAAGGAAGAAGAGAATTCTACAAGGGATAATTTTACTAGGACGCAAGACAAAATGAGAGAGAAAAAATCTATTAAGGAGAGAGAACAATAAAAGAACAGGAATTAAGAAGACAGAGGATAACGATTGGCATTGCCTTTAAATTTTTGAAGATCAAAGTTCATAGGGAAGGAAGAAGAGAATTCTACAAGGGATAATTTTACTAGGACGCAAGACAAAATGAGAGAGAAAAAATCTATTAAGGAGAGAGAACAATAAAAGAACAGGAATTAAGAAGACAGAGGATAACGATTGGCATTGCCTTTAAATTTTTGAAGATCAAAGTTCATAGGGAAGGAAGAAGAGAATTCTACAAGGGATAATTTTACTAGGACGCAAGACAAAATGAGAGAGAAAAAATCTATTAAGGAGAGAGAACAATAAAAGAACAGGAATTAAGAAGACAGAGGATAACGATTGGCATTGCCTTTAAATTTTTGAAGATCAAAGTTCATAGGGAAGGAAGAAGAGAATTCTACAAGGGATAATTTTACTAGGACGCAAGACAAAATGAGAGAGAAAAAATCTATTAAGGAGAGAGAACAATAAAAGAACAGGAATTAAGAAGAATGAAGATAGGGATTAACATTGCTTTTAAATTATTGATGATCAAAGTTGACAGGAAGGCAAGAACCCGGAAAAGAGTTCGAAAGATGAAACATACCACCGATCTAGCAGCTTTCTCTTCAGGCAATATTACAAGGAATTCGCCCTCGGTCGCTTCTTGGGGTTCCATTCTGCTTGTTTTATTTCTAGTTTAAAGTTTCACAAATTAGTGAAATGATTTTGCTTTTTTTTAAATCGGAATCCCCCCAAGGAAGGCAATAATGCCACTAAGATACATGTGTGGAAGAATTACGAACAGAAATATTAATGATGAGCAGAGCAATCGGGTGGGGGATAGATAGTGATTGACATTGCATTTAAAGTTTTGCTGATTAAAGTTTGCTGGAAAACATCGAGCCGGAAGGGAGTTCCACAAGCGAGAAATGCGAGAGAAGAAACTGTTCACATAGAACTTACGGCTGCATCAAGCCAGCTAAACTGTAAATTGATGAGATCTCGCCGCCAGTCTATTCCTTCGCACAAATTCAAAAAAATCTAGGTAGCATATCGAAAAGCTCATTCGAGCAATTACCACGAAAGTATTTACAGAAAAGACATAGAGGGGCCACCTTACAGCGATGGGAAAGTTAGTGGAACTGAGCTGCCAGACCAGGACCAATAATATTGCAGATTCTTCCTTGGATTTTTTCAAGGATCTCAAGATATATAGCAGGGACACTGGACCATGTGTGAGAGCAATATTCTAAGAATGGACGAACGGTAGACGTATATATAGGTAAGATAGATTCTGGAGAGACAAAAATGTGTATCGCTAGACATAATGAACCGACTTACATAGCAGCTGACCCTGTAGATTTCCTCTTCAAAGCAGAAGAGAACGTGAGTCCGACAAGGCGCAATGAATCCCTTTCCTGGAGGTTAGCATCAGCCACCCAAATAGAAGGCATTGAATTGTTCTCTCAAATAATGGAGAGAAGTTTAGTTTTGAAGTCGTTAAAATTAACAAGCCATCTTTTGCTTTGATTAACGATCGAATAGAGTTTGTTTTAAACATCAGCTGCCGAATGGTAGACGTATATATAAGTAAGATAGATTCTGGAGAGACAAAAATTTGTATCGCTAGACATAGTGAACCGACTTAGTTAGCAGCTGACCTATAGTTTTTCCTCTTCAAAGCAGAAGAGAACGTGAGCCCGACAAGGCGCAACGAATCATTTTCCTGGAGGTTAGCATCAGCCATGCTGATAGAAGGAATTAAATGGTTCTCTCAGATGATTAATAGTGTGAAGTTTAGTTTTGGAGTCGTTAAAATAAAAAAAAAATCTTTTGCTTCGATTAACGATGGAATAGAATTTGTTTTGTACATCGGCTGCGATTTTGACCTTGTCAGACTGATAAGCCTTACTATCGAGACATGACAATTATTTATATAATTGTATACATTTTCTCGTATGGCATAGGGCTATATAAAATCTCTTTGAGAATAATGCCTGTTTGTAATTTTTTTCAGCTACTCTGTTCCGTCCGTTACAATATAAGGAATTTAATAATGCTGACATTGGGGAACTACAACCTGCAAATATTCGTTCTTCTCTAGCACCACCATTTCTTTATTTAGGTTTCTACAAATGCATCTTTCACTATTCCAATGTGTCTTCAGATTTCCAAATTCCTTTACCAATTTTCCATTATAATATTCCCTGTTTTAGCTTCCGCGGACATTGCTTTGAGTCGCGAATAGAATGCATAATCTGACCACGTATCGTGTTTCCATGCGGTGATACGAGGCTATTTCATTCGCCCCAATCCCTCATTTCAAACTGAGACAGATTCGTTTAAATCTAAATAGGAACGCTGAAATTTGTTGAAGCTTTTCCAGGAACTTCTATCTGTTAGCATTAGTCATCGTATACGAAAACTGAAAATAAGTTTTGTCACATGTTAGACATAAAATATTTTTGAGCAGTTAAATTTTCCATATGAAAATTAATTGTATTTTCTTAGCAAGTATCTGTTAACATCATATATGACGGTATAGGCCATGATCTTTGAAGACGTGAGAGGATCATAGCTCTCCATATTAGTATTTCTTTTATTGTAGAGCGACCCACAGCATAGTATAGGACAAATGTTTTCGGCTGTTATGAAGTAGAAAGATTATAGTGATTATAGAACTTTAGTTTGTTTTACGGCATATCAACCTCAATTGATTATTTAATGCCGACAACATTTTTTCTTGCTGGTAATATATATTTTTTTAATGTGTTGGTAATATATTTTTCAAAAATGTATTGCTGTTAATATTTTTTTACCAAGAATTTATTACTGATAATATTTTTTTCAAAAAATGTATTGCTGGTAATTTTTTTCCGACAATAGTATTGCTGGTATTAAAACATTTTGCTGCTTTCATAGTGTTTTTGACACCATTTTTGGTGGGTAGGGGAGTAACTACTTTTCCATAGCAGGGACCCTAACAGGTGCTACCACACCATGTCAGGGTGGACCTGGGAACACCAGCAATTAAGAGGTGGTTCCACAATCCTCAAAACCTTATGATCAAAGGCCTCGATATCGGTTGTAGTTTATCGTCTTACCCAGGACGCGGATCTAGATTATCGTCTTACCCAGGACGCGGATGTAGTTTATCGTCTTACACAGGATGAGGATGTAGTTTACACTTTATGAAATTAATCGCAGTACTATATTGGTAGCAACGTCTCATCATTTTACAATTGAAATGGTTAGATGCAACTGGAGGTTCTATGCTAATAGTTTCTTCTATCGCACTTTTCGCTTATGGAAATTAGATCTTCAACAATTTAAATGCAATGCCAATCGTTATCTACTGTCTTCTTAATTCTTCGTTTTTTATTGTCCTTTCTCATTAATAGTATATATTTCTCATATTCTCTAACACTGAGTACCCCCTTTGCATCCTAGTGGCATTTTTGCCAGTCTTCAGGTAAAATGATTATATATATATATATATATATATATATATATATATATATATATATATATATATATATATATATATATATATAAAACCCGTACGGTGGAGTAATGGATATCGGCTCGGATATAATCGAAAATCTAAATATTTTGATTGGTTTCGTTCGTTTCGTTTAGCGGCATATCAACACCCCTATGGGTTATTTAATGCCGAAATCTAAATATTTTGATTGGTTTGGTTTGGTTGATTTTTTTTAGAGGCATATCAACCTCTGTGGGTTATTTAATGCCGAAATCTAAATATTTTGATTGGTTTGGTTTGGTTGATTTTGTTTAGAGGCATATCAACCTCTGGGGGTTATTTAATGCCGAAATCTAAATATTTTGATTGGTTTGGTTTGGTTGATTTTGTTTAGAGGCATATCAACCTCTGTGGGTTATTTAATGCCGAAATCTAAATATTTTGATTGGTTTGGTTTGGTTGATTTTGTTTAGAAGCATATCAACCTCTGTGGGTTATTTAATGCCGAAATCTAAATATTTTGATTGGTTTGGGTTGGTTGATTTTGTTTAGAGGCATATCAACCTCTGTGGGTTATTTAATGCCGAAATCTAAATATTTTGATTGGTTTGGTTTGGTTGATTTTGTTTAGAGGCATATCAACCTCTGTGGGTTATTTAATGCCGAAATCTAAATATTTTGATTTGTTTGGGTTGGTTGATTTTGTTTAGAGGCATATCAACCTCTGTGGGTTATTTAATGCCGAAATCTAAATATTTTGATTGGTTTGGTTTGGTTGATTTTGTTTAGAGGCATATCAACCTCTGTGAGTTATTTAATGCCGAAATCTAAATATTTTGATTGGTTTGGGTTGGTTGATTCTGTTTAGAGGCATATCAACCTCTGTGGGTTATTTAATTCCGAAATCTAAATATTTTGATTGGTTTGGGTTGGTTGATTTTGTTTAGAGGCATATCAACCTCTGTGGGTTATTTAATGCCGAAATCTAAATATTTTGATTGGTTTGGTTTGGTTGATTTTGTTTAGAGGCATATCAACCTCTGTGGGTTATTTAATGCCGAAATCTAAATATTTTGATTGGTTTGGGGTGGTTGATTTTGTTTAGAGGCATATCAACCTCTGTGGGTTATTTAATTCCGAAATCTAAATATTTTGATTGGTTTGGGTTGGTTGATTTTGTTTAGAGGCATATCAACCTCTGTGGGTTATTTAATGCCGAAATCTAAATATTTTGATTGGTTTGGTTTGGTTGATTTTGTTTAGAGGCATATCAACCTCTGTGGGTTATTTAATGCCGAAATCTAAATATTTTGATTGGTTTGGGTTGGTTGATTTTGTTTAGAGGCATATCAACCTCTGTGGGTTATTTAATGCCGAAATCTAAATATTTTGATTGGTTTGGGTTGGTTGATTTTGTTTAGAGGCATATCAACCTCTGTGGGTTATTTAATGCCGAAATCTAAATATTTTGATTGGTTTGGTTTGGTTGATCTTGTTCAGCGGCATATCAACCTCTATGGGTTATTTAATGCCGAAATCTATATATTTTGATTGTTTTGGCATGGCTGATTTTGTTTAGAGGCATATCAACCTCTGTGGGTTATTTAATGCCGAAATCTAAATATTTTGATTGGCTTGGTTTGGTTGATTTTGTTTAGAGGCATATCAACCTCTGTGGGTTATTTAATGCCGAAATCTAAATATTTTGATTGGTTTGGCATGGCTGATTTTGTTTAGAGGCATATCAACCTCTGTGGGTTATTTAATGCCGAAATCTAAATATTTTGATTTGTTTGGTTTGATTGATCTTGTTCAGCGGCATATCAACCTCTATGGGTTATTTAATGCCGAAATCTAAAAATTTTGATTGGTTTGGGTTGGTTGATTTTGTTTAGAGGCATATAATAAATGGAAAATATATAAGAATGGAGTGATGGAAAACCGGAAGTTTAATTTTTACCACCTCGCTTTCAACCACAGACAAAAGGCATTGTTGGTCATTTGGCTATAAAATGCATTCTTGTTATTTTTTATATAAAAATATATTACTGATATTTTACTACAAAAATATATTTTTATACTTTCATAGTGTTTTGATTTTTGCTTGGTGCCATGTTTGATGGATGTCAGTTATCAGTTATCTCCTGCTAATTTTCCCTCTGAAAGTTCTCCACTGCCTTAATCGGGTATTGAACTCACACTCTTTGGGTCTGTCACTGGATCTAACCAACGCCTTTATCCACTGTGCCATGAGTCCTTGAGGAGATAGCAGGAGATAACTGATAACTGACATCCATCAAACATGGCACTTGGAACTAGAACAGTCTACCCCAGTGATCGAAATAAAGGGTTCAGTTCGAAATTCCAACCACCTGAAGAAGAACGGAGCGTACAACGGCTGAAACGTTGTGATACATATGGCGACAAAGATGAGGACAATAGTCCGCATAATGTAAATACTGTACATAATACCTCATCTCAGAAATATAGACAAACTTGATTGTAATACTAACACACTATTGGAAAAACGGAATACAGAGAATCGGTGCTCATAGGGCGCACAAAATGTCTCCAAACGAGCCTCTTCAGAACTGTTCTTCTCCTATGATGGTTGCCAACCGCAGCTAAAGAGACCTGTCTACCTTACTATTTAACAATATAGATAGTAGCATATGAAGAGATAAGGAAAGTAATAAACATGACAGAAACTTGAGATCTCTCTCTCTCTATCTATCTATCTATCTATCTATATATATATATATATATATATATATATACGTGTGTGTGTCTGTGTGACGGTGGCCTGACGATTGCGTCTAGTATGAAACAGCCTGTCTCTTCTAAGTGTTGACTTCAATGTTCATTTTATATTTACACATGCTCTATCTCTGACATTGAGCACTTTATCCCATAAATATAGCACACCTTAAGAGTATATTTCTTCATATATATATATAAAGACATTTTTATGTTTATACATTCTTTTTACAGATACAAATATTTAAGTAAATTCTCTGTTTATAATAAACAGTATTAACAACATTTACCGGCTTGAATGTCCGAGAAATTGTCATAGAAAATATTCGTCCTCCGACAGGAATCGAACCTGTAACCTATACGAAACCGTCATATAGCCTGTCGTGTTTTTACCAATTTCGCCACAGAGGAGCGTTTCGGTTAGCAAGGTCGATTTTACTGTATTTGAACTACAATTCAATGATAATTTCTCGGACATTCAGGCATTCAAGGCACGTTGGTGTAATGGATTGCGGTTCGGATTGAGGAATCGGAGAGCCACGTTCGAATTCCAGTCGAATCCATTACATTCGCTTACGTGCTAATACCCTTGGGAAAGGTGTGAATTCTTGTCTTCTCCCTCCAGATATGGGTAAATTGCATCGAGGAGTGGGTTCTATAGCCTTGGATGGCAACTGGCCTAGGAGAAGGACGCCTCTGAATTCAAAACCTATGGAGGGTCGTGTTTGGGGACATTGTGACTTTGTGACGGCCCTTTAAAATGTGTGGCTGGTCCTGCACGAAACCTTCAACACTATAATCAAATCTCATGTGCCGTTGGCGGGTTGTCGGTTTCCTGGGAACTGATCTGCCTGACCTTCATACGTCGAATCGACGGGAGAGTATATATATGTATATATCAGCATATAGATAGATAGCAACATGTGTTTGCATGACTAAAACATTTATAAGCCTTTCTATTCGCCATCAAGCGTAGCAGTAGAATACAAACGATTATTCACTTTCTCACACGAGACATTTCTCATTTTCAAGATAAATAGTTGCGCAAATACACTCGGCGACTGACCGTCACCAATCAGAGACGCCGGTGGATAGTTCATCGATTTTGTTAGGGAGCCAAATCCTATTTCTTTTCGCCATTTTGGGCGAGCGGCAAGGACATGATCCTGATTGGACAGAGATCAGCGTACATCGGAGCCATGATGTTTTCCACAGTACCGGTGTCAGGTAGCCCAAACAGAGGCCCGAAATTAATAGACTCATCGCAATTTTTACCCGGGTTAAAAGGTTTTGGCGTACCAAAGAGATGACAATGAAACTTTTGATCATGCCAGTCGCGAAATGCACTCTTCATAAGACACTGGGAAAAGCGTTACGTAACTATAAATCAGGTAACTGTAATTTAAATCCAATAACAGTAAACCAGAAATTGATTCTCTGTATGAATGTTCATTGCAATCACAGACACACTTTTAGACACACACAGACTTATGTGTATATATATATATATATATATATATATATAATGCGTATAATATATATATATATATATATATATATATATATATATATATATATATATATATGTGTGTGTGTGTGTGTGTGTGTGTGTGTGTGTGTGTGTGCATGTTTCATTAAAAACGACAGACAAGGTACTACGGTTAAGCTTTTTATTTAATTTTTCTTGTGTTCTACCAAGAGCTTTCTTTTCTGGACAAAGAGTGTAATCATGTACTTCTGTAACCGATGTAATTATTTATGAGTCCGGTTTGATCAGGAACACAGCGCCTTAAGGGGCATTTATCCAGACCTCTTACATTGCACTTATCTGATCACAGCTCCATTAGAACCCATTTAAACACACACACAAATTTACCAGACTTCATTAGGAACATACTAGTAGAAAACACAAATATATTAAGTGCATCCACCTGTAAAAAAAAGACTAAAAATAATGGAAGCTTTAATAATAGAAAAAACAGAAAGGCCAACTCTTAACAACATTAACTACGAACAAAGCCACAATGCGCTAACCGTATTCAGAAATTAAAAACATCCCTACTACACACTAAGACATACACATAATGCGCACACTCAAATCAAATCATCCTTTATAATCACTAAAAGTATAGCCGAAAGCGCTCGGAAACATAAAACATTTGGACAGTTCTTACACACCCTTTATCCAGAAAAGAAAGCTCTTGTCAGAACACAAGAAACATTAAATAAAACGCTTAACCGTAGTACCTTGTCTGTCGTTTTTAATGAAATATGCATAAACGAAGTATTGCTGCCTAAATATACAACTACATATATATATATATATATATATATATATATATATATATATACTATTAATTTTCTAATTTAAAAATATGGTTCCATCGCTACACATGAATTACCATGTTTCACAAACATAAACTAAAAACTTCAAATTGAATTGTAGAATTAAATTAAAATCCCTAGTCCTGTTTCATTTTTTAAGCGAAACTTGTATTAACTTATTTTGAAATTTACTGAGTTTGATAAGCACATACATTCTTAATATTAGCTGCTAAGTATACGGGAAAATTCAATCATTTTGACAAGGGATGGTAGGGTATTCATTTTCACTGACAACTATTGCATCAAAATAGGAGTTACTTACTCATATTCAAACAACTCCTTCAGAAAAAAAATCTTTATGTATACAATTACACATTTAACGGCAAACTAAAAGTGCCAAAAAGGTTTTTGTCATTGAAAAAAAAACAAAAACAGATAACATGCGAAAAACGGATGTCACCATTTGTTAAACGGGCACCCCTACCCTAACTTAACTTAAGTTCATTTCGAAAGTAACTCATATTTTCCCGTATTCCTATTTTACGACAAAGTTTAATATCTTCATCTTTTTCTATGTGGCATATCCCTTCTGGACGTGACGGTAAAGGCTCTTCACCATTTCCTATCCTTTGTAGCTCTTAGTAAATTTTGTCGTTTTGCTATCGGAAGTCTATACCTGTTCTGCCAAACATTTACAGGATCTCATTCTTCATGTTCTGTGTGTCGTGTACCTTCAGGAAGTGGTCGGTCATGGCTCTTCACCATTTCCTATAGATTATAGCTCTTAGTAAATTTTGATGTTTTGCTATCTCTCCTAATCTCTGTTCTGCCAAACATTTATACGATCTCATTCTTCGTCTTCTATGTGTTGCGTTCTTTCAGGGCGTGGGCGATCATGGCTCTCCAAAATTTCTGCCAACCATTTACACGATCTCATTATTCTGTGTCGTGTTACTTCAGGAATTGGACAATCATGGCTCTTCCCTATTTCCTATCCATTGTAGCTCTTAGTAAATATATTGTTCTTTTTTTTGCTATCTCTCAATCATTATTCTGCCAAGCATTTACACAATCTCATTCTGCTTCTCCTTCATTTTTTTCTCCCCCTACTCGTCAGTGTGTTTGACCATAGTAACACATTTTGTCCTAATCATTCTAACCTATTTGATGGTTTAGTTAGAAATCTCGGTTCGAAAGAAAAATCAGAAAAAAAAAGGGAAAATTGAATGTCTTTCGCTAGATGCGAAAGTGTCTCGTCAGTATTCTCATAATCTAGTTGGCCGAATCTTCTATAAATTGTCTGAACTTGGAATTGTTTTCGCCGTTTCTTTCTCCTGTTGTTCCTAATTTTATTGAAAGCATGTCTCCCAAGCCCACTATTTGGTGAGGGCGGAGGATTGGCCGTTGATCCCCCCACCACCAGG
>OZ010607.1:20885117-20975117 GCA_963932145.1 Acanthosepion lycidas
GGACAGCGGAGTGAATTCGGAAAGAGTTGGATAAGTCTAGTGGTGATTACGATGGTGTTTAGAGAGTTCACTAGTGATGACAACGTTACGCCTTCATTCATTTTCCCACAGTGCCTCATACTGAACACAGTGATCTACATCAATGTACCATTAGAGTAATCATCGTCTAATCACCAAAACCGATTGAACAGACTAACCGGTAATTATGACACAGAAAATATTACATAGCATCAGCGAAATGTGCCTTCCAGAAACTAAGCAATGTATTAAGAGATAGAAATATAATATGAATAACATGGAAAATGATATTTACAATAATAAAGATACAACTGGGATTTCTGAGATATATTAGGTTGGTGCAAAACTAATGTCGTTTTCTCACATATCTTACTATGTGAGAAAACGACATTGGTTTTGCACCAGCCTTATATTAGGTCGGTGCAAAAATAATATCGGTTTTTTACGTATTTTTTTTTTAGCGTCAAAAACCGACATTATTTTTGCACCAACCTACTATAATGATGTAGATGAGGCTGTAGAATGCGTAACTCACAAGATATACTGAAGTCGAATAAAGAAAAGCACAGTAGCCATAAACATTTAAGGAAACAAAGAAACTGGACGAGAGAACAAGGACAAAGAGGGATCGGAAGGATCCAAAAGTGAATTAGAACAACAAAAGCAAAGAAGTTGTAAACAGCTTTCATTTTCGTCCTGAAGATCAATCGAGAATCTGTTTTCACTCTGACAGAAACGACTTCGTGAAATGTACTTACGAAGTTTCAATGTGTGCATTGCGGCATGTTTCATTGGAAAAATACGAAAAAAGTAAATAATGATGGAATTATTCGTTTTGTTTTAATTAATTTACACAAGGGGGTTGATTAGAAGGATTAGCATAAGGAGATTAGTTAGGGATTAAAAATAATTTTTTTTTTTAAATGATCACGTTTCACTAATTAACCTTTAGAGCAATCAGGCGTCTAATCACCAATCTGATTCAACAGGCCAACCAGTAATTATGATCCAGACAATGTGCAAGAGGATCAGCGAACATGGAGAGGGGAGTTAACAGGAGATAACTGATAACTGACATCCATTAGACATGGCACGTGGAACTAGAACAGTCTACCCCAGTGAGCGAAATAAAGTGTTCAGTTCGACATCCAACCACCTGAAGAAGGCCAGAGCGTACAACGGCCGAAACGTTATAATAAATATGTCGACAAAGATGAGGATAATAGTCCGAATAATGTAAATAGTGTACATAATACTCCATCTTTGAAATATAAACAGTTAATTTCTTTTCTTTCACCATATAGACAGTTTTAGACCCACTGGAGTGACAGGGTGCAATCGATTTCTATTTTTCCTCAGATTAGGTCATTTGCAGTGGTTTGCAGTGATATGGATCTACTTTGGAGGTCAATTATGAAATTTGTTTGGCCTTGAAAAATTTTGCTCCATCCGTGACTGCATCAGATTTTCATAACATCCAGACACTATTGTCTAAAATGTCGATTAGTTGTCCTATGGCCATTGTCTGCGATGGACATTCCTCCAAGGAGGCGTGCAAAAATTATAACTCTTCACGAACACACTGACAAGCCTTACCAGTAAGCAAATCAAAGTACTATAAACTGGCTCGGAAACTCTACTGATTTAAATCCAATCGAGAATCCGTGGACAATCTGCATGGAACGACTTCGTGGAATGTACATACGAAGTTCCAATGTTTACACTGTGTCATGTTTCATTGGAAAAATACCAAGAAAAGTAAATAATGATGGAATTATTCGTTTTGTTTCAATTAATAGTGAAGGATTAAAAAAATCAAATAATACTAACGTTTCACTAATTTACCATTAGAGTAATCAAGCATCTAATCATCAAAGCTGATTAAACAGACCAACCAGTAATTTTCAGAATTACATCTGACTTTTCCAAGAATCTTATTCTATTTGCTGTATCTCTTCAGAACCTCTGCGTTCTTGGCTCTCCTCAATTTTCTATCCTTATTAGTTCTTAATAAATTCTGTCTTTTTGTTATTACTCATAAACCTTGTTCCGTCATCCATTTATTAAATCTCACTCTGTTAAGCGTTCTTGTCCTTCTTGTCTTCTGTCTTTCCTGTGAGATTTGCCAAGCCCTATTTCCTCATTATGAATCCTAGAAATTGCAACTCTCTCTTCCTAATGTCATTTATAAGTTACCTGTTTTTCCAATTTCTCTAAAACTTCGTCGTTACTCACATGTTAAGTGCCATCCTCAACATCCTCCTGTGGAACCATATTTATTCTGACTCAAGTATCCTCTTCATCTGTGATGAGATTGTCCAGCATTCATTACTATATAGGAAGACTGATATTACGTAACAGTTCAGTATTCTTTACTCTGTTTTTAACGAAATGTTTCTATTTCTTAATACTCTGTTTAGATGAGCACATTTCCCTATCCCAATACTCCTTACGATTTCAGTGTTGCGCTTTCGGGCCTCTATCGAATTCAGAAGATGCCTTGAAGGATATATCTATATAGATTTAGCACCGAATTGACAACTTCATTCCATTTACCCTCTCTGTGAAACCTGAAAATCCCCACTGATCGAGGATGCTCCCAGTTGGCTGAGAATCCTGGTTATTGACAATTGTAAATAGAAAAAAACAAACAAACAAAAATAAAAAAAACAGCATCTTAAATTTGTTCGCAAATTCAAACACTAAATCTTTTATTTTTTAATGTTTGCCATACCTAATAAATTCAATCAGGTATATGTATATATATATCAGGTATATATATATATAATTTAAAATGAAGTTCGCACTGTATAAAGTTACAGAATAAGAGGCACAGTTTATGCGGATATTTGGGGAAGATAATAGTTAAGCGTAAACTTTAACAGGTTAAGATTGTATTTATCAAGATTGATCCAGCTTAAGATTGTAGGGGACTGAAAATTCACCCGCCACTATCGAGGATGCACCCAGCTGACTAAAAATCGCAGTTATTGACAATTGTAAATAGAAAAAAAAACAGCATCTTAAATTTGTTCGCAAATCCTTTTAGTTTTAGAATGTTTGCCAAATTTGATAAATTCCATAAGTTTTCAGTGTTTTACGCGAAGCTAGAATCGCAGAATGACAACGGATTCCTCTTTTGGTTAATTACCATTCTCCAGAGATAGTGCCGCTGAAAGACAACCTCCTGTATTTTTACAGTGAAGTTCTCCTTGTATGATGGTAGAGAATTAGAGGCACAGTTTATGCAGATATTTGGGGAAGATAATAGTTAAGCCTAGACTTTAACAGGTTAAGATTGTAATGATCGGGAAGCAACATCTTGGGAGTCGGTTCCAGAAGGCTGTTGTTCGAGGAAAGAAGTTACTTGAGTGGGACTGACATCTCACCAGGAGAATACGAAAGCAATGAGGGTGGTTCCCTAAATTGTGCGTAGAATGTCGGGTCTTAGGCCGTGAATGTTAGAACTGGTGAACTAAGAAATGTAGCTCGTCTTGAGCACTTTCCGTGGAAATTGCGATAGAGCAAGTGAAAGGCTTGCGGCGATTCGTCTGTGAGAGAGGGTTTGTAGGGTGGAAATAATTTGTCTCACACAAGGATGTGGAGACAATTTTGGACGCGACCGGGTTTAGAAACTGAAACTCTTCTCTCCATATATGGCTACAGTAGTCCATCTCCGTACGGATCTGTCTCGCGTAAAAGTCTAAGGTTAGTGCAAAAATAATGACGTAATAATGTCGTTTTTTGACGTATTTTTAACGTCAAAAAACGACATTATTACGTCATTATTTTTGCACCAACTTAATAGAAGATAGTACGAAGAGTCAGGTACTTACTAGAGTGTCTACAAGGAGCCGACCATTTTTCCAGCATCTTTAGCAATGGATCGAGTTCCATTTGAGGTCTGGTTTGAGTTTAAGATCAATGCACGGGGCCTCCTTAAAGAAACATCGATTCATTCTGATTATTGATAGTTAAGGGTTCGATCATCGATGATGGAATGTAAGTAGTGCGGCTGTCGAGGCATTGAATGTAACCAGACAGTCCCTCCCAACCCCACTGAAATGTTAGATCTAAGTCAGAGGAGGGACCAGATACCAATCTCTGTTCATCTAGAGTTATGGAAGTGCACCCATATACCGTGGTATTATCAGTATATCATTCTCAAATGATCGAAGTATACTCTTAGGCAGATCATTTGTGTAAACTAAAAAGAAGTTTGATCCGAGAAGCGAACCCAGTTGAGGACGACTGCGTTGATTGCTAGGGCCCTAGAGTACTGGCAGTTCAGAAAGGACGTTATTCTTTACATACTTCTGGAGAACCAGATTTCTGTTGCATCAAGTATCTTCTTCAGGAGGAGATTGACTAGAATTGACTCCCATGAGGACTGGTATTACATAGTAGTTCTAACGAAGGGAATGCAACTGCTATATATTCGAGAACAATGATAAATATTAGACCCCCCAAAATAAAATATACTAATTTGATTACATTGAAAACACCCAAATAAATGAAATCTTTACAACAAAAGACAATAACGATGACGTTGGTTTAACAAAATGGCGACAGTATTCTATATATCTCGAGATTTTTTTAAGCGTTACACCCCAATCAAGGAGGGAAGCCACTGGCACGCAAGGGGTTACAGAGAGTTGGAGCGAGAGCAAATAGGACTGACAAAGGAAAGGATGAAGAGAAGGATAGGGGATAGATCAAGGCATCTGGAGACATCGATTGACATTACATTTGAATAGTTGGAGATTATAGCTATCAGGGAAATAGGAAGAGGGGAGGGAGTTCCACAGGCAAGAGGTGCGAGACATGAAGCTATTGAAGTAGAAGAAACGGTTACATTTAACAGTTTCGACAGTGAAAGAATGTGAGTGACATGCCAGCCTAGTAGAACACTTAATTTCATGATGTTTGGGAACCAGCGAAAGCAGCTCATCGGAGCAGTTACCATGAAAGTATTTGTAAAAAGACAGAGGGAGACGACGGCACGTCTGTGAGAGTGCGGCTGCAGACGAGATGCCAGATCAGGGCCAATTACGTTGAATATCCGTTTCTGGATCTTATCAAGAACCTTGAGACAAATAGTAGGGGTCCCAGGCCATATATGGTAGCAATACTCAATGCAAGGGCGAATTGTTGATTTGTAGATGTGAAGGATCGACTCTGGCGAGAAAAATTTCCTGGTGCGGCACAGGGAGCCAACTTCTTGACAAAATTCGAAGAGCCTGTAATTGATACTGATCTAACATATCAACTTCAGTCAATTTCTCACTGACGTTACTTGGCTTCCAGTTCTTTTGTCTAGAAATTGTTAAATAGTAATTGTTCTGATGCGCTAATCTCCTTCCTGTCTCGATTGTATCAATTCAACTGATTGACAACTACGTCTCAGCGCTTTATTCTTGAACGAATTAGATGCGACCGTTTTTTCTATTTTACTAATAGCTTTACCAGCAAGTGTCGCCTAAAATTTAAATGCAGCGTCAATCGTTTTGATGTCGAAAGACGACCTACCTTCGCTACATTATCTGGGAAACATTTTGACAGAAGACGGTAAGTGCGCTGAGATCCGTAGACGTATTGTGATGGCCAAGGACGCATTCCAAAAACTGGGCAGAGTTTTTGCGGGACAGGAGGATTTCTTTGATAACAAAGAAAAGAATACTGAGCTCTTACGTGACATCTGTCCTCCTTTATGGCAGCGAATGTTGGACGATTTCCTCAAAGATGAAGAAGGGACTCGAGGCGACAGAGATGTGGTTCTACAGGAGGATGCTAAGGATATCATGGGCCGAGCGTGTGAGCAACGATGTGATCTTAGAGAAGATGGAAACAAGGAGGAGACTTATACTTAACTTATATTTGTTGCGCGCTGCAAGAGATGGGGGGGGGACCATAATCGCCTACGTCCTGAAAGGACATAGAACATAAAAAGAAAGAAGAAAACTCTTCCATTCACTTTGCGGGGAACGTCCCCTTTATAGGAACAGGTGTTTCAAAGTGAGTGGCAAAATGTGTCGTACGCATTGCCGCACTGACTACAGTGTTCTTTACTATAGTATTATTAATCCTTGTAATTAAAGCCACCCTGTTGGCTGGAGCTTCAGAATACGGTCACTGCACCTCTACGAAGAGGTAAGCCCCCCGCCCAAATGAGGCATCCTGGGCAACACGATAAACTACATCCAACAGCAAGGACTCCGATCACGAGGTGTTGAGAAGCGTGGAACTACCTCTTAATTGCTGGTGTTCCCCGCTCCATCATCACACGGTGTGGTACCATATCTGACCCCGCCAAACTAAGGTCAAAACACTATGAAAGTGTAAAAATAGTTTTAAATAAAAGAAATACATTTTTGTAATAAAAAAACATCTTGTCACTGTTCACACACCATGTTTAACGAGGAAGATTTGTGGGCAAATTTGCGCTTAGTTAACTAACACGTTTATGTCGTCCTGGTGCACTGGGGCGATAAAAACGGAAATCTCAAACAGAACAGAACGAAATTCAATTGCTGTAGACGCTCAATGTCTTCCGAATATTTCCCGCTGCAATAACGAAATGTTTTTTATTGTTATTTTCCCTTTTCTTTCCCCACTATTAACTATGGCATAAATTATCTTCAGGAATTTAAAAAAAAAATACTGTATTTATACAGATCTTCATATAGTTTTTGTTCTATTTTTTTTTTTTAGTTTCCGCATGAGGTTAAATTTGTCGTTAAAATAGCTTGGATGTTTTCTTTTCTGTTTTATACTAATAGTCATCTAATGAGTATAAATTTTGTATCGCTTTATAGCCATTTTCTGACATTGTTTATAAATCTCTTGAGTTTTGAAACTCCATATTATTTTTTTCTTCCTTTCTTCAACCATACTGAACAGAAATTAAACACATTAGAGTACTGGCCGTTATTAAGAGCTATGAAATACAGGAGTCTGTGGAGAGCCATGATCACCTACGTCCCTAAGGAAAACAGTACATAAAGAAGAAGCACTGTCATAACAATATATATATATATATATATATATATATATATATATATATATATTACTTTCTATATTGAGTTGAGTTTTTGTCATTTTTTAGACGGCATATTAATTTTTTTTGTAGTAATTTTATTTTTACTTTTCTTCGACAATATTGAACGGAAATTAAACACATTATAGTACTGGCTCTTATTAAGAGCTATGAAAGACATGGTGGAGAGCCACGATCACCTACGTCCTGAAGGGAAACATTACATAATGAAGAATCACCGTCATAGCAATATATATATATATATATATATATATATATATATATATATATATATATATATATATACAGTTTTATAAACAAGGAATTTATTGATTTTAATTTTATTAATTTCTAAGGCCTTTTCAACCAACATCTCATCAGGAGACAATCGTTGGATCATTAATTAACGAAAAGAACAGTAACGAAAATAAAGAGCAAAAATAGGAGGAAACACGCTAAAATAACAAACGAGTGTATATACTTGTAACGAGGGGAGGGGAAATAACGTGTACATAAATTAGTGAGGGACAGTTAAAATAAAATATCCACCAACAGATTAAGGGACTTTACAAATTCTTTCTGCCAGCAGAGAGAAGGTTTCCTTAATCCTATACAGACTGATTCCAAAATCTTCAAATGATTGTTGGAACCAGCCAATATTTATCGATCCACCCACGAGGATAAATGTGGCACAAGGCCGGTTTAATGTGGGTATCTCCGAGCCCGTAGGCTCGGCAAAAATATAGCCTTTTGGAACCTGCCTAGACGGGTTCAGGCCCTGTCAACCTCCCCGGACGAAACCTTGCCCTTCGGCAAAGCCTCGTCCGGGTTCCTCTCTGCTAATGCAGAGAGTTCGACAGATGCCGATTGTCGGAATCAGCCGTATGAATGATTTTAAATCACTCTTTTGTATACGACTTGGCACAGGCTATATTCTCAACTAAGTGTTGAGCAATAGCCGATTCCATATTTATGGGGGGAACATAACACATTTTAGTGTAACTAAATTTTACTTAATTAAGCAAGTTAGCAAGTTGGTTTCTGGTTGTTTTCCATCTGTTGCTTTACGTTGCATTTTTCGAACAAGGTCTGCGTTTCCGTCGTTTCGCAAGGATGAATTGCCCTACATCAAATTTGATAATTTAATCAATTTAATAGATGAGTTTAATTGCCAGTGTGTTGCTGGTTATGTGGGGCGTACAACCTTGCATTTGGAAACTAGGATCAATCAGCATGTACCTTCCAAAATACGACTTGGTAAGATAGATAAAATATGCTATCTCACCCCCATTAATATGGAATCGGCTATTGCTCAACACTTAGTTGAGAATATATTTCTATCAGTTCAATTTTCCATCATTAAACATCACAGAAGAACGAAAAATACTCCATAACTAGTTGATCACCAGTCAATCGATTACTAATTCGATTCTCGACTAAATTGACTAATTAAAATGGCGCGAAAATACAGCTGTAAAATCAACCACAATCGATTCATATTGTAATTACATCGTCATAAAGAAATCAATCATGTTTAAGTCATTTCAGAATTGCATTGTATATATTTTCTGCATGAAGAATCTAAGAATTTTTATTCATATTAGTAAGGTTATTATGACATGTAGAAAATATTTCTGTGTTTTAAATCATTAGACATGAAAGTATCTTTTGTGACGTATGGAGGCCGTTACTTATCTCTATATAAAAACAGAGGAGGTCTGTGTGTCTGTGTGATATCTTTTCACTCGATATCCATCCAACCGATGGCGCGTACATTGTACAATGTAAGAGATAGGTTCTTAGCGTGAACAATCGATAATTTGTAAAAATCAATTATCGATAAAGCTGATCTAATATCGATAAATTCAACTTTTTCCTCCGATTTCTTTCAAACTCGGTATGTAGGTTACGAGCTCAACTATACCTCATTTTAGGTCTACGCTATTGCGTCTGGCGAAAACCCGCGAAAAACGAAAAATCAAGAAATCAACAGAAATTGATTTCAATACAAATTTTAAACTAAAAACAACCTCAATTTTCAAGCAATCTGATACAAACTTCACTCAATAAGTTGATCGTTTAACAGTCATTTAATATGATAATTAAGTCCACCCATATAGTGAAAACCGGCGTAAATAGCGAAAAATGGCGATTTTTACTGTTTTCTTTTTTGTTGATCTTTCAAGCAAGTTTCATCGACCTTAAGAAGTCCTTTATAAATGTATCCTCTTTTACATCCCTGGTAGCACATTGAAAAAATTGAATTTCAAAAACTCCAAAATAATTGTGGTCTGGAGTGGTTTTCATGTTGCCTGTTTTACTGGTACCGACAAATTTCGCAGGTACTTTGTTAAGATAATTCAATTTAAATAATAATAATAATAATAACAACAATAATAATAATAAACCTAGATAAAAGTGATTATATTTCTTAAAAATGTATTTGATATATATATATATATATATATATATATATATATATATATATGTGTTGTTATGGGGTCCAGCCCTTTTTCATACAAGTGCACTCGACCAGTGTGTACTTGTACTGCAGCCGGTGAATACCCGGAAAAGATACACTGACACAGTGAGAGAGTGAGGTAACCGCTTTGTAGGAGTCACAGGTGCGAGCACGAAGACTCAGAAGGAAGTCCTACTTCGATACTGAATATCCCAGACTGTATATATATTATTATTGCTACTAACCGCATTTCTGAATCTACTAACCGTATTACCAATTGTATTATTACGTCAACACATTTATTTGCTATATTTCCTTCCTGCGTTTGTCATTCATTTGAGACGAGATTTCATGTCGAAATCTACAACATATATATATATATATATATATATATATATATATATATATATATATATATATATATTAATTTTCTCATTACCGAAAATTATATTTTAAATTAATGATATTTTAATTTTAAAGACATTTTATTAAGTTATTATGCCATTCAAAATTGACGGGTAGGTTAATGGTATCATTTCCTTTCATTGCTGTTTCAAAGTTGTTTTTTTTTTGTTTTTTGTTTTTTTAATCTGTTTTCTGTTAACGGTGTCCCTGTTGAATTACAAAGTCGTCTCCTCCTTGTAGCAGTCATTGAAGTAAATCGCTGAAAGATACAAGACATACTATTGATAGCAAGAAAAACGAAGCAGAATCCAATAATAATAATAATAATAATAATTGTAGTAATAGTAATAATGATAATAATATTATATTTCTATATATGTATATGCATGTGCACTTTATACAATTTCTCATGCGATTTATTAACATTAATAAAATCATAACCTGACAGAATTAAGAACATTATAAAAAATGCATAACACTAGTTGACAATATCGAAAAAAAATAGGTTAATTATTTATTACAAAAAATTTAAAACCTCTAACCATATAGTTAAAAATAATAATTCACCTCATAGAACAAAATTAAATAGGGCAAATGTAATTTATGAATTTAAATGCCCATTAAGGGATTGTATTCCTGATCAATCAAAATTCGTAAATAATTATATAGGCCACACTACAGCATGTTTGTCACGAAGGCTCACTCAACACCTATCTGACCATAGCTCAGATAGGTCTCATTTTGATATTCATGGAGGCCTACCAGACACTATACATAACATACATATAATAGCATCATCTACATGCTAAAAGGCTAAAAATAATGGAAGCCTTAATAATAAAAAAAAACAAAAAAACAACACTTAATAATATTAACTTTGAACATGGACACGGTATCTTGACCGTGTTTTGAAAAAATTTTTGTAAAACATATATACAACAAAATATTCCTCATTTAAAAGTTAAAATATTTAATCCTTGAAAATAGCTAAATGTATTGCTGAAAGCGCTCGAATAAAAAGAATACCCAGACATTTTTGATATAATTTATCATCCGAAAAGAAAAAAAAAATTAGATCGCATGAGAAATTGTATAAAAAACTAAATAAAAGCCCCTTGTCTGTTGTATTCAATTAAATGTGCATGAAAGAAGGATTGATGACTAAATACACAAATGTGTGTGCGTGTATATATATAAATTACGAAAAACTTGGTAATCCGTATGGGAAGTCCCAAGGGGGATGAAATCCTGACACCTCAATTTAAATTCAGAGATAATAATTTAAAGAAAAACAGACCACTTTAAGGCTTCATTGTAATAGTTTATTTCACCTGAGACCTTTTAAAGTACCCTGGATCCTCAGACATCACTTCCAAAAGGTGAAACGAAAAATGAAATGAAAATTTACACTTTTGACGGGTAGTATTAAGTTTATGTAATTTAACAGAGGGGGTAGCGATATATATATATATATATATAGTGATAAATAAAAAGACAAATTACATTTAGGATTAATAATATTTTAATTTTAGAGACACCTTACTAAGTTATAGTATGTGTTGGGATTACCTAAAATGTAATCGGTTCCTATTAGTTTTATTCATTTTTTAGTCAAATCTTGATATTTTTACCTGTCGGGTAGAATATTGGACAGTTTAGACTCTTATTACTGACTAGCAGCATGGCCCGGCGTTGCCCGTGCTTGATTCAAAAATCGTACAACTCATACAGCAATCGCTATCACTTGACTTAAAATATTTTTGCCCTTCCTTGCCTTTAAAAGAGTGCTCTTTGCCGTGCTGATGTTGCTACATGCCTTACTTCTTGCCTATCACACACTGCGAATTTTTTATAAGCTCTATACTAAACATTAAATCTGTTACGAAAAAAGAACTAAACAAAATGAACACAAAACGACCAGCTTTAAAAAAGGATTCGTAACTGGAAAAACCGAATGAAAAAAGAATGTTAACAACAAATACTTTTTCACACCCAACCCAGTTCTGCGGAATCAAAATCAACGTTGAGTTTAAGCAAGCGAATGAGCCAATTGGAGTAAAGGACCATGCAGATTTAAATATTTCCCACCTGTGATGAATGCAGCTATCGATTTTTTTGAATGCTAGCATGCTAGTTAACATTCGTGTCAGTCAGCTGTTGGCACTCACGCTGGCCAATAGAATCTTCCTGCCTATTCGTGGCAGCCAGCTATAGGCTCTCCCTCTGGCCAGTAGAAAATGGCCGCAAACTACATGAAAACTGCCGTAGAAGGATGAAAAAAATCGATTATTTTCACTCTCGATGGGAGTTGGGAAATGCAAGGTCGGTCTTCCCTCTAACTTGAAGCATGTGCATGTAAATTTTGGTGCAAATCCGTCGAAAATTTCGGCCGTGCATTCGTTACACACACACACACACACACACACAGACACACACACACACACACACACACACATACATCCTGCATTTTATAGATAGAGATTACTGACTAGGGTCCCTGAAACTTCAAGTTATTATACATTTCAGTTCATTTCAACACTGAAGAAAAAATGAAGGGAAAAGAAGAAATTTTGTTTGAAAGAAATTGAAATAAAATACTTACTATCTAAAGAACTTGTATTTTTAAACCTGATCAACTTAAAAGTATTTTTAATATGCCAAGAAATATTTTTAAATCATATTCACTTAATTTTTTTTTTTGAATACGGCAATTTTTTTTTCTTTTTTGGTTTAATATTTAAAATATTGTTTGTTTAATGAAAACTGAAATCACGTAATCACAGAGAGATGGAAAGAGAGACGTGGAGAAAAACTTAAATCATTTTGCGCCCGACAGCCGGCATATGCACGTTTCGCCCCCAGCTATGGGTAAATAGCAGGACAGACCGGGTTCTATAGCTTTGGGTGGCATCTGGTCTACCGCAGGATGAAAAGCAACCTACTGCGGGGAAAAATCTGCCTCGTCAGTCATGTATCGAAAGATGCATGATTGCCTAAGCGTGTATCACGCATGGCACATAACTGACTGGCTGATAGATAGATAGATAGATAGATAGATAGATAGGAAGAAGAAAGTGAAACAAAGAGGAATGCAATAGTAGCAGTGATGGCAGTGAGTGCAATGGTGGTGATTTCTCGATCATTTGTGAATGTTCTTTTGTTATTTATTTATTAGTAATTTTTATACAATATTTATTTTATATAGTATAAAATACAAAGACTTATAATAAATATTTCATTAAATATTATTAATAACTATATATAAATTGTATTTATGGGTAAAATACATTTGCGTAATAAAAAAATCAAGAAGATTTGAATATAGCTTCATGCTAATGAATATAAGTGTCATGGGTCCTTACCTATAAATACAGAATCAACTCTTCCTACCTCTATGTATACTACGCCTCTCAATAGAGAAGGTCGAATCAAGCCGAGCTTCTCGGCTTGACGGTCGAACTCTCTGCCTCTGAGCAGAGAGGAACCCGGACGAGGCTCCGCCGAAGGGCAGAGTCTCGTTCGGGGAGGTTGACCAACCCGATCCCGTTTATACGGGTTCTACTGGCATTTTTTTTTTTTGGCCGAACCTACGGGCTCGGAAAGCCCACGTTAAACTCGGCCTTGTGCCACATGCAACCCTCGTGGGGGGTGGCTAGATACCGAATCAAGCCGAGCTACGGGCTCGGGAAACCCACGTTGACCAACCCGATTCTGTTTCGTGGGAGGGGGGTAGATACCGAATCGAGTCGAGCCGATAGTAGTTCACTCTAAAGCAGACTGACAGTCATACTAACACCATACACTTCTTTTATTATTATTTTGTGTAATATACCTTCGTTATTTCTATTCTTGTTCTTCCTAACCTGGATCATAACACTAAGAAAGAAAAAGTCAAAAAAAATTCCGTTGAAAATTGAAAATTGTCGGAATCTGCTGAAGCACATCATTTCTCTTTGGGATCTAAACGTTTATAAAGGAAGATTTTGACATTGTTGTTCATAATAGTAATAGTTAAAAGGAAAATAAATGAACATGATAGCGCGCTATGGAAAGTATATGGTCTGGCGCCCACGAACAAGCTCCCACGTAGGGGTAAATATGTAACTTACTCTTTTTGAGTAGGTACACATCTACTTATCATCTCTCAGTTGCGTCTCTGTCCCTGGACAGAGTGCGCACAGGGGGTTCTCTGTCAAAGGACAGATGGGCAACTGAGAAAATTATACTGAAGAGGTGCCCAGCCCTGGGAAACAGCTGCCCGAGGCCACGCCCTCCCATTGCACCAGAGGGAGAGATCGGTGCTCACACCGAGGCCAGCGCAACCGACGGTTGCGGGGGTTGAGGGGAATTTTTCTTCCTGTCCCGGGTGTACGCGCTCGGGTCCCCACCTAAAAATAGATCTTGTATCACACCTCGTCCTAGTGGGTGGACAGAGTAAATACCGTATGGGTAAATACGAACTAACCATAATGCTGACACAACGAAGAATATTGATAAACTACATCGGTCGTCACACAGGTCAATCAGGACGGCGATCACCAGTGAGGATCCAGACTGGGATCGAAAAGTCTGCATCTGAAACGAGAACTAGAGGAAAACCACGCCGAGAACAGTCCTCACAGGGACCCTATATATTCATTAAAGGAAAATCTCATGAAAAGAACAATTAATAAATGTTCTAGAGAATAGTATATTGAAATAATGATCGTCTTTTCCACTGCTACGATAAATCTGACAAACACAACAACGACCAAAGCTGACTGGCGCGAAAAATACCCCAAAACAGACCAAACATTGATGCCAACAAACGAGCCAATGTCAGCCGTGACATTATAAGAAATAAAAAAGAATACATGAAATAGAATTCGGAAGCATCCGCGAAAACATCATAAATAGATTAAACGTCAAAATCAAGGGGTTAAATGCCAGCATTCCAGAGAAGACACAGGCGGAGGAACAAATAGAAACCAGTTGCAATAATCCCTCCGAGGTCCACATGCAAATAGAAGATGATACTGACGAATATGATAAAAAATATAGATGATAAAATGGGACAATGTAAAGGAAATATGTCTTTCAAGGAAAGGTAGACAATTCCAAAAGTAAGAAAAACTGTCAAATGAAAGAAACCACCAACATCGTTAACCAAATAATTAGAAAAATAAGAGACGAAATGGAAAGAGCGATGAAACTGGCAGAAATTAATCATCTTATATACGCAGCCTCGGAAGTAATACTGACCAAAGTTAAAGAGATGATGAAACAACAAATTTAAGCGAAGGCACAGGGAATCAGACGTTATGAAAAAAGAAACAGATTCTTCTGGCAAAACAAGATCTTCAAAAAAGATGCCAAAAAATAATATCGATTCTTGGAAGAAAAAATAGAGATAAATGACCCACCTAATATCCAGGAATTCTAGGAGTTCTGGTGTAAGTTGTGGGAAAACAGTAAAATGCAGAATGAAAGTGCGACATGGATCAAGCAACAAAAGGGACAACAAACATAGATAGAGTGTCAAAAATGAACGTATATCAATATTACTGAAACAATAGCTGCTATCTGCAAAACCAAAATCTAGAAAACACCAGGAATGAACCGAACAGCCATTTTTTTTTATAACAAAACCTATTTAGCACACACTAAGACATCGCACGGACTTACAATGATATAATCATAAACTCAGAAACATGCTTAAAATGGCTCAACTGATTGGAGAGAAAAATACCTATTCTCAAAAAGAGGAAAAAACGCAGAACCCGAATAACTATAGACCCATCACCTGCGTACCAACAATGTACAAGATCCTTATTTCTATCTAATCGAGAGGATATACAACACCCTTGAGAAAAACAATTTACTTACAGCAGAACAGAAGTAATGTAAAAGAGGAAGTTACGGGAGCAAGGACCAACTAATTATAAAGAGAACAATATTGGAAGAGGTAAAAACAAAGAAAAGAAACTTATCAACAGCATGGATCGACTACAGAAAGGCGTTCGATAGTGTTCCATAACGCTCAAATTCATAACAGAAATCATGGAAAACTAGAAGACTACACTAAATCTAAAACATAAAACGGTTCAATAATATTGAGACCAATCAGTACCAAAAGAGGGATCTTCTAAGGAGATTCATTATTGCCACCACTCTTCTGTCTTGCATTGTCGCCACTCAGCTGCCTACTCAACAACAGTAGCCAGGGATACAAAATACAGAATGGCAAACTGAAAAACGTATTGTTTATTGATGATGTTAAAACGTTTGCCAAGGATGATAACCAGCAGAAGAACCTATTCACGACTGACAAAACCTTCAGCGAAAATATTATGATGGAGTTTGGAATCGACAAATGTGCCAAAACCAGCTTCAAAACTAACGAAAACTACGGATTCAGACTTTTGATATCAATAAACAAAATTATATAATATTATATAAAAGATTTACTTGTTTCGGGGATAGGTGAATATTGGTTATTTATATTGGAAATCTATAAACATTTACTTGGTTCAAGATACGTAAATATTAGTCGTTTATATTTCAGTCTATAAAAGATTTACTTATTTCGGGGATTTGTTTATAATAAGAATCTATTCAATCGGTAGACTCATAACGATTGAAAACAATGTTTTTGTTTGAGTTTGGGTTTGACCAATTCGTAAAAAAAAAAAAAAAAAAAAAACTAATTAAGACATGCGTGTCCGTCAACCTTAAACAATAATCTTTGTCAATTTTATTTTTCAGTTTTTATGATGGTCGATACTTGATCTATCTCTTACTGTTACATCCCCGGGCGACGCCGGATTCTACTGCTAGTCGTTTATATTTCAGTCTATAAAAGATTTACTTATTTCGGGGATAGGTAAATATTGGTTATTTGTATTGGAGTCTATAAACATTTACTTGGTTCAAGATACGTAAATAATAATCGTTTATATTTCAGTCTATAAAAGATTTACTTGTTTCGGGGACAGGTAACTAAGCCAAGATGGTACATACAAATACTTAGGAATTAATAAAAAAGATGGAATACAACATTCAAATCCGAAAAGAAATATAGAAAGAAAATTAAGATTATCAATATACCAGCTATATCCGTAGTAATATGCAACTTCAACATTATTAAATGGAAGTTGAATGACATTAAAAGATTGGATACCAAGACCAGAAATGAGATGTTGATGTACCTCCCGAAATCAAATGTTGATAGGTTGTATTTACCAAGAGCTTAAGGAGGTCGAGGTCTAATCAAACTTGAATCAACTCTAAAATTTACAACAATCTGGATGACTTCCTCACAAAAACCAGTGACCTATCCTACGAATATTAAAACCCCAATTCCGCAGAATCAACAAAGAAACTTCAATCTTCAGGAAACAGCTTAATATATCGGAAATCCTAACAACAAAAAACGAAGCGAATACTATCTATGCCAAAGGAATAAAACAGAAAGCAAAACAACTTGGCCAAATGAAATTACAACTATAGCAAATACGAACGAAAGAAGCAGATGTGGACAAACAGAAAACACATCAGGGGCTGAGGAGCACCGTGCTGAAAGCTGAGACAGAAGGCCTAATCATTGCAGCTCAGGACCAAAACCTGGAAACCAGATATTATCACTGTCACATAATCGAGGAAAGAAAAAAAACCGAAATGCAGGATTTGCGGAAAATATGATGATACTGTCGACCACACTATCTTAGGATGTAGGGAACTGGCAAAAAAAAAAAAAAAAATGAATATACCCACAGACATAACACGGTAGCAACATATGTGCACAAGTAGATAAGCAAGAAGCACAAAATCGAAACGACTGAGAGAGGGTATGACCACCAACCAGACACAGTTACCCAAAATAATAATGTAACTATCCTCTGAGACATGCCAATTCAAACTGATAAGGAATAAAAGCCAACAGACCCCATATATTATGATAAAAACAAGAAATTCAGGAAGTGTATGCTTATTGACATAGTAGTACCATCTAACACAAACACCTCTATAAAAATTATCGAGAATTCTCCAAATACAAGGACCTGGAGATCGAGATTAACAGGATGTGGGGAATGAAGACTGAGATTGTACCAATAGTAACTGGAACTCTGAGCCTCTTGAGAAAAGAAATGAACAAATTTACTAAGAATGCCCGAGGTAACATCGACATAAAAGTTACCCAGAAAATCTCCCTACTAGAAACATCCCATATACTAAGAAAACTGCTATTAATTAAATGACAATTCTCCTATAGGGCCTAAGAACCACATTTTGAACCCGGCTCTACAGGATAAAGAGCAGGAAGCATAACGTACAAACAATAATAATAATAATAATAATAATAATAATAATAATAATGTGGGGAATGAAGACTCAGGTAACATTAATATACAAGTTGCCCAAAAGATCGCCCTACTAGGAACATCCCAGATACTAAGAAAAGTGTTATTAATTCAGTGATAAGTTTTCAATAGGGCCTAAGGACCATAGTTTTGATCCGGCTCTACAGAATACAAAACAGGAAACATTACAGACAAACAATAATAATAATACTTTATTTTTTACAAAATTGACCAATGGAAAATGTTATGAAGCTATGTCTGACCTTAGGTCTCTGGTTCTGATCCGGAAGGAAATGTGTATACAACAAAAATCAAAAGAAATAATAATAATAATAATAATAATAATAATAATAATAATAATAATAATAATAATAATAATAATAATACCTTCCTGAATTATATTTTAACTTGACTGTTTCATCCTTAAATATACGCGTAATGTTAGATTTTTTATTTTTACGAAAGTGATCAGTGCAAAATGTCATGAAGCCATTTTTGACATTAGGTAACCTGAAATAAATGTTTATACAACAGAAACCAAAGGAAATATTATTATTATTATTAATAATAATAATAATAATAATAATAATAATAATAATCTGTGCTGAGAAAACGTGATGTCATTGAAAAATGGACTTGATTTTCAGATTCGGCGTGAAAAGAAATAGCCCAGAAGCATATGTCCATTGTCCAACAACATTTAAATCGAACAAATGTCGACCGGTTAAGATAGATCTTATCGGGATGTTAATGGTTATCTTTCCCAGAGAAAGTATCTCTGGGATAAAGGAAATAAAACAGTCATTGATCACATGACAATTCCTAAGAATGCAATAACTGAATAACCCATAAAATTCTGATTATGTATGAACAGACTTCATCTTTCCCAAGCTATGGGTTAATCAGTAAGAATTGTATCAACACATCCTTATTATCTCCTCCAAAACATTCTTATAATGTAAACAAAAATTTTCTGGCTTTAAATAACCTGCAAAGAATTGATATGCCGTAGAATAAGCAATGAATCATTCATTTTACCATTAACACTATCTTTTTGTCGATCCTCGAATGTTTAAGAATTAATCTCTTACGCTTGGGCTTAACACTGATTAAAGTTGTGAAAAGATTGCGCTGTAGTTTTGATCTGAGCTGAGAAACTTTCTCGATTATTGTTTAAAAGTTCAATGCCTTAATTGTTTTAATGATATTAAAGGTTTGCTTATTGTGCCAGATGTTTTCAAACTTAGGCATAAGAACACACAATTATTATTATTATATTAATATTTTTCCGCGTCTCGTTTTATTACGACTTCTCGAATTGTTTAATCCTATTACAGAGGTGGCGATGTTTAGCTTGTTGTTTATAGGCATATAAGCTATCTATTGAATTTCCTGAGTAGCATTTTTTTTAAAGTTTCGTCACGCTTAATATCATGAAAGCAACGTGTAAAGGAAAGTTTTCACAGAGTTTTTGATGCTCGTCGAAGAAATAGTAACATTTGGCGAAATTGCCAAATAACGTATGGAGTTTATTTGCGGATTTCCAACAAGATAAATAAATATCGTCATTTAATCTTTATTATCTCAAAAAATTCTAACAAACTAAAAATATGTGTTGGCTTTAAATAACCTGCGAAAGTGATTGATAAACCGTAGAAAACGAATCAATTTCTCTAGAATTAGCCTTTTATTCGGATTCCCGATCATTCAACTTTTAAACAATTTAACGCTTAACGTAATTTACGGAAAACCGAGACAAATCTCTGTTAAGCTCAAACAAAAGCTATTGCAGTTTTCCGGCCAAAGTCCCAGAGGGGACGGCGAGGTCATCTTATCCTTACTCCTTCGGCATCCATTTGCAGGGTCTTCTCGCGAAAGTTGCCCTACCCAGAAACCATGACTCGGTTTTCAGGTATGGATATTGGAGAGCTTGGGAGAGCAATGCAAGACCGAGCAGTGTGGAAAGGGATTATTACTGTAATTCCGACCAACCACAGGGAGGTTGAAGGATGATGTTGAAAAAGTTTTAATATTTTGCAGCTTTGATCTGAGAAACCAATGCTGTCAAAATATGTAACAATAAGCAATGTAAGGCCAGTCATTTGCTAGTTTTTTTTTTCTAAGTCCCACCAACCAGTTTTTATAACTTGCAGAAATGAATATGCAATTTTATTTTGCTAGACACTCACAGTATGGTTAAAAGTTTAAGGGGTACGTTGTCTTTTTCTTGTGGCGCGTGCTGGCGAAAAAGAAACAGCATTTTTAATTTTTAACTCTAGGCAAAACAAAATTCATCTTTGTGTTGAGGGGTCCACCCCTTTTTACACAAATGGACTCACCCAGTATATACATATACTACGGCTACGGGAAGACCCACGAGTAAAACGAGAGCAAGACCGGAAGAGTCGAGTCCAGAGTGACAGAGTAAAAGGTTGTAGATAACCGGAAGAGTGAGGGTGTGGTAACAGCATTGTAGGAGTCACAGTGAGCGAGCACGTAGACTCGGTAAGAAGTCATAGAGCGATACTTCAATACCAAAGACTGTATATATATTTTGCTACTAACCCGTATTTCTGGAACTACTAACCTGCATTACAAGTTTGTATTATTACGTTAATATATTTATTTTCATATATTCATTCCTGGCGTTTCTTGGTACCGGATTTCAACCCGGACTCCACAACAATTTGTTACAACGATAACTTTTCAGTCTCCCAATTCTAAAATCAGCCTCCCAATTCGTAATCAATTACTCCGACATAGAACGACGAATATAGTGACTAATTTTGAAAGGGCTCGTGGATTTTGAGTAGGTTTTAAAGTTGTTTTCAAGATCTGCAAAGAACTGGTTCATAGCAAAAAGCTTGAGGATAAAAAAACTAAAAACAAGCGTAATGTATTTTAAGCGTTTTAGAACTGTCATAGGAGACGAAAAAATGATATTGAATATCGGGGTAGACAAATATCGCAGAAGATTACTTTTCGAGTTGTGGGAAAATTATTATTTCTTGTCATGTAAATATTTCCTTGTTTTATTTAGAATAACGCGGTTAGCGGACGATTTTTTTAAAAGAACGAGTGGCATTTCTTAAAACGGGAAATATATCTATTAAATTTTCTGAGTGACATTTTTCTTGAAAGTTTACGAAAGCCTAGTGTCATGAAAGAAAATTGTAATTAAAATTTTTCACAGAGACTTTGGATACTCATCGAAAAGGCAGCGATATTTGTCGACATTAACAAATGACATATGAAGCTTACTTGCTATATACAAGATAAATATCGTCACATCTGTAACAGGATTAAACAATTTGAGAATTTGTAAGAAAATGGATCGACAGAAAGACGTCATTAAAAATATTGATCTATATGAATAAATACAAATGTCACTATGACGATGTGTCAAACTTTCAACAATAAGCCGTACCCCAAAATTTCGTACCATTTTAGAATCAGGCGAACTTGGATACGCAATCCTGAAATTTGTGATTCCCAATGTGTCATTACTGCGATTGACTTCAGCTATTTTTACGTGATCTTATGCAACGAAATTTTTTGTAAGATAGCAATTTTTATAGCTTGGAAATAAATTTGGGAATATTCGAAATTAATTGCGAAATCCAACGAAAGTCACCTATGAAATAAAAATAATAGCTTGTACGGAAAGTAAAGACCTACGTGCATCAAATTGTCTTTAAATTCAGTGGCGGCGGAAGAATTATTATTGAACTTTTACAAGTTAAGCTTAAATATTAATTCAGTACTTAAATGCAGCGATCAGTCAAGACCGTCGAGGTGCTATATTAACTCTTTCAGGACTGGAAAGCGAAGACTGTGTGGCTTCTGTCTATAATGTCATATCTATAATAAAATAATCTATACATGTCATAAATACTCCGTTTCCGCCTGATCTAGATCCTTTAAATATAGAGTCTAGTTGCAGTTTCTAGTAGAGAGCAAATAATCTGGCGTGATCTGTTACTAAAGAAGATCAACGCGTTCATATCTCGGCCACAATGACTTGTAATTGATGCACAATAACAGAAGGCTCCCGAAAAGTTTCATATAAACTTGTTTTTCTTATGTTCTCTCTCGAGGATACTCAGCCTCCTGGAGCTATACATCTTTCGTTCCTACATTTATTCAGTCGTTCCAATTGTTATAACCTGGCTGCTTAACTATAAAATAAATAAATAAACAATATTTACATTATTCGGACTATTGTCCTCGTCTTTGTCGCCATTTTTATCACAACGTTTTGGCCGTTGTACGCTACGGCCTTCTTCTGGTGATTGGAATTTCGAACTGAACCCTTTATTTCGATCACTGGGGTAGACTGTTCTAGTTCCACATGCCATGTTTGATGGATGTCAGTTATCGCCTGCTAATTTTCTCTCTGAAAGTTCTCCACTGCCTTAACCGGGTATTGAACTCACGCTCTTTGGGTCTGTCACTGGATCTAATCAACGCCTTTATCTACTGTGCCATGTGTCCTTGAGGACATCTGGGTATGAATTTCTGGGTATTATGAACCTAATGTTTTCAGCAACCATTTATACCAGTGCTCATATTGCAATTTTGCTGTTATCATTGCATGTTTTACCAGAGCTCATATTGCAACTTTTTTATCATTGCTTTTCTCTGGCACTCCTTATTACTGGTTCCCATATTGTATTTATTTCTATGCTTGGTCGGCTCAGGAGATTTTTGTGGCCTAGCATATGTGCTGATTCCTTAAGTTTACGAATTTTCCAATGGTGTTCCCTGTCTATGAACTCAACATGATCCCACAGCAGACGGTGATCTCCCTTCTATCTCCATATGTGGTCAGCCACGCCTGATTTTTCTACTTCCCCTCGCGTTACAGCTTTCTGGTGTTCTTGAAGCCTTACCTTGAGGGGGCGGCCTGTCTCTCCTTTATATTCCTTTCCGCAGCTGCACGGGATAGCGTACACACAGTCTTTAGTCATGTTCTCCTCTGTAGGGGGTCTCACTCGAGAGATATATCAGCGTAGTGTTGTCAAGCTTTTGAAGGTTGTCCTGATGTTATATGGACCGCAGATCCTTTGTATTTTCTCTGATAACCCCTTCACATAAGGCAGGCAGACTGTTTTCTGAGTGTTGTTGTCCTCCTCCTCCTCCTCTTGTACCCGCCTATCCCAGTTTTTTGGGGCTGCTGCCATGTACCCCGGGTAGTTGTTACGTTGTAGGGTACTACTTATACTGACCAATTCTTTATTTAACGTCTCTGGGTCGCCACTTATGACTTTTGCTCGGTGTTGTAAGCAACAGACGATCCATTTCTTTTCGCGGTATGGATGGTGGCAGTTTAAATTGAGGTACTATCCGGTGAATGTTGGTTTATGGTCTTGAACCCATGCTCCGTTCATGCAAATGGCTCGATCGGTTAAGGCACGTCAGGCGAAATGTCGGTCTCGTATAACATACAGGTTTGATTCCTATCAGAGGACGAATATTTTCTATGAAAATTTCTTGGACATCCAGGCCGGTAAATGTTATTAATATTGTTTATTATAAAACAGCATTTAATTAAATATTTGTATCTATAAATATAATTTATAAACATAAAAAATGTCTTTATATATATATATATATATATATATATATATATATATATATATATATATATATATTCAAGTTTCATTAAAAACAACTGACATGGTACTGCGGTTAATTTTTCTTGTTTTGTGTATTTTTTATTCTGGACATAAATTATGTAGAAATTGCCCGATAATTCTCTTATCCGAGTGTTTTGTATATTTTTTAGCCATTATATATATATATATATATATATATATATATATATATATATATATATATATATAAATTTCTCCGATTTAACCGGTAGAGAAGACAATATTTATGAATAAATGGAGAAAATAATTCACGCAGAAGGAAAATTCTAGAGAGTGTTGTCATAGAATATTACCCAAATACTAATCTGCGCCCAGATTTTTTCCCCATTTCACCTTTCTTAACAAAATTAATGCTCTTACAAACAAATATACACAACAGATTCATAAAATCAAAAGAAAATGGTTGAATACATCAACACAATTATAATGACAATATTCCCCACACGTGACAAATACTGACGTTATTTTCAGTTAACAATATGAAAATAGCGTTTCTCTACATTCTAGTTGCTAGGAACATTCTGTTTTTGTTTTTATCAGTTGCCTTGTTCAATTAATTTCATGTTCGTATTTTGCTTTGATAAATTCTATATTTGACGAAACGCGTCAGCAATTACCAGTTTTCATATTGTCATTTTTATTCATATATATATATATATATATATATATATATATATATATGATATGATATGATATGAATATCAGATGTAGGTCAGATATTGATAGGAATCGGGAAAGATGATAAAATAAAATAAAGAACAGGTAGCAAACGTCTCTCAGGCTAACATGTTTCAACTCTATTAAGCCTTCGTCAGAGATCCAGAATAGAAAGGAAAAAAGGCCGATTACTTGTACTTTATGATCTTTTATTAGATCTCATTAGTCAGTCAAGCGTCATGTGTATTAACGTTATAGATAATGTATAAATATGTATGAAGAGCATTTTGGACGTTACAGTGTGTGATAGTGTAAGAGTGTGTAAATAAGAAAGCGCTTATGTGTTTAGCATATGTTGGGCGGTAACGGTAATTCATGTAAGTGTATATGTGTGTGTGTGTGAGGAATGTGTATCAATGCTAACCTCGTAAATGCAGATGAAATGTAGCGATACGTTTGTATTTGTTTGTATTTTTATATTCTCGTGTATGTGTGTGTGTGGTGAATGTCTGTTGTTATCATCTCTGTGTGGGTTGTTGAAACGAAGTAAGAGATTGTAATAATCTAGTTTTGGTTGGGTTTATCATTAAAGAATTTCCCATGCGTAATTTGGAAAAAAGAATTGTATATTTTCATTATTTTATGTACTAGATAGACATAAGTTAGATTCATGAATAATGGATCGGTAGAAAGATAGTGATGTGATGTAATGTTTATATAGAGTGTTTATAGTTGGTAGTAATTCTGTAAATATATTTTCAAAATATTTTCTCCTCAAAGACTTAAAGAGTTTGTTCTTTTTTTTAATTAGGCAGTATTAATAAAATCGAAGTTAATTTTTGGGAGTACCTTTTTTCTGGTGGGGGGGAGGCTGTATGAATTTATGAGCTTTAGCGTTCAAGATAAAATGGTGTGATTAGTGGAGAAGTTTGAATGTTTACTCAATATATTCCTATTCTTCATTTAGAATTATAAGACTACATATTTTAAGAGCTCTGAGGTAAAATCCGATGATTAATTTTAGATTTTATTCTCTGGTTATGGTAGGAATAGAAATTGATTAGGTCGTTATTTGTTTGTTTTTGGTAAACATAAAAAAACTATTTCATCATTGTTGCGTATTAATAAGATGTCGAGAAAAGGTAGAGAGTTATTTGTTTGAAGTTCGTGTGTGAATTCGATAGTAGGTTCAACCTTATTGAGTTTTGTTATTATGATAAATAGCTTCGTATTTTGGGAATAAAATAAGAGGAAGACATTATGCATCTTAAAGAAGAAGAGCTGTCAGATATCATGTTTAGTTGGAATGAATTCTAAGAATTCTTGAAAGAATCAAACGAGAATAGCACTGATAAGTGAGCCCATGTCTAAACCGATTTTTTTTTTGTAGAAAATGTTATTGAAAGAAAAGAGTCAGTGGATAGAAATTAATTTGCATATCTTTATAATCTGGTGGGCGGGTAGAGGAAGCTTTATCATGGATTTTTTCAGGTGATTTCTTATGATATTACGGCATTTAAAGATGGGTATATTGATATATAGTGATTTGGTGTCTCAACTTGCCATCAACATTATTGTAACCTATGGAAGGATACTTAATAGAAGAATCAAACGAAGGTTGGTAATGAATGATAATACTTAGGACAAGAACAACACATATAAGATTCGACAGCAGCGCGTAGAAGAAGTAGTCAACCGCTAGAAGTGAGTCAAGTGAATTACACAATGAATATCCAACTGCAGGATATCTACCAACCGCCCCGGGTGGTCAGATATGGAACATGGCCGAATTTAATCTGGGGTATCCGAGCCCGTCGGCTCGGCAAAAATTCCCCGTAGACCCCGTATAAAACTGGGTTGGGTAGGTGTTTCCCGAGACGAAACTGCCCTTCGACATAGCCTTGTCTGGGGATCCTCTCTGCCCGGTCGCAGAGAGTTTGACAGGCATAGTTGGAGACGAATCTTTAACTGCAGGATATCTACTAACCGCCTCACGCGGTCAGATGTGACAGAAGGCCGAATTTAATGTCGCGTATACGAGCCTATAAGCTCGGCCAAAAGACCGCCGAAGACCCTGTATAAAACTGTGTCGGGTAGCTGTTTCCCGAGACAAGACGCTATCCTTCGACATAGCCTCGTCTGGGGATCCTCTCTGCCCGGAGGCAAAGAGTTTGACCAGTACATCTGGAGGCTAACTGCAGGATATCTTCCAACCTCTCCACGCGGTCAGATTTGACACAGGACAGAAATTAATGTGGAGTATCCGTAGGCTCGGCCAAAGATTCCCTGTAGATCCCGTATAAAACTGTGTCGGGTAGTTGTTTCCCGAGACGAGACTCTGCCCTTCGACATAGCCTTGTCAGGGGATCCTCTCTATCTCGAGGTAGAGAGCTTGACCAGCACAGCCGGAGACGAATCTTCGACTGCAGTGGAACATACAGTATTTACTACTGTATTTATGTGAATGGGGACTTACCCATTATCGTCCGTAGGTATGCTGCAACAGACATGTTAGTCCTATTTATGTTTCGTATTCTTTATAGAACGTCATCTGAATGTTTCATATGTGATGGGCTGTTGATTCCTAGGAACAGAGTAAGGAATTTTGTGATGGCTCTAGCTAACTGTATAATTCCGAACACAATGGTTTTGATAGATATGTTTGTTTTATGTGTCTTGAGTAAGCCATATAGTGTGGATGTGGTGGGGTGGTGTTCTAATAATCTAGAGCATAATCTACTTTCGTTTTTAACACTTTCTTTATTGTTTTGTTATGTGTCTATGTTTATAATTGATTTTGATGTCAGATGTTTTTATAAAGCGAGAGGCCTTCAGTTACCGCACCTATGAAAGGGGATAGTGTTGACAACCAGAATCTTCCTTATGGGTAGCTATATATTGTGGATAGCTTATTTCCTTTCCCTGGCACTTTGGGTGTGTGTAGTCAATGTTTTTTCCACATACATTATTTTTGAATTGATAGAATTTATTTAAATATATATATATATACACAGTGACACGCATTGGATACATGATATTTTCTGTCATAACTCTAGTTTATGTTCGCCATTTTGCCTGATATTTGGTAAGTAATATCTCGTAAAGTTGTTTGAGTTGTATGTGGAAGGGAAATTAAAAACTCATAGTTGAATCTATTTTTTTTTTTATCAAAGTTCAAAATTACCCTATGCAAAAGTATTGGATACATGACACTTTTTTTCAAATTTTCAATCCAAGAAGCACACAATTGTTTACAAGATAGTGCTACTAATCTTCTAACTCATTGATTTGCATTCTGCAAGTCAAGGATTAAAAATTGCAAAAACTAAAGAATTATCCAGAGATATGCGAGATAGAATCATTGAACGTCACAAAGGAGGACACGGTTACCGAAAAATTAGCAAAGAAATGAATCTAGCACTAAGTACAGTAGGAAATATCATCAGAAAGTATAAGAAGTATAGCGACGGTACAGCAAACCTTCCAAGAAATGGAAGACCGAGAAAAATAAATGAGAGTACTTCAAGGTGGATCAGCAGAAATGTGCAAAAAAAAAAAACCTTCATTACTCATTCTGAAATTAAAACTGACCTTGAGGGTGCTGGAATTAATGTAAATAAGGATACCATTAGCAGGGCTCTATATCGTACAAACTTTCGTTCAAGATCAGTGCATTTACTGAAAACTAAACGTGTCAAAGACCGATTAAATTTTGTTGAAACTTATGAAAAGAAAGGTATGCAGTTTTGGGAAAAGGTAATATGGTCGGATGAAACGAAAGTTGAACTATTCGGAAGGAACACAGCGACAAGTGTTTGGCGAAAAAATGGCACTGCTTTCAACAAGCACAATACCATCCCCACAGTTAAGTTTGGGGGTGCTTCCATTATGATATGGGGATGCTTTTCATCCAAGGGCACTGGTGAGTTACAAGTTATCCATGGTAGAATGAATGGTAGCAATTACAGGGAGATTCTAGAGAAGAAACTTCAGAAATCTGCAATTCTTTAGGACATGGTCGGAATTTCGTGGTTCAACCCGACAATGATGCCAAACATACCGCAAAACTTACAAAGGAATGGTTTGAAAATAATGGTATTAGTACTCTCAATTGGCCAAGAAAGTCTCCTGACTTGAATCCAATTGAGAATTTGTGGAATACTTTGAAGGTTAAAGTTCATAAGCGGAATCCACAAAATACCAAGCAATTAGAGGAATTGTGCAAGGAAGAATGGGGTAAAGTAACGGTGGATCAGTGTGGAAAACTTGTGGCCAACGATAGAAAGCGACTGGAAACAGTGAAACGCGACAAAATATTAAATTGATGTATCCAATACTTTTGCATAGAGTAATTTTGAACTTTGATTAAAAAAAATAGATTCAACCATGATTTTTTAATTTTCCTTCCACGTACAACTAAAACAACTTTACGAGATATTACTTACCAAATATCAGGCAAAATGGCGAACATAAACTAATTATAACAGAAAATAACATGTATCCAATGCTTATGCGTGTCACTGTATATATATATATATATATATATATATATATATATATATATATATATATATATATATATATATATGTGTGTGTGTGTGTGTGTGTGTGTGAATTTCGAATGTGAAACTGAGCGGAAAAATAATCTGAGTGAAGAGGATATATTAGGTTGGTGCAAAAATAATGACGTAATAATGTCGTTTTTTGACGTTAAAAATACGTCAAAAAACGACATTATTATGTCATTATTTTTGCACCAACCTAATACTTGCCTTACACAAGGGAAAATTATCCCTTGCTTAATTTGACGTTGTGTTATGGCTGGACGCTAAGGCATACCGGATAAAACAGTGGTTTCCCGTACAAAGAGGGACGCAACTACAGAAAATATTTTTTTATTTAGTAGGATTTCCCGAAACCCGTAGGCCGACAGAGACAATATACACTATTTAATGAATAAAAATGAGGTGTCTATTTCAAATACGAAGTATGCACTATAGTAAATTTGATTTAACATATCTTTATGTATAATGTTTGCGTACGTGTAACTTCCCTAAGAGGTCTTTATACGAAAGCGGATCCATAAGTCCGACGTCTCAGTAGGTCATGAGCTGGATTTCTATCTTAAATTTTTCATATATAAGCTTTTTATCTTCACATAAATTCAGTTAATATTTTGGTAAGTTGCAGTTCAAAATCAGTGCTGATACTGTGTCGTCTTGACGTGATAGGACGGCTTGCGGGTTTCAACGATCACCAGAGCTATGTAGGCGACGTCTTCGGCCCTTAGAAGTATGGGGGTAGGAGCCGGACGAAAGACATGCCCTGGTGCTCCAGGTTGCGGGTTGTGCAGTGGGCTAACAATCCACTCACTTTAAAACTAGCTGGTTACAGAAACTTCAACGATATCTTCAAACAACGATGGCCGAGGAAAGGTCCTCCAAAGTAGAGCGTATGACGCATGCTGGTGAAAATCCCCCGGGGAGGAATCCGATACGACATGGGCCGGGCTGAAGACTATCGCCTGGAACCGCGTCCATTTGGAGAGGTGTTGTTGCGAACCTATGTTATTCAAGGAATTGAGAGACATAACATAGGCACACAACAACACCGCTCCATTGGACGCGGGGGAGCAGGTAGACGAAAGACAAACCCTGGTCATCCAGGTTGGGGTTTGTACAGTAGGTTAACAATCTACTCACTTAAAAGACTATCTTGTTACAGAAACCTTATCGATATCTTCAAACAGCGATATGGCCGAGGAAGGGTCCTACAAAGTAGAGCGTATGACGCGTGCTAGTGAAAACCCACCGGGAGAGCAGACGACACGACATGGCCGAGCTGAAGATCACCCGAACCGCGTCCCTTGGAAAGGTGTTGTTGCGGATATATGTTCCACAAGAATTAAGGGGCAAAATGAATGAAAATGAAAAGTTTAAATATGGTTCGATATCATTTAGCTGTATAGAGAAAAAAAATCGATGATATGGCGACTGAAAGTTTGTATAACTCAGTCTTATGTAGACATGCATTATCTCCAAGCATATTGAAGAACAGCTTAACTGTCCAGACTCAGCGAAAATTCAATAAACAACCCGCCAACCGCAGCCATTTTGTAAATACTCACATATACGAAGTGGTTATTGAAAAGTTCTCAGCCCGACTATAAAGCACCCCCTACCACCTTCACTACCAAAGAAAAAAAAAGAAAGAAAAAAAGAAGCTTTCATTGATTTGGTCATAATTTGGGTAGTGGGTTGGCCCGACAATTTTTCAGCTCCCTTTTGTTCACGTGAGCAAAAGTAAAAGAAATATGGTTTTGTGCCATTTATCAAAGTAAGTATCGTTTTCTTGCGAGGGCAAATGGCCAAAATAGTGCTTCTGTTTTAAAGATTAATAGCCTCTGACGCACGCAGTCTTAATGGTGATACCGTGTATCCTGACAATTACCTACAAATCATGTCACACTGTAACTGGAGACTCAACAAGATCTATTCAGATGTCTGCTTGCTTTTTTTTTTTTTTTTTTTTTTTTAGAAAAGAGTGCTGGACTGTTATGTAATGTCTCTCCTCCTATGGCAGTGAATGTCAAACAATCGACTCACAGATGAAGAGAATCTGCTCCTATTGCCTTCAATATATCATGTGAGTTTTAAATTTTCTAAGCACTCTTTCCCCATTATACGCCCTAGAAATTTCAAGTTTATCTTTCCGATCTTAGGAATAAGTGTCCTTTTTGTTTCCATATTTTCTAAAATTTTGTCGTCGCTTACGTGTTCAGGCTATGATATTCTCAGTATCCTTCTGTAGAGCCGCGTTTCTATATCCTCAAGTCTCTGTAGGGAGATGTCCAGCATTCATTGCTGTATAAGAAGACTGTTATTACGCAACAATTCAGTACTCTTTTTGCTTCTAACGATATTTTCCTGTTTCTAAATACTTTGTTTAGTTTTGGGGCATTTTTCGCTGTCCCAATTCGTCTTCGGATTTCAGTGATATTTTTTGCGTTCTCCGTTAAAATATTTCCCAGATATTTAAATTTTTACACTTGTTTAATTTTAACATCCCCAGTTTGGAATTTGCATGTTAGGCTGTCCCATTTGCTAACAACTATAAACTCTGTCTTCTTGCAATTAATGGTTAGCCCTTTCTTCTCACTTTCCTTGATTGCCTTCTTTAGGAGATCTTGTAGTTTCTTTGCTGTGTCTACAGAATATCTAATGTTGCTAAGATTGTTCCCGCCAGTAACGAATCCTGGTAGGACTTCTTATTTGCAACAAACTGGTGTTTATCATTTTGAATAACCGCCTTATATGTTCATTTTGGTATATGATAAGTAGGCACGGCTTGGATTGAGGAATCGGAGTGCTTATACCCTTGGGAAAGGTATGAATCCTCTTCTTCCCCCAGCTATGGGTAAATAGCAGGACAGACTGGGTTCTATAGCCTTGGATGGCAACTGGTCTAACGAGAATGAAATACCAACCTACTGCGGAATAATCTGTCTCGTTAGTCATGTATGGAAAGACACATGATCGCCTAAACCTGTATCACGGATGGAAAATAACTGGCTGACTAATATGATAAGGTGAAAAGAACATAGTTGTAAACTAATGACTAGAATATCTGTCTATATCGTTGTACGTACCGGCCTTCAAGTGATTGGGATATCTGTCTAGATCTCTGAGATGAGGTATTATGATGACTTAAATTATTTAAATTATTTGGACTGTTATCCTCATCTTCATTGCCATATTCACAACTCATGAGCCGACCAAAGATAGAAATGAATACAATATGGGAACCAGTAATAAGAAGTGGTAGAGACATTCAAAGAATAACAACAAAACAATTGCAATATAAGCTCTGGTAAAAAAATGAAAAATAATAACAAAAATTGCAATATGAGCACTGGTAAAAAATGAGCCTGAGACATTAGGTTTATAAGTCCTAAAATTTCATACTTTATCCACTGGGCCATTCGGACTGTTATCCTCATCTTCATTGCCATATTCACACCGTTTAGGCCGTTATACGCTCCGGCCTTTATGTCTATGTCTCTCTATATATCTGTCTATATCTCTGAGATGAGGTATTATGATTACTTGCATTATTTACATTATTCGGACTGTTATCCTCATCTTCATTGCCATATTCACACCGTTTAGGCCGTTATACGCTCCGGCCTTTATGTCTATGTCTCTATATATCTGTCTATATCTCTGAGATGAGGTATTATGATTACTTGCATTATTTACCTTACTCGGACTGTTATCCTCATCTTTATTGCCATATTCACACCGTTTAGGCCGTTATACGCTCCGGCCTTTATGTCTATGTCTCTATATATCTGTCTATATCTCTGAGATGAGGTATTATGATTACTTGCATTATTTACATTATTCGGACTGTTATCCTCATCTTCATTGCCATATTCACACCGTTTAGGCCGTTATACGCTCCGGCCTTTATGTCTATGTCTCTATATATCTGTCTATATCTCTGAGATGAGGTATTATGATTACTTGCATTATTTACCTTACTCGGACTGTTATCCTCATCTTTATTGCCATATTCACACCGTTTAGGCCGTTATACGCTCCGGCCTTTATGTCTATGTCTCTATATATCTGTCTATATCTCTGAGATGAGGTATTATGATTACTTGCATTATTTACATTATTCGGACTGTTATCCTCATCTTCATTGCCATATTCACACCGTTTAGGCCGTTATACGCTCCGGCCTTTATGTCTATGTCTCTATATATCTGTCTATATCTCTGAGATGAGGTATTATGATTACTTGCATTATTTACCTTACTCGGACTGTTATCCTCATCTTTATTGCCATATTCACACCGTTTAGGCCGTTATACGCTCCGGCCTTTATGTCTATGTCTCTATATATCTGTCTATATCTCTGAGATGAGGTATTATGATTACTTGCATTATTTACATTTTTCGGACTGTTATCCTCATCTTCATTGCCATATTCACACCGTTTAGGCCGTTATACGCTCCGGCCTTTATGTCTATGTCTCTCTATATATCTGTCTATATCTCTGAGATGAGGTATTATGATTACTTGCATTATTTACATTATTCGGACTGTTATCCTCATCTTCATTGCCATATTCACACCGTTTAGGCCGTTATACGCTCCGGCCTTTATGTCTATGTCTCTATATATCTGTCTATATCTCTGAGATGAGGTATTATGATTACTTGCATTATTTACCTTACTCGGACTGTTATCCTCATCTTCATTGCCCTATTCACAACTCACTGGTAAAAAAATGATCCTGAGGCATTAGGTTTATAAGTCCCAAATTTTCATACTTTATCAACTGGGCAATGTGCCTTCTAGTTAATGTGGATAAAGATGTCGGTTAGATCCAGTGACTAGAGCCAGAGAGTTGTGAGTTCAAGACCAGGCCACAGCAGTGAACTAAAACTTTGAGAGTTGTGTCAAAGGAAAATAAATGAGATATCCGGCATGGCACGTGGAACTAGAACAATCTACCCCGGTGGGTAATAATAAAGTATTCGGTTCGAAATTCCAGTGATCTGAAGAAGGCCGGAACGTACAACTGCCGAAACGTTGTGAATATAGCAATATATATTTCTTTCTGCGGAAGATAAGTTACCATCCATGGCTATAGAAACCGGTCTGTCCTACTATTTACCAATAGCTGGGTAGAGAAGAGGATTCATAACTTTTCTAATGGTATTAGCACATAAGTGAATGTAATAGATAGATAGATAGGTAGATAGATGTGAATAGACTGGGATAGATAAATAGATGGAAACAGACTGAGATAGATAGATCAGTTATGTGCGATGCGTGATACACGCTCAGGCGATCATGTATCTTTCGATACATGACTGACGAGGAAGATATTTTCCCGCAGAAGGCTGCCATTTCTTTATGCGGTAGATCAGTCGCCATCCAAGGTTATAGAACCCGGTCTCTCCACCGATTTATCCATAGCTGGAGGTAGGGCGGAGAAGACGAGGATTTATACTTTTCCCAAGGGTATTAGCACGTAAGTGAATGTAATGGATTCGACTGGAATTCATTACATTACTGTGATTCCTCAACCCGAGCCGCTATCCACTACTCCACTCCCCGTATTAGCATGATTAAAAAATCTACCGTGAATGATGATTTTTTAAAATGATTTCTGAACTTTCTGAACGTTATTTAAAACCTGGGATTATTTTTAGATTGCAACAAAAATGTGGAGATAATAATAACTTACTGATACCAGTCCGATTAATTAACCCATAGCTAGGGGAGAAGTTGTACATTCATAGATTTCTCTAGTGAATATAAAGAACCCGACTGGAATTGAAACTCGACTGTGCGATTTCGAGACATTATTTATTAAACCACCCGCGCATTCTTGTTTACCGCAGGTGGGTTTCCCAAGTGGTCACTTATCTTGGTAGCAACCAGGCTTGACTTTGCTGAACTTCGGTGATAGTAGAAGATACGGGGCTTCAACCTGATATAGCCGAAAACCATCTACTGTGTTTTAAAAACAAAACAAATAAAAAATAATAATTGCAAAAAAAGAAAAAAGAAGCAAAAAGAAAAAAGAAGCAAAAAGACGGTGAGACAAAATCAAATAAGAATAAGAATAAGAATAAAAAATAAATTTATGTGGCAAATAAATACCATTTTAAAAAAGCCTGTCTATCTTATCTTCCTGCGAAGTCGATGTGAACTTAAGATTTTTTTTTTTTCGCAACATTGTTTTAACTGCAAAATAAAACACACAAAAAAAACCCGAAAAAGACGGAGATACAAAATCAAATACTTTAGTAAGAATAAAAAATAAATTTACGTGGCAAATAAACATCGTTTTAAAAAAGCCTGTCTATCTTATCTTCCTGCGAAGTCGATGTGAACTCAAGTCTTTTTTTCGCGACATTAGTTTAACTGCAAAAAAAAAAAAAAAAAAAAAAGGAAAAAGACGGAGATACAAAATCAAATATTTTAGCAAGAATAAAAAATAAATTTACGTGGCAAATAAATACCATTTTAAAAAAGCCTGTCTATCTTATCTTCCTGCGAAGTCGATGTGAACTCAAGATTTTTTTTCGCAACATTGGTTTAACAGCAAAAAAAAAAAAAAATGAAAAAGTCGGAGAGACAAAATCAAATTCTTTGGCAAAAATAAAAAATAAATTTACGTAGCAAATAAATATCGCTTTAAAAGAACCTGTCTATCTTATCTTTCTGCGAAGTTGATGTGAACTCAAGTCTTTTTTTCGCGACATTTGTTTAATACTTGTAAGTTGTCTACCAATCATTGTTTCTTGTGTTTAATTCTCTCCTTAAATCAACCATTTGAATCTGTAACCGACGACAGATTACGTTCTCCGAATAATGCCGAAATCCACAAATGGAAGTAAATACATAAAAACAAAGATCAGTGTGATTAATCCGATTCTTGCTTGGCCTATAGAATATTCCGATAGTTTTCTTCATGAGATGAAAGAATAACAGTGGTAGAATTTATAATTTGTTTCTTTGCTCTATTAACCGGAATAATGTATAGATAACTAAAGGGAAATACAGGCTGTGGTATAAATGCTGTTATGAAACATCAAATAAGATCGACTTCTTAATGTTTGGACATTAAATTGTTGCTTATGGTTTGAGACTCATTCAACAACATATACGTTTTTAATTTTTTTCAAAGCGTTTTTCGTGTTTATTGCCAACAATGTCTATACAAAATTAAAAGCCTACAATTGAGCAACATGAAAATGGACTGACTCCAATAGAGAAAATTACAGCTGGAAAACAACTTGGAATCATGTTTATCAAAAAGAAAATCGATTGAAGCCAAGAGACCTCCTCCTCCATTAAAACAGACGTAGAGCAGGACGTCCTCACACCTCCAGAATGCCCAAACTCATTTAACAGGTGCGTGAAAAAATCAGGTGTAATCCAAGACGGTTAATGAGAAATTTGGCTAAGTAGGCTGGAACATCAGAGAGAGACATGGCTATGTTGAAATGATCTACAAGATAAGGAAGAGACAGCTTCTTTCAGTAGTCACAATGGAAAAGAGGCTTCAAAGAAGTAAGCAGTTTCATGACACAGATTTGTGATGGCACTTTGCAAAGCATCTTCACTGCTGAGAAACTGTTCACGGATTTATACACACATGCATATTACATACACACACATTAAATATATACACACAAATACACAAACATATACACACACACACACACATATATATATATATATATATATATATATATATATATATATATATGTGAAAAGTGTGTGTATATAAATATAAATAAATATATATATATATTATATGCGCGGTACTTATTACAAAGCGCTCAATATCAGAGATAGAGCTAACATATATGGTTGGATAGATGTGAGATTGTGACCCTGGGTTTCACGCTTTAGCGATCGTCAGAGAAACTGATTAATTTTTAAAAATTTTGGTTTTATGTAGATTTCGTGTATTGGTGTTATTGTGGAAGTGGTGGGGGAAATCCAACCATATATATATATATAAGCAGTTTCATGAAAACAGATTTGTGATGGCACTTTGCAAAGCATCTTCACTGCTGAGAAACTGTTCACGGATTCATACACACATACATATTACATACACACACATTACATACACACACATTAGATATATACACACAAATACACAAACACATACACACGCACACACACACACAGACACATATATATATATATATATATATATATATATATATATATACATATATATATATATATACATATATATATATATATATATATATATATATATATATATATATATAGGGTGTGGCATAAATGCCGTCACAAAATTTAATATGATGTCTACTTCTAAATGTTTTGCCATTACATTATGGTTTCATACTCATCCAACAACATATATTTCAAAGTGTTTTAGTATTTACTGGCAACAATGTGTATAGAAATTAAAAGATAAATCTATAATTGAGCAACATAAAAATACTGACTCCACCTGAGATTTTTAAAGCTGGAAAACAACTTCGAATGTATAGAATGTTTATCAAAAGGACAATCAATCGATACAAAGCGACTTCCTCCATCAAAGATAAACCGAAACTAGGACGACCTCGCACCCCCAGAACGCCAAAACCCATTAAACATGCGCGTGAGACTAATCAGGCGAAACCCAATATCAATGATAAAATTGGTCAAGGAGGCCGGAACATCGGCATGAATCATGCGGGGTTAATGTCAAAATGATCAATGGATGTCACCCTAGATAGACCAGAGACAGTTTCTTACGGCAGTGAAAATAAAAAAAGGAAGGCTTCAAAGAAGTGAGCAGTCACTGAAACAGATTTGAGATAGCATGCCGGAAAGTACCATCTTCACTGATGAGAAAATGTTCACTGTTGAACACTTTTAATGATCAAAAGGACAGTGTTCTTTCAACAAGTCAGTTCCTGTTGCTTCTGGAAAATGCCTCGGAACGCAGTATTACATAGTGATTTTCTAAGGCCGAAAGTTTGGAGCGCCCAGTGAGAATCGAATTCACTACTCAGTCGTATATGATCTATCAAGACAAGCTTCGTAACTATTACATCACGACAAGTTGCTTCAGACAGAAATATATATATGAATAACGACAAAAGGAAAACTTAGCTGACGCATTTCGTCCTCTGAGTGACATTATAAGGGCCAATGAGGAAACACATTGGCTAAGGAATGTTTTCCTTTTGACTTTATTTATATTGTTTTTTTTTTACAGATATATTCTTCCCTAATACACGAATACGCACGTATACTAAACTAAAATGACGGATTAAAAAAAATGTAAATACTGTTTAAAACCCACAAGATTAAGCAAACTTTTCATATATATATATATATATATATATATATATATATATATATATATGAAAAGATTACTTTAAAAGTTAAGTAATCTTTTATATATATATACATATATATATATACTCGACTCTCCCGTCGAATTCGACGTATGAGGATCAAGCAGATCAGTTCCTAGGAAACTGACAGCCTGACAACAGCACATGAGATTTGATTATAGTGGTGAAGGTTTCGTGCAGGACCATACAAACATTTTGAAGGGCCAAATACAGAGACCTGGTTCACTATGTGCCACAAGGTTCCCAAACGACCCTCCTCAGGTTTTGAATTCAGAGTTGTCCTTCTCCTAAGCCTGGTGCCATCCATGGCTATAGAACCCAGACTGTCCTTGTATTTACTCATAGCTGGAGGGAGAAGAGGACTTACACCTTTCCCAAGGGTATTAGCAAGTAAGTGAATATAATGGATCCGACTGGAATTTGAACTGGGCTCACCAATTCCTCAATCCAAGCCGATATATATATATATATATATATATATATATATATATATATATATATATATATATATATATTGTGTGTATTCAGGTAGCATTTTTTCAGTCATACATGTTTCATTAAATAGTATAGTCAAGTGTTGTCTATTTATTTTATGTAAATTATTTTCATAACGTCAGATAAGCTTAATAACATATCATTAAACGAAGAAAGAAAATCACAATATTGATCCATATTTTTTAATCCAATCTAAGCTTTCGGCTTACATAAGCCATTATCAAAGATGTCAATTACTGTAAAATATATTAAGCAATATACGGACAACACAGTGATGATAGTCTGTTATTGTTTACATGGATGATTTCCAAGCAACGATAAACACGTGCATATAAGACGCTGGAAGCGAAAATTGCACCGCAAGTCATGACGTCACACATGACCACGCGAGAGTGAATTTGAGAAGTATTAAGTATGGGAAGCCTTGGTATAAATTGCCGTACAAGAACTACGCAACCACTCTGATATTATCGTAAAAAAGCTGATAAGACCAACATTTTTGTCATCCTAAACAAATTGGATTACAACAAAAAACTTGAGCACATACTCATGATCACATAAAGTTTAAAAAACTTAACAAGAACCCGACCAACCAACTGAAATCAAAGCTTAATAAACTTATTAATTCTAATAATGCTGAACAGAAAACTTCCTAAAATTGTTGGTGATTATAGACCTGGTTACATATACGCCAGTATAAAATCGCATAAACCTAACTATCCTCTCCGTCCTATCATATCGCAAATTCAAACTCCTTCTTCCTCCCCGATTAGCGATTTGCAAAACACCAACATAGTTTGCAAATTCAAGCGCCCTTTGGGAGATTGGATCTCGAACGAATTTATGTTGGTCACACTACAAACTCGCTTTCACGAAGCTTGACACTACATTTGAATGAAAACTCTAACATTTTTAGACATTTAAACTTAAACTTAAGTTTTCGAAATTTAAGTCGCACACCACAACGTATGTATATGTATATGGATACATACACACACACACACACACACACACATATATATATATATATATATATATATATATATATATATATGGATATATACATATATATGGATATTTATTAATATATATATATATATATATATATATATATATGGATATAGATAGATAGATAGATAGATAGATTCATACATACATACATACATACATACATATAAAAAGTGTATGTATATAAAAATAAATATTCGCAACCCTACATATATCCAAAATTTTGAAAAAATAATCAGTTTGTCTGACGGTCGCCGAAGCATGAAACCGAGGGTCAAAAACTCGCATCAATCAAACTATATATATATATATATATATATATATATATATATATATATATATATATATATATATATTAAAAGATTTATATATATATATATATATATATATATATATTAAAAGATATATATATATATATATATATATATATATATTAAAAGATATATATATATATATATATATATATATATATTAAAAGATATATATATATATATATATAATATTGAAATGAAACCTATTGATATAAGTTAAATTATAAAATTGAACAGAATTTCTGACAATAAGTGGACAATAATTATATATATATATATTCGGGATATTTATCAGAGGTCGACCCAGAGTTTCCCAGTGTCTTGCTTGTCAGGAGATATACAAAAGTGACTTTTTAATTATTACATAAATTATATTCATTTCCTTATATTTAATACAATCGTTCTGGACTGTATCCTGAGGAGAAAGAAATGGCGAATCTCTGAGTCGACCTCGTAAATCTTTTTCTTACAAAACCTTTCTGCTTCTTACTTTCCTGCTCGTCGGTAATCTACTCCTGTCGTTTCAGCTTTTAAGAACTTGGGTGAACCATCTGTTTGTTTGAATTATCTATTCTACACAACTCCGATTTGGTTAAGCATCTCGTATCGCAGAGTCTTCTTTCCTATAAGCAACGTCAACTGCTGATTCGTTAAGGATTATTGCTTAAAGAATCTTATCAAGCTTTAGATTAGAATGGTGAAGCTCGGGCTGTTGCGTTAGATATCTCGAAAGGGTTTGGCATAGGGGTCTTCAGAAGTTGAAGCTTTACGGCATTTCTGGACGAAGTTTTAAAGTCTTTATAAAATTGTGAAATGAATGTTGTCTTCAACCGCCACTCTTTTAGATCTGTTTGCACAAATGTAGGCGTCCTCCGCCCAGGGATCTATCCTTGGAGCTACGCTGTTCTTAATTTTCATCAACGAGTTAATCATCACTTTTTGTTGTACCATAACTACAAACGATAACGGGTATACCCCGATTCCCATACGGTGTCTACGGGGAATTTTTGACTGAGCCAACGGGCTCGGGAACCCCACATTAAATTAGACCTTGTACTACATCTGACTACGTAGGAAATTTAGTAGACACCGTCTTCCGGTCCGCAGTTGGCGATTCATCTTCAGCTGGACTGGTTAAACGCTTTGCCCCGGGACAGAGAAGTTCCCCAGACGGGGCTATGCCGAAGGGCAGTCTCTCGTCTCGGGAAAGACCTACTAACTCCGTTTTATACGCGTTCTACGAAGAATTTTTGGTTTAGCCTACGGGCTAGGATACCACCTCATTAAATTCAGCCTTGTGCTATAACTGACTGTGTAATGCAGTAGGTAGATACCGTCTGCCGGCCTACAGTTGGAGATTCGTCTTCAGCTGGGCTAGTTAAGATCTTTGCCTCCAGTCAGAGCGCATCCCCAGACGGGGCTATTCCGAAGGGCAGATTCTTCTCTCTGGAAACACCAAACCGACCCCGTTTTTATACTGGGTATATGGGCAATTCTGGGATGAGCTTACAGGTTAAGAAAACCTACATTAAATTCAGTCTTGTGCAATATCTGACTGCGTGGAGCAGTTGGTAGATACCATCTGCGGTCTGCAGTTGGAGATTCAATGTTGAATTCGCTTCACTCACTTCTAGCGGTTGACTACTACTTCTACTCGCCGCTAGCGAATCTTATATGTGTTGTTCTTGTCCTAAGTATTATCGTTCATTACCATCCTTCGTGTGATTATGCTATTCAGTAACTTTCCCTAGGTTACAACACTTCTCAAATCGGTATCTACGCAGTTAACACAACTGTTTACTCATGACTTAATAGTAAGTCTGATCGGTTCGATATGTTCAAATTGGCAGTTAATCTTGAAAATGTCATGAAATCTTTTCTTAAGTGGGGCAAGGAATGGCTTCGTTTCGAAGCTATGAAGTGGTTAATATTGGGTATAAGCTGGAAGGTAGAGAGAGTAGAAGACTCCTTCCCGGTGATGGGAAGTAAAAAGTGTCATCTGGGATTCCTTGCCTTTATGAATTAGGACAATGCACCAAGAGTTTTCTTTTTACCTGTCGAGGATCTGGCATGTAGCGAAATGAATTAAGAAATAACTTAATCTCTTCTTTGAGAATTTAAGAAAACAAATATTATTAACAAGGGGAGAGATAAGTCTTGGTTATATTTTCGCTGACAACAGAAGTTATGAAAACAAGTCCTGTCGTTGGTGAGGAAGAGAGTGGTCTGGTTAATATTTCTGTTGGACAGAGATGGTATTTATCAATCCACCAACGGGGATCGAATGTGGCACAAGGCCTTTTTAATGTGGGTATCTCCGAGCCCGTAGGCCCAGCCAAAAATAAATAACCATCCCAACCCGTCGAGGCGGGGCAGTTCTGTCAACCTCCCCCAACGAAACCCTACCCTTCGGCGGAGCTTCGTCCGGGTTCCTCTCTGCAAGCAGAGAGTTCGACAGACACCCGACCCGACAGCTCACAAAGCGCAGATACTACACTTTGATCCTAGCCACCGGGCCGAGCGGGTATTCTTTTTTGTGATACTCTGTTGGACAGAGATGAGTCAAAGGTAATGAAAAGAAATTCATGAATTTGATGACATAGTCATTGTACACTTCTGCTTTCACACTTTATCACACCTCATTCATTATAACCATTTTAACAATCACCCTCTACCTTGGGCGGCTTTTGAGCCTTGTATTGGTTGAACTTTAATATAAAAAAACACATACCGTGTGGAGAACTGATAAACAGAAGAGCATTGTTTACACTTTTTACATTTGGATTATCATCCTTTTTTTTGTTTTTGTTCTCATTCCAAAAGGGGCAATGGCTGAAATATTGTAACAACAAAGACAAGGACATTAGCCTGCATGTAAACAGTATATGTAGACTTGACAAAGCACTATGTCACTAACTATTGACTAATAAGTTAATATCCTTATGAAAGGTATGAATCTTTCTCATCTCCTCCCAAGTAGGAGTAAATAGCAGGACAGACTGGGTCCTATAACCCCTAGAAGGAAAACTCTGAATTTAAAATTGTATGTAGCCCTGTCGAAGCACTTACTATGAAGTTAAGGAAAGGATAATTTGCATTGAATCGGTTATCCCGACTTTGGTCGACTCTTTAACAGACTGGCTTCTATAGCCTTGTGTGACAAGCTGTCTAGAAGAAGGAAAACTCTGAATTCAAAACTGTATTTAGATCTGGTGAAGCATATACCATGCTGTTGACCATGTTCATCATAGTCTATGAATATAGAATACAGCGCAGTACGTAATCTGTTCAATGAAACAACGTTAAAGATTAATACTCACGAGTCAGACACTCTGTTGGATCTGACTATATCGCCAATACCACCAGCAGCTGTTACGTAATTCTTCAATGTTTGATCCTTCTGATTGGTTAACTCTTCTATGGGTGAACTATAAAATGAGTCAGCTCATTTTGGCTGGCTAACTAGTACACCAGAGTACCCAAACATTCCAACACATGCAGCTAAGGAAAGGATTGTTAGCATTGACTTTATGATCCCAACAAAATAGTATTAATAGTCTGTGAGGACCATTTCTTCCTTCCATCAGAATGACCGAGCGTAACCTTGAGGAGAGTAACGCATTGCAACTTCTCGGGCTTACGTTTTTTCAACTAATATGAAGTGGAAAAATTATATTTAATCACTTGCTAGATCTACTTCTGGGAAATTTCGTTCAGTGTGTCGTGTTAGGCAATTTTATCAATTTTAATCTACCTTACGTATTTTTATGTCTTCCATTCATATATATATATATATATATATATATATATATATATATATATATATATATTCGTATGTGTGTATGTGTGTGTGTGCTCGTCCGCTTAGGTGCGTGTGAATATGTGCTTGATACAGTCTTAACTAAGGACGCGCCACGTTGCTCCGGTAGATGATGATTTTGATGAGAATCGTGAAATGAAAAGGATTGTCTTGTTCGCTTGCAATAAATGAGAGAGAGTGAATGAGTGAGGGGGGAGGGAGACAGACAGACAAGCAGATAGGCAGACAGATACAAACAGAGATAGTGAGATAGAGGAGCGGGAATGCAAGGAAAAAGAACTGAGAATGTAAGAAGTGGAAGGCATGAGACAGTGAAGTACAATGAGGGAGGGAGATGCAGGAAGGTGAATGAGGGAATGACGTAGAAATATACAGAGATGAGGAAAAAAGGGATTTAAAAGTGGATATGCAAAGGAAAAAGAGAGAGAATGAGTGAGAAAGAGTTGGCGGAAAAAGGAGAGGGTAAAATGAATATGGAAGTAAGAAGTGAGGCGACGATGGGGAGAGAGAGAGACAATGAGGAAAGGGAGGAATTAATTGGAGATTGATAGAGAAAGAGAGTAGGAGAAGGTGAGTAAGGGGATGATGTAGAGATATTTGAATATAGAATCAGAGGGACTGATCGAGAGGTTGGAAAAGAGAAGAAAAGTGAGAAGAGGGAAGATAAAGATAAAATACGAATGAGAGAATGGGAGAGAAAAGATTAGTGAAAAGAGAGGAAGATGACGAAAGAGAGAGCAGAAAATTGAGAGAAAGAGATAGATAGATAGATAGATAGATAGATAGGGTGTAAGAGAGAAGAAAAGTGAGAAGTAGGGAGATGTAGATGAAATATGCGTGAAAGAGCAAGAGAATGGGAGAGAGATGATTAGATATATAAAAGAGAGTAAAAGGAGTAGTGGTTGACTGCAATGTGTGAAAAAGGGAGAGGGAGATAGATAGAATGATAAATTAATAAGAGAGAGACGGGGTAACGGAGAGGCTTAGAGAGGAAGAGGCGGCATTAGCGGGAAGGCTCGTATGTTAATAGCTAATGTTTCCCATTTTGAAAGTTCCAAACTAAATAGCATAAAAATTGAAAAAAAAATAAGAACTAAACAAAAAGATTGAAAAAAGGCAAGTGGGATGATTTTACGAAAACGAAACACTGAAAATGTTAGCCATTTTAGATTGTCAATATTTCTTTGGTATTGTTTCCTCAAGTGGGTAGGGAAAGAAAAGAATTAATTGTAGAAATTGAATACAAATTAATAAAAAATACTTTAGCTTCTCAGGGAAAACAAACCGGCGGCAAAATATTTGTGATACAAATAAAATCAAGCACACACTAAATCTGAATTGTTCAAGTCTGATATGAGAACAATTAAATGAAAATTAATTTCTAAATGTTTTCTTCGTCCTGTCGGCGAGGACTAGAAAAACCGACTGCATCCCCTGAAGTGGGGTAAAACGTACTCCAGAACGGACTACCAATTGGCTTCTTTTTTATGAGTTATGCCCCTTAATGAAGTAGCCTATCATGGCCATCCACATCTTCCTGTCCCTTGTAGTTCTTTTTGTTATTTCTCCCAAACCCTGTTTTGCTATACAGTTACTCAAGATCATCAATTATGTTACGGGATGATTTCCTTCGTCCCACTCCCCTTTAATCTGTCCTGTGTGGATCAGATTTTCCAAGCCCACCTTCCTAAACTAGGTCAAGGGATTCGAAACGGTTTGTGGTATGGCGCATTTCCCCCATTAATGGAACTGCCCTAACTATATATTTTTAGGCGAACTCTGCTGATATGCAGAGTTCGCCAAACCTCCGGGTTTGCACACCACAACTTGTCGATCTCTTTTCCTTCGGGCAGAGAGAAACCCAGACTAAGCTATGCCGAAAAGTAAAGTCTCGCCCGGGGAGGTAGACAAACCCGACTTCGTTACTACGGGTTCTACGGGATATTTTTAACCGAGATCGAAACGGCCCACGTAAAAAAAACGTCCCTGTGCCATATCCTTTCTTGTGGGGAAGACTTGAATAAATACCGAGTTTGCCAAGTCTACGGGTTTGCGAAAAAACTACTTGTCAACATCTCTGCCTCCGAGAAGAGAAGAACCCAGACGAGGCTATGCTGCAGAGCAGAAACTCGTCTGGGAAGGTAGACAGCAAACCGATACGGGGTCTACGAGGGAATTTTGCCAGAGCTTACGAGCTCGAATTCCCCCATATAAAAACCGGCCTTCTGCCACATCCCACTTTTGTGGGGAGGGCTTAGCTAAATACCGATTTTGCACACGTCTTGTCGACCTATCTGCCTTCGGACATAGAGGAACCTAGACAAGGCTATACCGAAGGGCAGAGACTCATTTGGGGAGGTAGACGAACCCGACCTCGTTATTACTGTATTTGCCGTGAATTTTTGTCCGAGACTCCGGGTTCGGAACCCCACGTTAAAAACCGCTAAATATCTGTGTTTGCGAACACTACTTGTCATCATCTCCCCATCCGAGCAGAGAGGAACTCAAACGGTGCTATTCCGTATGGCAGTCTTGTCTGGGGAAGTAGATAGCTACCCGATCCCGTGTATAAGGGTCATACGGGCAATTTTTACCCGTGTCTACCGAATCGGAAAGCCCCACGTAAATAACCGGCCTTCTGCCACATCTTGCTTGTAGGGAGATAACTGGTAAATACCGTTTCCCAAACCTCTGAGTTTGAGATACACTGCTTATCGACCTCTCGGACTCAGAGAGGAAACCTGACGAGGCTATGCCGAGAGGCGGAATCTCGTCTGGCGAGGTAAACAGCTAGTCGATCCAGTCTACAGGGAAATTTTGTGTGAGCCTACGGGCTCGGAATGCCCCACATAAAAAAAACGGCCTTATGCTACCTCCCGCTTGTGGGGATCTAGGGTAAATACCGAGTTTGCCACACATCTGTTTGCGAATAATCTGCATGTCGACCTCTCTGCCTTCAACCAGGGAGGAACCCAGATGAAGCTATGCCGAAGGGCAGAGTCTCAACTGGGAAGTAGATAATACCGAACACGTTATTACGGGGTCTACAGGGTATTTTTTACCCTAGCCTAAAGGCTCGGAATCGCCCCACGTAAAAACCGACATCGTCTCACATCCCCCTTTGTGGGAAAAATTGATAAATACGACTTTGCCAAACTTTGGGTTTGGCAATTCTCAGCTTGTCAAACAGGGAGGAGCCCAAACAAGACTATGCCGAAAGACAAACTCGAACCCGTATTTACGGGATATACAGGGGAATTTCTGCTCGATCCTAAGACCTCGGAACACCTCACGTAAAAAATATAAAAAAATGGCCTTGCGCCACATCCCGCCTTGTGAAGAGGACTTTGTTTAATACCGTGTGTATTAAAGCTTTTAACTTGTCGAACTCTCTGCCTTCGGGCGGAGACAAGCTTAGGCTTGGCTAATGTTATGGAGTGATTTCACAGTGTAGTCTTGTATTTGTACTAAGTCGGTCCTAAAATAGGTACAAAAATAGGTACAAAACGTTAGGAACTTGATATAATAGGTAATGACGCAGAGAAAATCTAGTTGTGGTCGCTGATACTTTAGTATCCGACTAACGGCCGTCCGGCATCGACTATATTTAGTCACCCCCCTCACGAGGGCATCATGTGGCACAAGGCCGGTTTAACGTGGGATCTCGGCCAAAAATATACCCTTTGAACCTTTGAAACTGGTTCAGGGTCGGTTTACCACCCCGAACGAGAATCCGCCCTTCGACGTAGCTTCGTTCGGGTTCCTCCCCGCCCGAAGGAAGAGAGTTCAACCTTTCAGCGGGTCGTCCGACAGCGACTGAGCGACCGACCCACTGAGCGACTCTTACTAATCCTACATATTATAGGTGGGAGAGTCTATTAACTTTAGAATAGGTGTGTTCCACTATAGCAGCTAAGTAGACAGCAATCCGACTCCGTGTAAAAGGTGTATACGGGGAATTTTGGGCCATGCGTATGCGGTAGGAAAGCCCCACATTAAAAAATGGTATTGTGCCACATTCCGCTTTACTAGGGTAAATACAAAGTTCATTAAAGCTTAATGCTAAACTAATTCTTATTGTCTTGAACAATTTTACTTTACTGTCACAGACTCAAATATATTAAAGTCAAATATTTACCTTCCCCAAACCAATTAAATTATTAATAGACTTAAAATATTTCTTATTACATTAGTGGTTATTAGTAGTGAGTACATGTATTTAACTTGCTATCCCTTTTTTATTTTCATGAACAGAGTAATTAATTGAGAAGTCCTGTTAAAGATAGACTACCTTCGACAGAAATCGAACTTGTTTTTCTTTTTCATCAGGGAAAACGATTTTATAGTCAAAGAATTTTTTTTTAATTCACACTTTCTCATATATGATTCACAAATCACCTTGACAAGTAAAAAGAACACTTCTCTTTATTGGAAACTATTTCTCGGAATTTTTCTGTTTAAGTTACATCAAAAAGAAGGCTTATTGCCAGTTTCAAATTCTTATTTCTGAATCAAGATATTAGTACCACTATACTATGAGATGCATTCCAAACATTTTCAAGACATACATTTATTAATTTCAAAGATGTAAAATCCTTTAATATCCTTCAAACTAGATCATATGACTACAGTCTGCTTACTGTAGCGTTCCAGCCACTTCACGAACGCCGGATAGCGGTCATCCGCAGGGAAGTTGTCCAGTACACTTGTTGCAAACGCATTCAAAAGCAGCTGCTGTTATGGTTCTCCTTCAGCCTGGGAAACAATCAGAATTCTAGGGAGCAAAGTCTGGACTGTACTTGGCGTGAGAGAAAGAGAGTTTTGCTCCCCACCAACCATATTCCTGCAGTAACCAATAGGTTTTCTTTCTGTTCGTCACTGAATACTTTGGGAACAAAGTTTGTACAAATTTTGCTCATGTTAAGATATTCGCGTATTTACCTTCCCCAAACCAATTAAATTATTTATAAAATTAAAATATTTCTTATTACTATAGTGGTTATGTATTGCAAGTGAGTGCATGTATTTAAAGTCTGTGGTATGATCCATTTCCATCATTAATGGAACTGTCTTAACCATATATTTTCAGGGGAACTTTGCTGCTATAGAAAATCAAGATATTATCTTAAAATCCCGATTGTCGAAATCTTGAAATTTAAAATGCCGATAGAATGCTTTTAGGAGCATTAAAAAAAAATCTCTTGAATTACATTAAATATTTTCCAAAATACAGTGTAACCCGGATATAAGAGACTCGAATATAAGAGAAACCCGGATATAAGATAGATTTTCTCTGGTCCCAAATTAGAGCCATGCTTACCTAAACAAAATAGACCAAACCCGGATATAAGAGACTTCTCCGGTCCCGACAACTCTCTTATATCCGGGTTACACTGTATTAATTTTAATCTGCTAATATTTTAACGGCAGAGTGATACTTGTGTATCAATGTCAGTTTTTAATGTTTTGTTCGCGGTTCAGAATAAAAACTTTAAAATGTTGAGTTAAACAGAGAGAAAAGAAGTAAGCAGAGAAAAGAGCGTGTTTCTATTTTATTTTCATAATCGTTTCAGCCAAATAAAGGCGATAAGATCACTAAGGCGCAAGGTGAGTACGAGGGGGGGTGAAAGTGAAATAGATTGAGAAGACTGAGAATGGGGAAGACTGAGAAAAGAACAAAAAAAGGAACAGAGTTCGGTAATACAAAATATAGCGATTGACGTTGTATTTACATTTTTGAAGATTGTAGGGAAGCAAGATATCGGAAGGGATTTCCACATGCGGAAAGTGCAAAAAAAGAAACTGTTAGAGTAGAAGTAGCGACTGCATCTAGTTAAAATAAACCCGTGGGACCTCATTGCCAATCTAGTATCAGGCTTAAATTCGAGTGGCGACCATAATACCATATCTTAAAATCCCGATTGTCGAAATCTTGAAATTTAAAATGCTAAATTTATAAAATCCCGAAAGATCAGATACCCGAAATTTAAAATTCTGATAGATCAGAATTCCGGAATTTAAGATCCTGCAAGATCATTATTCCGAAATTTAAAATCATGAAGGATTAGAATCCCGAAATTTAAAATACTGAAAGATCAGAATCCCGGAATTTAAAATGCTGAAAGATCAGAATCTAGGAATTTAAAATCCCGAAAGTTCATTATTCCGAAATTTAAAATCCTGAAGGATCAGAATCCCGATATTTAAAATCCGGAAAGATCAGAATCCCGGAATTTAAAATCCTGAATGATCAGAATCCCGTAATTTAAAATCCTGAATGATCAGAATCCAGAAATTTAAAATTCTGAAAGATCAGAAACTCGAAAAGTAGATACATTAAAAAAAAAAGGAAACTTTTGGAAATAGCTCTATTTCTAAACATTTGCAAAATAGCGTTTAAACAGTGTTTATACATTGGAAACATTTAAAATTCATTAAAAAATATCAAACCAGAATATGACATAAGAGATGGAAAAATTTAGTAGGCAATGCTGATGTCGGTGTTTATCGCATTATTGCAGTGTTTCAAAAACTGCAGAAGCACGTAAAAAACGAAAATGAACACATTCTCTGAAGAGATCTTGTCCAAAAAGAAAAAAAAATGTCTGTTTTATCGTGATGAAAGGCTTAAAAATATAATTAACAATCGTGTAAACCGACCAGATGTTATAGACTGGTTCTTGCTCATAATCTTTCATTATAAATTATTCATATATTTTGGATTTATATTTTTACTCGAGAATAGAAGAAAGATGTGAAAAAACTTAACCGAAATTTTCTATCAGTTCTATACAATACAATATGATTAAACAAATGAATGCTGCCTAAATAAATATATATATAAAGATATTTTTATGTTTATACATACTTTAAAAAAAAAAATTATACATACAAACATTTACACAAATGCTCTGTTTATAATAAACAGTATTAACAACGTTTACCGACCTGAATGTCCGAGAAATTGTCATAGCAAATATGCATCCTCAGACAGGAATCGAAGCTGCATCCGATAGGGAACCGTCATGTAGACTGACGTTCTTTTACCGATTTCGCTACAGAGGAGCGTTTCGGCGAGCAAGGTGCATTTTACTGTTGTTAAACTACAATTTTCCACGATTTCCTGCCGTGCATTCATATCTGCTTGATGCGTATCCAAACGTGAAAAAAAGACCCCATACATTATGAAATAGACAAAGTCCGACAATTATTTTAAGACATTTTTATGTTTTTACATTCATTGCTAAACAAGCGCTCCTCCCTGGCGCAATCGGTAATAGCAAGTAAGGCTATACTAGGGTTCCGTATACGATGCATGTTCGATTCCTGTCGGAGAACGCATATTTTCTATGACAATTTCTCGGGCATTCAGGTCGGTAAACGTTGTTAATATCGTTCATTTTAAACAGAGCATTTACTTAAATATTTTTTTTATCTATAAAAAAAAAAATAGAATGTATAAACATAAAATTGTCTTAAAATAATTTTCGGACTTTGTCAATATAATATATATTCCAATTTTTGGTGACAAGTTATACATATATATATATATATATATATATATATATATATATATATATATAAGATGCGAAACAATTCATTATATATATATATATATATATATATATATATATAAGATGCGAAACAATTCATTATATATATATATATATATATATATATATATATATATATGTGTGTGTGTGTGTGTGTGTGTGTGTAGTATGTGTCTATGTATAAAGAGGAGGCACGTTGGAGTAATGGATTGAAGAATCGTAGAGTCGAATTCCAGTCGAATCCATTACATTCACTTACGTGCTAATATCCTTGGTAAAAGTGTGAATCCTGTTCTTCTCCCTCCAGACTAGGTGCTATAGCCTTGGATGCCAACTGGTTTAAGAGAAGGACAACTCTGAATTCAAAACTGTTGTCGGTTTCCCAGGAACAGATCTGCTGGATCCTCATACGTTGCATTCGACAGGAGAGTCGAGTATATATATATATAAGCGTTTATTAAAACAAATTGCTTTAATGTGTATGTCTGTAAAAAAGATAGAATTTTAAAATTAAGGAGATTGATTGACTTAGAAACGGCTTCAAACTGATATGCACAAAGGTATAATCCCGATTCTTAAAATGTCGAAATCCCGAATTTATAATATCCCGAAAGATCAGAATTCCGAACTTTCGGAGAAATTGAAAAAAAAAAATGGAAATATCTTTATATTTAAACAATTACAAAATAGCGTTTGAATAGTGTTTCTACATTAGAAACATTCAAAATTCATAAAAAAAATATCAAACTAGAATATGGCACAGGCGATGGAAAAATTTAGTAGGCAATGCTGATGTCGGTGTTTATCGCATTATTGGAGTGTTTCAAAAACAGCAGAAGCCCGTAGAAAACGAATGTGAACGCATTCCCTGAGGAGATCTTGTCCAAAAAGAAAGGAAAAAAAATATGTGCGTGTTATCGTGATGAAAAGCTTAAAGACATAGCTAACGATCATGAAAATCGACCAGATCTAAGAGACTATCTTGAGCATAATCTTTCATTATAAATTATACATATATTTAGTTTTTATATTTTTGTCTTCGTGGGAACAACAAATTCATATGTCACATAACTCCCGCAGCCACTGTACGCTGAGTCATTTCTGGTATCGTTCAACGAGCTTCCCACTCCATTCCCAAAAGAATATCTTTTCGTTTGTTCACAAAGCCAAGTCGGTACCCGTTGCATTTCAGGTTCGAAAGTGTTCTAACAACTTATATAACATTCGTTGAGTCATAGTGCATACTTCATAATGCACCAACATCCGACGATGAATTTACGCAAGTTTAACTCTTCCTGCTCACCGAGGGTGCACTCAACGAGTGGACGGACCATATGCTCCCTGCCACGTGCGAGAAGCTACCAGTCATCCTGTGAGCGCCCGTGCCGTTGCGTGTCACCTCTTAAATGGTTAGCGCATATAACACGGAGAGAAAATAATGAAGATGTTTTCCTTCTACATGTTGTAGCATACCTACGGACGATAATGGGTATGTCAACATTCACATAAATACAGTAGTAAATACTGTATGCTGGTCTTCTGTTGGAGATTTGTCTCCAGCTGTGCTCGTCAAACTCTCTGCCACGGGATAGAGAAGATTCCCAGACGAGGCTATGTCTAAGGGTAGAGTCTCGTCGCGGGAAACACCTACCCGACCCCGTGTTACACGGAGTCTACGGGTTGTTTTCACAAATTAAATTCGGTTATGTGCCACATCTGGCCACGTGGCATGGTTGGTAGATATTCAGCATTTGGAGATTCATTGTGGAATTCACTTGACTCCCTACTTCTACGCGCCGCTGGCGAATCTTATATGTGCTGTTCTTGTCCTAAGTATTATCGTTCATTACCAACCTTCGTGTGATTATTCTATTCCGTAACCTTCCCTAGGTTACAGCACGATACTTTTTCGAATGAAAGCTTAGGAAGGAAACACCTATCAATAGTGGAAAGATCGCTAACAGTGAATTTGAAAAAAACTTATTTTTCTGAAAGAATCTTTTAAAAGAAAGATTTTATATATTTTAACCGATAGCAGTACTAATTGCTCGGTTAATGAATGCCAAATAATTCTTTGTAAGGTAACGGCTAACATTACAATTGTCAGTACCATTAGACAACGTATTATAAAAGAAAACATGTAAAGTAACATTCTTACTAACAACACAAGAACAATTTCTGTCTGAATTTCTAGGCTATCATTAAACCATTTAGATACGGACTTTTCTCCTCCTCCTCATAGAGGTTGTTAGGGCGTCAACTCTTCCCTGTTGTTTCCAATAGAAATAGAAAGCAAATTTGAAATCTCAGATTCACCCTAATATATATGAATAGACAAAAATGACTGGAAAGTACCTTGATTGTTAGTTCAGCCACGACAAATTTATGTCCAAGCTCTTATATATCACCATTCGTGTTGTCACAATGTGGGACAGACAAGGACAAAGATGATGGAGAGAAAATGAAAAAGAATACGGAAAAATTTGGCTCGATTAAAAAAAAAAAAGAATTCTTTCAAGAATATTTCCAAAAGTTTTGAAACTACAAGCATCTCTCGTCTCGTCCGCACGTGTAGACGTGACAACATCAACAAAGCCCAGTCCGATGAAATCCTAACGGATGAAACATGTCAGAAAAACATTTTTCCAATTTGTCATACTATATATATATATTTCCGTTCCATTAGATTATTGAACAATATAGTTCATGCCACTTTGACGGAAAATTTACCAGTAAAAAAGAATTCTCTTATCACTACATTTGTACATAAACGCAGAACTTTAACCTTAAAATTTAAATTCAAACTCAGCGTTGCGACTGCACGTTCCAAAACAATAACACACATTTCTCATAGCATTTTTCGGATTACAACCTTGTTTTCGTTTGTCCACTTATTACTGAGAGTAAAAACAAGAACACAATCTATTTCATACATGAGGATGTCTGTAGGAACAGACGAAAGCTTGTAAAATAAAAAGATCTAATGCAACGGATATTTATAAAACAGGATCTTTTCATTCATAAACAGATTCGGGGTTTTTGTATATTATTGAATTGTTCGCGAAGATGGATTTCTCGCCATTTAATCATTAACCTTTGTATTTGTTTTATGTATGAATAATTCATGAATTTGTAGATTAATTGCACCTTTATTGAAATATATATATATATATATATATATATATATATATAGATACGGGCATTTTTTGAAAATCATTTCACGTCATGCCACTAGTACACATGGGGTTACAGGGAGTAAAAGTGAGAGAAAAGCTGAGAATGGGGAGATTTCAGGAAAATAAAAGAGATGAATGGAATTCAAGGACACGGAAGATCGCAATTGACGTTGCATTTTAATTTTGGAAGATTGTAGTTATCAGAGAAAAGTAAATCGAAGGCTGTTCCACAGGTGGGAAGTGCGAAAAAATAAAATGTTCTATTAGAAGTGGGGGTTACATTTCTCTATTTCGAGGGTGAGGCCTAAATGCTAATCTAGTCGCACGCTTAAATTCATGTAGTCGGGGTACAAGGAACAAAAGATCGTCATAGCAGTTGCCGTCAGAATATTTGTAGAAAAGAGAGAGGGAAGCCACGGTACGACTGTGAGACACCTTGTCAGAATCGATTACATTACAGATCCATCTTTGGATTCTGTCAAGAATCTAGAGATGAATAGCAGGAGCACTGAACTAGATATCGCAACAGTATTAAATGCGTGGACGAATGGCAGATTTATAAATGTTCAAGATGGATTCTAATGAGAAAAACTTTGGCGGTGGGAAAGCAAAGTCATGATTCTAGGTGAGGACCAATAACATTACATTCTTTGGATTTTGTTGAGAATCTCAAGATATATAACAGAAGCACCAGACCAGATATGGCAGCAATATTCAATGCGCGGATGAATGGTGGATTTATAAATATGCAAGATGGATTTTGATGAGAAAAACTTTGGCGGTGGGAAAGCAAAGTCATGATTCTAGGTGAGGACCAATAACATTACATTCTTTGGATTTTGTTGAGAATCTCAAGATATATAACAGAAGCACCAGACCAGATATGGCAGCAATATTCAATGCGCGGATGAATGGTAGATTTATAAATATGCAAGATGGATTTTGATGAGAAAAACTTTGGCGGTGGGAAAGCAAAGTCATGATTCTAGGTGAGGACCAATAACATTATATTCTTTTGATTTTGTTGAGAATCTCAAGATATATAACAGGAGCACCAGACCAGATATGGCAGCAATATTCAATGCATGAACGAATGGTAGATTTGTAAATATGCAAGATAGATTCTGACGTGAAAAAACCTTTTTTCTAGCACGACAAAGTGACCCAACTTTCCTTACAGAAATTGATTCGATTTATTCACTCCAGTTCAAGTCAGTGGAAAACCTGAGGCCGAGAAGACGCAGTAAGTTGATCTCTTGGAGTCTAGTGTCAGAAAAAGATTCTTTTTTTTTTTTTTTTGATTTGATCAATAAATATATAGAAGGAGAGGAATAGTAAGAAGAATCAATGAGTTGATCTGAAAAAAAAAGCATAAAAAATGTAAAACTATCCGTATGCAGCAAGAGGTAGATCTCGGATTAGATTGTTACTACCTCAATACCAAGTATATTTGCTTTTTTCTTTTTAATGTTGTAAGAATTGTGCCCGCCCATAAGCCAAGAAAACAAAACTATAAGTCATAACGTGTTCAATCTTAGCATCGATTTCATTTGTAATCTTTCTCTGACAACAGGAGCCAAATAGTTTTTCAATATTTGTTACTTGAACACATAAATATCAGGCTACCCCAGAATATCGCACGGGGTGGGGGGAGTCCAGATCAAAAGGAAAGAAAGGCGCCAAAATTCGAAGAAGCTTCCTGCCATCTATGCTTTGAAAATGATTTTATAATTTATCGTCACTTGTGATAAATAAACCCAAGTTTTATTAGGATTATATATATATATATATATATATATATATATATATATATATATATATATATATATATATATATGAAATAAATATAAATATATAAATAAATACTAATGAGACAGGTACTACGTACCCGTGTTTCACTACATGATATAATCAGGGGAACCGATTTCTTTCGCCCTGTTCGGAGGTTTCTGGTGCTTTCTATCCTTTTTTTTCTTTTCTTTCCATTTTTCTTCGGATGTCATTTTCTTGGAAATTGTGCTATCCAGGTTTTGTTCACCCACCTAGATTAAATAGATTTACTAAATATATATATATATATATATATATATATATATATATATATATATATATATATATATATATATAATTATTTATTTTTAAAGAAAAAAAAATATTTATAACATAAATATGTTATAAAATCACTACAAAAATAACCATTTTGTTTCAACGCCCTCGGTGTCTTATCAAGTGATGACGTTGAATGTAAAATAAATGGTTTTAAAAGTTTCAAATTAATTAATATTCTACGCAAGGGGAAAACGTTGTTACAAAGGCTAGATGGACCAATCAAAACACAAGTACAGGAAAATTCAAAAAGCTCGATAACGAAGTCATGTTATAATATCTATTCAGATGTTTAGTATTAAAAAAATAATTTATTCCAACGAATAATTACTAAATTATATGATAAAATTTAATATTAAAATTTAAAACTGCTAATTAAAAAATCAAAATTTAACATTTATTCGCTATCAAGTTTACAACTATAAAATTACTGAGGAGAAAAGAAGAAATATATATGTTATTCAATTTATTTTTTCATTGAAGTTACTTTAGCTATATTTAATATCCGGTCTTTTTACAATGTATACATTTTAATCCTCATGGTGTGTAAATGGGGTCCTAAACTCACGCGTAAAACAAACGAAGTCAGATTCTAATACATAAGCACCAAGACATATACACACACAAAAAAGGGACAAGACAGAGAACATCTCCACGGTCTGTCATGTAAAAAAAAAAGGGGGGGGAATGGGAGAAGGGAAACCAACACACACGTACATACATACATAATTAAAAGTGGATGCACTTTCCATACACATAGATACATATAAATACATGCACACACATCCCAGACAGTTGGATACCCCAACCGATAAATATTTAAGACAGAAAATGTCATTGCATGAATGTTAACAACCTATTGAAATCTAACTTAAGCGAGTAAATATACAAAGATAAAAATGATTAAAATTAATATTATTTAATATATTAAAATAGTGTATGTAAAAAAAAAAAAAAAAAAAACCCGGACATTAAAGTCAACACCCATCGGTAACTACGATGTCCACCTCATATACATATAAGTATATACACACACACACACACACATACACACACATATATACGCATACAAACATATATATATATACACATATATACATACACATACACACATATATACATATATATACATATACACATACATATACACATACATATACATATATACGTACACATACACACATACTCACACATATACATAAATATACATACATACATACACACCGAAATATCTACACATACATACATAAACATATACATACGTATACATTTCCATGGTATCAAGTACACATACACATACATACACATATACATATATGTACCCACAAATATACACACAAATATGTGTACACATACTTACAAATAAATACATATATACACAGCAATACACAAAAATAAACATATATACACACATATATACTAACTCATGTGGCCGTAATGACATACCCAAGTTTCCCTACCTACACGTACACATAAACAATTTCATATATAGTAGATGTCAACATACATATATACAACTGCAAACCTACATAAGTAAACACACACACACACATATATACATATATATACATACACATACATACAAACATATACACAGACACATATATATACATATATATATATATATACATATATATACACATATATACATGCATACACAAATACAGAAATATACATACACATGAATATCGACATAAAAATACTTATCTATAGTAATAAATACACATATATACGTACATACACATAAATGCAACGACATTTGACCAAAAACATATATAAATATACAGACATACATACACATACATAGGCATAGACATACTTCGATATACATGCAAAACACAAAAATACACGTATCCTAACATACATATATAAAAAAAAACAAAAAAAACCCAAAAAACATCCATATCAACATAAATATACGTAAATAAAATTAGGTACACAATATAACAATACACATACAAATATATACACACACACATATATATATATATATATATATATATATACATACACATACATCTACATATATTCACACATGTACATATATATATATACGTACATATATATATATATATATATATATATATATATATATATATATATATATATATACCTACACATACATGCACACATACACATACATGCACACACACACACACATATATATATATATATATATATATATATATATATATACACACATACACATACATACACATACACCTACACACACATATATATATACACATACACACATACATATATATACACAACTACATAAACATGCAGACACTTACATATATACACACATAAAAAAATATATATACATGCATATAAGGATACATACTCACATATATATACACACACATAGCCACATCTACAAATACATATACATACTCATATACACCAATATTTTTAACCTCTTTTCTTCTCCCCCTCCTTTTCACCTTCTTACTTTATATATATATATATATATATATATATATATATATATATATATATATACACACAGACACATACATATATATATACATACATACACACATATATCTATAAACACACAAACAAATACACACACATACATATATACATATATATATATACAAAACTTAGCAACATATTAATACATTAAAATACAAACATACACATTTCGCAGTACAAACACACATAACTACACATAAATATATACATATATATACATACACATACAGAAAAATGAGTAACATTATGTAGTTATACCATACACATTCATATCGTCAGATTTACCATTAGGTAATAAAAGTTATAATCTATTCAACTTACAGCTACGTATCATTATCGTTTAAAGTATACGACCCCTATAATAAGTTAAATTTATAACGGTGTTTACAATTAACCGTTAGTTCATATCTCTGATTTAAGAGATCAGCCTTGTTTTTAAATCTAATAATTTCAAACTTTTCGTTAAGACACAGGTAACACGGGGAATATAGGGATTTACATGTCCGGGCTTTCTTAATCAATGTCCAATTAACCGTAGGTGCTTTGTTCTTTTCTTTTAGGTTCCAGCGTTCTTTGAATGTATTCATTGTGCTACCAATGTAAAACTTCTTTATATTTGGATTCTCAATAGTTAAGATAGTACTAAGATAGACTACAGAACGAATTCCACAGTTATTTCGTAGTGGACAATTATTAGGATATCTACAATTACATGAATTATTATTTGTGTCATTATATTTAGTATTACTGTCAGTAACCTTTTGAGTAATCGAGCTTTTTGAATCCCTATACTTGTTAAAGACTATGTTGTTATGTTTTTTAATGATTTTCTCTAGGTTATCTGCACAACTATAGCTTAATTTAAGTGTATTAGGATTAAATATTTTACTAAGTGGGTTAGTTTCAGTGTTAGGGAAATGTTTCTTGATTAGGTTTAGAAACATACGTCCTAATTTAGATTTAATCATTAAATTGAAAGGGGGAGTGAACCAGATGATCTTTCTAGATCTATTCTTATTATGGTTGTAGTTAACAGGGTTTTTATACTGAATATTGATATCTTTGTATCCACTATTTTTAAGTGAAGAATTATAAAAGTCACTATGTTTATTAAAAACATCTTTGTTAGAAGAGTTAGTGCTAATTCTAAATCCAATGGAAGAGGGTATATGTTTGATAACTGAAGGGGGATGGTTGGAATTTGGATGAACGTATATCGGATTGGAATTAACCTTCACATATGGTTGGAAAGAGTTGTTAGCAAGGTTTAGGGTGACGTCTAGAAAATCTACTTGTTTAACATTAGTAGTGACTATTGTCCTAAGACCTAAATCCTTAAATACCTTATGAATCATTTTCCTAATACGGTCTACCTTAGTTTTAGTGGAGTTTTTAACAACTAATAAACCATCATCTCTATACAATCCTATACTATCGGAATCCAGACAGTCAAAGGCACTTAAATTATGCAACAGAAATAATCCAACCAGGTCAGAAGCTTCAGCAGAATCCAGAGAACCCATCGAAATGTCAAAATTGTTGTTGTAAGACTTTTTGGTCCACTGTTCATCCTTGTAGATTAGAACAGAATTTCGGCATTTCATGATGATGTCCACCTCACTCTCAGAAATATTAGAGTATTCCCGGGCGAAATCCAAGGCCAAAGTAAAAAGATCCTTCGATATAGAGGGATAATAATCGACAATATCGAACTGTATAAAAGTACAGTTGCCCTTATATCGGATGTTATTAAACCAGTTGATAACATCAGCTGTGTTAACCCACTGTAGTAGTCCAAGGGTCTTTTTATGGATTTGTTGGTTCTTTCTAAGATGGTCTTACTAATTCTACCGATTTCCGGTCTTGTAGGGTTTATAAGCCTAGTAGATGGCTTAGTTTTGAATTCAGGTTTATGATCTTTTAACAAGACATAGGCTTCCTTAGTTTGTAGTTTGCCGACTCGATCACTGATCAATAGTTTATCAGTAATTGATTTACTGATACTGTTAATGCTATCTATTTGGTTGAAGTTATTTGTATCAATTTTTTTGTAGTTTTTGGTTAGACTATCCCTAACTAATGTATCATAGTCCTTAGGAGATAACTTATAAAAATTATCCGTTTTATCGGATTTTACATATATATCACCAGATTTATTAATGTCTTTGACGATACTATCCAGATTTTTTTGGAAGGCATTTTTGTATTTATAGAAGGTTAATCCTTTGATGATATCCAATAGTTCATTTTCAAAAGCAGACAATTGCTTAATAATTGGTGCAGTTTTGAGGCTTTTAAAACCATAAATTTCGCGTTCACACAATGGTTTTTTTGTTTAGAAGAAAGAAGTAAGCTTTCCATCTCATTCTTCTGATAAGGTTTTCCGTTTGCTGTATTAGATGGACGAAATAATCCCTTTTGTTCGTGGTGGGAATATTCTTAAGTGATACTCCGAAATTGATTCTATCCATAGTATAAGAATAGAATAGAAAGTGCTCGACAGTAATAGGAGCTAATATCCAAGTATATGATTGGTGTATATGGAATGAATTCCAATAACCAACAATTACTATTCTTAAAAGAGTGCTCAATACAAAGTAGAGCAGATATATATATATATATATACAGCTTGTAAAATTAAAAAGACCTTATGCAACTGGAATTTATAAACGGGGATCATATCATTCATATACAGGTTCGGGGTTGGTGTATCTTATTTATATTGTTTGCGACGAAGTATTCTCGCCATTTAAATCATTAACCTCTATATTTGTTTTTTTGTATGAATGATTCATGAATTTATAAATTATATTTGAACCTTTTAATTGAAAATAAAATAACTGATCCAACGTGCAACTCTCGGATAATAAGTGAGACATTACTTTAATTATTGAACAATATAGTTCATGCCATATTCGCAGAAAATTTACCAGTAAAAAAGAATTCTCTTATTGCTATATTTGTACAAAAACGCACAACCTTAAAATTTAAATTCAAACTCAGTGTTGCGACCGCACGTTCCAAAATAATAACACATTTCTCATAGCATTTTTTTCGGATTACATCTCTATTTTCGTTGTCCTCTTATTACTGAGAAGTAAAAACAAGAACAAAATCTACTTCCATACCTGATGATGTCTGTAGGAACAGACGAAAGCTTGTAAAATTAAAAAGACCTTATGCAACTGGAATTTATAAACGGGAATCATGTCATTCATATACAGGTTCAGGGTTGGTGTATCTTATTTATATTGTTTGCGACGAAGTATTCTCGCCATTTAAATCATTAACATCTATATTGGTTTTTTGTATGAATGATTCATGAATTTATAAATTATATTTGCACCTTTTAATTGAAATTCGTAGGAACCGCCAGCTAGACACCAACACATGTGATTTAATTATAGTGGTGAAGGATTTGTGCAGAACCATCCACACTTTTTGAAGGGCCAAATATAGAGACCCCGCGCACTACATGCCACAAGGTCCCCAAACGATTTTCCGCTGGTTTTGAATTCAGAGTTGTCCTTCACCTAGACCAGTTGCCATACAATACTATAGAATCCAGTCTCCCCTGCTATTTACCTATACCTGGAGAAGAAGAGGATCCATACCTTTTCCCAAGGGTATTAGCACGTAATTTCTCAATCCAAGCCGCTATACATTACTCTACCTTGCCTCATATATATATATATATATATATATATATATATATATATATATATATATATATATATATATATATATATTGTCCGTGTCACGGCAAAATTACTTAAATCATGTAACAACAAAATTCTCCACTGTTTGCTTAAGCTTTGGACCATTGTGTCTACTGGAATTTTGTGAAGTTTTATAACTCTCTCTAAGCTTAACAGAAGGGTATGTTCATCATTACTTAATCATAGCTAAGGATCGGAAGCTCATGAATGATAGAAATAAAGTTTAAATATACATACATATAATATATCCTTACATATATATATATATATTATATATTATTCCAGGATCATTTTCTAAATTATTTAAGATGATCTTCACCCTCACTAATATTCTAAATTTCTGTACTGGAGTAAAAAGGTGCCTCACACGTTTCAAGTACAATTTCATTTTCAATCTTTTTTCATTGCTCTTGGGACTGTCATAGCTGAAACCTCTGTTTCACGTGCCAAAAGTCTTATGGACTGAGTTGGACCTTTCCTAATTTACTTATAAATCTAAGTTGAAATGATGATCATTCTTCCTGTTGTGACCTCCTAACACAGTTTTCCTCTCTACTGTACCCACGTTTTAAAACTTTTTTGCCGTTCACTTGATGGTTTTTGAATCGGCCTTGGGGAGGGAAGCCAGAGTATGGGTGTTGGTACCATTACTCAACGCCTGAATGGTCTTTTTTCTCTCACCATTGCTCATTTGGGGAGGCATAGTGGGGTTGACACTAAACAATTTTAACCTGTTCTCATTCTAACAAATAAGTGAAAAGTGATTTTTACGACAAATGATGTTAAGGTGGCAGAACCTCTTATCTGAAAACCCGGAAAAAAGAAACTCAATTAGTGTTTTTTTAGATATTAAAAATTTTGTGCGATGGACGGATTATGATCTTACACGATTTGAACAATTTTGCTGTTACACGCGCTATATATATATATATATATATATATATATATATATATATATATATATATATATATATATATATAAAAGTGAACATAGAAGTCAACACTTAGAGGCGACAGTCTGTTTCATGCTATATGCAATCGTCAGGCCTGACGATTGCATATAGCATGAAACAGACTGTCGCCTCTAAGTGTTGACTTCTATGTTCACTTTTATATTTACACACGCTCTATCTCTGATATTGAGCACTTTATTCCATAAATATAGCACACCTTAAGACTATATTTCTTTATATATATATATATATATATATATATATATATATATGACGTATCACGGGCAAACACCTCTTTAAACCTTTTCAAGTACACTACCTCCAAAAACACCTGCCTCATCTCGGAATGATCCTTTCTGGAATGGAGAGTTTTATGCCACAGCAAAAAGCAAACACTTAGCTCAGGTTAATTCATGTATGCGCTGCAGCCATACTTCCCTAGAACCACTACTTCAATATCAGTCGCAAAGGGCGGGGCCCTCACTGCATTCAGAAACACGCGCAATCGCAAGATTCTTCTGGAAAACGCAAAGCGCAGGTACGCACAAATTGTCAAGGTCAAGATCGAAATGCGATTTCTGGAAGATCGACAACCAAATCAGAAACAGACGAAAAACATGCCTACTTTTATAAATGACCCCGAGGCTGTATCTTCGTCGATGGACAAGGTGAAGTTCTTTGCCTCGAACTGAACGTTTGATAAAAAATGCCATCCCTTCCCCCAACATCCCACGTCTCACTGAGAACAATCTCATAAATATCTCCATTTCAGCACGAGAACTCCTTAGAAAGCCACTGATCCAAAACAAATTCATGTAGTTGTCCTTAACGATATCAACCCGGAATTAACCCCGAGCCTAGCGGAGTTATTTAACCTCTGCTAGAAGGAGAAGTGCTTCCCGTGGCTATGGAAAGAGTCAGGCGTAGGTGTTGAAGAACGCGGATGTGTAATGTTCCCTCCACCCAGCATAGGCCTATCAATCTCCTCAGTATCATCAGTGAACTTTTGTGGGCTATATTCAAAAAGAAGGTTGTCGTGCACCTTGGTAGGAACAATCTCTTGTCTGACGACAAGTACGAGTTTCAATCTCCACGATCGATTGCTGACGTTCTAACTACCATTACATACAGAATTAGTGAGGCTCTGACAACAAACACACTATGAAGACCATAGGATTAGATATTTCGAAGACAATTGACAAAGTGTATCACACAGCGTTTGAACCACAAGCACTCCGCCTATAGAATCACTGATTGGGTATTCTCAATTATAAAATCCTTCCTAACAGGTAGTTATTAACGGCCAGTCCTTCGGGAGCTTAGTGACCAATACAGGCGTGTCCCACTGTTCACTTCTCAGACGAACCTTTTTTTTATTTACATAAATGATCTGCCTATAGTATATACTTCGGTCATCTTGATGATCAGAGATTTCTCAGCCGATCACACTGACTCCCCATGAGGGAAAAAAACTGGCTGGTTATATCCAATGTTCGAAAATGGAACTAGTTACATTCCATCGAACATCGAACTACCGACAGTTTCGATGAGCGGATGCCCCCTCGAGGAAAGCTCTATGGCTTGAGAGACTACTGGAGCGCAAACTCACAGCTAATCTCAGGTGGAACTTGTATATAGGATCCATCGTTAACCCTAGAACACTAACCATCAATTAAAGTTACACCACTACTAACCATGGGTATATCACACTCGATTGTAAAAATATCAACAACAACAAAAAAATTTAAATATAAATCTTTATATGAAATATTTTTCATGCAGGCACATCAAAATTTGTACTTTGAGTTAACATTAATAGAAACTGAAAAACATTTAGGTTAAAAAATCAGGTACTGAAAATTATAATTAAAAATAGGAAAATTTGCGCTGGGTATTATATACCCATGGTTAGTGTTCTAGGATTAAATAAACTGAAAAAGGTTGGTAAATTGTAGAAAATGAAATATTTTACATGCAGGCACTTCAAACTTTGTACTTGGACTTAACATTAATAGGAAGTGAAAAACATTATTTAGGTAAGAAAATCAGGTACTGAAAATTGTAATTAAAAATAGGAAAATTTGCGCTGGGTACTATATACCCATAGTTAGTGTTCTAGGGTTAAAGATGCAGGTTAAATGATTGGCTGCCTGTAGCGCTCTAGTAAGTACCTGACTTGTCATCCTATCTTCTACCTTTATAAAAGTAAGATAAAGCCGAAAATTTAGTAGTTTTCATATTTGAGCAGGGCCTACCCAGTCTATACTTTCAAGTCACGACAGATTTCAAAATCGTGTCCGAGTCCTTGTTGGTGATGAATTATTTTACATCTATTCAGCCTCTCTCTCTTTCTCACTATCGGGATGTGGTGAAGCTCTCACTGCTCTAACGTTTCTACCATGGAAAGTGCTCAGACGAAGTACATTCAGTGGTTTTTTAAATTTAAAGTGAATTGTTTTGTGTCGCCGACGTGATTTCACTTTATCTTGAGCGGCTTTTATATTTCAAATCATGGCGAGAAATGTCCCGGGGAGAAAAGAGTGATTGCGTGAGTAATTTTTTAGCATTGTGAAAAGTTCTCTTTTGATTTGTTATTTATTTGATTTAGTTTTCAGTCTGGGGAGAAAAAGATGTAAACGTTTGGCGTTTTTATACAATAGATCAGACAGACGTCAAGCTTAGCAAAACAGTTACCACGTCAGTCTGATAGATCCTGAGTGTATAAAATCTTCACGGATGACTAAATCTTTTGTAGATTTAATCAGACTAAAGAAAGTTACTATATATTAGTCTGGAAAGCAACTGTTTACATTTGAAGATGGAAAAGAAACAAGTATTTATTTTGTCTTCTTCCTCTTCTATTTTTTTCTGTGAAGGTCATTTGGGGTATGTAGGCCTTATCCGAATCAGTTCTCCTATAGATGCTTAATCGCTCAAAGCTATTGGAATTTGAACTCGGTTCTACGATCTCTCATATAGAGCTGTCCTCCATTACACCACCCGCACTTTGCACATGCGAGCTTATAGCACATCGTATTTTCAATCGATCCCTCATCTAGTTACTGATCTGTTTCGAAGATGTTTAACTCCGGTGATCTGAGGAGGACTATCAAACTGATATGCAAGCAATCCGATTAATATATTTAATCAATATATTTCCCCTCTTTATCGATTACATAATTTCGTCTACTTGGCAAATTGTTCTTCCTTCGACTGTAAAATCATTCAATATTTGACAAAAGGAAACGCTCCATATGTTTTAACGACTTCTTCGCAGTCAATAATCTGTTTCTATCTAAAACCTGTTGCGATTGTCGGAAAATAGGTAACTTGGGCAAGGTCCTGACAGTAAGGATGATTAGGTAATACGGCCATCATTTTGACTGGACGATTAGACAAAAAGGCCACAATCTTTTTCCGTCTCATTCGGTCAATATCTACACTATTTACATTATTCGAACTATTGTCCTCATCTTTGTCACAATATTTTTTACAACGTTTCGGCCTTTCAGTATCTGTCTATATTTCTGAGATGAGGTATTATGTACACTATTTACATTATTCGGACTATTGTCTTCATCTTTGTCACCATATTTATTACAATGTTTCGGCCTTTCAGTATCTGTCTGTATTTCTGAGATGAGATATTATGTACATTATTTACATTATTCGGACTATTGTCTTCATCTTTGTCACCATATTTATTACAACGTTTCGGCCTTTCAGTATCTGTCTATATTTCTGAGATGAGGTATTATGTACACTATTTACATTATTCGAACTATTGTCCTCATCTTTGTCACAATATTTTTTACAACGTTTCGGCCTTTCAGTATCTGTCTATATTTCTGAGATGAGGTATTATGTACACTATTTACATTATTCGGACTATTGTCCTCATCTTTTTCGCCATATTTATTACAATGTTTCGGCCCTTCAGTATTTGTCTATATTTCTGAGATGAGGTATTATGTACACTATTTACATTATTCGGAATATTGTCCTCATCTTTGTCGCCATATTTATTACAACGTTTCGGCCGATGTACGCTCCGGCCTTTTTCAGGTGTTTGGAATGTCCAACTGAATCCTTTATTTCGCTCACTGGGGTAGACTGTTCTAGTTCCATGTGACATGTTTAATGGATGTCAGTTGTCAGTTATATTGCTGTTCATTCTCCTCACCAAGTTCTCCACTGCATTAACAGTCCAGTACACATGGCACAGTGGATAAAGGCGTTAGTTAGATTCTCAAGGACACATGACGCAGTGGACAAAGGCGTTAGTTAGATCCAGTGACAGGCCCCGAAGAGTGTGAGTTCAATACCCTAGACTTGAGGAGGTCAAAATTACAGCAATCAGGAAAATATCCTGCCTGGTTGTCTGTACCACAGACCAGCAGTTCTTCGTAAGAAGCTGTCTGATTGAAACTTCCTCCTTACTAATGCAATACGAAAGGAATGAGGATAAGTCATTCTTGTATACGTAGCATGGTAGGTTCCAGTTTTAAAGCTCAGGATGGTGGGATTATGGTATATAGCTCGTCAGAAGACATGCCATGGAAGTCGACATAGAAGAGCCAGAGGCTGGCACTTTAAATGCACCATTAATTAAATTCATAAAATTCACTTTAAATGCATATTTAAGTAAAATATATTCATAAAAAACAATGTGACCTATGTGGCTTTCAATAAATGTTCTCTATTTGTCATTTTTCTCACACCTAGCACCGAGTTATAGGATGGAAAATATTTGATCATTCATGTGACACCCCTGGTTTAGGTCCGTGCAATTTCTCCGGCGGCCGTTCTCCACGCTGTAATGTTGCCGGGGGTTGGTTGAAAAAAGTCGAAGTCTCAAGCTGGGGGCACACGATAAACTATTGAGGGAACGAACTTCCACAATTTAGATGAGTTTAATTGACGCTTTTATTTCGTTCAGACGTAGTCTTGCAGTTGGGGCAGGCGATGTGACACTCAGCTCTAACTCTAACTCATGGAGATCAAATGCCGAACCGACCGACCGACCGACTCAGACGAATGGAGTTTCACTTCTTCAGTGTGCCTGACACACGTAGCTACTTCAAGCACACGCCCGAAATAATCGGATGAAAACAAAAGATAAGCATTGGCGACTGTAAGTTCAAAATTTCAAGGTACTTAAATTTTGCTTCCTTTGATGAGTAAACATCCCGCGGATATCCCGTCTGCACTCGGCCTCCAAAGATATATTTTCCAGGATTTTTTTTAATCTTTTTTTATTGCCTGGAGAAAGGGAAAATTCTATTATCTTTTCTTTATTTCCTTACTGTGTTGTCGAAATACTGTAAAGACAGTTTTTGACCTGGTCTTCTAAAATCTATCTCTTAAACGTTTATCTTTTATCACATCAAATTACTTAGTCAAATATTTTATTGGGAGACTGGTAGGATTTAACAGTAATCTGATGCCCTTTTCTCTTCCACAAATTTACTTATAAAAGAAAAGCGTTTATTTATTTATTTTTTTCCTTTTCTTTTTCCCTTGGTACTTTTGTTAAACGAAACACATGTTTTTAAACTATTTTTCTATTCTTAACCGTTTTCTATTCTTAATTTATTAAAATAAAATACATATTTTAGAAATCCACCTTAATATAAGCCTAGTTATCGTGTCACCTTCATAAGGATTTGTAGACTATTTTTGACTCTATCAAGGTAGGCAAGTGACTACTAGGCAAAGCAAGCTCAGATATGGCCACAGTAGTCCTTGAGGCGATTCTGAGAAAATTGTAAGTCTTAGCAGAATTCATTATTTGTGGGCAAATCATTACATTATAAGATATGCAGATGACACAGTGTTGATAGCAGGCAAGGAAATAGAAACCCCACAGAAGGTAGTAAGGGAAAGCGAGAAGAAAGGAATAAGCATCAACTATAAGAAGACAGAATGCATGGTTGTTAGCAAAAGGGTGAGCCCAAAATGCAAATTACAAATCGGGGATACCAAAATCAAACAAATACAACAATTTAAATATCTAAAAATTAATGACACCATTCTCCTGCAGAATCATATTTCTGTTGCTTGAAGTCTTTTCCTTGTCTTGGAGGAGATTGTCCAGGATTCACTGCCATACAGGACAGATATCCCATAACAGTTTAGTACTCTTTTACTTGGTTCTATGAAGTTTTTCATTGTCTTAATATTCTTCTTAGCTTCTGGAATGTCTCTTCAGCTATCCCAATGCGCCTTCAGATTTCAGTGCCGAATTTTCTGTCCTCCCAGACCCAGCATCGAGTTATAGGGTGGAAAATATTTGATCATCCATAAGGATTCGAAGACTCTTTTGAACTCTATCAATGCAGGCAAGTGACTACTGAGCAACGCCAGCTCAAATATGTCAAGAGTAGTCCTTGAGGCGATTCTACGCGAAATGGAAGTCTTAACAATCTTTGCTACATAGGACATGCAGATGGCACCACACGGTTGATAGCAGGCAAGGAAAGTAAATTGCCACAAAAGGTAACGAAGGAAAGCGAGAAGAAAGGACTAAGCATCAAATTCAAGAAGACAGAATGCATGTGTGTTAACAAAAGGACGATCCCCAAATCCAAATTATTATATAATAATATTAGTTGTCGCCTGATAAGGAAACATTTGGAATTCATTGACCAAGGAGTCAGTGCTACTGTCGGTAGTAAGAATAGAAACCATCAATGAAGTTAAACTTCCTCCTTACTAATAAAATACAAAGAAAATGAGGATGAGTCATTCTTGTATACGTGGTAAGGTGGGTCCCAGATTTAAAGGTCAGAAGATATGCAATGGAAGTCGAGATAGAAGACCCAGAGACTGGCACTTTAAATGCACCACGAAGTAAATTAATAAAATTCACTTTAAATGCATATCTAAGTAAATTATATTCATAAAATACAATGTGACTTCTGTGGCTATCAAAAGAGTTTGTCTATTCGTCATTTCTCCCACACCTAGCACAGAGTTATAGAATAGAAAATATTTGATCATCCATAAGGATTCGTCGACTCTTTTGAACTCTCTCAAGGTAGGCAAGTGACTATTAGGCAAGCCCAGCTCAGATATGGCATCAGTAGACCTTAAGGCGATTGCGAGGAAACTGGAAGTTTTAAGAGAATTTATTATTAGCGGCCACAATCTTTGCAAGATAAGACATGCAGGTGACACACTGTTGATAGCAGGCAAGGAAAGAAAACAAGGTAGTGAAGGAAAGCGAGAAGAAAGGACTAAACATCAAATTCAAGAAGACAGAATGCATGGTTGTTAGCAAAAGGATGAATCCAAAGCACGAATTAAAAATCGGAGATCCCAAAATCAAACAAATGCAACAATTTAAATATTTAGGAAATGTTCTAACAGAAGACGGAAAGTGCAACACTGAAATCCGGAGGAGCGCTGGGATAACGAAAAATGCGTTCCATTAAACAGAGAAAATTCGGTAGAAACAACGACAAGAAAGAGGGTACTGAACGGTTACGTAATAAAAAACATCCTATACAGAAATGAATCTTGTTCACTCTCTCCACAGATGAAGAACCCATTTCAAGCAGCAGAAGTACGGTTCTGCAGAAGGATGCTGAGAATACCATGGACCAAATGTTTGTGGCAACAACGAAGTTTTAAAGAGAGTGGAAGCAATAAGGGCAATTATATTTAACACCAGGAAGTGACAGTTGAAATTTCTGGAGTACGTAACGAAGAAAGATGGTTAGAATATTTGAAACTCACAAGACATCTTGAAGGCAAGAGGAAAACAACGAATAACTTGCCTACCAAGCTTGTGTAAATGGTTGTCGGAACGGTGATTAGGAGAGATAACCAAAAGAAAACCATTCCCTAGAGGTACAAAAGACAGGATGTTGCGGACAACCAAGTTCCTCACAGTATGAATTGAAACCACATATAATAATAATAATAATAATAATAATAATAATAATAATAATAATAATAATAATGTCAAAGAATTAAATGATGTCATATATTCAATAGCTATAGCAGATACTGGAAACTTAACCATTTGAGCTCTGCGTTCCTGAACAACTTTAACCGTTCTGCCTGGGCTCCTGAGTCAAAATTCGCAAATAATTGATATGTAATGATTCACGGTAGATATAAAAGTAGTTACAAGTGTTTACCCACCGTTCAAACGGTGGCTGGGCATTACGTCATTTGTCTCTACCACCGGTAAAGCGGTAGTCAGGGCCTGAGGGTTAAGTGCAACCAGCATTAAGAAAATAGTTCAACTACAATGTCGTGTGGTGCTTTATTACGCCTTAGCTTTTCAATGGCTTTCTGACTTTCCTCATCAGTCGCTTAATTATTTTTATGCTTGAAGACGAACCTTGTAATGGTTGGATGAATATTGGCAGATGTTCTATTTCTGCGGATAAATTAACCTTTGACCCCCACGTTCCTGGACAATTTGAACCCTTTTTGCCTGAGCTCCTGAGTCAAAATACGAAAATAATTGGTATGTAATTTAATAATAATAATAATAATAATAATAATAATAATAATAATAATAATAATAATAATAATAATGATGATGATGTTACAGAAGTAAATGATGTCATATATTCAATAGCTATAGCAGATACTAAAAACTTAACCATTTGATACTCGCGTTCCTGGATAATTTTAGCCCTTCTGCCTGAGCTCCTGAGTCAAAATACGAAAATAATTGGTATGTAATTTAATAATAATAATAATAATAATGTCACTGAAGTAAATGATGTCATATATGCTATAGCTATAGTGGAAACTTAATGTCAAGACAAACAAAACATTAAAGCGAGATATTTGGTGGAATCAGATGGGAATTATCAATACGAAATGAGATTTAAGGACATTCAGCTGAATCAATATGGAAAAGCAGGAAGATGAAGCGGAAATTTAATTTTAAAGAAGTAACTGAATTACCACACCAATCAAAGGAATTACTTAAACAGAAATTGTGATTAAAATCACAGATAACAAGTCGATATCAACAGCGTTTTAGGTTCTATCGACGAAGTAAGATGTTTCAAACGAACTTCAAAAAGGTTTTACAGGGTCCTTGAAAAAGATTTTATGAAAGTAAAAAAAGCCGCCATCAATTGAAGAAGTTCAAACATTTAGGGAAATATTCGGAGCAGCTGAAAGGAATGTAATCCCAAAGTAGAATGGATCAAATGAGAAAAAGAAAGTAGAAAATATAAACCTGTACAAAAATGAACAAATATAACTATATATAATGTTAGGCAAGCTCAAACAAAATCGCCCAAAATGGAAATCCCCAGAAAACGAAAGCTATCTAGTTTTAAACTATATTATCAGTCATAAATCCATAAGACCCTTGCGCAAACTTTATCAATGCTTTAAAAAAAAATGAAATTCCAGAATGGATCATAAAGCTATTGGATATCCCATACGAAAAATACGTGAAACTTAGGATCCAAACAAATTATAGGCCAATAACATGTCTTTCAACCACATATAAATGGATCCCACCTGTCAACAGAAGGGATGCAGAAGAGGTTTGTATGGTTGTAGAAATCAAACTATTGATAAATAAAACGATTCCAGAAAATTGAAGGAAAACGGTTTGGTTTGTTTTACGACATATCACGCTCAATAGGTTATTTAATGACAAGATTTTTTTTATTTCTGGTAATATTTTCTATCTATCTAAGAATATATTGGTTTGGTTTGTTTTACGGCATATCAACCTCAATGGGTTATTTAATGCCAACAAAATGTTAGCTATTATTCATAGCTTGGACCCTAACAGGTGCTACCACTCCAGGTCAGGGTAGACTTAGGAAGACCAGCTATTAAGAGGTGGTTCCACGCTCCTCAAAATCTCCTCATCAGAGGCCTTACTGTCCAACGTATTTTATCATCTAACCGAGGACGCTGATGTAGTTTATAGTCTTACCCATGACGCGGATGTAGTTTATCGTCTTACCCAGGACGCGGATGTAGTTTATCGTCATACCCAGGACATATTCGTACATATCGTATGGAACTGTGGAAAATGACATTATACGTGGACGAGTGGTTAGAACGTTCGCATTCTGACCATGAGACCCGGGTTCGAATCTCTCTATGGTCGATTTGTCAGGAACGAGACTTCCTGATGTTATCGGATTGGAGGGGTCGATCCCATCGTGTGGCTCCTTTGGAAAATGTCTGAAAACCATATCACAGGTTGACACAAGCCCTTTGAGTGAAACTGGGGAGACGGAACCTTTAGGTGCCGTTGATAGCTGTGCTAGCACGAAGTCATCATGGTCGAGGGCTTGAGTGTGCTGGCCTTGTTCAACACGCTATATAACAAGCTATTTCCCAGAAACTGTAACTAAGGTCTCCTCAGCATAGTTGCAGTATAAACCACAGGTGGGCTATGTGGGTGTTGAATATACACAAATGCGCTTGAGCAAGCATCTGCAATAGGGATTGGTTAGCCGCCCTAGTAGACGGGTGTAGTGGAATACGAGCGGCTATATATACATATATGCATAAATTATACCTAAATCACACAAAGGCATAGCTACTTCCAGTCGCTTGGATATCCGACAAGGACACATTCAAGGAAACTCCCTGTCATCCCTTCTTTTATGCCTGTCCTTAATCTCCATTTTGAATGATCTAAATGGTAATAATTATGGATACAAAGTAAACAAGTAAGTATTTAATCACCAATTCTATGTGGATGATCTCAGATTCTTTTTAAAATACCCAGTAAAATTGTAAAATGTTTCACTGATAAAAACTGTATGTATTTCGGATTAGATAAATGTGTAAACGTAATATTCAAGAAAGGGATAATTACAGAAACACAGTCATCCGATTTCAATTTTTATCACTGGGATAAGGCAGCAAGAAGAAGCCTATGAATACCAAGGAGTCAAGGAAGGAAATCAAATTTAGCATACCAAATGAATGAGAATGTAAGAAAAGATTACTGCAGATGTGTGCCTATAGTGCTAAATACCAAGTTGAATTGACAAAAAAAGAATATCAGCCATAAACACTTTGGTTGTTTCTGTTGGGCTGTACAGTTTCAACATCCTTAATCTGACCATAGTTCATATTAAGCGAATTGACGTCAAAACAAGAAAGTTTCTCACTTGCTACAGTATACATCATCTAAGGTCTGATCGTCTGTATGCGTCCAGATCCGAGAGAGGCAGAGGATTATTTCAACTAGATCTATCTTACGAAACTACAATAATCGGTTTTCAAAGATAACTGGAACCTACAGAAGATTGGATGATGAACTGTATCAATGAACATGAAAGAAATAAGCTCTATTTAATAATAAAGGAAGCCAACAAATTCAAAACGGAATTTCAAGAGAGTGAAATAAATTAAACCATATTGCATCTATGTTAGCGGCAAAGAACAAAAAAAAAAAATCAAAAGTAAACATAATCGACCAAATGCAGAAATAGTTTATTACCTGCCCGTACCAAAAAAGCTGATGTAGACAAACCAGACGTCCATCTGTGGTTAAGTAGTGCACGGTTAAATGCTTGCAACATAAAAATTACCAAGTAGACATAGAAAAAATTGCATTCATTCGAGATGCAGATTCCGTGATAAATAACGAGAAACAATTTACCATATTGTATCAGGCCACACTGTATTAGCACTCACTGAATATGAACCTGAACATAAGAGACTAGGCTAATATTTGCACTGGAAAATCTGCAACTTTTAAGGGTAAGAAATAGAAGAAACCTGTATATCACAAAGACTTAGTTACAAATAGAAACTAACAATTTTATGGGATTTTCCAATACACACCGATGACTATTCACAGGTAGTAAATTGGAATTTCGTCGGCAAAACTACACCGTTTTCCGGCCGCGGCGACCGATGCAACCTGTGTTTGCTGGGGAAAAGAAAAAGATTCATCCTCAAAAAGATTAATGACCGAAATTTACTTAGTAAATTTATGTGAACTGGTAACTGCGGAAAGAAAACTCTGTTAAAGTATTCTAATTCAGGATAGATAGATTATGCAAATATTACATACCCTTTAAATATTTTAGGTTACATACTGATTACCACACTTGAAACATTTTAACCCCTATTAGTATTAAACGTGTTACCCGGAGTTCCTATTTTGAGACACAGTATTTAAAAAAAAATACAACCGTTATAATTAGTGTCGGTGTTGGTAGAACCCCGAAATTTTAAGTTGCACTTGGAATGTAAGCATATATATATATATATATATATATATATATATATATATATATATATATATATATATATATATACACATATATATAACACTTGAATAACTTGGGTTTTTTCTAATTATTTTGAAAAATGTATTTGTACAGTGAAAACTTAAGTCATTGGAGAATTTTTGAGATATTTTGCTCCTAAAGACCTCTCATTGTAAGAAAACCCAAAATACCATAACCCTCATAGCAACACACAGAGAAAGAGTTGGCATTAAACTAAGAAAGTCGTGTTAGAATGTGTATTCCAACAAAAAACCTCTCATCTTTTAATATCAATATAAGGAAAGTTATTCGTGAGTATGAAAGTATTTTATTAAAATTAGAAGACATCAGAAATGTATTCAATTAGACATTATATTTGTATATAAATTATATTATATTTGTATATAGTATATCTAAATATGTATTATTATTATTTTTCGTTTTTGAAATGCAAAATTTGCTTTAGATTACGGTGTCAAATTTTTCATCTGTTGAAATACTTCCCAGCTAGAATCGAAAGGAGAAGAAAAGCTACTTAGGAAGATAAATGATTGTAGTCAGTGGATAAATATATTTATAGAATAATGATAATAAAAGGCAACAAAATTTACGGCCTTGCAACATGTGCATATTTCAGTAATGCAGTTAAATCTTTTTGAAAAAAACAAAACAAAAAACAACAACAAGCAAAACAAGAGCTATTAAATAAATGATGTGAGAAGATAAAATATTTAAGTGGTGGCGACAAGCAGTAAAAGTCTCAATAGATTTAAATAAATTGAAGAAAAGAATAGATTTTAAATTAAGATATAAAATAAAGACAACATTTATTTGTTTATTTTTTTTTACTCTCCCGTCATGCATCTGATCCAATTAACGTGACCGCCATTTTACTCACGAACGCCTCTGAACATGTTGACAATGAACATTTATATATAGTCTACAAACACTAAAGAGACAAAAGAAAACTTTGAGCGCTTCCACTTACTGACGTTATTTAGTTCTGTAATTTGCTATAGATGTTTTATAAATTCCAAATGGCAAACCAAATTACCAAAAAATAAGAGCCGCCAAGTCTCTGGACGATATCGCCGATGAAATATTTGCGACCAAATATCCTATTTTGCTGCATAAAAAAACGCATTAGTTTTCCTATAAAATAACCCCGAAAACCAAATTACGTCCTATAACTAATTGGTCGGCAACGAGTGATATGTTTATGGCGTGGAGTGAGTGTCAACTCCCAAGCTTAATTCTGAGCCCTTGAAAGTAAAAACGTAAAAAGATGTAACCGTAAGTTATATGCTAAGAGTTTCTTCCATTGCATTTCTCGCTTGTGAAATTCTCTCCTTGATTCCTGCTTCCCAGTTAAATTCGATCTTGAAACATTTATATGCATTGTCAATCGTTAACTTCTGTTTTCTTTATTTTGTTTTTGTGGTGGTAGAACTTGCCAGCCGAGCTCATTCATTGTATGTTTGGTTATGTTACCGATAAGGGGGAGAGCATTGTCATGTTCAATAACCAAACTGTATCTCCAGTCAGGTCTTTTCATCTGTATTTCCTCTTTGAGTCTGTTCATTTGTTCAGAGTTAGAATTGACCGTTTTGTTGTTTTTAAGCACTTCACCTCCATACACAGCACAAATGTCTCCAACATCTTTGACAGGTTTGTCACACTGATTAAAAGTAAAAAGAAGAATATGTCGAACATGCCGATTCTTGTCTACATTGCATTCCATCACAAAGGAGTGGCTGATTTTTAATAAAACTTCAGTACCATTAGACCAGTGTATCTCAACATTTTTTAGCCCATAGACCATTTTTACTTCAAAAAATTCAAAAGGATCACTCCTACTTTTACTTTTAGCCTGTTCAATTTTTACATAAAAATACTCAATGAAAAGATTAAGTCATATTTTACACTTTAAAATCTATTTCAATAAACAAGTATAAACACAAGATGCCAAAATCAATTTTGATGATGTCATTCAGTCTTAGTCCATTCAGCTAGTGACTACCTTGATCTTGGTGTTTCTCACACAAAATATCATAATCAATTTTGATGATGTCATTCAGTGTTGGACCATTCAGCTATTGACTACCTTGATCTTGGTGTTTCTTACACAAGATATCAAAATCAGTCTGATGGTCCCTCTGCTGTTGAGATCTAATCTATTTCTTTTCTACTGAAAACATCCACAATACCCGAAAATCCTAATACCTACGTCATTTCAATAATTTCCAAATATAATTGACATGTGTGGAATTTAACAAAATATTATCTTTCTTGATTCTTCAAAGTATGAATAAGTTCGATACATTTTTGTCAAATGGCTAAAATTATTTTATGGCTACGAAATCTCTGTGGACCATTAGAAATGCTATGTGGACCACCAGTGTTCCACCTGGATCACGTTGAGAATCACTGGAATTAGGCAACAGATTCATAGGATTACCAGAGTTATTAAGAAGCCAGAAAAAATTGATATGGCTACTCCTCACTTTTCTGACTTGATAGAGTCCAAAATCATCCCCTCGTCCTCGTGGGTAATGAATTATTTTCCACCCTCCAACCCCTCTCTCACAGAAGAAACGTCTTACTTGCTGTATCACTATTTCCATGGGAAGTACTCTGATAAAGTACATTCTTTCTTCCCCCTGTTTTAACTTTCACGGCTAGTGCTCGCCATACTAAGCGGGTTGTAGAGAACCACACTAATTTCCTCCGTGTTGAGACGTAAGTTTTACATGAGCAGATTCTTTTTTGCAACTACTTAGCGGAACCGACTCCAAAATGGATATTTTTTCCTGATCATTACACTCTTATCTTCGCCACATATCCTCATGAATTGTGCCTCTTACTCAATAAACATCTAGCTTGAATAGCTCACAGGCCTTGTTAATCTTCGAGACTATTCGCAAAACGAAAGAATAAATGTAACAATTTAATACTAGTCATAATAAATAGTTATTTGGGCACCATTACGTGGTGTACTAATTCGCAAGCTTGTCTCGATAGAACGATTACAAATAGTGACTTCGGTCCTACATTCAGCCTTTTGACAGACCTAAGCTAGATTCAGAAAATCAGCATAATAAACACCGATTGAAAATATTTCTAATTTGTCAATAAATTAAAAAAAAAATAAGATTACATAAATGATAGTAAAAAAAAATAATCCTTCGTAATTCTCCATCAAATAAATTCAAATATTATTAAATCAAATACAACTTTTGTCTATATTTCTGAGATGAGATATTATAAGTATTTACACCATTTTAATTGTTCGGACTGTTGTTTTTATCTTTATTGTTATACTAGCAGCCATACCCAGCTGGTCGATCAGAAAAGGCGTTCAATTAGAATGGAGCAAAAACAGCATCATGTTTAGATGTAACATAGTCTATCTTCTTCAATTACTTTAAAGTATTTTCATTAAAAAAACATTTTTAATTAATTAAGTTACTGATATAACAGAATTAGTCTGTATTTATTCAATCGAAGTTAGCCGAGGACAAGAAGGGGTAAAACAGGCAACACGAAGATCCACTTGAGACCACAATTATTTTGGAGTTTTTGAAATTCAGTTTGTCAGTGTGCTACCAGGGATGTAAAGGAGGATACATTTATAAAGCAATTGTTAAGTTTGATGAAAATTGGTTGAAAGATCATCGAAAAGTAAGAAAGAAACAAGTAAAAATTACCATTTTTTGCTATTTACGCGGGTTTTCCCTATGTGGGTGGACTCAAATATCAAGTTAAATGACTATTAAACAATCAATTTATTGTTGGCTACAAATGAGTGAAGTGCTTGGAAATTGAGGGAGCCTTTAGTTTCAAAGTGGTGTTGAAATCAATTTTTAGTTTTTCGCTATACGCAGTGACGTAGAAATAAAAATGAGATATCGTTAAGCTCGTCATGATGTAAGTAACCGATATACCGAGTTTGAAAGAAATCGGAAGAAAAAAGTTGAATTTATCGATTTTGGATCGGCTTTATCAATTTTTATTTCAAAATTACCGATTTTTTACGCTTTGAACCTTACATTGTATAATGTAACAAGTTTGGTCAACATGGATTTTATGGGTCTCGAGTGAAAAGGTCTCACACAGACAGACACACAGATATCCTCTGTTTCATATATATATATATATATATATATATATATAGATAGATAGATAGATAGATAGATAGATAGATAGATTCACATTTCGGCCGTTGTACGCTCCGGCTTTCTTCAGGTGAGATACGTTGGAATTTAGAACCGAAACATTTATTTAATCTACCAGAGAAGACTGTTCAACATGCTATGCCTTTTTCTGGATATGTCAATTCCAGTTAATTCCCTTCAGCAACTCAACAAGTTTTTGTTCAACTCAGTTGTGAGCAGGTATTGAACTCATAACACTTTGAGTCAAGTTATCGGATTAATTCAATTAATCCTTTTCTGCAAAGGACCATGTGTAAAATACAATTATTGCAATAAAAGGCAACAGGAATAAGCTTAACAAAACTAGTGAAAAATGAATCATTAATTATTTTCGCCTATTCATCGTTTATTTAATCATATTTGCAGTATTCTGTAAAGAATTGACACGAGATCAGATTGTATCCGAGAAGTGCGGATCTATTTTCTCATTAAGACTAATTAAAAGTTTCTTTCTTATGTGTCGATGGCCATCGGACGTCATACAAGACGAATGGAGTTGAGAAAGACAAAGTAGCTTATTTCATTTTTAGTCTTCATTTAATGAAATACGAAGACAATAAGAAGTTGAATATGTGCACTTGGGAAAGGTCAAGTATTGTTTCAAAATATTTTACCTAAACAATCAACTTACTTCCGATATATTGATGACTATCCGCATGGCCCGGCGTTGCCCGTGCTTGATTTAAAAATCGTGCGACTCATACAGCACTCGCTATCATTTGACTTAAAATATTTTTGCTCTTCCTTGCGTTTAAAGTAGTGCCCTTTGCCGTGCTGATGTTGCTATATGCCTTACTTTTTGGCTATCCCACACTGCGAATTTTTTCTAAGCTCTATACTAAAGAATTAACCAAATGAACACAAAACCATCAGCTTTAAAAAAAGGACTCATAACTGGAAAAACCGAATGAAAAAAAAGAATGTTAACAAAAACTACTTTTTCACACCCAACACAGTTCTGCGGAGTCAGAATCAACGTTGAGTTTAAGCAAGCGAATGAGCCAATTGGAGTAAAGTGCCATGCAGATTTAAATTTTCCCCACTTGTGACGAATGCAGCTATCTATTTTTTTTTAGCATGCTAACATGCTAGTTAACATTCGTGTCAGTCAGCTGTTGGCTCTCACGCTGACCAATAGAATCTTCCTGCCTATTCGTGGCAGCCAGCTATAGGCTCTCACTCTGGCCAGCAGAAAATGGCCGCAAACTATATGAAAACTGCCGTAGAAGAATGAAAAAAAATCGACTATTTTCACTATCGATGTGAGTTGGGAAATGCAATGTCGGTGTTGGCCTTCCCACTAATTTGGAGCATGTGCATGTAAATTTTGCTGCAAATCCGTCGAAAATTGCGGGCGTGAATTCGTTAGACACACATACACACTTCCTGCCTTTTATAAATAGAGATGCTCTGTTAATATATTCTCGTGATAATGACTTAACGGATCTTGTAGATAAACTAAAGTATAACATACATATAATTTACATACGAAAAGGAAGAAAACAATACTTTACTTTTTTAGACACTATGTTACATCGAGCTGACAGCAGCCTAGAACTTAGTGTCCACCGAAAGTCAACGAATGACTTCATAAACTTCTACTTCCATCATAACACCAAAATAAAACATGGAACGATCATTAGATTCTAATTAAGAGCAGTCAGAATTTGCAGCCCCCAATTTTTACAAGAAGAGTAAAAACATATTGAAAAAATATTCAAGACCCTTCAGTACCCTATTTCATATTCAATGCAAAACAAAAGTCTCAATGTATTTCGAAACAGAAAAGCTGTCCTTCACGAAAAAAACAAAAAAAAAAAAAACAACAAAAAACTACGAATCAAAAAAAAATATTATTCTACCTACTAAATTTATCACTTCAATCGAAAAGAATGTATCTAAAGTCAACATAAAATTTGTTACCACAAAATCTAAAACAATAAAAGACTTAATACAAAACGAAACAACCAGCCTAAACTTGAAGGAAGAATTTACTCTATTGCCGGCAAGGATTGCTAGAAAGAATATATTGGGGAAACCTCAATAAGTTTAGATAAAAATATGAACACAAAAGAGACATTTTTAAAAAACAAAACGCAAAACGCATTTGTTGTTCACCGCAACGAAATTGACCACAATTCTGACACAGGGGAAGCTACTTTGAGTAAAAGAGAAAATAATTCACTAAGACGAAAATTTATAGAAAATGCTTTAATCGCTAATTTATCCACAGTAAATTTATTCCCAGTCCCTAACACTATATCAACATTCTTGAGAGATGTTCTCCTAACCCAATGTGGGATATTTTGAAAACAAAGATGATGAAAAGAAAATGAAAAAAAAAATCTATTTGACTTTGGCAAGACTGTATGGAAAAAACAATATTTTTAAATTTCGAAAATCCCAGCGTCTCTCGCTCGCTCGCATGTGTAGTCACAACAACATAAACGAAATTAAATTAAAAAAAAATTATGAACACACAAATCCATTAACTTATTATCTCTCTCTCTCTCTCTCTCTATATATATATATATATATATATATATATATATATATATATATATATATATATATATATATATATATATATATAACGATCAAAGTTATTTAAGTAGATATATAATGCTGCAGAATGCATATAGTTAAATAAGATATTTGCAATATTCAGGACTAAATGGAAATAAAAAAATATACTGTTTAATAAAATAAAAAAAAGAATCAAATATACTCAAAGTATGTATATCTATTAGAAAAACAAAGATAGTCGAAGACACATGTACGAATGGTCTGGTGATTCGAGAGACATCTCTCTGGCCAGGGAGATGATCCTTGACATAGACACCAAGGCCGTGCATGTGGGTTAGAGAGTCTTTCTTGAGGATAGGAAGGTAGCCGGGGATCGAGAGATTAGAGGAGGGAATAGACGGGACATGGTTTGTCTCGCACAGGGCCATTATATCCGGGCTGTTTGCAGTGAGGAAAGATTCCACATTGCAAACATTTTTTCTAATGCCACGGATGTTGCTGAACGAAATGTTGAAGGGTTTAGATGATTTTTCAGTGGCTGGTTTAGGTTTTCTTTTTTGGTTCATTTGAGTCTTCATGTAGAGTAATTGCTGGAAGATGAGAAGGCCTGAAGTACTTCAGGCCTTAGTCTTCATGTGGAGTAAAAGTTGAAGGATGAGAAGGCCTGAAGTAAGAGAAGCAGACGGTTATCGACCGCAACATGAGCAGAGAGGAGTTGGCACAGCCAGCATCATAATGTGGCCTCAGGGTTGCCCACCGGAGGTGGCTGCAGGGACACCGTACCATGCGCGACATGGCACTACAAACACCCCGGTATCATACAACTGTTGATCAGATGCTACGCAAGAGTTAGGGCTCCTCAACTATTCAAATGTAATGTCAATCGACATCTCCAGTTACCTTGATCTACACACTACCCTTCCCTTCATCCTTTCTTCTATCACTCCTATCTGCTCTTGCTACAAATCTTCTGCAACCCCCCTGCATCCTAGTGGCTTCATGCCTTGCTCGGGGCGCTAAGCTTACAAAAAAAAACAAAAAACAAAAAAAAACAATATATATATATATATATATATATATATATATATATATATATATATATATATATATATATATATTGACGGACAAATCCATTTACGTGCAAACAAGATTAATGATCGAAATTTAGAAATATTAATGTTTGACTTGTAAGGAATATTAACGGTTTAAATTAATTATTAGATGAAATTAAATGCATGTATCTCAAAAAAATAAATAAATTCCAGAAATTGAAGTAAGTCAAAAAGCGACTTCATTTTGGGGGACACCTTGTATATATAAATTCACTCCAAAGAGAATGAAGCAGGAATGTTCGGATACTCAAAGAAAGCAGTTACCAGAGAAAGTCTTCTATAACTAATCATGTCAAACTATTAGCCCAAGACTATAAGATCTCTTACGGAAACATGACAGATGCCCAAAGAATCGTCAAAAGGCCGGTAAATGTTATTTAATATGGTTTTTTATAAACAGAGCATTTACTTAAATACTTGTATCTATAAAAAGAATGTTAAACATAAATATGTCTTTAATATATATATATATATATATATATATATATATATATATATAAAACCACTAACGTTATAGTTAAAAATAATAATTCACCTCCTAGAACAAAATTAAATAGGGCAAATATTATTTATGAATTTAAATGCCCTTTAAGTAATTGTATTCTTGATCAATCAAAATTCGTAAACAATTATATAGGCCACACTACAACATGTTTGACATGCAGACTCACTCTACACCTTTCTGACCATAGCTCAATTAGATCTCATTTAAATATTCACCGGACACTATTCGGAACATACTTGTCGACAACACTAATATAATAGCATCATCTACATGCACAAAAAAAAACAAAAAAAAACTAAAAATAATGGAAGCCATATTAATAAAAACAAACAAACCAACACTTAATAATATCAACTTTGAACATGGACATAATATTTGACCATGTTTTGAAAAAAAAATGAAAATATTATATGAAGCATACATACAACAAACTATTTCTTATTTTAACAGTAAAAATATAATCCTTGAAAATGGGCAAATGTATAGCCGAAAGCGCTCGGATTAAAATAACATTCTGACAGTTTTATTATAATTTATCATCCGAAAAGAAAAATAAGAGAAATTGTTGAGAAATTGAGAAATTGTATAAAAAACTAAACAAAAGCACCTTGTCTGTCGTTTCCAATGAAATGTCAATGAAACAAGGATTGCTGCCTAAATACACACACACACAGACACACACACACACACACATATATATATATATATATATATATATATATATATATATTATAATAAAAAGAAAGAACAGTAAGATATATAATTCGGTGTTCTTACTGATATTTTTATTTTTATAAAACAGTGCTCAATGTAAATTTACAGAGCATAAATATTATACATTAACTGATATAAAATATGGTTTCGTCGCTACACAGGAATTTCCATGTTTCAATAACCGAAGCTAAAAACTTTAAATAATTATATAATTAAAATTAAAAGCATTAGTTCTGTTTCACCTTCAAGTGGAGTTTGGAATTCAAAAATTGGCTTGAAGATGAAACAGAACTAATGATTTTAATTTAATTATATAATTATAAATAAATTTGATGTTTTTAACTTCGTTTTTAAAAACATCGTAATTCCTGTGTAGCGAAGAAACCATATTTCAAATATGTTAATATATATATATATATATATATATATACAAATTTAAAAGAATGATGAGTAAAATTTCAGCATTCAAAACATTAATTGAAAACAGAGGTCAATTCCCCACCTAATGAAACGTTAATAAAGTTTACGTTTTTTTAACGTTGAAACAAGATGTACAGTTTTGTAGTGGGTATGTGCATGTTCTAATGTAACACTGCATAATATATATATATATATATATATATATATATATATATATATATATAGTCTGGGTATTCTTTATTTAAAAAAATTATCGTCAATTTATTGTTTGAAAAATCCTGTAAATTTAATTTTACAAGGTGAAGATGATCATTTACAATATGGTATTTTAATTCTATTTGTATGATATATATATATATATATATATATATATATATATATATATATATATAAACCTAGTGAGCCAGACAAACCTACCCAGGTTTCACCTAAGCGAATCGTCAGGGAAATCTGGGAAATATATATATACATATATATATATATATATATATATATGGAATGACTATATATAAATAGTTTTCGAGGAAGTGTATATGATAAAGCGGAAAATTCTTTCGTGTGACGCGCTTCGTCCCTTACGACTTCACCAGACTAAGTACGTTCATATATATATATATATATATATATATATATATATATCGTACAAATGGAATTAAGATACCATAATGTAAATGATCATTTTCACCTTATATATTGTGTAGCTCGGTAGCAGTCTCTCTTTTTGTTAAAGACGAGTGACAAGTTATTGCTATTTAAGCCTTTTCTCTAATTTTTCTTCTGTTGGTACAAGTGTTTTCTTTTCTGGACACACAATGTATAAAAACTAGCCAAATGTTTCTGAACTCTTGGTCGTTTTCAGCTATACCTTTACCCATTATTGTTGTGGGCCCAGAATAGGTCTGAAAGAAAACTCGAACTCAGCAATTTAGTGAAAACATATTATTAAACAAAAAGAACGAATACAAAAGTGTTGCACATCCGACTGACAGCAAAGTACAGTAGTCAACTCGACAGCGATATTTAGTTACCCCACCACGACCGTTACATGTGACACAAGGCCGGTTTAACGTGAGATCTCTGAGCCCGTAGGCTCGGCCAAAAATAATCCCTCTTTGAACCCGCATAAACGGGTTCAGGGGTATTCAACCTCCCCGAACGTGACTCTGCCCTTCAGCGGAGCCTCGTCCGGATTCCTCTCCGCCCGAAGGCAGAAAGTTCGACTGTTTAGCTGGAACAGGTCAACTGCAGACAGCGATATTTAGTTACCCCCCACCCTATGAGGGTTACAAGTGGCACAAGGCCGGTTTAGCGTGGAATCTCCGAGCACATAGGCTCGGCCAAAAATAATCCCTCTTTGAACTCGCATAAACGGGTTCAGGAGCAGTCAACCTCCCCGAACGAGACTCTGCACTTCACCGGAGCCTCGTACGGGTTCCTCTCCGCCGGAAAGCAGAGAGTTCGACTGTTTAGCTGAAACAGGTCGACTGTAGACAGCTCTCCTGAGAGGCATAATCTCCCCGTATATATAGTAATAAGACGAGACCATTTAGTCCATAAAGTTTGTTTCCATAACAATTATCAAAGTCGATTTTTGTTTCTAATTTTTAATTTTTAAAAGAATGTGTGTTTTTTGTGTACGGCTTTGAAGTTCCCTATTTACATTATACGGACTATTGTCCTAACCTTTGTCGCCATATTTATTACAACGTTTCGACCGTTGTGCGCTCCGGCCTTCTTCAGGTGATTGTAATGTTGAACTGAACCTTCTGTTTCGCTCACTGGGGTAGACTGTTCTAGTTCCACTTGCCGAAACGTTGTAATAAATATGACGACAAAGATGAGAACAATAGCCCGAATAATGCAAATAGTGTACATAATAACTCATCTCAGAAATATAGACAGGTGTTTGAAGTTATTGGAATGTTTTATTTTCCAAACACGGTCAGCATTATGTGGCCGTATTCGTAGCTATTGTTAATTTGGAAACTAAGGTCAGCACCAAGTGGTGACAGCCAATGCGCACTATCTCTCTTATTGAGAATGTTTACGCTTAAATGTATCATGACTAAAAACTATATTATTATCATATATATATATATATATATATATATATATATATATATATATAATATGATAAAACATATCATATACATATAACAAAAACACCTACAGTAACATGGAAGTTAATGTCTTTTGTGCATACATGAGAAACTATATCTATTTGTGCATACATGAGAAACTATATATTACTAAGTTTATAAAAAATAAAGAATTACTGAATCAGAGAAATGAAATAGCTATTTTTTGGCGTCATTGTAAAAAATTTGCCTTAATAATATTTAAAAATAAAATTAAAAAACCCGAACTGGTAATATACATACATTTGATATTAAAAATTAATTTTATATAATGTAAGTAATTCTATTACGTATAATTCGTTTAAAAAGAAATATACTCTATGAAAATTAACTGTGAAAATATTTTAAAATTGTAGTACAATAAAACATTGTGACATGCACCGGTGGTCGCGGTCGCAGCGCCAGCGACAATATGGGAGGTCCACTGGTCGCGACGTCAATATATGACAATGTGCCGTTGGCCCGTGGTCAACTCCCAGTTGCGGCGCGAAGCCGTAAGGTTTCTTCCACCGACTCCTTGTCGCCGCCACCAGCCTGTGTCCCGGTCGATCTGTCGGTACCAGCTTTGTCGTTCCCAGCTCGCCTCCAAAAGCTTGGTCACCGAAGTAACGGCTCAAGTCTAACCTACTGTTGTGGAGTAATTTCGCACTGGAGGCTTGTATTTGTACTAAATCGGTCCTAAAATAGGTTCGACGTACAAAATGTTAGGGACTTGATATAATAGGTATTATGCAGAGTAATCTTGTTGTGGTCGCTGACTACTTTCGTAATCGACTAACTGTCGTCCGACATGGACTGACACCGACCGACCGTCGTTTTCTATTACTATTTATATTAGGTGGGAGAGTCTTTTAACTATAGAATAGGTATGTTTCACCATAACACCTACCCACGTTGTGACTTTTAACTTAGGTAGACGAAATCAATAAGGCGTCGGGCCGTAGTGCAAGCCGAATCCAGGGTAAAGGTAATACTGCATAAGCGTAAGCAAAAGAAAATAATAAAACAAACTTACGAGGTTCAAATATGTTGAGAAATAACAATTATCTTTATCTATCTGTTGAATACAGGAGTGTGTTTCTCTCCCGATCCGTTTCTATGGATTCGTGACATATTTTGCGTTTCTTAAGTGAGTTATGGTATCTTAAGTTGTTCGTCAATAAAAACTTGCATTTGGCAGGAAGATTAAGTCGAAAAAGGACGTGGAAATCTTGGTCAGCTCCTGTGAGGCGCTATTCTCCGAGCCCAATAGCTCTCTGTCGATCTGTGTCTGCATCTCCGATCTCCAACCCAACTCAACTCTGAACGCCCGGGGGTGTTGGTTTATATGGACACCGACCAAAATCGGTGCCTGTAGTGGTTTGGGTTCTTTGACAATCCTTAATTTCCAACAATAATTTTCTTTGTCCCCAGGACAAGAAAATTTATTACTTCCCATTTTTTGGAAGCTAATCACTTTCCCTTCCGTGAGGAGAGGTCGAGGGAGAAGCATCCTCCTAGACTCTTCCTTTCTCATATTGGTATCTCATACCAATACTCTTAGTGGGTGTCAATAACTTCCCCGCCTTTCACATAAATTCACCTTCGCCTATCGCTCACGCCACTACTCATCCAATGATCGCTTGGCAGCGTGGGTGTGGCTAGACCTGGCCTTCTTAAAATTATCGTCCAGAAAAAAATCTCTTTTCTTTTATTTCCTTCTTTTCTATCGGCCAAAATACTTATGAATTCTACGTGGCCATAATTAAAAGTTTATCTCATCCTGAGCCACCCAAAATCCACTTAACAGAATCTCCACCGATTCATTAATCACTGCTAGTCAAGTTTTAAACTGGGTGGTCGTTTTTACTTAATAATCAAATTCTTTATTTTTCTCGTGTCTTAAAATTTTCGTACCCCCAGATTACTCATTTTCGAGTCACCATGTCTGACAATAATAATGATCCCCTTTTCGACTCTCTTTTCTCATGTCAAGATCCGGACATACAACAGATGGGTCTCATCGCTGGACACAAGAACCA
>OZ010607.1:20980117-20982617 GCA_963932145.1 Acanthosepion lycidas
CTAAAAATCTCATCTGAAAACCTGGAATAAAGAAGCTGAATTAGTTTAGTGCTTTTGTTTTTTTGTTTTTTTTAGATATTAAACATTTTCTGGGATGACGGTGGAGTAATTGATAGGGGATTGAGGAATTCCAGACGAATCCATTACATTCACTTATGTGCTAGTACCCTTGGGAAAGGTGTGAATCCTCTTCTTCTCACTCCAGCTAGGGATAAATAGCATAACTGACTGGGTTCTATAGCCTTGGATGGAAGCTGGTCTAGGAGGACAACCCTGATATCAAAACCTGTGGAGGGTCGTTTGGGGACCCTGTGGCACGTAGTGTCTGGAAGGTTCTGCACAAAACCTTCACAACTATAATCAAATCTCATGTGCTGGTGTCGGGCTGTCAGTTTCCTAGGAACTGATCTGCTTGACCCTTATACGTCGAATGCGACGGGAGAATCGAGAGTATATATGTATGTATTGTTTTTGTATCCGAAACTTAAACAAATGGATGCTATTTTTATCTCGTGATTATTTCTAATTGGTCTAAACGCTATTTTGTGGATTCACCTGTTTAAGTAGACGTCCTGAAATACCGCACATATTCATTAAAAAAAATGTGATACTCACGGGGTGGATTGAAGGTAAGTGAGACAGAGGAAACAAAGAATAACCTACCTCGGGTGTTTGAGGAAATGGATGGCGGGCCGAGGTTTAGGAGAGATAACAAAAAGAAAAAAATATTAAGAGCTGCAAAAGACAGAAATTGTGGAGAGCCATAGTCACCAACGTCCTGGAGGGACACAGAGTATAGAAATATGTTCAACAAAACAACAGCTGCTGTTTGAAATGTCTGTAACTTTATTTGATCGCTTATCAGGCAAGACAGATGAAATAACATTTTTGAGAAAATGGAAACAAAACGTACAGTAAAAGAGACTTAAAATTTCTAGGGTACATAACGAAGAAAGAAGCCTTGGAAAACTTGATACTCACAGAACAGATTGAAGGGCAGAGGTAAACAAGGCGTAAATCTAGCAAGCTTGATTGAAGCCAGAACAAAGTTAGATAACGTAAAGGAAAATTTTTTTAAGAGCTACAAATGACAGGAAATTGTGGAGAGACATGATCACACACGTCCTGAAGAGACAAGGAACACAGTAGAATGAACTTGAGGAAATGGTTGAGAGAACAAGTATTTGGAGTGATAACAAAAAGAGAAAAATTATTAAGAGATACAAAGGACAAGAAATTGTGGAGAGCCATGATCGCTAACGTCCATAAGAAGGTAGAAGAATATAAATCTATGGTGTTTATCCTTGACTGGATGATTAAAAAACAAACCAAGTAGATCTAAAAGACGCCACTCTCAAAATAATTCAGAAGTCAGATAGGAATGTTATCTTTTTTCATATGTAATATCAGTCCTCCTATATGGCAGTGAATGTTGGACAATCTCCTCACAGATGAAGAAGCGACTTGAAGCAACAGAAATGTGGTTCTACAAGCGGATACCAAGACTACCATGGACATGTGAGCAACAAAGTTTGAGAAAATAGAAACAAAAAGGACACTAAAAGGAAGGTTAAGATTTCTAGGGCACATAATGAGGAAAAGGGGCTTAGAAAATTTGATACTCAGAGGACAGATTGAAGGCAAGAAGGACAGAGGTAAACAATCTACCTAAATGTGCTTCTACAGAAGGATGCTAAGGATACCATAGACTGAATATCTGATTAATGATGAAGTTATACAAGAAATGGTAACAGAAAGGATACTTTTACTCATCATTAGAAAGAGACAGTTGAATTTTCTAGGATACATAATGAGGAAAGAAGGCTTAGAAAATCTAATACTCACAGAACAGATTGAAAACATGAGGGGCAAAGGAAAACAACCTTCCTAGGGAGTAAATATATGGCGGATCGAGGTTTAGGAGTGATAATCAAACGATAAAATTTATTAAGAGCTACAAAGTATATAAATTATGAAGAGCGATAATGGTCAACGTCGTGAAGGGTCAATGCTCATAGAAGAAGATGTTCTTCATCTCACGACCTGCTTATACTTAACTAGCAGCATGGCCCGGCGTTGTCCGTGCTTGATTCAAAAATCGTACAACTCATACAGCAATCGCTATCACTTGACTTAAAATATTTTTGCCCTACGTTACCTTTAAAGGAGTGGCCTTTGCCGTGCTGATGTTGCTACATGCCTTACTTCTTGCCTATCTCACACTGCGAATTTTTTATAAGCTCTATACTAAACATTAAATCTGTTACGAAAAAAGAACTAAACAAAATGAACGCAAAACGATCAGCTTTACAAAAGGACTCGTAACTGGAAAAACTGAATGAAAAAAGAATGTTAACAACAAATACTTTTTCACACCCAACACAGTTCTGCGGAATCAGAATCAACGTTGAGTTTAAGCAAGCGAATGAGCCAATTGGAGTAAAGTGCCATGCAGATTTAAATTTTTCCCACTTGTGACGAATGCAGCTATCGATTTTTT
>OZ010607.1:20987617-21035117 GCA_963932145.1 Acanthosepion lycidas
GGTTACGCATCTAGCTACTGCCAGGCTCAACATTGCTTAACTTTGGTGATTGTAGGGGAATCGGTGTTTCAACGTGACATGAAGGTAATCCTAAAAATGGCTGTAGGTCTTGGCAGGGTTCATCCTTCTTTGAAATGTTGTAGGTATGGAACTATGACTTTTCCTTGTCCTAGACAAATTGCTCGTCAAGGCTAGAGAGCTCTGTTCATTATACGTTTCAATAAAAAAAAATTGGAGAGGATAAAAATATAGTTTATTTGTATGTAGAACATATATATACACACGCATACTGGCAAAAACGAACATACAAGACGGATCACACGCCAATACACACAAACACGATCCCTACACACCACACAATATATATATATACATATATATATATATATATATATATATATATATATATATATGTGTGGGAGGGGAGTGACCGAGTGGTTAGAACGTTCGCTTTCTGACCAGTAAACAGAGGGTCGAATCTCACGATGATTGATTTGTCAGGAAGGAGACTTCCTGATGTTATCTCAGCATACAGCACCTTTGGAAAGTTGACCCAAGCCTTGTGGGTAGACAGAACACTTGGGGGCTGTCGATAGTTGCGCTAGCACGAAGTCACAAGTCATCGTGGCTGAGGGCTTGTTCAAATTGTTGATCACGCTTTCTGTTATAGTGGAACACGCCTATTCTATAGCTAATAGACTCTCCCACCTATAATAAGTAGGAGTAGTAGCAGTCGCTCATTGAGTGGGTCAGTCAGTCGATGTCGGACGACCGATAGTCGGATATTAAAGTATCATCCACCACAACTAGATTACTGCGTCATTACCTATTTATATCAAGTTCCTAACGTTTTGTACGTCGAACCTATTTTAGGACCGACTTAGTACAAATACAAGCCTCCACTGTGAAACCACTACATAACACGTTTTCTCCCAGAAATTGTAACTAAGGTCTGCTCAGCATGGTTGCAGTATAAACCACAGGTGGAATCTGTCGGTGTTGAACGAAAAAATGTGCCTGAACTAGCGTCTGCAATAGGGATTAGCTAGCCGCCCTAGTAGACGGGTATCCGTGGCCAGCTATTATATATATATATATATATATATATATATATATATATATATATATATACTCTCGACTGTCCCGTCGAATTCAACGTATGAGTGTCAATCAGACCAGTCCCTAGGAAACCGACAGCCCGACAACAGCACATGAGATTTGATTATAGTGGTGAAGGTTTCGTGCAGGCCTATTCACACTTTTTGAAGGGCCGAATACAGAGACCTGGTGCACTACGTGCTACAAGGTCCCCAAACAACACTCCGCAAGTTTTGAATTCAGAGCTGTCCTTCGCCTAGACCAGTTGCCATCCAAGGCTATAGAACCCAGTCTGTCCTGCTATTTACCCATAGCTGGAGGGGGCAGAAGAGAATTGACACCTTTCCTACCTTGAAAAATCCTATAAATTTAATTTTACAAGGTGAAAATGATCATATACAATATGGCATCTTAATTCCATTTGTATGAAATATATATATATCCGAATGGAATGAAAACGAAAATAATAAATAAATTCTAACAGTTCAGGTCTAGCCATCATTTTAAAAGCTCAACCATCCTTCACCAAACTGCTATCAACAAACATTGTTGTTTCACTCGGTCACCTTTTTGATTTTATGTATTATATGTTTTTCAAACAAATGCAAAAAAAAGGAATTGACGTTTCACATGCAGCCTGCTTACATCTTTGTCGTGAGTAAATTGTTTTTGTCTATATGAAAATATTATATATATATATATATATATATATGAATGAATTTTACATCTATTAATACAAGATATTTCAATTTCTTGCTAAAGCGTTATTTGTATTTGTATATATATATATATATATATATATATATATATGAATTAATTTTACATCTATTAATACAAGATATTTCAATTTATTGCTAAAGCGTTATTTGTATATATGGCCCTGTTGGCTGGGGCTTTAGAATACGCCGACTGCACCTCTGTAGAGGGGTAAGACCCCCCCAATGAGGCGTCCTGGGTATGACGTTAAATTGCATCCACGGCCCTGTCGGCTGGGGCTTTAGAATACGCCGACTGCACCTCTTTAGAGGGGAAAGACCTCCCCAATGAGGCGTCCTGGGTATGACGTTAAATTGCATCCAACAGCAAGGCCTCTGATCTGGAGGTTTTGAGGAGCGTGGGACCACCTCTTAATTGCTGGTGTTCCCAGGTCCACCTTGACCCTGGGTGGTAGCACCTGTTAGGGTCCCAGCTATGGGTAAATAGTGAACTGCTAGTTTTCCAGGTTTTGCTCACGTCCTGGGTATGACGGTAAACTACATCCGCGTCCTGGGTATGACGGTAAACTACATCCAACAGCAAGATCTCAGATAATTTTTTTCAGAAAAATAATGTTGCCAGCTCTAAGTTTTTGAAACAATAATGTTGCCAGCTCTAAGTTTTTGAAACAATAATGTTGCCAGCTCTAAGTTTTTTTTTGAAAGAATAATGTTGCCAGCTCTAAGTTTTTTTTTTGAAAGAATAATGTTGCCAGCTCTACGTTTTTTTTTTTAAACAATAATGTTGCCAGCTCTACGTTTTTTATTCTATACAAAATAGGATTTGTTCATTATCTCATCATTCTGTCGGATTCCGATCCATATTCCATCTATATTTGCTCCTAACACACACACACAGATATATATATATACATATATATATATATATATGTATATATATATATATATCTGTGTGTGTGTGTTAGGAGCAAATATAGATGGAATATGGATCGGAATCCGACAGAATGATGAGATAATGAACAAATAGGAAATTTTTATCAATCTGACGTATTTCACTTTTATTAAAGCTTTATCAGGTAATTAGATATTGAGACTGAGATGAAAAAAAAAATTCTCGTATTTTTATTTCTGAGTTGATTGATTTCCATTGGTTAATCACGTTTCACTTGCATTCGCCACGTGGAACAAAGGTTAGTTCAATTTGCGGCGCTCATTTGAAGTTTCAAGAAATTAGCGGATTCCATGCCAAACTAAGAAACCATAAATGTGACTTTATGTATTTAAGTCTGTAATAATTCTAGTTTGTCGGATTCGGATATGTATATTCCAAAGTATGTGTGTGTGAATGGCTAACAGACATTATATTTGGCTGCTTGTCGCATGTTGATTTGGGAACGTTTTTCCTTAGACACCGTTTGTTTTATATAAATATACATTAGATTCTTTAAAATGCATTTAATTAAGTTTGACGATGTAATATAATGTTTTTGATGTGTGTTTATAGTTGGTAATAAAGTTATTAGTAAACCCTTGAAGTACTTTCGACGTAAAGAATTATCTTCTTTTATAATAATGTTGGCATTTGTAAAATCAAAATTATACCCAATTTTGTTCCTGTGTATTACGAGAAAGTTCCAACGGTTGTTCGAACGTAAGTCTCTTTTATGTTCGTAGATATGGGATCAAGTGATATCTCACAGATATGCCTTCTTTTGTATTGTAAAGATGGCATTGGTGTTTGATTTATTTTCTTCTTATCTGCCATTGTTTGGACACAGTCGTAGATATCCTGGTATTAGAGATAACTAATTTATTTACAATTTATGAGGAAAGATTATTAGAGGGTACGATTATGATTTTTTTTATTGGTGGTGTTGTTAGATGTACTATCCATGATGACTATTATTAACTATTGTATTTCTAAAAAACCGTATTTACACATTTCAGTAAAAAAAAAAAAAATAGTGAATAGATAATTCTAATTAAAAAAGGGTTACTCATATTCACGCATGTGGAGTGTTGATATTATTATAGCGATCATCATTATCCTCTAACCAGAATCAACAATCCACTTCAGAGGCAGAACCACTGTTTACCAAACAGGTAGGAAGGTACATTGGCCTTCTAAATATCGCTCGTATGTGACATATTGACAAATTATGTTATAATCCTCCAATCTCGATCACCATCATCGCACACACACACATATACACCATTACAAATTCAAATCTTTAACAGCATTCATTCATTGGACGGAAAGCAACGCTGCTATCTAAAGCAACAATTTATAATCGCTATATTTTCATATAGTAAATTTTGTGCAGTTTTAGAAGAATTAGCACCCAGAAATCTCCCCAAAACTCAGGCACTGATTGGTCAGTAGCAACCAATCAGATTATCTGCATGTAGAGAATGATTTTTCCCGCGCAGATTCCTAATTCGATGACTACCTATATAAACAGAACAAAAGAAGACCAACACCAGTGAGACTACGACTGCTACTGGAATCTACGTCAGTCGAAGACATGCGCCCATCTTCTCACTTACTCTCAAATTACATATTCTATCAGACTTACATAATTTTTCTCTTGCACGGCAGAACCGTCTAAAGGATTTAGAACAGACTAATAACTCTTCCATTTCCTTTTCAGAGAACATTGATAAACTTTTATAGTCAAAGAGAGACTACACTCGTCTGACTCATTGCGTGCTTCATTTTTGTATATATTCTTTATTGTACGCATTGTTGAATACAATATATATATATATATATATATATATATATATATATATATATATATATATATATATATATATATATATATATATATATATATATTGATATCTTTGCCTTGACCCTTGTTCTTCTATCAGTTTGGGTTCCTAAACAAAAATTAAATAAATGTGGTGAGAGGTCTAGAAACGTTACACCTCATTGATAACTCCGACGTTCGTTTGGAATTCCGCCACATTATCTTCCGGCTTTTTAAATTTTTAATTCCCTCTCCGCCGTTTACGGATGAATTATGTTGAAACACAATTCTCGTAGGATCTCCACAGTTAAGCAACGTCGAGTCTGGTCAGTATTCCCAAGCGGTCACCCATCTTAGTACTGACCAGACTCGACGTTGCTTAACTGTGGAGATCCTACGAGAACTTGTGTTTCAACATAATTCAACCGTAAGCGGTGAAGAGGGAATTAAAAATTTAAAAAGCCGGATATAATGTGGCGGAATTCCAAACGAACATCGGAGATGGGTGACCGCTTGGGAATACCAGGGGCTTTAAGGTTGAATGTGCGGGTAGTGTGATTGATAACACATCAGAACCGGAATTCGGGTTCGTTATATTCGCTTACGCAAAAATACTCTTGGGAAAGTCATAGATCCCAATCACTCTCCCCATATATGGATTAAATAGTAAAACTCCTACCAGTAAATAAATATTGCCTTCAATGAATTCTTAGAATCTAAAAATATGTTCTGACACTAAATAATCCACAAAAGGTTAATTCCCGTTGCATAATTTTACAATACAATATCAATTTTGCTTTGGTTGATTTACAGAGCAGGGAAATACGCAATTACTTTCTGAACAGCCAAATAATTAAATGTTTAAATATTCCCCAATGTATATGCTTGCCATTCTATCATGGTTGGTTGACGCATAATTTATAGCGAGGAAACACGTAATTACGTTCAGAACAGCCTGATAAATAATTGCCAAATCCTTTTTTTGCCATTCTTTCTTTTTTGTTGACTTATATATCTTCGCGAGAAAATACCTAAATATTTTCCGAACAGCATGATAAGTCAAATATTAAAATAATTCACAATGTATATGCGTATCATTCTGTCATAGTTGGTTGACTAATAATTCGTAGCGTCGAAATAAGTTATTACTTTCCGAAAAGCCTAATAAAAGAACTGTTTAAATAATTCCCAATTCAAATGTTTAACATTCTGTCAAGGTTGGTTGACTCATAATTTATAGCAAAGAAATACGTAATTACTTTCCGAACAACCTAATAAATAAATGTTAAAATAATTCCCAGTGCATATGCTAACTATTCTGTTATTGCTGGTTGACTAATAATATTATAGCAAGGAAATATGTAATTACTTTCCGAAAAGCCTAATAAATAAATGTTTAAATATTTCCAAATGCATGTGCTAACCATTCTGTTATGGTTGGCTGACTTAATAATATTGTAACGAGGAAATACGTAACAACTTTCCGAATAGCCTAATAAAAGTTAAAATAATTCCCAGTGCATATGCTAACCATTCTGTTATGGCTGGTTGACTAATAATATTATATTAGGTTGGTGCAAAAATAATGTCGTTTTCTCACATCGTAACACATGTGAGAAAACGACATTATTTTGCACCAACCTAATAGCAAGGAAATACGTAATTGCTTTCCGAACAGACTAATAAATAAATATTTAAATATTTCCCAATGCATATCCTTACCCTTATGTCATGGTTGTTTGACTCATAATTTGTAGGGGGGGAATACGTAATTACTTTCAGAACAGCCTAATAAAATAAATGCTACTATAATTTCCTTTGCATAATTTTAAAATCATTTCTTCTTTGGCGGATTTACAGTGCGGGGAAATACGTAATTATTTTACGACCAGACTAATTAATTAAATAGTAAAAAGAAATCCATAAAATTGCCTTTCTTGAAAATTATACTGTCAGCGTTATCTTGAAATATTTTTGCAGAGAACGAATGCCGCTGAAGTTATCTGTATGTATTTAAAATTTAACGGATCTTTTTCTAGAAGACGCTTGATGCTTGCAATGTAAAGCGAAAATATACATATATAAGGATAATTGGATCATAAATTTGTTCTTATGAAATCAGTCTCCAAGCATTGGCATACTGGATGTATTCTGAATGTTATCACGGAGAAGCCGGATTATGTCAGTGGTGGGTTTTGCAAAAATCAAGAAACGTGCTAAGGAAGCGCATACGTAATTTACGATGTTTTCAAAAAGCTGCTTTATGCAGGAGTCATTTTTTATTTGTTAATCTCATTTTTTGTAAATCTCTATCAATTTACACGCATATTATGATAGATTCTGAAGGAGAGATGCTCTTCTATGTATTAGATAAGCGTTAGCCATCTTGCGTTAACATTTCCCGCTGAAACTGAAGAGAAAACTTTATATTGAATTAATTACTAGTTTTGCCACCTGAAAATAAATATATATATATATATATATATATATATATATATATATATATATATATATATATATATATATATATATATATATTCGACTATCCCGTCGAATTCGATGTATGAGTGTCAAGCAGATCAGTTCCTATGAGAGATTTGATTATAGTCGTAATGGTTTCGTGCAGGACCATCCACAGTTTTTGAAGGGTCACGTGCCACAGGGTCCCAAACGACCCTCCTCAGGTTTTGAATTCAGGTTTTGAATTCAGAGTTGTCCTTCTCCTAGACCAGTTGCCATCTAAGGCTATAGAACCTAGTCTGGATGGCTATTTACCCATAGCTGGAGGGTGAAGAAGAGGATTCATACCTTTCCCAAGGTTATTAGCACGTAAGTGAATGTAATGGATTCGACTGCGAACTCGGCTCTCCGGTTCCTCAATCCAGGCCGCTATCCATTATGCCATATATGCGTAATATATAATTTGCTTTTATTTATTTATTTATTTACATATATATATATATATATATATATATATATATATATATATATATATATAGAGAGAGAGAGAGAGAGAGAGAGACAGACAGACAGACAGACAGACAGACAGAGACAGAGACAGAGAAAGAGACAAAGACACACAGACAGAAAGAAAGAAAGAAAGAATGAAAGCGATAGAAAGAAAAATAGAAAGAGGAGAGTGAGAAAGAGAAAAAGAGAAATAAAGACAGATAAAAAGATTTAAAGCGAGAGAAAGAGAGAGAGAGAGAATGTGAGAGTGAGAAAAAGAGAGTATAAGAGAAAAGGAGATATATAAAAAGAGAGAGAAATAGAAAGAGAAAGAGCGAGAAAGAGAGACAAGGAAAGAGACAGAAAGAGAGAGAAACAGTGAGAAAGAGAAGGAAAGAGATAGAAAGAGAAAGAGAGATTTAAAGGTAGAGACAGAATGAGAGAGAACGAGAGTCAGAAAGTGAGGGAGAGAGGAGGAGAGAATGAGAGTAAAGAGAGTGAAATGTGGTCAGAGAGAGAGAGAGAGAGAGAGAGAGAGAGAGATGTACGCTTGTCGAGCATTAATCTCGCTAGAAAAGGGGAAATACTAAAGAAGCCAGGTCTAGTATTCATCGTGCGTGAGATGGATATTATACCTGCTTCATAAATCCTCCTAAGGTTTTTATTATGAAGATATTTTAAAATCTTCACGGATTCAAAATCGAAATTATGATCTGTTTTAGTTATGTGTACAACTAAAGCATTGTTTAAATTTCCGAGGCGAACTTATAAATTTTAGATCAAAATAGAATTCTTTCATTTTTCATTTTTCTTTCAAATACTCAAATTTGGGAATACGTTTTCACAGCGTCGCCCACGTGACGACAACGTGACCATGTTTTAAAACGGAACGCTGATCATATAAAACTTTCAGTTATCTGTTTGGATAAGTCTCGTTCTTGTGTCCATCGTCTTTGTCATGTTCAATTGATGTTAATTATATATTATATTTTATGAATATGTACTGAAGATGGTTTATTAAACCGAAACGTCCGACGTTGACATATTAACATTAAAACAGCATTATTGCATATAAGGATTTTTGTTTGTTTTTTCCGTATATTTTCTTCATACTGTCGAATCTATATCCATATATTTGCTTGCACATACACACACACACACACACACACACATATATATATATATATATATATATATATATATATATATATATATATATAATATTTTCTTAATGATTTAACTCCAAGCAAGGCAATGAAGCCAATAGGATACAAGGTTTTACCGAGAGTAATATTATTTGTTGCGAAATGGACAGTAAAAGAACTGTGTACAGGGAGACAGGAACCGCCATTGACACTGCATTTAAATTCATGAAAATCTCATTTGACAAGAAAAGAATTCCACGAACGAAAAATGCGTGTGAATAATTTATAAGTATACAACATATTGTTACGTCTGGCTATTTCAACAGGAAAATGATGAAACCTAACTGCCTAATCTGATTGATTGTTTTATTTAGCGGCATATCAACAGCTTATTAGATCAGTATTATATTTCTCAGATGAGGTATTATCTACATTATTTACATTATTCTGACTATTGTCCTCAAGAAGACATGGCACAATGGATAAAGGCGTTGGTTAGATCCAGTGATAAGACCCAAAGAGTGGTCAAGGCAGTGATGAACTTTTAAAGGAAAATTAACAGGAGATAACTGATAACCAACATCCATTAAGCATGGCATGTGTAACTAGAACAGTCTAACTCAGTGAATGTTTCAGTTCGACATTCTAAACACCTGAAGAAGGCCGGAGCGTACAACGACCGAAACGTTGTAATAAATATGGCGACAAAGATAAGGACAATAGTCCGAATAATGTAAATAAAGCTCTATAGATTATTTTAAGGCAAAATCTGAATATTTTTACGTAATCTTATGCTTTCAACTACAGATATTCTGCACCTAATTTTATACATTTAGGGCAAAGGTAGGTTTTTTTTAATATTGTTTGTGGATCAGAATATGCATTGTTGGTAATTTTATTATAAAAATGTGTTCTTTAGTGTTACGTTGATTGTCATTTTGTATAAAAATGAATTGTTGCTCATTTTATTATAAAAAAAGAATGTCCTATTGATTTTTATTTGGGGGTTCTCTATTTGCCCATAGCTGCGACCCTAACAGGTGATACCACCTCGATTGAAGGTGAATTTGGGAACAACACTACTTAAGAGGAGGTTCCGCGCTTCTCAAAACGTCCAGTTTGCCGGATGTAGTTTATCGCCATGCACGCAGGATGGCAGGAAGAAGTCATCTTCTTGAAAAAATCGAATATGAAGAAATTCGCGACTTGGGTTTGTATACACAACACATACACCGAATTAAAAAGCAAACACAAAATCACCCTTGTTAATGGATAAACGTATATCCGAAAGCGCTCGCAATGAAAAAAAAACATTTGGACAGTTCAGACACACTCTGTGTCCAGAAAAGAGAACTTATTTCAACAAAAGAAAAAGCAAATAAAAAGCTCGTCTGTCGTCTGTGATGAAACGGATATATATATATATATATATATATATATATATATATATATATATATATACGCTTTTATTAGCTTTTATTAGGTTTGGAGCGAGTAGAATGGCGATCAAAGTGTTTTAGTGGACTCAGCAATTTTCAATCTGCTTGTCTGAATCATCTTCAAGAAGCGAGAGCAAGATCTAAAAGGTCAGCCAATCTAAAAGTGATCTCATCTCACAATTCTTACACCTGCTCCATATGTGGCCTCCTTTGTAAATCACTAGCGGGTCTTAAATGCCACTTAATATTATCGCATAAACTTTCATAACTTGAATCAATAATCTGGCAGATCCTCATACGTCGAAACCGACGGGAGAATCCATTATATATATATATATATATATATATATATATATATATATATATATATATATTAACTATTATAACAAATCCTGTTTTAAAAGGCTACATAAATTAAATTATGTTTCGAGTCTGTGTGTACCTCCTCAGGCGCTGATACACAACTAGGGAACAGACAGTTGTTTTATGGTTTAAAAGCTGCAATACCCTCAAAGTAGAGGAGTGGGAAAAAGGCGTGGTGACCTTTTTTCCACCTATCCCCGCTGACGATATTGCTACTTTTAAACCATAAAATGACCTTCTATTCTCTAGTTGAGTACCACTGCTTGAGAAGGCACATACAGTTTCAAAACATGATTGCATTTATGTAGCGGTTTCAAACATTTATTATTATTATTATTATTATTATTATTATTATTATTATTAATAATAATAATAATAATAATAATAATAATAATAATAAATCATAATAGTAATTTCTACTCTGTATTGAGCACTTTTTCAAAAAATAGAATGTCTGGACATTGTTACTAGCCTGCCTTACAAACACACGCACACACATATGGACATAAGATCTTGACTGTGTTTTGAAAAATGAAAACATATTATAAAACATAGATACAACAAACTATTTCTTATTTTAACAGCGAAAATATAATTTTGAAAATGGCTAAATGTACAGCCGAAATCGCTCGGATAAAAAGAACATTCGGACAGTTTTTATGTAATTTATCACCCGAAAAGAAAACAATTACTGGATTGCATGAGAAGTTGCATAAAAAACAAAATAAAAGCACCTTGTCTGTCGTTTTCAAAGAAATGTGCATGACGCACGTACGGTTCACTGAATATGACAGACAAGGTGCTTTGATTTAGTTTTCATACAATTTCTCATATGTTCTTATTTTTTTTTTTTCTTTTCGGGGGATAAATTATATAGAAACTGTCCAACTGTTCTTTCTTTCCGAGCGCCTTCGGCTATACATGCAGCCATTTTCACAATATCCTGACCGTGTTTTGAAAATGAAAATATTATATAGATACATACATACAACAATCTATTTCTTGTTAACAATTAATATATTTCAACCTTGAAAACGCCTAAATGTATAGCCGAATGCTCCCGGAAAGAAAAAAAACAATTGGACAGTTTTTATATAAGTTACTTAATTATATATATAATTTAATATATACTTCCAATAATGTTTATTGAAAAACATATATATTTTTATATACATTCTTACACACATATATATATATATATATATATATATATATATATATATATATATATATATATATATATATATATATATATATATATATATATATATATATTTAATAAATAAATTTATTGGAATATATATACATAAATAGTAGACACAGGATTTTCAACCAGTAGATAGCACTATTTATTGGAATACCTATATATATATATATATATATATACATTGGGGGAAATAAATATTCGTACACTTGAAAAATTGTATTTTTATAAATGTAAAAGCCTTAAATAAAACAAATCTCGGCACATTTTATGTATAAAGACATACTATTAACAGATAATAATAAACTTAATTAATTCTTATTTTAACAGAAATTAATGCATTTTTTTAAATTCTAACTGGTGAAAAAAGTATTCGTACAAATCAATTATTAGAATAAAATAATCAATTATGAAAAAAGTATATTCTAGAATGTTCCAGTAATGTTATCAGTAATTGTAGTTAACGCTATTAGCCATTATCAGAGCATTCTGCAATTTCTAGTCTTACGAGAAGGTTTTAATAATGCCTAAAGATAAAGAATAGACTATTTCACAAAAACAACACATTTTGTCTCTTTGGAAAGATGGGAACAGTTACAGAAAGATTTCTAACAACCTGAATATTCCTTTTACTACAATTGCTTCGTTCATTGCAAGTTTTAAAAATCTTAACAGCGTCGAAAACCAAAGAAGAACAGGTGCTCCGAGGAAGATTTCTCTAAGATCAGCAAGGATATTAGGATGCCAGATCCAACAAAATCCACAGGTTATCCGAGAATAGCTGCAGGAACATCTGCATGCATTAGGGATTAAAGTAACCAAGCGTACAATAAGTAATGAACTACACAAAAACAGTCTGAAATCACACATCCCAAGGAAGACTCTACTCCTATTGAAACGACACAGAGATGCTAAGCTAAAATTCGTTAGAGAGCATAAGGATAAAGAATATTCGTTTTGGGAAGTCAGTCTCCAGACTTGAACCCAGTCGAGAATTTATGGCCATATTTGAAAATTCAAATTGGGAAAAGAGCACCAGAAAATATCAAGAATTTGAAGACAATATGCCAAGAAGAATGGGACAAAATACCACTCAATGTGTGCAAATCATTAGTTGAGACGTACAGGAATAGACTGGCAGCTGTTGAACTCAATAAAGGATATTCCACAAAGTATTACATGATGTCAATATACATTTTTCGTTTTGTACGAATACTTTTTTCACCAGTTAAAATGACAGAAAATGCATTAATTTCTGTTAGAATAAGAATTAATTAAGTTTATTACTATTTTTTAATAAAATGTATCTTTACATATAAAATGTATCAAAATTTGTTTTACATTTATAAAAATACAATTTTTCATGTGTACGAATATTTATTTCCCCCACTGTGTATATATATATATATATATATATATATATATATATATATATATATATATATATATATATATATATGTATGTATATTCAAGGTTATATATATATATATATATATATATATATATATATATATATATATATATATATATAAATGTAATGAAAAACAAACCACTTTAATGTACCATTACGATAATTTATTTCACCTAAATCCTTTTTTAAGGATTCAGGATCATCAGGTAAATCTTCCAACAACGAATTGAGAAAATTTCCTGATGATCCTGAATCCTTAAAAAAGGATTTAGGTGAAATAAATTATCGTAATGGTACATTAATGTGGTTTGTTTTTCATTACATATTAGCTCTGTCCTAACATTGAGCTCTCAGGATTTCATCCTCTTTGGATTTACCAATTCGGTTTACCCAGTTCCTTATAACTTAAATATATATATATATATATATATATATATATATATATATATATATATATATATATATTCAAGTTTATATATATACAGTGACACGCCTAAGTATTGGATACATGTTATTTTCTGTTATGACTAGTTTATGTTCGCCATTTTGCCTGATATTTGGTAAGTAATATCTCGTAAAGTTGTTTTAGTTGTACGTGGAAGGAAAATTAAAAACTTATAGTTGAATCCATTTTTTTAATCAAAGTTCAAAATTACTCTATGCAAAAGTATTGGATACATCAATTTAATATTTTGTCGCGTTTCACTGTTTCCAGTCGCTTTCTATCGTTGGCCACAAGTTTTTCACACTGATCTACCGTTACTTTACCCCATTCTTCCTTGGATAATTCCTCTATTTGCTTGATATTTTGTGGATTCCGCTTATGAACTTTAACCTTCAAAGTATTCCACAAATTCTCAATTGGATTCAAGTCAGGAGACTTCCTTGGCCAATTGAGAGTACTAATACCATTATTTTCAAACCATTCCTTTATAAGTTTTGCGGAATGTTTGGCATCATTGTCGGGTTGAACCACGAAATTCCGACCATGTCCTAAAGAAGTTGCAGATTTCTGAAGGTTCTTCTCTAGAATCTCCCTGTACATGCTACCATTCATTCTACCATGGATAACCTGTAACTCACCAGTGCCCTTGGATGAAAACCATTCCCATATATTAATAGAAGCACCCCCAAATTTAACTGTGGGGATGGTATTGTGCTTGTTGAAGGCAGTGCCACTTTTTCGCCAAACACTTGTCGCTGTGTTCCTTCCGAATAGTTACACTTTCGTTTCATCCGACCAGATTATCTTTTCCCAAAACTGCATACCTTTCTTTTCATAAGTTTCGACAAAATTTAATCGGTCTTTGACATGTTTGGTTTTCAGTAAAGGCACTTTTCTTGGTGATCTTGAATGAAAGCCAGTACGATATAGGGATCTGCTAATGGTATCCTTACTTACATTAATTCCAGCACCCTCAAGATCAGTTTTAATTTCAGAACGAGTAATGAAGGGTTTTTTTTTGTTTTGTTTTTTTTTGTACTCTCATTTATTTTTCTCGGTCTTCCATTTCTTGGAAGGTTTGCTGTACCGTCGCCATACTTCTTATACTTTCTGATGATATTTCCTACTGTACTTAGTGCTAGATTCATTTCTTTTGTAATTTTTCGGTAACGTTATCCTCTTTTGTGACGTTCAATGATTCTATCTCGCATATCTCTGGATAATTCTTTAGTTTTTGCCACTTTTAACCCTTGAATTGCAGAATGCACATCAAAGAGTCAGATGATTAGTAGCACTATCTTGTAAACAATTGTGTGCTTCTCTGATTGGTCAGAGATAACATTCCAATACTATCGAAAATTTGAATATTTAAAGTCTTTTAAAATACAAAGTTTCGATTGGAAATTTGAAAAAAGTGTCATGTATCCAATACTTTTGTATAGGGTAATTTTGAACTTTGATAAAAAACAATGGATTCAACCATGAGTTTTTAATTTTCCTTCCACATACAACTAAAACAACTTTACGAGATATTACATACCAAATATCAGGCAAAATGGCGAATATAAACTAGAGTTATGACAGAAAATAACATGTATCCAATACTTATGCGTGTCACTGTATATATTCAAATAAATAGTAGACACAGTACTTTGACTATTCGAATGCTAGCTATTGGTTGAAAATCATGTGTCTACTATTTAGTGTCATATATTCCAATATATATATATATATATATATATATATATATATATATATATATATATATATATATATACCAGTGTGTGAGATACTTAGTGGAAAGTGTTCAATATCTGTCGTAGAGCTATATTAAATTCCATATATATTATTAGGTTGGTGCAAACATAATGCCGTAATAATGTCGTTTTTGACGTATTTTTTAACGTCAAAAAACGACATTATTACGTCATTATTTTTGCAACAACCTAATAGTTTGTAACACAGGGTTTCACGCTTTTGCGATCGTCAGACAAACTGGATTATTTTTTCAAAAGTGGATTTACTTATGCTTATTTGTGTTTGATTATTGTGTTTGGTGGAGGGGTTAATTTTCTTCTGTGTTTGTTTTGGATGACACTATCGCATACATCGACGCACATACATACAAGTATATGCATTTTAGTAAGTACGAACACATCCATATAAATAATCTAACGTTAGGCGCAGTTACGCATTCATGCGTTCAAGCATATATATATATATATATATATATATATATATATATATATATATATATATTAAACGTTCAACCCCAAGCCAGGCGGAAGCCACTAGCACGCAAGGGGTTACAGTGTTGGAGCGAGAACAAAAAGGAGTGATAGAGGAAAGGATGAAGACAAGGTTAGGGGATAGATCAAGGCATCTGGAGACGTCGATTGACATTACATTTGAATAGTTGGGGATTATAGCTATCAGGGAAACAGGAAAAAGGGAGGGAGTTCCACAATCGAGAGGTGCAAGGCATGAAGTTATTGGAGTAGAAGAGACGGCTACATTTAACAGTCTCAGTGAAAGGGAAAGAGCGAGATGCGAACCTAGTTGAACGCTTAAATTCATGAAGCAGCTCCTCGGAGCAGTTACATGGAAAGTATTTGTAAAAAAAGACAGGGAGGCAACAGCACTTCTGTGAGAGAGCGACTGCAGACGAGATGCCAGATAAGGGCTAATTACATTGCATATCCATCTCTGGATCTTATCAAGAACCTTGAGACAAACACAGGGAGCACCAGACCATATATGGCAGCAATACTCCATGCAAGGGCGAATGGTTGTTTTGTAGTTTTGAAGGATCGACTCCGGCGAGAAAAATTTCCTGAAGCGGCATACACAATTGTCATTCTATTTTGGTATCGAATCCGTAATGTTACATTCGTTGCAATGTTCTCCTAACAAAGAAACAGGTGGGGAGGTGGTCTAGACGTTTTTCAGACAAGCTTACATTCACTCACGCTTACACATATCTATGTAGACGCGTACCTATATTCATTGATCTGGGTCCACTAAAAACACGTTGGTTAAGTTGTTTTTTTTATTGTGGACATGTTGATGATGATGTTTGTATTTTTAGCAACAATAACTGCTGGTGTATTACTAATGATTGTGATTATGTTAATGGTCATAATTACTGTGAGATTATTATTGAAATCTTAATAGTAATTGTTTCTCTTATTGGTTACCATAAACGGTAAAGTTAGCATTAATAATGATGGAAACAATAAAAATAATAATGATAATAAAGGAAAAAAAAAACACAAAAATTGACAATTATGGCAATGATAATTATGATAATCATGTGGTAATATTATTATTATTATTATTATTATTATTAATAATAATAATAATAAGTTGACTAGGAATTATCAAACACATATACTAAAATATTGTGTTAGTCCAAAATGCAGATTCTGTGATAAGTATCCAGAAACAATTGATCATCTTGTATCAGATTGCACGATATTGGCACCCACTGAGCATAAAACCCGGCATGACAGAGTGGGCCAATATCTGCACTGGAAAATATGCAACTTCTACGGGAAGGAAACTGAAAGAAACTGGTATAAACACCACCCAAACCTGGTTACGGAGATAGGACCTGTTACAATTCTATGGGACTACACAATATACACAGACAGAACAATCAAAGCCAGACATTGTTATTAAAGACTACAAACAAAAAAAGTGCCTCCTTATTGATATGGCAGTCCCTGCTGACTGCAATGTATCTTTGAAGATATTCAAAAAGCTATCAAAATACAAGGACCTTGAAATAGAAATCTCAAAAATGTGGCACATGGGAACATCAACAATCCCTTTTGTAGTTGGAGCCCTAGGATTGGTTGGAAAAGATTCCAGTAGACTAATTGAAGGGATTCCTGGAAGTCCATGCCTCAAAGAGATACAAAAAATTGTTCTGACAAGTACAGCCCACACTTTACGAAGGCTTTATCTATGTAATTTTTTTTTTTTTTTTTTGTCAGTGGAAAGTGTCATGATGCCATTTCTAACCTTAGGTCTCTGGGCGGGACCCGGAAAGAAATGTGTAAACGCCAGAAGTCAAAGGAAATAATAATAATAATAATAATAATAATAATAATAATAATAATAATGACAATGATATAAAGCAGTACAGATGGTGATAGAGATGTTTATGAAGTGATTGCTCTTAAAGTAGTAAAGTAGTAACAACAATACTAATAGTGAAAGCAATAGTAGTCGTTACAAAATAATACGTTTTAAGTGTTAATGGTATTATCTCTCGTGACGGCTGTGCTATTTTTTTATGGTGATAGTTGTGTTTGTGTGGTTAGTTGTGCATGTGTGGTGGTGGTAGTGGTAGTATTGATAACAATGCTGATTGTATTATTGATACCTGTTGGTGGTTATCTTTTGGTGGTTTTGGTGTTCCTATGTTTTAGTGTCCTACCATTTTTTCCGTTTGTATTCTGTTTTTGTTGTTTGGTATGTGATAGCAGATATTTATTTCCGTGTCTGCATTTTGAAATTATTTCCGATCTTTCGATCAAGCGGAGGCTATCAGACATTTTCAACCAAAAAGAACGCCATATAACAACGTACTATAGAAAAGCGGACACACACAACAGCTGGAATACACCCCACCACGACCAAAACCGAGAAACAGAAAAAAGAAATATAATTTGGTTTAATCCTCTATACAACGAAACCGCCAGAACCAACATCGACAGAACATTCCTAAATCTAATAGAAAAACACTTCCCGCTAACAAGCCCCTTAGCAAAAATATTTAATAAAAACAACGAAAATTTAGCTACAGCTGCACTAATATATATATATATATATATATATATATATATATATATATATATATATATATATATATATATATAAAAATAAAAAAAACATATTTTTATACATAGAAATATTTAAGTAAATACTCTGTTTATAATAAACAGTATTAACAAAATTTACCGGCCTGAATGTCCGAGCAATTTTCATGGAAAATATACGTCCTCCGACAGGAATCGAAACTATCCTATACGGAACCGTCATATGGCCTGACGTGTCTTAACCGATTGGGCCACAGAGAAGAGTTCGTCTAGCAAAGTCGATTTTACGGTTTTACGCATATTTTCTATGAAAATTTCTCGGACATTCAGGCCGGTCAATGTTGTTAATACTGTTTATTATAAGCAGAGCAATCAGTTAAATATTTGTATCTATAAAAAGAACGTATAAACATAAAAAATGTCTTAAATAATTGTCGAACTTTGTCGATTTCATAATATATATATATATATATATATATATATATATATATATATATATATATATATATATATATATAAAATAGGAAAGAACTGGTTAGGTAAATAATCCAAAGTTCTTTAGTATTTTTGTTATTATTTTTTAAAAATAGTGCTCGATACAAAAGTAGAGCATAAATATAATTATTTATTTAAAAATATGATTCCAACACGCTACATAAGAGCTCTCATGTTTCAAAACAAGAGCCGAAAACTTCAATATAATTATTTGAATTAAATTGAATTAAAGTAAGCTCTGTTCCATCTTCAAGCGAAAGTTTTTTTGAATAACTTATTTCTGAAATTTACGTGTTTTAATAGCAGATTCATTATTGAAATCAAAATTTCCATAGTGACGGCCAGCGCAATTTTTCACATAGAAAGGGGCGCATGGTGTTAATAATTTGTATCAGTAAAGAGTTACATTTCTAGGTGTCAAGTCAGGGTAAGGTTGTGGTGTCTAAATTTAAAACTGAAGATGATTTAGTCTAGTCTGGTTTACGTGTCTAGGGAGATTTATTTATTTTATTTTTTCTAAAAGGGTTTTGTGTATATAAAAAAAACTGACGTAACATTTGTTTTTTGACGACTTTATAAAATGTTATCTTTTTTGTAGGGTATTTAAGCTATTTATTAGGACTATGGATTTTAAAAAATTTATATGCTAATTATTCAAAGCAAAGATTTGATGATGTCGGGAAAACCGTTAACTGATGTCTATTGTTTAATAGATTTTTATTATTTAGAAACTTAATAATGTGTAGTTTCTCAGGTAGGCATAAAGGGCATGGGTCATCCGAAGTTTTACAAGTTCTAGTTTTGTTTATACTGTTCCATTGTAAAATGGAAAATTATTATCAAAACTAGAACTTTTCCATTGTTCCAGACTGCGAACCGTCTTACCTTGGTTTAGAGGAAACGGCTGTGCACGCCTTCTGCCATTGTTCTCAGGTTTGCCTCCAACCCTACGGGACTTTGTCCCCGAAAAGCTCGTTCTCATTGATCGCGCATATGCTTGTTACAATCTGTCGCTCCCACCCCACCCCGTATTCTGGGGTGAAACGGAGGGTGTTTCTATCACTGCTAGCCACGACTCGAAAGGTGATTTTGAAAAAAAATCTTGCGATATGAACACCATTCTCATCAGGTAAGTTTCTTTGAGCATCAGCTCAGGTTGAAGATCAGATCTGATAGAAAGCGTTTCGTATCGACAGATTTTAACGAAAGGTAGTTGACTATAGTCCGGGTGATCGAGGCTAGCCATGATGTACTTTTTTTTAAATCTCCCAAAAACACATCGGGGCGGTTTCCTTTGAAGCCCTTTCCTAGTTTGGATAGACCCTTCTTGTGTACCTAGTGATTGTAAGTGTTGTCCCTGGCCTCTTCCCAGTTTCTTCTTTGCTTATCACCTAAGCCTTCCCAACCTACCCAGTTTGTTTTTAGACCCACTTTTTCACCTCATGGCCGTATTTATTTTATCTTCCACCCTCCCTTGATTTATTCCCCACCCAGCTCATTGCTTATCATCGACAATTTTTTATATATAATTGTATATTCAAGAATGTTTATGCCATGGTGTGTTTTGTAGGTTCCCTGCGTGTGCGTGTGTGCGTGCGGTATTGTGGTGCTGGAGGATCGTATGAAGACGGACGAGTTTTTGTGGTGGATGTGCAAATTGTAAAGAAAGAATGGGTCGTGAATCGAATAGGCCAGGTATAAGATATTGTCGACCAGCCTCAACTCATCCCTCTTTTTGGCCTCGTCCCACAATTGTTTTTATGTCAACGCAATAAATCACAAGTACGTAGGTTGTCAGAGTTCGCCGAACCTTTGAGTTTGCGAGCACATTACTTATCGACCACTCTGCCTGAATGCAGAGAGAAACCCAGACTAGACACGGCATAGCCTCGTCTGGGGAGGTAGAGAATCCTGCCGCGTTATTACAAGGACTACGGTGAATGTTTACCCAGGCCTACAGGCTCGGAAAAAAAAAAAAAAAAAGTTAGACCAGCCTTGTGCCACATCTTGCTCTGTGGGGTCTTCGAGTAAATATCGAGTACGTAGGATATCAGAGATCGCCAAACCTGTGGGTATACGAACTCATTATTTTTCGGTATTTCTGCCATAGGGCGACGAGGAACTCCGACGAAGCTATGGCCAATGGCAGAGTCACGTCTTATTACGGGTTCTGCTGGGCATTTTTGCCCAGCTTACGGGTTCAAAACACCCCACGTAAAAAAACCGGCCTTGTGCCACATCCCTTCCATGTCGGGATGACTTGGGTGAATACTGAGTACGTTGGATATCTATGGCTATTAGTTTGATCATTATAACAAAACCAAAAAGAGATGCGAAGAAAGAAAGTAGAAAAGATAGTAAGCAATGAAAGATAAAAAAAATATATAAAAAAAGAAAGAAGGAAGGGAAACAGAAAAAAGAAGAGGAGGAAATAAGAAAGAAAAAAAAAAGGAAGAAAAAGGAACTGACGAATTAATGAAAAAGGAAAACATAATTTGTCTATATCTCTGAGATGAAGTATCATGATTACTTGCATTATTTACTTTATTCCGACTGTTATCTTCATTGTCATATTCACAACGTTTCGGACGTTGTGCGCCCCGGCCTTTATGTCTGTGTCTCTCTATATACATGTCTATATCTCTGAGATGAGGTATTATGGTTACTTGCATTATTTACACTATTCGGACTGTTATACTCATCTTCATTTCCATATTCACAACGTTTCGGCCGTTGTATGCTCCGGCCTTTATGTCTATGTCTCTCTATATATCTGTCTATATCTCTGAGATGAGGTATTATGATTACTTGCATTATTTATTAGGTTAGTGCAAAAATAATGACGTAATAATGTCGTTTTTTTGACGTATTTTTAACGTCAAAAAACGACATTATTACGTCATTCTTTTTGCTCTAACCTAATACATTATTCCGTCTGTTATCCTCATCTTCATTGCTGTATTCACAAAATTTCGGCCGTTGTACGCTCTGGCCTTTATGTCTATGTCTGTCTATATATCTGTCTATATCTCTGAGATGAGGTATTATGATTACTTGCATTATTTACATTATTCGGACTGTTATCCACATCTTCATTGCCATATTCACAACGTTTCGGCCGTTGTACGCTCCGGCCTTCTTCAGGTAATTGAAATTTCGAACCAAACCATTTATTTCGTCCACTGGGGTACATCGTTCAAGTTCAACGCCTCTTCCGTATGTCCCAGGTTTTTCCTTTTAACTTAAGTCTCCAAGTTTTTTGATTCATCACTGCTGCGGTCTGCTATTGAAATCACAGCTCTTTGGGTCTTATCATTGGGCCTAATCAACGTCTTTATTCACTGGGCCATGTGAATGAATTTTTATGACTTATAAACCAAATGTCTCAGCAACAATTTTTTTCCAGTGCTCATGTTCCAATTTTTTCTTTTTTTTTATTATTATTATATCATTTTTTTTTTTACTTTACTATTACCGAATAGTAATGTTAGTAAAAGAATCACCCCACCAAAAAAAAAATATATATATTCTGAATTAATAAGAACACTAATACTAATAAAAAAAAATTAAAAAAATAAAAAACTCCCCTTGCCAAAAAAAAAATCAAACAACAACAAAAAAAAAATTGATTGCGAGCAGTGGAGGATTCTCATTCTTGAAGGATGAGTCGGACAAGGGAATTTAGGAGAACTAACAAGACACTTGGAAACACCTTCAATCATCGACCGGGTTACTCGACCTGATGTTATTTCTAACTGGGCTCTACCTGCAAGGTGATGCACTGATTTTATCAAAATCTCTCACCACATCCCGAAAATTAGGCTGTGATACATGCGCCTGGTATAACATGATCAGATTGAGTTGCGATGGGTTTATTGGGCTTATATTGCAATTATTTCTTTCTCATACTCCTTACTACAGGTACCCATATTGTTCTCATTGCTATGTTTGGTCGGCTCAGGAGATTTTTCTCGTTGTGATCTCTATCTATTATATCAACCTTAGCCCACAGTGCGGCGATGATCTCCCTTTTCCCTATATATGTGGTCAACTACGTCTGATTTTTTTATTTTATTTCGCCTCTTGTTACAGTTTTACATCGCTCTTACCTTAAGAGGCGGCTTATTTCTCCTTTTGTATTTCTTACAACAGCTACACAACATGGGGTACACACAGTCCTTAGTCATGTTCTCTATAGGAGTTCTCACTCGGAAGAGATGTCTGCGAAGAGTTGAACCATTTTTGAAGATTGTCCTGATGTTATATGAACCACAGATCCTTTGTATTTTCTCCGATAATCCCTTCCCATAGTTTAGGCGGACTAAAGCTGATTTCTGAGTGTTGTTATCCTCTTGTACCTTTCTATATCAGTTTGTTGGAGCTTCTGCCAAGTACGCTGAGTAGCTATTACGTTATAGGGTAATGCTTATACTGACCAATTCTTGTTCGTGTGTATTACATGCTTGAAAGTCAAGCAGAATAAATCAAGAAAGAAAATAAAACAGAATGGAAAAGAAATAAAAAATAAAACAAAAAAGAAAATATAAATATATGAAAAAGGATATAAAAAAGCGAGGAAGAAAAAGTCAGAAAACTGAATATCTTTTTTTTTCTTTTCTTTTTTTCTTCACATTACTTTAAATATTCCTCTAGTTTATAATTCAGTGAAAGAGGATATGTTTCCATTTTTAGCCATAGAAACATTAAGGAAATTTTTTGTGAAATAATCAAATCTATATCCGCTGGAAGTGCTTTTAACAGCAACATAAATACATTCAGTTTGTTATAAAACAGCGGAAGACATTTAAATTTGATCAAAAAATTTCATAATTTACACTTGAAGGTAGGAAATTCTATCTACTTCTAGGTATGAGAAAAAACTTCCAGATTACGATCGTTTTATAAAAAGTTTTTTTTAATAATTTTTAGTAGCTTTATGAAAGAAAGACAATCTCTCATTCCCAAACCAGAGAGTTCCAATGTTTTTGCGTTGGTGAATCGCTTATTAAACATTTTTGAAAGCTAAACAAAATATATTTTGTATATATTCGTGTATCATGCGACATTTGAAGGCCTAATTTTGAAGCTAATTTTAAGAGGGTTGCATCATACATTAGATATAAAATTAGCGTTGCTGGCCCTGGCTACGCAGTTGACCAAAATATATATCCATTTACTTTAGTCAAATTAGCTTAAAAAATTAGGTCTTCAAAGGTCGCATGATACGCGAGTATATACGGTAATTCGAAATTTATATAAAAAGAAAGGATTACTGAAAGAATTTACCGTATATACTTACGTATCAAGGGATCTTTGAAGACCAAATTTTGAAGTTAATATGAAAACAGTAAATAAATATATAATTTGGACAACGACGGAGACAGTTCTAGGAGGACATATGCTAATTTTATATATTAAAATAAAAATTACAAAATATACAATTGAAAATATACAACTGAAAAGCAACTACGTTTTATGAAGGAAACATGACAGCATGTAAAAACATGAACAATAGTGCGTCCCTAACGGAGTTAAAAAAGAAAAATGGCGAAATTATTAAAATTGAAAAAAAAAGGCATATTCACTACAATTGCAAATATTTAATATACGGATGAACTCCTTGAAAAGTGGACATGTTCGAATGCGGGGAAAATTACATTTAAGTAATTCTTTTGTATATATATATATATATATATATATATATATACAGTGTAACCCGGATATAAGAGAGTTGTGGGGACCAGAGAAGTCTCTTATACCCGGGTTTCTCTTATATCCGGGTTTGGTCTATTTTGTTTAGGTAAGTATGGCTCTAATTTGGGACCAGAGAAAATCTCTCTTATATCCGGGTTTCTCTTATATTATGGTCTCTTATATCCGGGTTACACTGTGTGTATATATATATATATATATATATATATATATATATATATATATATATGTATGTGTATATATACACACACACACACACACATTTATACATATATTGGTGCAGAAATAATTCGTTTTCTCACATATGTTACTATGTGAGAAAACGACATTATTTTTGCACCAACCTAATATATATATATATATATATATATATATATATATATATAGTTTTCAACCCGACAGTAGCTGTTTATTTACGGCGTTCCCGAGTTTGGCAGCTTGCACAGTGATATTTATCGAATGTTGTTCGGTGGGGGCTTTAGTCGTTATAAAATTAATTGAATTAATGTGAACGACTTCTATGTATAATGTTTAAGTACTCAGTAATCTTTAAAAGTTTTGGCTGTAAATTTAAAATAGTTATCACACTTATTTTCTGATAATGTCGTGTATTGTCGACCATATAGAAAATAAGCATGTTTATACATAAAAATATCAATATTTTTTTTAGAAAATATTGGTGCGTGATGATTTATACTAAGCTTTTCAATGATTCGTATATATAGTTTTTACTTAATAACGTTATCACCTTGACAGTCCAGAAATTTAAAAGATTTGAAAACCTGTACAGAAATGCAAAAGATTTACATTATAAATTATTCTAATCAATCTAAAAAAAGAAAACAATTCTTGTAAAAATTCACTATACATCGAAAATTTGTCCATAAATATAGTGTCCATAATATATCTTATTTACAAAAAAAAAACAATTAAAAGCTTTTCTAATTAAATATTAGGTTGGTGCAAAAATAATGACGTAATAATGTCGTTTTTTGACGTTACGTCAAAAAACGACATTAATACGTCATTATTTTTGCACCAACCCAATAATTTGATTGTATTTTTTAATTTACGATTCGGAACAGATTTTCTGTAAATGAGTAACTGTTTGAAAAAACAAATGGAAGATTTACATTCTCCAAGGGTTCCAGCATTAAACTAAATATAAATAGGAATCGAGACAAATTTTAATTTCTCAAAATTTTATTAAGTAATGGGGGCTAAAAGAAAGTGAAAAAAAAGTAGAAATATTTCTGCCAAGAAAATTTTGAAAGACATCTTTTTAAAAAAATATTAATCTGTGAATAAGTCCTGAACATTTCAGTAAAATCCGACAAATAGCTTCGTACACCGCAAGGAATATTGGCTCCATGTGCTGCAACAGGAAATTTTTCTCGCGGAGTCGATCCTTCAAAATGACAAATCAACCATTCGCTCTTGCATGGAGTATTGCTGCCATATCTGGTCCTGTACTCCGTATGTTTTTCTCAAGGTTCTTGATAAGATCCCGCGATGGGTATGCAATGTAACTGGCCCTGATCTGGCATCTAGTCTGCAGTTGCTTTCTCACGGACGCACTGTCACCTCTCTCTGTGTTTTTTATCAGTACTTTCATGGTAACTCCTCCGATGAGCTGCTTTCGCTGGTTCCCAGACTTCATGAATTTAAGCGATGAACTAGGCTGGCATCTCGCTCACATCCTTTCACTGTCGAAACTGTTAAATGTAGCCGTCTCTTCTACTCCAATAGCTTCATGTCTCGCACCTCTCACCTGTGGGACTCCCTCCCCTTTCTTGTTTCCCTGATAGATATAATCTCCAACTATTCAAATGTAATGTCAATCGACGTCTCCAGATGCCTTGATCTATCCCCTATCCTTCTCTTCATCCTTTCCTCTTACACTCCTATTTTGTCTCACTCCAATTCTCTGTAACCCCTTGCATGCTAGTGGCTTCCCGCTTTGCTTGGAGTGAAACGCTTAATATATATATATATATATATATATATATATATATATATATATATATTATTTTTGAAAGAATTTCCAAACCAATGTGTCTAACACCTACACACACACACACACACACAAACAAACAAACAAACAAAAAAAAAACAAACAAACAAAAAAAAAACCTAAAATCCACTAAATCAATCTTTGGCCCACCAGCTGTCGAAAGAATAAGAAAATGTTTAACCAAAATTTAGAACCTGCTAGGAATGATTAAAACATTTAATAAAATAATAAATTTACACTCTCGTTTATGATGTCTGACAGGCTGCCAAACTCATTACTTGGGTGGCTGTTTAAAGACCTGCCCATGCCATGTGGCTCGAATAGAGGGTAAGAGAGACAAGGGAAAGCAGCGCGTGACATACCTGATGAGCTTGAGCAGGTGGAGGACAGAACGTGGTCTGGGAGATATAGCAGAGGGAAGGAACTTGTTGAGAACTGCAAAGGATAGGAGGAGGTGGAGAGCCATGATCCCCTACGTCCTGAAATACATGACACCATTAACAAGAAAGAAAGAATTATAATTCTTTCAAGGTTGAATAAGTCTGGTAAAAAGATGCCTTAAACCCTTTTCTACTTTTATGTTTCTATTGAATCCATTTTCTATCCTTTATGCAGTTAATTTGCTCCCAGTGATGACTCATTATAATATCCTTTCCAAATAAATTAAGCTGGCAATGCAAACAGTTCCCTACAAAATGCCACAAAAAATGCCACAAAAAACACAACTATTTCCGGAAAGTATCAGAAAAATCCGTGGTTAAATTGTCTTATATATTAGGTTGGTGCAAAAATAATGTCGTTTTCTCACATAGTAACATATGTAAGAAAACGACATTATTTTTGCACCAACCTAATATTTGGAAGACATATTTATCGGGTTTAGATAATTACCCGGAAAGCATCAGTAACTAATCGATATTTTTTAAATAACATTTTTGATTGTTTGCCATGGCTTGTTTTTATCTATTGATTTGCAACTAGCATATATAATCCCGCGAGGCGAGATATGACTTTCAAAATAACACTCTTCATAGGCTATACTTTGCGTGTCTAAAAGCAAAGAGGCGATGAAGTTGGACTTGATCCTTTAAACACCGTGTACCCCAACTCAAACTAATTGTTATGGGGTCCAACCCTTTTTGATATAAGTGGACTCGACCAAAGTGTTACTGGGCCTGCTGCCGTTAAATACTTTGAGTCAGTCAGAATAGAGGGAGAGTGATATAGATTGGGAGAGTGAGCAGAGATTGTGATTGAGTTGGAAGTAGAGTAATAGTGTGAGGTAATCGCTTGTAGAAGTCAGTTACAAGCACGTAGACTCTAAGGAAGTCCTACTTCGAGACTAAATCTATATATATTATTATTACGACTAACCGCGTTCCTGGATTTACTAACAGTATACCCATTGTATTATTGTTTAAATACATTTAATTTCTCATCTTTATTTCATTGGAGACCGAATTTCATCTCGGAATCCACAGCACTAATTTACTAATAGAAAACAGCATTTCCTTCCAGAGATTAATGCACCTCTTATGGGTGAATATTGGGAATAGTAATAGCAATCTTAACCGTTTCCTTATAAAGAAATATTCGACATGAATTGACCTTACAACCAGTGCCACCTTAAGTTGAAATATATATATATATATATATATAAGTAGTTTCTATATGCTACGTGTTATCACTATTAATATTTGGTAGCAGAATGACCTTGAACCAAAAAAAAAAAAAAATCACCAAGTTTTTTTCTTTAAACCTTTCACTCCAAGCATGGCGGGAGTGCCACAAGCACGCAAGGGGTAACATAAACTAGGAGCAAGATTAAAGATGCGTGAAAGAGGAATGGATGAAGAGAAGGACAGGGAATTAGATCAAGGCATCAGAAGATGTCGATTGACATTACATTTGAATAATTGAAGATTATAGCCATCATGGAGGCATGAGAAAGGGAGTTCCACAGACGGGAAGTGCGAGACATGAAGGTATTGAAGTAGAAGAGACGGTTGCATTTAACCGTTTCGACAGTGAAAGGGTGGGGCTGACATGCCAGCCTAGTAGCACGCTTAAATCCATGCAATTTGGGGAACCAATGAAAGTGGCTCGCCGGAACAGTTACCGTGAAAGTGTTTGTAGAAAAGACAGAGTAAAGAGAGATGTTTGAGGAAGGGATAAAGTAGAAGGACGGGGAATCCAGATCAAAACATCAGAAGATCTCGAGTGATATTACGTTTAAATTTTTGAAGATTATACTTACCAGGGAAGCAAGTAAGAGGAAGGGAGTTTCACTGTTGGGAAGTGCGAGAGAAGAAGCTGTTGGAGTAGAAGAGGTTGTTATATTTAACTGTTTCGACACTTAATGTAGTTATGATGACAAGAAGAAAAAAAACAAATAATATATTAAGTCGAAAGTATACGGGAATTGAACAAATAGCAGGGCAGACTGTCTTTCTAGCCATGCTTTTTTTTTCTTAAGCATTTCACCCCAAGCATGATGGGAGGGGAACTAGCATGCAAGGGGTTACAGAGTGTGAAAGTAAGTGTAAAGAGAGGTATTTAAAGAAAGGATAAAATATTAGGTCGGTGCAAAAATAATGACGTAGTAATGTCGTTTTCTGAAGCATATTTTAACGTCAGAAAACGACATTATTACGTCATTATTTTTGCATCAACCTAATAGAACGATGGGTTATGAAAATCAAATATTCGTTCCAATCTAGTAGGAATGATTTTAAAGACAACCCCTCACCAAATTTATAGACAAAACACATAGACGCAGGCCGAGATTTCTTCGTAGACAATAAGATAGGTCACATCTTGTTCTCATCTGACTTTTTTTAAATCTATTCATTCTAGTCAGAACGTCGCGATCGCTTGTCTGTATCCCCTTTTGTGTGTTAACACCATTCTTAGATTGTGAACTATTTGGCCTCATTACTGTTGTTTTGCCTTGCGTATATTGTTTGCTTGCTTGATATTATCTTTTCCCCTTTTCTTTTCTTTTTCTTTCTCTTGTTATTGTTTATCAAAAACTTTGTCAAGTCTGTTGGTTGGACAGTTCTACTTTTTATATTTATATATGACAATTTATTCTACAATTCGGACTTCAAAGAGAAACGATGATCTGGAACTGGAATGTGATTAGTGATGACCTAAACCTGGAATCCATGATAATGTTCAGAATTTGGTAGTAATAAAAAAAAAAAAAAACTAAACACTTCAAATACATCGGTCTATGCAGCAGTTCTAATCAATTTAGTATACCAAATAAGGAAATTAAACTCCAGCGTTAGTTATAAAATAAATATACAATCTTCAGTTTTATCCAACACTTCAAAATGCTGCCAAACCAAAATATAAAACAGTGAGAATAAGAATAAAAGTACGAATAATACAAGTAATCATAATACTTCATCTAAGAGATATAGTCATATATAGAGAGAGAGATAGACATAAAGGTCGAAGCGTACAACGACCGAAACATTTTAAATATGGCAATAAAGATGGGGATAACAGTCCGAATAATGTAAATAAGAATTCATAATAACTCACCTAGGAGATATAGACAGATATATAGAGAGATATAGACATGAGAGCCACAGCGTACAACGTCCAAAACATTGTGAATATGACAATGGAGATGAGGATAACAGTCCGAAGAATGTAAATAATGCAAGTAATCATAATACCTCATCTCAGAGATATAGACAGATATATAGAGAGACATAAACTTAAAGGTCGGAGCGTACAATGGTGGAAACGTTGTGAATATGCCAATGAAGATGAGGATAACAGTCCGAATAATGTAAATAACACAAGTAATCATAATATCTCATCTCAGTGATATATATAGACAGTAAAGCTAATTGTTTCGTTACTGAACGCGATAAATGTTTTTGGCATGGAAAAGGCTCATCTGATTATTACCGTTATCATACAAGCTGAAATTTTACATATATTTATTGTACAGGAATAAAATACACCAGTGTTGGATTGTAGAAATCTACACCTTCTGTTGATCAAAGAGTCCCCGTACTTAACGTCCGTGTTCAGTGTCCTTTTTCCCTAAATTGAATTGATTATAACTGCTACATATCAGTATTTGAAGTGTTTAGAATTTATTATTTTTACAATCTGAATGTTAAGATAGATTCAGGGTTTATGATATCACTGTTCTTGTTACATTGCTTAGACCGGCCACAGTAAGAATAACGAAGTAACAGACTGCGTGCGCCATGTTCGAAGACGCCAACAGGTAACGAACGCTTGATTTTTTTAGTCGCAATGTTATATTTGGCAAGTATCTAATAAACACACCTCATCTCAATCATTACGGGATGTTTGGTTCCATCGCCAAGATTAGTGTTGGAAATGTCTGCTTTCGTAAAGAAGCTTACCTTTCTCGATAACATTTACCTACTAGACTGTGTTTCATCCAGCAATTGTTTTCTATCAATAATGGTAACTAACACAGTCGTTGTTGTCTTCCAATACTTGTACCTAGAATAATCCTTGTTGTATATCAATACTTCTACTTAACCAAGTCACTATTGTCTGCCAATACTTGTACCTAGAATAATCCATGTGTCTATCAATACTTCTCCTTAAGCCAGTCAGTATTGTCTTCCAATACTTGTACCTAGAATAATCCTTATTGTATTTCAATACTTCTACTTAACCCAGCCACTGTTGTATACTAATGCTTGTACAGTGTAACTCGGATATAAGAGAGTTGTCGGGACCGGAGAAGAAGTCTCTTATATCCGGGTTTGGTCTATTTTGTTTAGGTAAGTATGGCTCTAATTTGGGACCAGATAAAATCTCTCTTATATCCGTGTTTCTCTTATATCAGGGTCTCTTATATCCGGGTTACACTGTATATATCCCAATTAATTTTCCATGTACGACATAAATACCGTACTAATTAATGATATTGAACAGCAAGTGGGCTAATGTTTCAAGAGGCTATATATATATATATATATATATATATATCCTCAAGCTCTCTTTCCTCATTACATGCCCTGGAAATTGTAATTGTCTCTTTCTGAGTGTCATTTTTTTTACATTGTTCTTAAAGCTTCGTTGGTGCTGCCATGTTCATTCCATGATATTCTTACCATCCTTCTGTATAACCAACTATTTACGCAATATATCGTCACTCAGTCATTGCGACATATCAAGAACAGTACACTTTCCAATACACCTTTCCTTTTCTTCTTTGTCGTCTTCGCTTGAAAATCGGGTGGATTTCGTGTAGGTTTCTCGTGTGGCTACCTGAGGCAGATAATGTACCTAGGAGAAAGCAAAGTTTTTTTTTCCCCCATTCGTCAATTTCCTTATTTATTTGCCGGAATGTCCTCCCATAACCTTTTTTTTGCTTCTATCTGAGATTACCATAATAAACCGGAAGCTAAATGCCATTTCCTCGAAGAAGAGTAAATAAAACGAAAATCGTGCACGTGATCTTTTCGGATTTCCTTGACATTTCCTACACCGATTACAAGAGCCAGACACACTATTCGCGAATATATATTTTACCGTTTTTGTTGAATATAATTTTAAGCGTATTGATGAAGAACCAGATCGCGTGCGCCCCGTTCTGGATCCCGAAAATATTGAGTCCATGGTATTTTCAGTATAACTGTATATGACCAACTGTTCATGCAATTTCTTCTTCGACATCGTAGCATATCAAGAACAGCACATTTTTCAAGATATTAGGTTGGTGCAAAAATAATGACGTAATAATGTCGTTTTTTTTACGTATTTTTTAACGTCAAAAAAACGACATTATTACGTCATTATTTTTGCACCAACCTAATATCTTTCCTTTTCTTCTTTGTCGTCGTCGCTTAAAAATCGGGTGGATTTCGGGTACGCTTCTCGGGTGGGATTACTTAGGAATATTGACAAAGAGATTTGCAGTTACTTGCAAAACAATTAGTGTTGTCGTACGTCATGCTTTACTTAACCTTGTGATTATTTTTCTTCTTAATTGGATTCTGTCAAGGATGCTTCGTTATTACGCTCTCCCACCGCCTCCACAAGGCAGATAATGTACTTGGGAGAAAACAGAGAAGCTAAGTTCACATTGTGCAATCAGTTTTCAATTAACCTCCGTGGCATAAAAGTAAGGGGACATTTCCTGCATACTTTGCATTTTCCCTTCTTAAACGTCAACGGCCCTTTCGTTTACGTTTGTTCTTCTTTCGTTAGCATTTTTTTCTCTTTTCAGCAAGACTATCTTTCATTTTCGGGGGCTAGGGTTTTAATTAATATAATTCGTTTTTATCTTAATTAAATATTGTCCAGAGTATGGTTCACATCGTTTTTTTTTCTTCCGTTGCTGACTTGACAATTAAATTTTGCGACAGGACACTTGTTTGCCGATCTCTTCACTATCTCTTTCGAAATATTCTTTTAGATAATATTCGCATACTGGTAAAATTTACTGCTCACAAAGGAGAGCAGCATAATTCCGTACTACGTTTTTGGTATCAACTTTCAGTCAATAATGAAAAGATTTAAGCTGTAGAAATGTGTTCTTAGTAGGTTTCTGATTTAATAATCAAGCACTTTTTGACTTATTTGTATCGATTAGGATTGAAGTTTCCAAGTTTGGACGTATTATATTCGAACTTCTGACAGATAATCTGTTAATATAACTGTCAGACTCGTGTGCGAATGGCAGAATAGAAATCGAAATAATAGAAAAAATAAAACGCTTAATTCCTTTGGCTTGAAATCAAAAGTTGTTTTTCTAGGTTCGTTGGTCTTAGTCGCTGTTATTTTCTTTTCTGTTCGATATAAGAATGGCGAGTTTTTTGTCCAAAGGTAATGGAGCAGAAGAAATCGGGGAACAGAATTCAGATTTTCGCAGAGGTTTTTTTTTCGTACGATTTGTTCCAATATCCTGGAGAAATGCCTGGATATAGATCACAATGCGCTTTATTCCGAAGTGAGTTAAGTAGTATTCACAGTAACAAACGAAAGAATATATATATATATATATAAATATATACACTTATTCTTAATAGAAATCTTATAAGTATAAGAAACTATACACTCTTGAAAACCTCCGGTATAATGATTTGCAAATAAACAAGCCAATATCAAAGGGGAAATAAGTATAAAAAAAGAAAAGCAGAAATATGTATGTTAGCCGAAAATAATCGTCCAGCATACGAGTTCAAGGCTCAACGAAAAAAACCCTGAAGCGAGTACCCAACATAACTAAATAAAGTGCTCAATACAATGAGTAGAGCAGAGCTAGTCAAACCTAGAGATCCAGACAAACCTACCAAGGTTTCACCTAAGCGGATCGTCAGGGAAGCCTTCCTCGACGATCCGTGAAAGCTTGGTAGGTTTGTCTGACTCTCTAGACTTAACTATATATACATACATATATATATATATATAGGGTGCCGCTGGTATTTGAGGACAGATTTTATGCATATAATTATATTTGATTACAAACAAGTAAACGTGAAGTTTAGCTAACTATTATTTAATTTTATTCAATAAAACCACCACTTGCATCAATAACTGCCTCTACACGAGGTTGAAATCGGCTGGAAGCTCTGATTAATTGGTCCTTATTTATATCAGACATTACTTGAACTATTGCAGCTTTAAGAGAGTCTTTGGTGTTATGAGGCTGTTTATTAACCTCCTTCTCAACAACGCTCCACACATGATAGTCTAGTGGATTGAGATCTGGAGAGTTATAAGCCCAAATGTTGGGTGTGATGTGGTCGTACAAATGGTCAGCCAGCCATGGGGGGTGGGGCTGCGTCTTGCTGAATTATGTAAGGGCTGCCGTTGCATATGTTGTCAATCCAGGTCTTGACAACTGTTTCTAGAACCTCAATGTAAGCAGCATTATTTATTCTAAGACCTTGTGGAAAAAAGTGTGGGGGCATAACATGTCCTTCGTTGCTAACAACACCAAATACCATAACACTTGAAGGAAATTTTCTACACATCACATTTGGCACCTCAGAAGGATCTGAACAAAGCTATCTGTCATTTCTTCTGTTAAGTTTTTGATCTTGAGCAAAATGTTTCTGATCTAAGAAAAAACAAATTACACTAGTCTCTGAAGGGTTTTTACGTTTGTTTAAAAGCCTTTTGGATCTTTAAACGGTTTAGTTTTTTCAGACATAAATTGACCTCTCTTCATCATGTAGGACTTGTATCGAATGTCTTCATGAACACTCCTTCTGATTGTTTTTTCAGACACATGCACCTTTTTGGCAATTGACCTCATTGATTGACCTCGGTTTTCATCAATTGTATGCTTCACTTCCTGAATAAATTCCGATGTTTTCTCTTTATCAGAACGTGCAGAATGTCTTCTATGTTTTGATACAGACATTGGGGAACTGTCAGCGTCTTCTAACACATTTCGTATCTTGTGAACAAACGATATTGCAACTTTGAGGAAACGTTCAATATCCAAATCGCTATGACCAGCCTTTAATGCAACAATCACAGAATGCCTTTCATTTGATTTGTTATCATAACGTTTGCCATTCTTGATGTCTGAAAAATAAAAAGCATTAAAAGTTAGTGGGAAGTAGTATTAATCTTAAAACTGTATCTCCTCAAATACTAGACGCACCCTGTATATATATATATATATATATATATATATATATATATATATATATATATATATATATATAATAATAATAATAATAATAATAATAATAGACGTATCTTTGCCTCCGCTCGTAGCGAGTGCAAACGTGTCCTCAACGAAGCTAAGACAATATTGGCTGCTCGGATGAGGGAGCGTATTGCATCTCGCAAATTTGGCTCCAAAGATTATTGGCGGCTCTGCAAGAGTGTCCTGAACAATAGGAAACCCTCCATACCTCCTTTATTCAACCAGTTCGAGGTCTTGACCTCCTCAACCGACAAGGCTGAATGCCTTGCTCGGAAGTTCTCGTATAACTCGACGCTTGACTCCACCGGTGTACCCATACCTGACTTCTCTCTAAGAACTGAGGCCCTATTGAGCGGCTTACGCATAACCCCGTCATCAGTACTGGGTATTATCTCCAAATTAGACCCCCACAAGGCTAGTGGTGGAGACGGGATACCAGCCATTGTCTTGAAGAAATGCGCCCCTGAGCTAGCACCCGCCCTCTCTAAACTGTATAATTACTGCCTCAAGGAATCCTGCTTTCCCGACTGCTGGAAGTCCGCATCCATTGTTCCTGTCTTTAAGAACTCTGGAGACCCCTCTGACCCCGCTAATTATCGTCCTATTAGTCTTCTACCCCTCTTCGGCAAAGTCTTCGAAACCCTAATCAACACAGAAGTGGTTAACCACCTTACCACACACGACCTTCTCTCAGACAAGCAATACGGTTTCCGTTACGCCGGTTCTACAGCTGACGTGCTTACGGCCATCACGAAAACCGTCAACCAAGCGCTTCAAAATAATGGTGAGGCTCGTGCCGTGGCCCTAGACATTTCCAAAGCGTTTGATAGGGTTTGACATGTCGGCCTTCTTCGTAAGCTCCAGGGTTACGGTATTACTGGTCGACTGTTTGATCTGATACAATCATTCCTATCAAATCGAGAATTGAAGGTCGTTCTCAACGGTTTCTCCTCCAGTTCCTATCCCACGAACGCAGGTGTTCCCCAAGGCTCCATCCTTGGCCCCACACTTTTCCTTATTTTCATCAACGGCCTTTCTGACGCCATAGGTTCCCAAGTTGGCATCTACGCGGACGATACTACAATTTACTCCTGCCTCAAAACCAAATCTAGTGTCGCGGTCAAAACTAACCTGGCCGCGCGTCTTGAAATGGACCTCCAATCAGTTGTTAACTGGGGCAACAATTGGATGGTCAAATTTAACGTCTCTAAAACTAAACTACTCTCCATTAACCACCATAGATATCCTTACCTGCCACCCATAAGAAAGTCTGATAGTCAACTTCTTGAGAGTGACTCCCTGCGTCTGCTCGGTCTCACGCTGACTGCTGACCTGAGATGGAACAAATACATTGAGTCAATTGCATCATCCACCGCGAGGAAAGTTGGCTCTCTGTGCCGCGCCAGGAAATTTTTCTCCCCTGAATCGTATCGAAACATACAAAACGACCATTCGCCCTTGCATGGAGTATTGCTGCCATATATGGTCTGGGGCACCTTCTGTTTACCTCGGAGTTCTTGACAAGATCCAGAGACGGATATGTAATGTGATTGGCCCTGATCTGGCGTCTCGCCTGCAGCCACTATCTCACAGACGCTCCGTCGCCTCTCTCTGTCTCTTCTACAAATACTTTCATGGCAATTGCTCCGATGAGCTGCTTTCCCTGGTCCCCAGTCTCCATGAATACAAGCGCCTTACGAGGCTGGCATCCCGCTCTCACCCTTACACTGTAGAAACTTTAAAATGTAGCTGTCTCTTCTACTCCAATAGCTTCATACCTCGCACCTCTCGCCTGCGGAACACCCTTCCCAATTACTGTTTCCCTGATAGCTATAATCTCCAACTATTCAAATGTAATGTCAATCGACATCTCCAGTTACCTTGATCTACACATTACCCTTCCCTTCATCCTTTCTTCTATCACTCCTATCTGCTCTTGCTACAAATCTTCTGCAACCCCCCTGCATCCTAGTGGCTTCATGCCTTGCTCAGGGCGCTAAGCTTAAAAATATATATATATATATATATATATATATATATATATATATATATATATATATATATATATATACATAATGAAATGGACAAAGTCCGGCAATTATTTTAAGACGATTGAGCCACAGGTTATATGAAGGTTCCGTATAGGATACAGGCACGATTCCTGTCGGAGGACGAATATTTTCTATGAAAATTTCTTGGACATTCAGGCCGGTAAATGTTATTAATACTGTTTATTATAAAACAGGGCATTTACTTAAATAATTGTATCTATAAAAAGAATGTATAAACATAAAAAATGTCTTAAAATATATATATAGTCGTATTCACAGTAATAAAGGAAAGAATATAAATATATATATATTCTTTCCTTTATTACTGTGAATACGACTCTCTCTCTCTCTCTCTCTCTATATATATATATATATATATATATATATATATATATTCTTTTCCTTTAGCTTTAACAAATTAAGTCTTCGTCAATTTCCACCAAAGAAAGATGAACAATCAAGCAACGTGTTAAAGTTATGGAAGCCTATTACGAAAATAGACGTTCAAATTTATAAATATACGGCCAAATGTTTCCGATAGCAAAGAATGCACACCAAACAATGATCTTTTGTGGATGCAGTGGCTTTTCAACAATCTTGGATTTCCATCAGCACAAATGCGACAATTCTGCTTATTAATGAATCAACCAAGATGAAAATTGGGCTTCACTTTTTTGCGAAAAATCTTCATAGGCTTGTCTTTGCTCAGGAACCGAATTGACCAATGTACGGCGCTCCAGTTGGTCAGCAAGTTTCAGTGCTTGTGTCAATTGAATTTTGTAAGCGTCTAGAGACAAATCTTTTGTCAAAATTCGATGTAAAGTTGTTATGGAAAGATTCACTTCCTGTGCGCGATGACGAATATAGGTGTCTGGATTTTCGGCCACATTCTCGTGCACTGCAGTAATGTTTTTTGCTGAACGACCTAAACGAGCACGCAGTCGTGTTTTCACATCTGCCACCGACCCAGTTTGTTTGAATTTACAAACAATTTTTCCGATTTCATTCTTGAAACTTTAACAAGTTGTTTGAGTGTTAATCTTTCCATGGTTGAAATTGCCATAGATTTAAGTTGTTAAATCTAAAAGAAAAAATAAATCATTAGACGCTTAAACTTAATTTACATTTAAAATCGGTCCAAGTTATTGGAACACCCTATATAGACTTTAATATTCACAGAGATAAATAATCTATTTTGTACATTTATTAATCTGGCATTCGTCCGGGCATCCAATATCCCTGCCAAATCTTGTCTTGTACTAATGCTTTATATCTAGATATTCTTGGAAACAAAGAGAAAATCTGCAACGTTATGTTTTCACCTGGCATCTCGGCTTCAGTCACTTTCCCACTGCTGTAACGTAGTATCCTTTTGCTTGTTATATATAATTTTTCATGGTAATTGCCCTGAAAAGCTTTCTTATTTTGTACTTCCACTTCACGAATTTAAGCGTCGTTCTAGATTGGCAGTTAGGTCTCATCTTTTTACAGTTAAAATTACTAGCACTGACCATAAGGTGTCCTGGGTATGACGATGAAGTACATCCAGCAGCAAGGCATCTGATCGGGAGGTTTTGAGCACTATGAAACCACCTATTAATTGTTAGTGTTCTCAGCTCCACCCTGACTCGGGGTGGTAGCACCTGTCAAGATTCTAGCTATGGGCAAATAGTTAACCCTCACACTGGGGTTAAAACACTATAAAAGTGTAAAAATAGGTTTTAATACCAGCAATAAATTTTTGGAAAGAATACATTTTTTTTTTAAATATCCGCAATAAACATCTTGTTGGTATTAAACCCGTTGAGTTTGATATGCCGTAAAACAAAATAAAACAAACAAAAATCTAACCGTAAGTTCTATGTTAATAGTTTCCTTTTTCGCACTTCTTGTGGAAATCTCTTCCAGCCTTTTAGTTTCCTACCAATTAAGATCTGCAAATCTTTACAAGCAATGTCTGTTTTAGTCTTCTGTCTTCTTGAATTCTGTTCGTTTACTAGCTTTTCTCGACAATAAAGTTTTCTCGGTTTATTTAACTATCTCTAATCCATAAGTTTTATTGGTTTTACTTGCTTTAAAAAATAAACGTTATATTTGGAAAAAATGAATTCTCTAGCAGAAGAGTTGTTTTACAAAATCTACTATGAAATTGGAATGGTGAAATAAACCGTATTCTTACAGGAAACATTAGGCATCCATTGATCACATAACATTACGAGCCGTTGAAATTTATTAAACAAAAATTCTTAAATCATTTTTTGAAGTAATTAGACTACACGAATCCACCGTCTCAAATTTTCTGAAACTGACAGAAATTTCATTCCTAAACTTTTGTTTATGGCCGTGTGAAAAGTCAACATCTTGGTAGCATTTTCCTACATGTGCCATCCATTTGAGTTGGTTTTTCTTATGATTTTTTTTTCAAAAACCTCTTTAAAAAAGTCAATGGTAGCTGACACATATGAAAGGAAAAATGTGAACCACCTTCCCTTGTGTGATGAGGTTAAAACAATCGACAGAGAACATCACTGGAAAATACGAAAACTTAAGGAACCAGCACATATGCTTAGGATAACGCCGTGGGACGTCCTGGTCCCTATGTTACATGACAACGCCGTCCCATCCTCGGTCACTGGTGAGTCCGTTATCGAATGCTGATGCTGACCGTGGAGTTGGTCACTTCGATCGAAGCCTCTCCCAGAACCACGTTGTATTTATTTTGATCACAAGGGGGGTAAGGATCGAATCGTCCCCCGATATCACTGGATTGGTGTCGTTCAAGAGAGACGATATTATAAGATAAAAGAAAATTGTGTAAATCGACAAGGTTTAAATAAATGAGGTTGATACAGATACACTTTTTCGTATAAGAATCTACAAGCGTGCAGGCTAAGAACCATTCTCATGTTCGTCGTTTCCAAGTCGGTGTTGAGACTTCTTCAGGCAGAAAATTACGGAATACTGACGTAGTACTCATTTCTCTCTCTCTCTCTCCCTCTCTCTCTCTCTCTCTCTCGCTATCTATCTATCTATCTATCTATCTATTACTGTTGTTATTTAGAGACTTCCAATTCTTCCACTTTACGATTTCGTTAGGACACGCTGCTCAATTTATTCAATAGTCTGGAACAATGCGTGAGTCAGTATATATATATATATATATATATATATATATATATATATATATATATATATATTGTGTGTGTATGTCTATGTGTGTGTATGTGTGTGCGAATGTATATATATATATATATATATATATATATATATATATTAATGCATGTTTCATTAGATAATATAGACAAGTTTGTCTATTTATTTTAAGTAATTTCCTTTCGTATTGTCTGATAAGCTTAATCACATTATCGTTGAAAGACGAAAGGAAATCACCATATTGATACATGTTTAAATCCAATCTAAGCTTTCGGTTTACATAAGCCATTATGAAAGATGATACACAGGCGAAACTACGAAAATGTCCGCCTTTGCTGCTTGAATAGTACAAAATAGCAATTATAAAAAATCTAATACATCGTGCAAAAACTAATTCATCTACAAAACAGATTTTTTACACTGAACTAAAGAATATAAAACAGACACTTATTAATAATAGCTTTCCAAACTATATAGTTGATGAACAAATAAAATACTTTCTTAGAAGTCTTAATATTAAGCAAATAGAACATAATACTGCTTCAACTAATTCGAAACATATTAATCTCTTTTTTCTTTTATGCATACTAATTATAAACAAGATGAAAATATACTAAAATACTAGTAAATACTAATATAATTACTACAGATCGTAGCCAAAAAAATAAGGTTAATCATATACTACACTAAATCTGGTATAATCCAACTTAACTATTCATAATAATTCTTCCCCACTCCCCGTTAGCGATTTTCAGAAAACCAACGTGGTTTACAAATTCAAGGGCATTTGGGAGATTGTATCTCCAATGGATTAAATAATATTTACGTTGGTCACATAACAAACACGCTTTCACGGCGCTTAAGTCTACATTTAAATGATAACTCTAACAATTTTAGACATTTACAACAACATGCATGGCCGCGTACTCAATTCAGGAAAATCCTTGTTGAAAACACAATTATACTTAAACATGAAAACAATAAACAAAAAACTAAAAATTCTAGAAGCTATATACATAAAACATTGAAACCTAACCTGAACAAAATAAACTATGAAATTTCCACATTCTTAAATGCCTATAATTTATAACAGAAACCATTATTATTAAATGCCTATAATTTATAACTTATATATATTAAGTGTAAGAAAGCCGTTGGCTTCCTATACTTAATATTTCTCGTTTTTCACTCACGCGTGGTCATGTGTGACGTCACGAGCTGCGACGCGATTTTCGCTTCCTTGTCTCGTAAATATGAGCTTGTCGTTACTTTGAGTTATTCAAGCAGCAAAGGCGGACTATTTTTGTAGTTTCGTCTGTGTATCATCTTTGATAATGGCTTATGTAAGCCGAAAACTTAGATTGGATTTAATCATGTATCAATATGGCGTTTTCCTTTCGTCTTTCAACGATAATGTGATTAAGCTTATCAGACAATACGAAAGGAAATTACTTAAAATAAATAGACAAACTTCTCTATATTATTTAATGAAACATGCATTAATGAAAAATTGCTGCCGAAATATACACAATATATATACATATATTTATATATATATATATATGTGTGTATGTGTGTGTGTCTGTGTTTTCGCTCACTGTCCACCGACACTAATCTATCATTATCAGCAATATGATTGTCGATGTCGAAAATACATTTTGTTATTTTTTCATTCAAACATCTTCTGCTATTTCTTACATTTCATATTTGAAGAAATGTGCATTGAATAAGTGATGTCATGCGAAGAAGGATTATGCCGAAATTGACAGCTCAGAAAGACGAAAATAATATTGAATATTTTATACGCATTTTAAAATTGAATCCGTATGTGAAATATCCTTTCCATGAATGGGGAAAATATTAAAAAAAAAAAACAGATATGACTTGTCGAATGAATTTAATAAGTTTTTACACACACACACACACACACACACACACACACACACATATATATATATATATATATATATATATATATATATGATTAATACAAATATCATTTTTTACTTAACTGATTGAAGTTATAATCAGTATCCAACTCCAAAGTTTAGTAGACTGATATTTTTGCAATCTCTCAGTCCACTCGTCAGAAATTTTCAGCAATTGAAGTTGTTTGCAAGGATGTTATCGGCGTAAGAAGCCGGCCCTATCATACCCTACTTTGTAAAAATGCTTGAAAACCACTGCAGGAATAAACCCAAACCTTGTGAGTGAAATTGGGTAGACGGAGTTCTTTGTGAGTGGCTGATAATTTTTAGTGTTCACAAGACATCGTAACCGAGGATTTGAGTGTATTAGCTTTGTCCAAACTGTTGATCAGTTTAACTAAGCTTAGCTCATCATAGTTGCGATATATTTTTTTTTTGTATTGATGAGACCCAAATTTAGCTGAACAGGTGTTTTCAACAGGAATTGACTCGTCGCTAATAATTCGATACGAAGGAGCACCATACAGTGTGTTCCCCCAAATGACATCATTTTCTAGTCTAATAACATCAATTCTAGCCCAAATGATCATAAATTTTAGCAAAATGTGGAAAAGAATGTTTATCTTTTGCTTTTTTCAGATTGAAGAATTATGTCCCCGCTAAAACAATTTGGGAATATGCATGAATATGGTCTAACAAGAGTGTGCAGCGGGCATTTTCGAGAAAATTCAAGAAAATGCACCAGCTGGGAAGCAGATTTGGACATGGCAACAAAAATTCAACGAGAAAGGCTCTCTGTACAAGGCAAAGTAAACTGGACGTCAACCAGTATCGGAAAATATCGTCAATCAGGCTCGGAATCCCCAGAAAGTCTATAAGAAGAGCATCTATTTTCTTTCTTCTTTTTATGTGCCTTGTCCTTTCAGGAAACTTTCTCCTTTCCAATAAACACAATGAGAATTGGTCGACGCTGTATTCGTACCCCGATGGATCCTATCTGTGAAGATCTGATCGAATAGATCTAAGGAATTTAGTTCTTATGAAAGTTTGCCGTGAAAACACCGATAGCTTAGCGAAAGGTCAGCAAAATATATACGTTGGAAAAACATGTTTAACAAGATGGCTTCTTTCTCGTTCAACAGCATTTCGATTATTTGATATGTGATTATTGTTTTATTATTGCGATATATCCACAGTGGAATGGAATATGAGCCCAGAACAAGTTTCACTTGGGAGCTCCAATTGTACTATGGATAAGCATTGCTCAAGTAAGCATTGCGTCTTTGTTAACGACCTAGACGCCAAGGATGTAAACTATCCGTTCCACTAAGAGTAAGCACTGTATAACGAAATCACCCGTACAACTAACTAAATTCTATTTTTTTATAAAAAGTGGGTTTTATTATGATTTATCCGCTGGCAAGTGTCTTAGTTAATTCGGCAATTCTTTCTTAAAGAAAATAACTAATTTGAATATTTTTTATACATTTATTTCCGGTTTGAGCTTATGTATTCTTTACAGATATACACTTATTTGTTAGATGGCTTTTGTTTAAACAAATAAAGCCATTTTGTACGCTGCAAGTGGCAACGACCGTAGCATTTAGATCAAATCTTGGGTGTAAACAGAAATAAACAGCGTGCTGTTGCGTGATTGATTTGTTTTGGTATGGCTTATAAACCCAGTGGGGATTAATTAAAACCGAAACATATTTTGGGGTCTAAGAATAATTTCTTCTTTTTTACGGCTTATTAACCTATTTTAGGTTTCTCAAAGCTGAAACATTTTAGATTGTAAGAATAATTTCTTCTTTTTTACGGCTTATCAACCCATTGCAGGGTATTTAAAGCTGAAGCATTTTAGATTGTAAGAATAATTTCTTCTTTTTTACGGCTTATCAATCCATTGCAGGGTATTTAAAGCTGAAGCATTTTAGATTGTAAGAATAATTTCTTCTTCTTTTTTACGGATTATCAACCCAATGTAGGTTATTTAAAGCTGAAACATTTTGGATTGTAAAATATGTTTTTCTTTTTTACGGCTTATCAACCCATTGTAGGTTATTTAAAGCTGAAACATTTTAGATTGTAAGAATAATTTCTTCTTTTTTATGGCTTATCGACCCATTGCAGGGTATTCAAAGCTGAAGCATTTTAGATTGTAAGAATAATTTCTTCTTTTTTACGGCTTATCAACCCGTTGTAGGTTATTTAACGCTGAATCATATTCTAGATTGTAATAATATTATTTGAGCGTGATTATTAACGATTTCTAAGAATAGAATGATTTTTCCCAGATATGGATACGGATTTTTAACTTTCTCTGATTTATTTGCTCGTAAACAAAAAAAGAAAAATAAATTTCCAACTTTTCATTTTGAGTCATTATCTTTTCATAGTATATTTTGAAGATGAAACAAATCTGTTTTTGTAACGTTTCCTTAGTGAAAAGAATAGCAAAATAAACGACATGATTTTCCTTGCTTAATAATGTACAACTTTATGTATTTTTAGGTGGTTTACTTTACGAATAGAAGAAATCGTTTATCGTTAAAAATGACTCCTTGTCCGCTAGAATAATAAGCTTTCGGGTTTACCGATTAGCTGCGACGCCTACATGCTGCATTTGAAATAGAAAAATGACACAATGATTGAATGTAAAGAATATAAGGACAATTTGCTTATATCTTGTCACGACATAAGCAAACTTCTCAAATAAACGACTGCGTATCGCAAAGAAGTTATTGTAAAGAAAATAGACCTACGCACGTCTCAATAATCCTTGCTAGATAGTAAGAAAAAGCCATTTTTTATATGTAATTTCTCTTTCAAAGTACAGTAGAATCCCTCATATCCGGAATCCTTCATATCCGGAATCCTTCATATCCGGAATCCTTCATATCCGGAATCCCTCTTATCCGGAATCCCGTATATCCGGACATGATTTTGATGTGTATATTTGAACTATTTGGGTGATACGTAACCGATTTGAAATTTCAGTTTTTCAGGAAATGTACTTTGGATAATTGCTTATGCTTATTTCACCCCAATGGCTTGTATTGGTGCAAAAGATGATGGGAATAAGAGGAAAGGATGTCAACGAGACACATCTCCAATAAGATAGCGACGAGATGTATAATTGTGATTAAACTTAAATTGAAAAAGCTATTGAAAATGTTGTCAGTTTTATGGAAAGAAAGTCGGTATTCAGCCATGATTATTGCAATAATCCACGCAAAGTTAAAATGTGTTGTTTTCGTTTAGAAAACTATCTAACTTAAATAAATTTGAAAGCATTTATGCCTCTAACGCATTATCTAAAAATGCTAATACAGGAAAAACCTTCATATCCGGAATCTCTCATATTCGAAGTGTCTCATATCCGGAATCCCGCATATCGGGACATGATTTTGATGTGCATATTTGAACTAGTAAAGACAAAGACTAATAAAAAAGACAAGGAAATTAGCCAAAATCAATAAGCGATATACAGTAGAATCCCTCATATCCGGAATTCCGCATATCAGAACATGATTTTGATGTGTATATTTGAACTATTTGTATGATATGTAACTGATTTGAAATTTCTGTTTTCCAGGAAATTTACTTTGGATAATTGCTTATGCTTATTTCACCCTAATGACTTGTATTGGTGCAAAAGATGATAGGAATAAGAGAAAAAGACCAACTTTGGAGTTATTGCAAAAAGTGGAAATTTTAAACAGACCAGACGCTGGTGAAAGTTAATTGTAACTAATGGATGAGTTCAACATAAGAAAGTCAATATTCTTTGATATAAAATCTTCCAAAGAAATTATTCTCCCGCGTTCACACCGCCACAATGAAAAAGGGGAAAAGAACATGATTGTGATGAAACATGGAATGAAATTGAAGAGGCTATTGAAAATGTTGTCAGTTTTATGGAAAGAAAGCCAGCATTCAGCTATGACGATTCCAATAACGCACGCAGAGTTAAAAAAAAAATTCTTTCGTTTAAAAAATTTCGAGAACAAAAACAAAACAATATGCGGAAAAATTTTAGAATAACATTAGGAGAGAAAGAATCATCATGATGGTGTTGAATCTGATTCAACACCATCACTTTATATGACCCCAGAAGTGTTAAAACAAAATGGCTATTTTTGTAGTGATTTTATAACATATTTATGTTATAATTTTCGAATAAATAATTATACTTGTTCTAATATGTATTGAGCACTCTTTTAAGAATAGCATTTGTTGGTTATTGGAATTTATTCCGTATACACCATTCAGTAACCCTTTCTAGGTTACAACATTAATCTAGATATAACCCCTCATATCCGGCCTTTGTAACCAATTCCTCATATCCGGAAGGCCTTCTTAGTCCGGCTGTCAGGGATTCTACTGTTATATTGTGAAGCAACGTCATAGGCGAAATTTCTTTGTTGTCTTACCCCACCCCCTGTGGGCTGGGACTATAAAATACGCCGATGCCATCTCTACAAGTTATCCTGAGTATGACGATAACGTACACACGGCAGTTAGGTTTCTGATCAGGACAGTGGAGGTTTTGAGGATTTTAGAAAGACTCGTTAATTTCTACTGTTCCCACATCCATCCTGACCTGGGGTGGTAGCACCTGTTAGGGTCCTAGCTATGGGCAAATAGTGAATCCCCAAACAAAAATAAAAAAAAAAACATTAGAAAATACATTTTTATAGTACACCAATAATACGTTTTTATAAAAAAGTAACTATTAATAAGTTTATATAGTAAAATGACTAACGAAACATCTTTATATCTAAAATGACCAACAATACATTTCTTATAACAAAATGACAACCTATGTATTTTGAAGAAATTTTATGCATTATACAAACAATTTTCTGTGATTAATCTCAATTTCTTGTAAGGAGAAACGTTTGATTTTATAAGATAATTTGGTAAAATAATGCAGTTAAGTAATTAAAATATAATCAAGAAATACTGTCATTCTCTTGAATTAATTACAAAGTTTGAATTTATCATATTTAGATTTCGGCAGTAAAATAACCCATAGATATGTTGATATGCCGCTAAGCAAAGACAACAAAACCAAACCATTTGCTGAATATGCTATATCAACGGTGTCAAAATGAATG
>OZ010607.1:21037617-21177617 GCA_963932145.1 Acanthosepion lycidas
ATATATATATATATATATATATATATATATATCCCTGGAAATTTGATTTAAATATAATAAAGCTCTGCTTTTTAATAAGACATCTGCTTATATTATTTCATTGGCTACATGATTTTATGTGATAGACATGATTCTGTGGCTATAAAAACCTGTGTGACTGACAAGATTCTGTGGTTGATAGATTTGACATGATAGACAAGGTACTGTGATTGTTGGGACGGACAAGATTTTCTAGCTACAAGATTTTGTGGTTACAAATATTTTATGATTCACAAGATTTCAAGGCTGCAGCATTTTAAATGATGGACAAGGCTACAAGAGTTGGTTGAGGTGCAAGATTTTGTGGCTATAAGAATTTTTATGAGGTACAATATTTTCTGGTTTCAAGACTGTGTGTGATAGAAAAGAAATTGTACGACAAGATTTTTTGAATACAAGATTTTGTATGAGTGACAAGATTTTGTGTTTAAAGATCTTTTTATCAGGGACTGGATTTTGCGCGTACAAGATTTTATAATAGAAATTATTTGTAGCTACAAGTTTTGTATGATAGAAAATATTTTGTTGAATGAGGGATTACATTTTGAAGCTACAACATTTTGTATGATAAGCAAGATTCTGTGGTAACAAGATTTTTCATGAGGTAGCAGCTTTTGAGGTTCCAAGTTTTGTATGTTAGACCAAAGATGTTTATGAGTGACACGATTATGTGGTTACAGAAGTTTGTATGTTAGACAAGATTCTGTTGTTAACAGATTTTGCATTATAGACTAGATTTTGTGGCTAGAAGATTTTGAATGATAGCAAAAACTATGTGGCTAAAATATTTTGTATGATAGAACGGATGTTGGCTGGAAGATTTTGTATAAAGTATTTTTTTTGAAGTTACATGGTTTTGAATGATAGACAAGATTATGTGGCTAAAAGATTCTCTATTATAGACAATATTGTGTGGCCACAAGAATGTCCATGAATGATAAAATTTTGTTGCTACAGGATTTTGTGACTAGAAGATTTTGTATGAGAGAGAAAATATTGCGGCTATCATATTTTGTATAAGGGTCAAGTTTTGGAAGCTACAATTTTTTATATCATAGACGAGATTTTCTGGTTAAATTTTTATATCAGAGACAGGAATTTGTGGTCCCAAGACTTCGCATGATAGACAAGATTCTACGACTACAAGATTTTCTATAATAGGCAGGATTTTTTGGCAACAATATTTTGTATGAGGGACAAGATTTTGCGGCTAGATGAACGTCTCCCTTCACATACTGTTACTTATACCTTTTAATATCTGTTTTTACTATTTCTCCCAAATCCTAATCTCCGGTCCATTTACTCAAGCCCATCAAGTATCTTACGTGCTGTTTTCCTTTGCCCCTCTTTCACTCAATCCGACCTGTGAGTATTAGATTTTCTATGCCTTCCTTTCTCATTACCTGCCACAGAAATTACACCTTCCTCTTCCTGATGATATGTATAAGTTTACTTTTACTTGGAAACGATATTCTCTCTCTCTCTCTCTTTCTCTCTCTCTCTCTCTCTCTCTCACGAAGTAAAGTGTTCAATAATTAAGTAGAGCAAAAACTTAAGATAACCCCAAACTGATCTTCAGGGTATATATATATATATATATATATATATATATATGGAGAAAAATATTTGGAAAAAACAAACAAAAATCCTTAAATGCAATTAAGTTGTTTTAATATGAATGAAATGTCAACGTCTGACGTTTCGGTTTAATAAACCTTCATCAGGACAATATTCATTAAAATGCAATTAACATAATCAGTTCAACATGACAAAGACGATGGACATAAAAACAAAACTTATTCAAAACAGATAACTGAAAATTTTAAATGATCAGCTTTCCGTTTAAGCGTGGTCAAGTTGTCGTCAAATGGGCAACGCTTCAAAACGTATTCCTAAAATTTAAGTATTTTGAATGAAAACGAAAAAATGAAAAGAATTCTATTATGATGGAAAATTGTATGTACGCTTATCGAGCATTAATCTTGCTAAAAAAGGGGAAATACTAAAGAAACCAGGTTTAGTATTCACCGTGCGTGAGATGGATATTATACCTGCTTCATAAATCCTCCTAAGATTTTTATTATGAAAATATTTTAAAATCTTCACGGAATCAAAATCGAAATTATGATCTGCTTTAGTTATGTGTACAACTAAAGCATTGTTCAAATTTCCGAGGCGAATATCTCGTTTATGTTCGAAAACACGAGATTTTACGGACCTACATGTTTCACCCACATATTTTAGGTGACAGTTTTTGCATGAGATTTGGTAGATGCAAGCATCGGATGTAATATGTTGTTTGCTGGTGCTATTTAATAAATTACGGATAGTTCTAGTAGGTAATATTGTAGTTTTAATTTTTAACGCGTTTAAATTATTGGAAATACGTTCGGTCAAATGATTATTTGGAAGAAAGATGCGATCAAAAGAATTTTTATCAGGGGCAGCTGAAAGTGTACCTTTCATTGCTGTAGTTGCAGTGGCCTTCGGGGGGTCATTCTGCGCTGATGAGTAAATTTTCAACGCTTTGTTTTTAGCTTTCTGTAATAATTGTCTCGGATACGAAAGATTTGAAAAGGTATCCTCAATATATGTGAATTCATCATCTAAATATTTTGCTGAACAGATGCGAAGAGCCCTTAAATAGAATCCAATAATAATGCCCCTCTTAGTGTTAGTATCATGGTGAGAGTAAAAATGTAAATAGTCATTTTTACATGTGGGTTTACGATATACTTTAAATTCTAATTTATTTTATTTTTAATGAGTAGTATGTCTAAAAAGGGTAAAGAATTATTAGACTCAAGTTCATAGGTAAATTCTATAGTAGGTTCTATTTTATTTAATCTATCAGTAATCTTGTTTAAATCATGTTTATGTGGGTAGATAAATAAAATGTCATCGATGTATCGGAAGTAATGTGTATCAGGTGGAATGACATTTTTAAAAGGTCCAGATTCAAGAAATTCTAGAAATATGCATGCTAGGAATCCAGAGAGAGGACTCCCCATCGGTAAACCAAATTTTTGTTTATAATAAATATTATTATACTGGAAGAAACAATGTGAAGTGCAAAGTATGCATAATTTGATGCATTTCAAGATAGAGATAGGTAGCTTAAAGTCAATTTTCTTAAGGTGGTTCTCTAATTGTTTAATACATTTATTAACAGGTATATTAGTAAATAACGATTTGATGTCTAAGCTAGCTAGGGATTTGTTACCTATATCAATATTTCTCAACCTATTTAAAAGAGAGCCTGAATTCTTTATATGTGCGTTACTTACGGTGCCCAGAATTGGAGTTAGAAATTTAGTTAAATACCTAGCGATATTATGAGGAGCTGAGCCTATACCCGAGATGATGGGCCTTAATGGAATGTTAGGCTTATGGGTTTTGGGGAGGCCATAAATTTTAGGGACGGTGGGGTGGTAGTTAATAAGGGAAAGCCAAATTTTATCTTCATTACATATGAGTTTCTTATAGGACCTGTTGAATTCTTTTAGATTCTTAGAAACTTGTATAGGGGAGATCTGTTCATAAGTGTCTCTATCATTTAGCAAGTCCAACATTTTCTGGTTGTAAACAGTGGTATCCATGACAACAACACCGCCTCCTTCATCAGAAGGAGATATAATGATATTATTATTCATAGACAAGGATTTTAAGGCATTCATATACCTCTTAGATAAAGTGAATTCCATATTTTGGCCATCAATAGAGGCAGCTAAAATGCCTTGGGTAAAACCTTTATGGAAGTCAGAATCACTGTGTTTGTAGTTTATATTTATAAGTTTGGTAATATTGAAGTCTTTTGAACCAGTTGCAAACTTTAGACCAAAGCTAAGGGCTTCAGTCTCTAAAGTGCTAAGTGTGGTATTGGAGACATTGGTGACCAGATCCATTCTACCCATATTCTTCCAACAGCTGCGATCACATAAAGTATGGAATTTTAGTTTCAAACTCCTGATGTGTTTATGATTAATTCTGGTCACTTCGGATCGAAGTCTCTCAGCTGTGATGCGAGACATGCTGTTTTTCAACTTTAGTTCACGTCCTAGAAGTGTGGCTTTTAAAAAGGTTTGTTCCTCGGAAAACTTTAAATCTTTTACTGATGATTCCAAGTAGACTTTGATATAGTCAGGGAAAATATGTGAAGATGATTTCAGAATATTAGATAAGCCCGATGAAATTTACTCATCAGCGCAGAATGACCCCCCGAAGGCCACTACAACTACAGCAATGAAAGGTACACTTTCAGCTGCCCCTGATAAAAATTCTTTTGATCGCATCTTTCTTCCAAATAATCATTTGACCGAACGTATTTCCAATAATTTAAACGCGTTAAAAATTAAAACTACAATATTACCTACTAGAACTATCCGTAATTTATTAAATAGCACCAGCAAACAACATATTACATCCGATGCTTGCATCTACCAAATCTCATGCAAAAACTGTCACCTAAAATATGTGGGTGAAACATGTAGGTCCGTAAAATCTCGTGTTTTCGAACATAAACGAGATATTTCTAACTCCAATTCTGGGCACTTTAAGTAACGCACATATAAAGAATTCAGGCTCTCTTTTAAATAGGTTGAGAAATATTGATATAGGTAACAAATCCCTAGCTAGCTTAGACATCAAATCGTTATTTACTAATATACCTGTTAATAAATGTATTAAACAATTAGAGAACCACCTTAAGAAAATTGACTTTAAGCTACCTATCTCTATCTTGAAATGCATCAAATTATGCATACTTTGCACTTCACATTGTTTCTTCCAGTATAATAATATTTATTATAAACAAAAATTTGGTTTACCGATGGGGAGTCCTCTCTCTGGATTCCTAGCATGCATATTTCTAGAATTTCTTGAATCTGGACCTTTTAAAAATGTCATTCCACCTGATACACATTACTTCCGATACATCGATGACATTTTATTTATCTACCCACATAAACATGATTTAAACAAGATTACTGATAGATTAAATAAAATAGAACCTACTATAGAATTTACCTATGAACTTGAGTCTAATAATTCTTTACCCTTTTTAGACATACTACTCATTAAAAATAAAATAAATTAGAATTTAAAGTATATCGTAAACCCACATGTAAAAATGACTATTTACATTTTTACTCTCACCATGATACTAACACTAAGAGGGGCATTATTATTGGATTCTATTTAAGGGCTCTTCGCATCTGTTCAGCAAAATATTTAGATGATGAATTCACATATATTGAGGATACCTTTTCAAATCTTTCGTATCCGAGACAATTATTACAGAAAGCTAAAAACAAAGCGTTGAAAATTTACTCATCAGCGCAGAATGACCCCCCGAAGGCCACTGCAACTACAGCAATGAAAGGTACACTTTCAGCTGCCCCTGATAAAAATTCTTTTGATCGCATCTTTCTTCCAAATAATCATTTGACCGAACGTATTTCCAATAATTTAAACGCGTTAAAAATTAAAACTACAATATTACCTACTAGAACTATCCGTAATTTATTAAATAGCACCAGCAAACAACATATTACATCCGATGCTTGCATCTACCAAATCTCATGCAAAAACTGTCACCTAAAATATGTGGGTGAAACATGTAGGTCCGTAAAATCTCGTGTTTTCGAACATAAACGAGATATTCGCCTCGGAAATTTGAACAATGCTTTAGTTGTACACATAACTAAAGCAGATCATAATTTCGATTTTGATTCCGTGAAGATTTTAAAATATTTTCATAATAAAAATCTTAGGAGGATTTATGAAGCAGGTATAATATCCATCTCACGCACGGTGAATACTAGACCTGGTTTCTTTAGTATTTCCCCTTTTTTAGCAAGATTAATGCTCGATAAGCGTACATACAATTTTCCATCATAATAGAATTCTTTTCATTTTTTCGTTTTCATTCAAAATACTTAAATTTTAGGAATACGTTTTGAAGCGTCGCCCATTTGACGACAACGTGACCACGCTTAAACGGAAAGCTGATCATTTAAAATTTTCAGTTATCTGTTTTGGATAAGTTTTGTTTTTATGTCCATCGTCTTTGTCATGTTGAACTGATTATGTTAATTGCATTTTAATGAATATTGTCCTGATGAAGTTTTATTAAACCGAAACGTCAGACGTTGACATTTCATTCATATTAAAACAACTTAATTGCATTTAAGGATTTTTGTTTGTTTTTTCCAAATATTTTTCTCCATTCTGTCGGATTTATATCCATTTATATTTGCTTATATATATATATATATATATATATATATATATATATATATATATATATATATATATATCCTAAAGGGCCACGAAAACCAACCTAGGTTTCACCTAAATGGATCTTCGAGGTAAGCCTGCTTACCCGGAAGATCCGCTTAGCTGAAACGTAGGTATTAGGTTGGTGCAAAAATAATGACGTAATAAGGTCGTTTTTTGACGTAACGTCAAAAAACGACATTATTACGTCATTATTTTTGCACCAACCAAATAGCTTTTCATGGCTCTTTAGGATTTATTTTATTATTCCCGCTACTCGCTACGGGCTTTTTCTTTGGATTAAGGCACTGGACAATTTGTTTCGCCCTGTTCAAGTGCTTTTAGTTCTTTCTTTTTTTTCTAAGTTTTTCCAAGTTCTTTTCTCGGTTGTTTTGACCTACCTACAAGTTGTTCTATCCGGGCTTCTTTTCTAACCCAGTATTGCTATTAATATATATATATATATATATATATATATATATATATATATATATATATATATATCAATTAAAAAGGTGTAATTATAATTTATAAATTCATCAATCATTCATACAAAAATCAAATATAGAGGTTAATGATTTAAATGGCAAGATTGTTTATTGTTTGCGACGATGTATTCTCGCCATTTAGATCATTAACCTCTATATTTGCTTTTTGTATGAATAATTCCTCTAGCTTGGATCGAAATTGCGTAAGTCGGGGATTCTACCACTAAACCGTAATGTCTACCATAAATAATATAAAGTTTGATTATTCTTACTCTAACCGTTCCATAACTTGAAATAATGTTACGATAGTATTAATATAACGAAAAATTATTTTTATTTATTTTCTTCTATTGTACCGTGTCCCTCAGGATGCGAACGATCTCAACTCTCTACATTTTATTCCTCTCCTTTGTAGTTCTTGGGAATATTTTGTTATCTTTCCTAATCCCTGGTCTGCCAACCATTTACCCAAGCTCTTTAGGTACTTTATTCGCCACTTTTCTCTTTCTTTCTTGTCCTCGGTATGTCCTGAGAGATGAAATTCAATAATAATTTAGACATGAAAACATTTTATACGCAAAATACGTGTATACATATATATCAGACGAAATATGCAATACATCATTTTTTCAGGATAAATAAGCAGTACAAATATATATAAGAAACAAATGCAAACATATATTGTTAAATATAACAAATGTCTATTATGTCTGATCATGAGCCGTTCTAGAATTGTTATTTTTGCTTTAATTCCGGGTGAAAATAAAGGCAAAAGTTGTTCAACATTTGGATATTTTTTTATTACGTTGTTCTTTGATCTAGGATTTTGGCTCACTTGAGCCATCTTCAGAGTGGTTATATGGACATTTAAACAAAGATATTCGCCACGGAAGATGATATCTCGTTATACTGTCATAGAAGATTGCTATGTGACGATAACGGTTGCAGAATAGCAGACGCAGGTCGTAAGTTCAAGATACATCTGCTATTCTGCGACCGTTATTGACTACTTCTGTTATATCAATAACTGCATTAATTAAAAATGTTTTTTAATGAAATTACTTTAAAGTAATTGAAGAAGATAGATTTTGTTACATCTAAACATGATGCTGTTTTTGCTCCATTCTAATTGAACGATTTTTCTAATCGACCAGATGTTTATAACTTCAAGCTTTTATTATATTATTATATATTATTTAATGTGTTATTTTAAAATTATTTATTATGTATTATTATTATTATTATTATTATTAATATATGAACAATATACAATGTGTTGTTTTAAGACATCTTTATGTTTATACATTCTTTTTAATCGATATAAATATTTAAGTAAATGCTCTGTTTATAATAAACAGCATTAAACAACATTTACCGGCCTGAATATCCGAGAAATTGTCATAGAAAATATGGGTCCTTCGACAGGAATCGAACACGTATCCTACACAACCTGTATCTATAAAAAACAATGTATAAACATAAACATATCTTAAAATAAGAATATATATATCTAAGGACAACTCTATAGTTAAGATACGGAATCGTCATATAATATATACAGGGTGTCCATAAAGTTCGTGTGAAAAAATTTATAACTTTATTTGTATTTGCGATAGAAATAATCTGTAAAAAATGTTATAAAGTTTAATGTACCTATAATGTAGTTTTAAGTTCAGCTAAAATAATTAATGTCATTTCAGTCATTACTGTAAATCAGTTGGCAAATGTTTTCCATGAACTGCAAATCGTATTACCCTTTGTATTGTTAATGATGGAGTACATAAAATTTCAATAAAACCTTAAAAAAAAAAAATAAAATCCCAACGTCGAAATTTAATATTATCTTGTCATCTACAGAAAAGAACTGAAATTTCTAAACATAATAAGAGTTATATAAAGAGTCTGAAATTACAGCAGTGAGAAAATGACTGGAGACAGGACCGATAACATTTCAGATTCTTCTTTGTATTTTATTATTATAAATAATAAAATAATATAATAATAATTGTCATACAGGGTGTCCATAAAGTTCGTATGCACTTTATTTGTATTTGCGATAGAGATAATCTGTAAAAAATATTATGAAGTTTAATGTACCTAGTTTTAAGTATAGCTAAAATAACTAATGTGATTTCAGGAATTACTGTAAATCAGTTGGCAAATGTTTTCCGTGAACTGCAAAATCGTATTACCCTTTGTATTGCTAATGATGGAGGACATGTGGAAACTTAAATAAAATTTCAATAAAACCTCAAAAAATATTGATTTACTTCTTTCTAATCCTTTTTACAAATTACTTCTATCGCAAATACAAATAAAGTTATAACTTTATGGACACCCTGTATATACTTAAATATTTGTATCTATAAAAAAAAAGAATGTATAAACATAAAAATGTCTTTAAATGATTGTCGGACTTTGCCTATTTCATAATGTGTAATGTGTTGTGTATAAATGTATATTATATTTCTTCTTGCATTCATATCGCACGCAAAATTCAATCTCTACCTGGAATATTATACTGGGCAAACATTAGTAAAGAAAAAAGTAAAGTCAGATGTGTCGTAGATAGGATATTTTTTGTGACAATGTATTGTGAGACCTGAAATACCTACACAGTAGACTCTTCCAGGTCTATATTAAGTATGCGACACAACACTCTAGACACAGAGACAGAGAGTCAGAGAGAGCCGCGTACGACTACCACTATTGGACACTAACATATAGTAAGCTCCGCTTACATTATCTCTGTAACCTGTTGTTAATATATCTTTCTTACATCTAATCCGTGTTCTGTGTTTTCCTTCTGTGGTCCCGACTTTGGCCCCACATCAGTGGCGACGAGGATTCAGGAAACGCACTCACGTCGAAAACCGCAATACCTTGCCAGTCCCACATCAGTGACGACAGAAAGATTCGCGAATTTCGTTCTCATCATATTAATAGCGACAGAGTACTCGAAAAATACACAGATACTCCACGCGTTCCCACAGCAGTGTTGATCGAGAAATTAAGCTGGTATTACTACATTAGCGATTTAAACGCAACAACCAGCGTCTACATATAAAAAAAATATATATTCCAATACCAAACAGCAGTGACGAGCAGTGATTCGACATCTACAGAATATTAAAGTCTGTCCAAATAACATTACGAGAATGATTCCTTACACACCCACACACAGAAAAAACAGTTGTTCGTAAAACAAACTGACAGCACAAGAGAAGAAGTACTACCATTGTACTCAAGTTTTCGAAAAAAACTAAAAAATTTTATGTAACTGAGTTGAACTCGGACATAAAATTATTCTCCCCTCAAATTCACTGAGGTGAGTTTTCTCTTTTTGTACCTCTATAAATATATATATATATATATATATATATATATATATATATATATATATATAGTGTGGTGACAATTTATACAATTACGTTAAAATTAACGGAACCACGGAATTGCAAAATAAAGCTAAACACACATAAGTAGTTTAGTTTAACTAATTGTCTGTCCATATTTATATTTGTGTGTGTAAAAGAAAAAAAAGAGAAAAAACCCTATAAATATTTTGTGTACATCCCCTTGGTACACGGGTTTCAAAGCAACAAAAAAATCACTGTCATTTTTGTCTGTCTAAATATGGAAGATTTTCAAAAAGTATTTGCCCAAATGCTAAAAGTAAATTTGGATCGGCAAAAATCACAAGAAAGACAACAACAACTATTTTTGGAATTCCATAAACAACAAATGGAATTCCAAAAAATGACGCTTTAGAATGCTGAACTACAACAGAAATAATTTAAAGAATTACTCTTAAATGCATTAAAAGGCTCAAACTCTGAAAAAGATACAATATTCTCCCAGAGTACAATCTACAATTCAATGGAAACCTTTGAATACGTACCAGAGAACGACAAAACGTTCCAGGCTTTTTACAGGCGCTACGAAGATATTTTCAACGTAGACTGTGAACAATGGCCCAGTAAAAAACAAAAGGTACGTCTACTATTGAGAAAACTGGGAACTACAGAACATAGTAGGTTCGTAGACTTCATACTAGCCAAGAAAACCACTGCCTTGGATTTTTCAGAGACTATTAAGCTTCTATCGGAACTATTCGGGCCTAAAACAACCTTGTTCCACAAACGTTGGAAATGCCTGAACACAGTCAAAGACAACCAGCAAGATTTTCTAACGTTTGCAGCATCGGTAAACAAGCTCTGTAATGATTTTAAACTAGCCGAACTGCCTGCCGATGATTTTAAGTGCTTAATTTTTGCACAAGGTCTAGTATCAGCAGAAGACGCGGAAGTAAGACGACGGGTACTGACTAAGCTTGACAACGAACAAGGATTGACTCTCCAAAAACTGGCAGAGGACTGTCAAAGAGTAATATCTGTAAAGCGTAACTCAAACACTATCGAGGAATCAGGTGTGACTCAGATTAATAAAATCAGAAGTAAGTCTACCTCCTATTCCCCTCAAAAAGGCAAAAGGCAAATCTCATTTAATAAATTACGCAGTAACCAAAACTCAAATAGGTTAAAGAAACGGCCCGGACCATGTTACCATTGTGGTAAATGGCATTGGATGAAATTCTGTCCAGTTAAAAACAAAAAATATTGCAAAAATTTCAATAAATGTGGTCATACATTAACTCCATGCTGGTACGCCAACAGAACGTGAAAACCCAAAAATAAAATTAGGCAAGCTCAATCTGACAATATTGTCGATGGGAATTTAAGAAAAAATGTAACTGTGGATATTTTCAATAAGTCCATTAAATTCCAGCTTGACTTCGGTTCTGATCTTTCAACCATTAACTGGCGTACTTGGCGAAAGTTAAACAAGCCGACCTTATGAAAATCGGATAAAACAGCAAAATCCGTAACTGGCGAAAAGATTAACATTTTAGGTGAGGTAATACTTACAGTAACACTAAATGGAGTTACCAAAAAACTCAAAGCCTATGTATTGAAAACTTCAGATAACTTATTTGGAACTGATTGGATAGAAAAATTCAATCTTTGGGATTGCCCAATGAGTACATTTTGTCGCAAGATACAAAGAACAACGTCCAATTTGGTAAATCTCAAAAAGGAACTCAAACAACAATTTCCCCAGGTTTTTCTGGCGGCCTTGGGAAATGTACTAAAAAAGGTGAAGGACGGTGCGCAACCGGTATTCAAAAAGAAACGGAATGTCCCTTTCGCTGTTCTAGAGCAAATCAACAAAGAGTTAGATAGACTCGAACAAGCAGGTATTTTGTCAAAAACAGATTTCAGCGAGTGGGTAGCACCTACGGTCTACGTAAAAAAGAAGTCCAATCAAATACGAGTATGCGCAGATTTTTCCACAGGGTTAAATGATGCCTTGCAAGATCACCACTATCCTCTCCCAAGCACTGAAAAAATTTTCAATAAACTCAATGGTGGAAAGATTTTTTCTAAAGTCGACCTCTTGGACGCATACCTTCAGATAGAGGTGGAAGAAGAAAGTTCCAAATTGCTCTGCATAAACACCCATAGAGGGTTGTACAAATACAACAGGCTGGCTTTTGGAGTAAAGGTTGCGCCTGCAAATTTCCAGCAGGTTATGAACGCCATGCTGGGCGATCTTGACTACGCAACAGCCTATTTGGATGATATAGTAGTTACTAGTAAAACTACGGCAGAGCACCGGGACCATATAATAAACGTATTCGAAAATATACAAGAATACTGATTTAAGGTTAAGGAGGCAAAGTGTGACTTTTTCTTACCAGAGATTAAATACTTAGGTCACATCATAAATAAAGATGGTCGGCGGCTGGATCCAGAAAGAGCCAACGCGATCAGAAATAGGCTGGCCTCAGATAACGTTCAAGCGTTACAAAGCTTCCTCGGCCTAGCTAACTTTTACCAAGGGTTCATTAAGAACATGCAAAATTTGAGAGGGCCTCTCAACCAACTTTTAAAAAAGGACAAACCATGGTCATAGACCCCGGAATGCCAAGACGCATTCGAGATCAAGAAAACTCTTACTTCAGACCTCTCTCTCACCCATTACGACCCTAGTCTCGACATCATAGTCCCAAGTGATGCAAGCTCGTACGGTATTGGAGCTTGCATTCTGCATAAACTGCCAGATGGTTCTGGAAAAGCTGTGGCTCACGCAAAAGATCTCTACTTCCAGCTGAGAAACAATATTCCCAAATAGAGAAAGAGGCTCTAGGGTTAATATTCGCTGTGACAAAGATATCTACATGGTAGACGGCTCATACTGCAGACGGACCATAAACCTCTAATTACAATTTTTGGTTCTAAAAACGGTCTACCAGTCGTTGGGGAACGATTCTCTTAAACTATAATTTCATGTTCGAGTTCCTAACATCCAAAAATATTTGCCATGCAGACAGTTTATCGCGACTCATTTAAAAAATACAGAAGTCTTTGAAGAATCCATTAATGCCATTCTAAGGACAAATTGTGAAATTAAAAACATGATCGCGAGTACGAGAGCTCCCAGTTACTTTGGCCGACATAAAAAGGGAGTCTCGAGAGGATGAATTCATTCAATCCATAAAAATCAAAATTCGCAACAAAGACCCCAATGTGCCTGAAGTTTTCTCACTCTGCGATGACCGCGTAGTGATTCCAAACAGCCTACCAAGAAAAATCTTCAGGGATTTTCACATGGGACATCCGGGGAAGAACCATACGAAAAGACTCATGCGCTGCTATGTTTATTGGCCAAAAATGGACAAGGACATAGCAGACATGATAGAATCATGCAAAGGATGCGCGCTTGCAGCAAAAGCTCCAACGACGATGTGCAAACCATGGCCCAAAACAGACCTGGCAAAGATTTTGCAGGGCCTATAGACAACATGTACTACCTCATTGTTGTGGATAACCACTCAAAATGGCCTGAAGTTCTACAATGCAAAAGACCAACCACAAACTGCACGATCGGATTTCTACACGAGCTATTCGCGCGTTTTGGCGTGGTAGATTCTGTAGTTACAGATAATGGCACTCAATTCACATCAAGTGAATTTAGAGACTTCTGCAAGTCATATCAGGTGAACCACATTACAACGCCTCAGTACCATCCTAGGTCGAATGGCCAGGCCGAAAGGTTCGTGGAAACTCTAAAAAGGGCTTTAAAAAGGCACTAGGCACACCGACAGATAGAGCATTGCAACAGTTTATGCAAGTGTATCGGATAACCCCTAATCCGAACACGCCTATGGGAAGCTCGCCTGCAGAAACAATGTTCGCAAGGAAAATCAAGCCTGTCTTCGACAAACTTATTCCACCTCAAGCAAAGTTAAAAAAAAACGTATCGCCTCATAAGAAATATTTCAATCCTGGCGATAAAGTCTTTTTCAAGTCTTACAAAAACAATATAGCATTCTGGGAAGTAGGCACCATAAAACAAAAATTGGCGAACTGGTCTATATTGTCCAAGGACCGAAAAACACTTACAAACGCCATTGGAACAAGCTCAGAAAATGCCGATTGAAGGAAACGAAGGTATCACTACAAAATAGCTGTGAAGAGTCGATCGAGCTAAGTTTCGATCACTTAGATTTCGACATGCCCCAAGTCTCTCCTGAAGTGCGACGCTCAGGAAGGAAAAGGAAATTTACTCAACCGCTCGACGTAAATCCCAAGAGGAAAAAGTATTAACAGTTATATTTTTTCTCTCATTTTCAAAAAGAAAACTCGTGGAAGGGGGTATATTAAGACCGGGACTACCTACACAATAGACTCTTCCAGGTCTATATTAAGTATGCGACACAACACTCTAGACACAGAAGCAGAGAGTCAAGTGGCGTCTCGCGGTCTTTGACTGCGGACGCCTTCTGTCCAACTCTCTGCGTTAGCAGAGAGGAACCCGGACGAGGCTTTGCCGAAGGGCAAGGTTTCGTCCGGGGAGGTAGACAGAGCCTGAACCCGTCTAGACGGGTTCAAAAGCCATATTTTTGGCCGAGTCTACGGGCTCGGAGATACCCACATTAAACCGGCCTTGTGCCACATTTAATCCTCGTGGGTGGATTGATAAATACTCAGAAGCAGAGAGTCAAAGAGAGCCGCCTACGACTACCAGTATTGGACACTAATATATAGTAAGCTCCGCTTACACTATCTCTGTAGCCTGTTGTTAATATATATTTCTTACATCTAATCCGTGTTCAGTGTTTTCCTTCTTTGGTCCCGACTTTGGCCCCACATCACAATGCTTTTGCAAATGTGTTGTGTATAAAGTTTTAAATCCAATATAACAGGCGCCGAAAAGATTTAATTCCAACAGGTTTACCTCCCATATTTTCACAATGTCCGATTCAAAACAAATAAAATTACGAATAACTTTTGTTCCCCGTTGTTTTAGTAATTTCATATCGAACGTTTCTGCCAATAAACAGTTTATTTATATTGAATACAAACAATTTCGTTTACTGTTTTCGATTTGTGGAATTTCCTATGAATATACTTGGCAGCTGCCCGCGGGGATTTTTGCTTTTCCATTCGCATCATTTGAGTTGAAAGCAAATATTTATAAAATTAAATATTTATATAACGAGAAATGACGATTACATTAGATGAAATTTAAAAATACATATCTGCGACTGAGGCGCTATATTTATCAGCATAAGAACGATTTTTTTATTAAGAATTTATCTAGAGTAATCCGAATATATTTCCAAACATGGTCAGCATATACTGGCCGTATTGATAGTTGATTTTGCCGAACGTGGTTTGAAAAAAAACAAAAAAAAAACATGTACAAATATCCTATAATTCTAGATACATGCATAAAATTCCATACATTCAGTAAAAATTAAAAAAAAAAAAGTTTCTGATAATGGCTAAACGATCAGTGGAAAACGCTCGGATATGCAAAATATTTGGACAATTTTTACTCACTTTTTCTCCAGAAAAGAAAAATTAAACAAAAAGCGTAATTGCAGTACCTTGTCAGTTAGCCTTAATGAAACTCGTATAAAAGAGGGTTTACTGTCCCCTAAACAATATATATATATATATATATATATATATATATATATATATATATATATATATATATATATATATATATACAATATATATATTAGGTTGGTGCAAAAATAATGACGTAATACTGTCGTTTTTTGACGTATTTTTTAACGTCAAAAAACGACATTACTACGTCATTATTTTTGCACCAACCTAATATATATATATATATATATATATATATATATATATATATTACAGGTAATAGATCCGTTACTATATAGTCTCGGTGGATCCTAGTAATATCGAATACTAAAACTGATTCACAAAGAGAGCTCAAAGTATTTGTTATGACAGATGATATATATATATATATATATATATATATATATATATATATATATATATATATATATGTAACTGGACACTCATACCATGGCCTTAAGATTGTGTTTTTACGCTTAAATATAGCATAACTTAAATCTCATTTATTATTATTATTACTATTACATATATATATATATATATATATATATATATATATATATATATATATGTGTGTGTGTGTGTGTGTGTGAGGAAATATACTCTTAAGGTATGCTATATTTATAGTATAAAGTGCTCAATATCAGAGGTATACCTTATGTGTATGTAAATGTAATAGTGAACATTGAAGTCAACAGTCAGAGGTGACAGACTGTTTCATGCTAGACACAATCACCAGGCTTAAGTTTAGCATGAAATAATCCATTGCCTACCTTCAATGTTCACTCTTACATAATTTAATTCTCTCTCTCTCTCTCTCTCTATATATATATATATATATATATATATATATATATATATATATGTGTGTGTGTGTGTGTGTGTTTGTGTGTGTGTGCGTGTGTGTGCTATGTTCACCTTGTACAAGGTCTGCGTGACAATTGGTGTAGTGTGTTTCAGAGTAAGAGGCACAAATTGTATAGATATGAAGGGAATATAACGCTTAACTCTAAAGTTAAACAGGTTAAGCGTGTAGTAATCGAGGAAGCATACACTTGGGAGTAGAGGTCACAAAGCAGCAATACGTGCGAAGAAGTTACCTAAGTGGAACTTACTTGTTACTAATAGAAGAGGAAGGAAATGTGGGTTATTTGCTTCAATGTGCGTGTCCATGGCATGAAGGTTAGTATCAGGTTTGTACAAAAATAATATCGTTTTTTCACGTTAAAAAATAAGTCAAAAAAATGATATTATTTTTTCACCAACCTAATAATTGTGGAACTAAACAATGTAATTCGTCTGAACACTTTCCTATGGAAACAGTGATAAGTAAGACAGAGGGATGCGGCGTTTCGTCTGTGAGAAAGTGGCTGTAACGTGGGATAAGTTATTACCCCCAAGGACGCGGAGATATTTTGAACTCTATCAAGAGTGGAAAGTGAAGACTGGGCAGTGCTCCATTTTGGATTTGATCTGGCTCTTGTAAAGGCAGCGGATATCACGAGGAGTCGTTTACTTGATGGAGCTCTACAGGAAGCCGATCATTTTCCCGGAATTTTTAGAGAGTTATCCTCCATAGGAGTTCCGCTTGAGGTCTGCGTTGATTTTTACGTCCCAATACGCGCTCAAGGTACGTGGCTTCCATCACGGTACACCCATTCATCGTGGCTGGTCATTGGCCATGATGAAATGTAAATTGTTTGGATTTTAAAAAATTGAATGTCACCAGACATATTTCCCCCAGTGAGATGTCAGAAATAGGTCAGAGGTTAGATCAGCTACCAATCTCTGGTCCTTTGCAAGTTTGTAGGCACACTCACTCATATATCGTTGTATCATCAGCATAGATATTCATAAATGAACGGATTATACTCTTATGTAGATGATTTAGAAGTTTGGTCTGAAACTGAACCCTGTGAGACGACAGCGTTGACAGCAAAGACATCGAAGGACTGGTCATTAACAATTACGTTCAAAGATTTACCCATTAGAAAAGAATTCATTTAAAAGACTCTTCCAGTGCTTCTAGAGAGATTGTGAAGTAATCCTTTATTCCACGCAGTATCAAAGGTCCTTTAATTATCTAATGCGACAGAGATGTATTTGTTGTTTTGTACATCACTGATTAGGTGAGTAATGCCAGTTAGGACATCAGCAGTGAACTGGACTAATCTTAAACTATACTACTTGTAGCAGAAGAAGTTGTTCCTATTTATGTCATTGTTGACTATAACCTCAAAAAGTAAGTATCTGACTCTTCCTTACTAATGACCCTGAGGAGACTGATGGGTTTATACAGAGAAGTGGATGAGGCCTCACACGTATTTTGGAAAACAGGACATACACTTGACAACTTCTACAAACTTGAGAAGGAATTATTTTTCAAGCAGCTATTAAATACCATCACTAGTAACAATGATATCTCAGGGTTGATGTCTTTCTGGGACAGTATGCACACACACACACACACAGACACACACACACACACACACACACACATATATATATATATATATATATATATTATTTTATATGCGCAGTACGTACTGGAAAACGCTAAATATCAGTGATAGAGATAACATATTCAATTGTATCGATCTGAGGATATTACCATAAGTTTGACGCTTTTGCGATCATCGGACAAACCCGGGGTCACATACTCATATACATACATCTGAATATATATATATATATATATATATATATATATATATATATATATATATATATATACGTGTGAAAATATTGTAGAAAATAGGAAAGAAACTGGTTTGGTAAATAATCCAAAGTTCCTTAGTATTTTTGTTATTATTTTTAAAAAATAGTGCTCGATACGAAAGTAGAGCATAAATATAATTATTTATTTAAAAATATGGTTCCAATATATATATATATATATATATATATATATATATATATATATATATATGAAGAAATATAGTTTTAATGTGTGCTATATTCATGGGATAAAGAGATAGAGCGTATGTAAATATGAATAAAAAAGTGAACATTGAAGTCAACACTCAGTGGCGACAAACTGTTTCATGATTTACGCAATCGTCAGGCCGCGAGAGTTGGATTTTTTTTTACTATTTATATATATGCGTCAGTGGTTCATTGTGGTTAATCCATTCTTTCGGGAGTGGCTTTTTATTTTCGTTTTTTATTTTATATATTTCTTTATTCTTTTCGGTTTTCAAGGATTTATTAACGTAGTAAAAACATTGGGGGGGATTTGTTTAGGTTGCTTATTTAATAGTTTGTTTTTGTCTGAGAAGAGAAAGCTATTTATTCGTCCAATCTTTGGGTTGATTGCGGCAGTCTGTTCTGCTATTTTGGCAGAGGAGTGTTTTTAATATATATATATATATATATATATATATATATATATATATATATATATATAGTTTAAAAGTGTGATATATTTATGGGATAAAGTGCTCAATATCAGGGATAGAATGTATGTAAATATAAATATAAAATTGAACATTGAAGTTTATACTTAGTGGCGACAGGCTGTTTCATGCTAGACGCAATTTTTACTATTTATATATATATATGGGTCAGTGGTGCATTGTGGGTAATCCATTCTGGCGGTTATTTTGGTGGGAGTGGTTTGTTTATTTATTCGTTTGGGTTAATTTATTTTACTTGTTTTTATTTTCATTTTTTATTTTCGGTTTTTCTATGTTTTATTGACGTACTAAAATTGCTTAGGTTGCTTATTTAATAGTTTGTTTTACTCTGGGAAGATAATTAAGGGTATTCGTGCAATTATTGGATTGATTCACACTGTCTATTCTGTTATTTTGGCAGGGGACAGTTTTTATTTTAATTTTATTTATTTTTTTATTGATTATTTGTTTTTGTTTATCTGGATGTTCGAAAAAAACTTCAGATGTGTAGCATGTAGCGACTTCTCTTGTTGCTACATTAGGGGACGTCGCTTCATCTTTATAACACAGTATGAAATTGGGCAGGTGAATGTAGGAGGGAATGGGAGACTCTTGAACATTGACTCAAAGTCGGGAGATACTGCGGCTGCCACCAAAGAAGAAAACATTGATCGTCTTCACCACATGGTGATGGATGACATGCGACTGACTATAAATCAAATTGCCAATGCTATTAGCATATCCCGTGATAGAATCGAGAATATTCTGAACTCTACATGACGATGATTATATATATATATATATATATATATATATATAAAGACCTAAAAGTCAAGGTAAATCATAGACAAAAAAGAACAAAAATATGAAAAAAACAAAACAAAAGAACATTAACATAAACGATAAATAACAGTGCTAAATCCTTGTGCTATGCGCATACACACACACATACGCACACACACACACACACATATATATATATATATATATATATATATATATATATATATATATATATATATATATATATATAGATAATATTAGTGGTAAATATACATATATATGCAAAATCCACAGGTGCATATATACACATGTATATTTTAGAATAAAAAATTTCCGAGAGGATAAAATCCAGGTAGAACTCAATGTCCAGGACAGAGTAAGGATATAATAAAAAGGCTTAAACACTAATATTCCATGGTCATAATTTATTCCATTGGAATCGTAAATACGATCCAATTCATCAGACCTACAAATTCAAAAAGAAAACAGAAAAAAACCTACACCGGAAATAAAAATAGAATTTAGAGAGAGAGTAATTATGAGAGTGTGGGACGAATGTTAGTTTATAAGAGAGGGGTTAAACTAACATTCGTCCCACACTCTCATAATTACTCTCTCTCTAAATTCTATTTTTATTTCCGGTGTAGGTTTTTTTCTGTTTTCTTTTTGAATTTGTAGGTCTGATGAATTGGATCGTATTTACGATTCCAATGGAATAAATTATGACCATGGAATATTAGTGTTTAAGCCTTTTTATTATATATATATATATATATATATATATATATATATATATATATATATATATATATATATATATATATATATATATACATACATTTACGTATTATTGAATACGACAAAGGGCTTTGGTTTAGTATTTTTATATAATTTCTCATGTAATCTATAATTTTCTTTTCCTTCAGATAATAAATTATATAAAAAGCTGTCCGAATGTTCTTTTAATTCGAGCGCTTTCGGCTATACATTTACCCATTTTCACTCGCTCTTTCCGACTATAGCTCAATTAGATCGCATTTAAATATTCATGAGGGCTTACCAGACACTATTCGTAACATACTTCTTGGTCGGTCATGTTCTCCCCAAAATCGCAGGTGCGGGAAATACATTTCTGTTTTAACCTCCATTTTCATTATAGGCTGCGATAACTTTACCACGTTGTTTGATTGTTAATCATTCCATGGTTGAAATTGCCAAAGTATTAAGTTGTTGAATCTGAAAAAAAAAACAAAAAAAAACATTAGCGGCTTAAACTTAGTTCACATTTACAATCGGTAAATTTATTGGAACATCCTGTTATTAATAAATATTTCATGTATTATATATTTTAAAATATTTTAAAATATGCCTTATATATAATTAAAGTTTTTTTTTTAATTCATCGAGCTTGTATAGAAAGAATTCATATCTATCTCATCAAAATTCAGTCGGAACTTACCAGAACAAACGTAAAATAGATGTAATCTTCGCTTCTAAAATATTCTTTTATAAATTGAGGAGAGTAAATAATAATAAAAAGATATTAAACATTGTATAGAATTTAATAATTGTAAACCCGTTCATATTAGTTGCGTATTATTTCCTGCGGCGTTTGTCATGTCGTCTGCTATTTCACATGACGACAAATTTGTCGAACTGCACCGAATAAATTTACAGAATTATATAAATAAATTAAAATAATCTATTTAATTAGATTTTTTTTTAGAAATTTGCTGGATTGCTTAAACAAGTGAAGAAATATTATGTTTTCTGAATTAATAATTATTATTAATATTAAAACTTTATTTATTGTAAATGGAAAACATTAAAAGATGAGTTAAATATCGTAAAATTTTCATTTTAACTGGATTTAAACGAAAAAGATTTGAATGAAAGAAAAGAAAAAACAACTCTCCAGGGGAAAATCATTAATTAAAACCAAACTGTTTTTTAATTAATTTTATTATTTTAATAAAAAATGAACATTACAAAATTATTTTAATACTTAAACATATTCGGTTTTGGTTTGGTTTGATTTATTTTGGTTTACGGCTTATCAACCTCAGTGGGTTATTTAATGCCGACAGGATTTTTATTGTTGGTAATTTTTTTTATCTATCTATCTATCTATCTATCTATCTATCTATCTATCTATCTATCTCAGTATATAGGGTGTTTCAAAAAGAATACGCCAAAATCATTGCGCTATTTTTTCAGGTCTCTAGCATTGTAGTGGACTCAATCAGTGGTTATTTGATAGAGTAGTTATCAAAGTTTGATTGGGTGTCAGTTTCACCACTGTCGTTAGTATAACTTCTGGTTCAGCTGAATTGTGGGAAGATCAATCAAAATCGCAACTCTTCAGCAGAAGGCATTTGTTTTTGTGACAATGGCATTTGTTTTTGCGACAATGGCATTTGTTTTCGCGAACTCAAGCACGCAAAAACAGTGCTTGAGTTCGTGAAAACAAATGCCATTGTCACAATGCAGGCAGATTCGAATGACTTCTTTTTTCAGCAACATGGAGCACCACTCCATTGGCATCTCGGGGTTAGAGCTCATCTCAATGAAAATATGCCTCAGCGATGGATTGGGAGGAGAGGTGCTAAAGACCTTGCTCTCTGTGCTTGGCCTGCCAGATCCCCGGACCTCACCGTGTGTGACTTTTTCTTATGGGGGGTATGTTAAAAGACCAAGTTTATGTTCCAGCACTTCCAGCAAGTATCGATGACTTGAAAGATCAAACAACAGCTGCAATCAACACGGTGGACCGTGACATGCTGAGGCATGTTTGGGAGGAATTCTCATATCGTCTTGATGTTGTCTGCGCTGCCGGTAGTGGCCACTTATAAAACATGAAATGAAACTTGAATGTATATACAACACATGTGTTCATGCTAGAGGTTTGTAATTTTTTTTCGTTATTGACACATCACGTGATGATTTTGGCGTATTCTTTTTGAAACACCCTGTATATTGGTTTCGTTTGGTTTGTTTTATGGTATATCAACCTCAATGAGTTCTTTAATGCTGACAAGATTTTCATTGTTGGTAATATTTTTTTATCTATCTATCTATCTATCTATCTATCTATCTACTGATTTGGTTTGGTTTGTTTTACGGCATATATACTGTAAAAACAACAGCGAGCCCCTAACGTGACGATCTTGTGTGAATGGATGGCGGAATGGCGGAGTGGTGTCTTAAGCAAAGAGAGCAAAAATGCAAAGAGCCATAATAGATAGAAAGTTGTGGAGAGCTAAGATAATGTATGTCTTGAAATAACACCACAAAGGGAAGAATAATAACAGAAAAACAAGAACGTGTCTCTTAGCGGAAGACCCTGTGTGAATGCAGCGAACGGGTGTATGGTGGTTTTAGAAAAAAAAGAAAAACTTCTAAGATCCATACTAGATAGAAAGATGTGGAGAGCCATGATCGCCTATGTCTTGATAGGACGCGACACATAGAAGAAGAATAATAGAAAACAACAATGAGCTATTTACCCGACGATCTTGTGTGAATGGATGTCGGAATGGGGGTATCAAAGAGAGAAAAACTTCTAAGATCCATACTAGATAGAAAGATGTGGAGAGCCATGATCGCCTGTGTCTTGATAGGACGCGACACATAGAAAAAGAATAATGAAAAAACAACGGCGAACAACTTGCCTGATGATCTTGTGTGAATGTATTTCGGAATGGGTGTGTGGTGTCTTTAGCAAGGAGAAAGAAACTGCTAAGTGCCACACTAGATAGAAAGTTGTTGAGAGCCATGATCGCCTATGTCTTGAAAGGACGCGAATCAGATGGATAAGTTACCTGACGATATCGTGTGAATGGATATGGAACGGGGATGTGGTGGCTTTAGCAATAAGGGCATTACTGCTACGACCCACATGCATAATGTTTAATAATTATAATTTTAATTATATGTTATATCTATGTGTCTGTTCTATTTGTTATCGAACTCTTCCTAGGGTTTGGAAGAAGACGCTCATAACCACATATATTCTGATACTACATTATCTAGGGTACTTGGATAAGTATATTTCATTTTTAATAAATAGAGGTCCCTGTGAGAAGGGGCACAAACCTTCTACTTAACATCTTTTTTCCCTTTTATATAAATTAAAATATAAATTTTAACAAGAGGACGACTTCTAGGAAACTTGGATAAATATATTTCATTTTGATCATAGGGGGTGCCTTGGCGGCACAACCCTCCCACTGAAAATATTTCCCCCTTTAATTTAAATTAAATATAAATATGAACAATGTAATGACTCCTATATAAAAAATATGGAAGGAGAAATCCAGAAGATAGAGGTCACGTCAGCAAGATCAAAATCAGACAATATGGACGAGCAAGAAATCATCAGTCTGTGGGTAGTGGCACTGGATACATATTTGTTGCAAAAATTCAACTGCCATATCAATGTCGAAATCTGCTCATTAATTCCTTCAATCAAGTATTGCATCAAATACATATCAAATGAGCCAGATCAAATTGTTTTTGCCCAAACGATCCAGTGAATGTTTTTCCCTTTGATTTAAATTAGATTTAAATTGGAACAAGGGAATGACTTTTATCCAAAATGTAGAAGGAGAAAGTCAGAAGATAGAGGTCACATCGGCAACATCATTGAGTAATAATGAAATGCATCATTTTTCTCCAAATATTTTAACAATGATTTAAAATCAATTATTTTCTTACAAAAAATGTGTAACATGCAGCAAGGGGCGGGTAATTCGGTTTGTGTGATAATTTAATATGAATCGTGAAAAAACCATTGAAATTTCTAAAAATGTTAAGCGTTAAAATTTACAAGCTATTTCTTGTCTTAGTTAACAATAAATTTCAGGTCATTTTCGAGATTTATTCTTTATATTTTAGTTTGCAAGAGAGACTTGAAGAAATGCTGCTCAACAGAAGAATTCTGTGCATGGCATGGACTGAACATGTGAGCAATGGTGATGTTTTAAAGAAAAATGCATACAAAAAGGACATAAACATAATTATCAAACAGGAAGGCGGAATAGAAGTGATATAACTTTCCTAGCTGCAGACGTTCACTTCAGTAGAACAAAAATGAGACGAAGTAGGCGCAATGTGTTGCTCTCATGGAGGCTAGCATCAGCCATAACGATGGAAGCGAAAATGGTTCTCTATGATAATTAAAAAATAGACGTTTCGTTCTGGAAGCCTTAAAATTTAAACATAATAATCAAACAGGATGGGAGAATACAAGTGGTATAATAATTCGTCCCTAATTTTTTTATTTTTTATTTATTTATTTTATTTATTTATTTTTTGTAACGAATAGAGATTTATGCTTTGTTTCCATTCTAGAACCTCTTATTTTGTGTTGCTTTCAGATCAACTTTATACCTGGAGTGGCAGCAACTGTTAAGGTCCTAACTGCGGACAAATAGTGAACCCCCAAACTGAAGTCAAAACATTTACTTTTTTATGTGCCGTGTCCCCTCAGGACGTAGACAAGCATGGCTCTTCACTTCCCTCTATCCCTTATAACTCTCAATAAGTTTTGTCCCTTTGCTACTTCCTCCAGACCATGTCCTTTCATCCACTTTCTTAAGCCCGCTATGTATAACATGCGTTGCTTTCCCTTGTTTCTCTTATCTTCTGTTCGACCTGTGAGTCTCACATTCTCCAAGCCCTCCTTTCTAATTACCTGTCCCAGAAATTTCAGATGCCTCTTCCTGATGTTAAGTATAACCTTCCACTTAGTTTGCATCCTCTCTAAGATCTCATCGTTGCTCACACGCTCGGTCCATGATATCCTTTGCATCCTTTTATAGAACCATACCTCCGTTGCCTCGAGTTTCTTCTTCATCTTTGAAGAGGCCGTCGTAAAGGACGACAGATGTCACGTAGCATCTCAGAACTTTCGTAACAAGGAATCCTTCAGACTCGTAATATTCTCTCTAGCTTTTTGAATCCATCTTTGGTCATCCATCCCAACACGTCTCCGGATCTCACCGTCGCACTTGCTATTCCCTGTCAAAACGCTCTCCCAGATATCTAATATTCCGCGCTTGCTTGATTTTAGTGTTCTCGACCTGTAAATTGCATTTCGGGCTCATCCTTTTAGACTAAAGTCAAATCACTATGAATAAAAATACATTTCTATAGTAAACATTTCCAGTCATAGATTTTAATAGTAAAATAAAATAAAATGTCGACATTAAATAAGCGATAAAGAGTTGCTATCACGTTAAACAAAACTAAACATATTTTAGGATTTGGTTTCAGGTTCCTAATAAAGGTTTACATCAACACTATACTTCTAAATTCTCTCTCTAAAATTTTATTCACTATTATTTTTTTCCTTCTCAATAAAATCAGGTAGGTTCGCCTATCGCCCGCTTCACGCACCTCCCTGCTCTTTCGAACGGGGGTGAAGGTTTATCGCTTGTTTTTTTTGGTTTTTTTTTTTGGTTTTTTTTTGGTTTTCTTTAGGATTGGGTTATTTGCTGGTTCCTTCTAAAGTCTACTTCAAATCTATGTCTCAGCTGTCTTCGTTTGAATTCTCAAGTTTTAATTACTAATTATTTATTTCCTTTTTTCTTTCTCTTCTTTTCCACAACAGGATTTGGATGGTTCGCCTATCGTCCTGTTCACGTTCCTCTCCGGTCTATTGAATAAAAATTTAAGTGGTATATGGTAGGTTTCCGGTTCATCTTATGACTTTTCATTAGATAGATAGATAGATAGATAGATAGATAAGGATAGCGAGACAGATACATATGAACATACGCAGATAGAGAGATAGATAAGAATAAGACTGAGATAGATAATTAGATGTGGAACACATTGAGATAGATAGATAGATAGATAAGCAAAGGACTGAGATAGATAGATAGATATATAGATAGATAGATAAGGACAACGAGACATATACATATGAACATACGCAGATAGAGATATATATATAAATAAGACAAAGGCAGATAATTAGATGTAGAACACATTGAGATAGATAGATAGATAGATAATTTGCAGATTGAGAGAGCTATCTAGCTAGATTGCGAGATAGCTAGCTAGCTAGCTAGATATATAGATATATGGATAAGGAAAAACTAGCTAAATAGATATGAACATAGTGAGTTAGAGAGATAGGTTAGAATAAGACTGGGATAGATAAATATATGTGGAACACATTGCGATATATAGATAATGAACACATTGAGATAGATAAGAAGGTATATGTGAACAGATATATATATATATACAGACATGAAGATTGAGATAGATATGAAGTCTGAGCCACATGGATAAGAAAACTAGACAGATATGAACATACTAAGATAGATAGGTAGATAGATAGATATTGCGGACATTGCGATAGATATGAACAGAGATAGATACCGAGAAGATTGAGATAGCTAGATGTCTTCATAGATTGATAGATAGATAGATACTGGTTCTACTGCAAGATAATGCACATTGGAACATATCAGTGAAATATACGCCTGCTGACCCGGCTGACACTTGAAGACAGTTTTCCCGTCATGCAATTCGTGAACACTAGCACCACCACAACCTGAAATCGATGGAGATTTGTAAAGACAGTAAATAATGCTATTGACCCCACAAACAAAGCTGAATTGGGCAACACCAACATCAAATCGTTTGGCTCACATAGATTTTTGGATACTGCCTGGCGCCAGGACTTTTGACCTCGGGAAAAGGGCATTGGATTTCTCACAGAATTTTACCCAAGTACGGATGAACAATAATGACAAAATTTTGGAAACAGAAAAGAAAATTGGGATTTCAACTCAGAAAGCAAATGGTAAGCGTATGAAACAGCCTATGTCTTTGAAAGCAGACCACTCCATCAAAGAACGAACTTGGATTTACTGAGGATAGAAAGAGAAGGTTTTATATTTAGACATTTGCTGGTGAGTCAGCACGAAGGTCTACATCAAGTGCCTTGAGCAGTTAGTGTTCACCTGGGTCAAAAGGGTGGACGCTTGAAAACACTGTGACTGGGAACAGGACTCTGCACCATGTCACAAAAAGAGAAGGACCTAGTCATGGATGTCAGACAATTTCTGCTACTACATTTGCCATTACATCTTGCAACATTACTCCCCAGATGACAAGCCACTTGATAATTATGTGTGGAGCGCAGTTGATCAGGAAAACAACAAAACTCCGTGTAACACCAAAGGTGATCCGAAGGAAAGGATTACGGCAGCATTCACCAACTTAAAAAAGAAAACCGTCCACAAGAGTTGCAGGAGATTCAGATGTCATCTGAAAACTGTGGTTGAAGACAATGGTAACTATATTGAATAAATTTTATTTTTAGTATTTCAAGATACCAAACTGCTCTATCCAACCATTATTAAAAACTTAAAGATGGAGGCTTCACCCTACAAATTAAATGGGATATCATCAGTCAGTCTCAGACACCTAACAATTTCAGGGATGATGTAATCTATGCATAAAAGAGAAAATTATAATGATTAAATATAAAAATGCTGACCAATTATTGAATCAAAGGAACGAACTTATCTTCAAGTGTAGGCATAAGAACATATTTAAAATTCCCTAGATAAATTAATTTTGGAGAGTATACACTTGAAGTGTTGATTCTGTTTTATATGGGAACTAACATGTATGCGTACGTGTATTTTTGTAAATTAATTAATTATTTTATTTTTTCATAATATTTACATTTTATTTCATTTAATTTACTTTATTAAAATTAATTAGTGTCATTATTATTGTTAATTTGAATTTGTGATGATTATAATGCGATAATGAGTTATTTGCTGTCTGAAATGAAATGACTATTAGAAACAATACTGCGTCTATTTAAATTCTGATCACTTCACCTTCATTACCCTGTATAATAACTTATTCAGCCCTTTAGGGAAAAAAATTATTTCTAAGTCAACCTATCGGCTCCTATTTAACTCTTTCTTCTTTCCTTTCTTTACTTTCCCTACCGCTCCCTCTCCCCCGCTCTCTCTTCCTCCTCTCCCTCGCTCTATTTCCTTCTTCCCTATTTTTAAAAAATTTATATTGAAATTTTTCTTTTTTTCTTTCTCTCTCTTTTATTATAAAAATTCCCTTCTTTTTGTCTTTTTTTCCTCCCCCTTTTCCCTTTGTCTGGACTAATTGATTTCTTCGGCCTATGTTGAATCAGAGGAAACCTCCATCGTCACAGCAGGGTAAGGTAGGAGGATTCAGAGGAGGGAGAGCTATGTCCTCCCTTTGGGCTCTCAAATTCACACCCAAATTCTTGGCAACAAGTTCCCCCAACAACAATATATATATATATATATATATATATATATATATATATATATATATATATATATATATATATGAACTAACAGTATAACCTGTCTTTGACCTGGTCTTTTATTCCTTTGCCGTTCAATTGGAGCAGTTTAAGTATAAAGTAAGCCCACCCGAATATCAATAGTAATAACAACAATTCGTTGCAACTGAGGCACACCCCCAAATGGTGAGGGTTAAGAATTTGAAGCCGGGTCATGAAAAGAGCTGTTTTTGAATTTTCAATCTTGTTTCAGCTTCACACGCGGCAGTTGGAAGAGGCGTTTTTACTCAGCCCTTCAGTCCGTTGATCATCATTTTCAGCCTCGCGCGCAGAAATGTTCAAGTATACTTTTCTGGAAAGCCGATGGCTACGTTGATCTTCGGACTCAGTTGCTCTGAGAGGCATTTTGAGACAGACGAACTGAACCTTCTAAAGATAATTCGTTATCTCTTATTCGCGTGGCGGCAGCGGTTTTTTGGTGGCATGTCTTAGGCAAGTATGAATTGTCAAATGGAACGTGGGTAAATACCCGAATAGAACGTTGTAAAGCTACAGAGATCATTAAACACGGATAGCATTAGGAAAGGCTGGAAAAATAAATGTTGATTAATAAAAAAGCAAGCTTACTGATTACTACGGTGAATGCAATGAAAAAACTGGCAGGACAATAAAAAAAAAATAAATTGGGATCGGATATAAATGACAATGAAAGCAACGCCTTAAAACTGTAGTAGTAGGCTTTATGCAACGGAAAAAGTAAGCTCAATTGAGAGAGATAAGCTTGGCCAAGAGAAGGGGAATGTGTAATTTAGACTCAAAACCGGCCCTGAAGAATTATCTATCAAACAAAAATAATTTCATCGAAATCGGATAAAAAAGTGGAAACGCATAAACAACATTCGATCGCGCACACACGCACATACGTACACACACATTTTGAGAATTATAGATATAAATAAATACAAAAGAAAAATTTATCTTAGCAGACGCTTTCCATCCGATGTCCTTACTTGTCTACATATGGAACCCACCACAAGTGATTAGTGACATACTTGAGGCATGAAAAACTGGCAGAAATCAGCATTGTCTATATCTAGATAAAATATAATGGTAATATTAGACATTTCTTTGTAAGGAAACATTATATTCATTGACTGAGCAGCCATTGTTACTGACAGTGGACATTTATAATTTTTTTTCTTTTTCAGGAAAATAGGTTTTTCAAGTGTAGTAGCTTTTGTCGCTCTTTCTGGTATTGAAGTGGCGGTTTCCTTTCTAACCTTTGGTTGGTAGTTGTGTGGAACGTCAGAATCTTGATTAAATCATTATTTACTCTTCAAGTTATATTTTAGTTACTGTTGAAGATTCTTATATGGTTTATTATTTGGTTCAGTTCTTTGCGATTGTGTACCGCCAAATGAAAGACGGCAAATAACATGGAAATGAGAAAAACACTGCCAGCAAAACAACATAACCTTTATCTTTGTCTGGAAATGCGATTATGGATATGTTGTTCTTATAGAAAAACATTCATAATCACATTTTCGGACAAAGATTAACTCCAAAACACAAAGATTAACTCCAAAACACAAAGATCACAGCTCATTTTCAAATGTAGACACAATAACAAAATCATACTACACATCATGACCAAGAAAACTAAAATTAAAAATTAAAATTACAAAATTTAGAGTTGAAGAATATATACAAGAATAAATAAGATAATCTGAATCATTAATCTTAAACAAAGGAACAGGGAAGGGCATGTTCATGCCTTCCCCAAATTCCTATGTCCGTACTTGTCTATATATATATATAGAACCCACACAAGGAGTAGTGGCATACAGTTTACAGATCACTTGAGGCATGAAACCGGCAGAAATCAGCATTGTCTATACCTAGATAAAACATAATTGTAATATTAGACATTTCTTTGTAAAGAAACATTACATTCATTGACTGAGCAGCCATTGTTACTGACAGCGGAAATTTATAATTATTCTCAGGAAAATATGTAGCTTTTGTCGCTCTTTCTGGTATTAAAGTGGGGGGTTTCCTTTCTAACCTTTGGTTGGTAGTAGTGTGGAACGTCAGAATCTTGATTAAATCATTATTTACTCTTCAAGTTATATTTTAGTTACTGTTGTTAATTTTTCCAAATTTTGAAATTTAAGAAATGCTCAAAAATATTCCTCAGACTAACTGAAAGGTTTAGGTAAAGTATGAAGGAAGCCAAGTGTTATATTTTAATGTCTGATGAACGTAAGTTTTTTTTTTTTTTTTTTAAGCATTCAACCCCAAGAAAGGCGGGAAGCCACTAGCACACAAAGGGTTTCATAATAGGAGCGAGAACAAAGAGGAATGATAGAGGAAAGGATGAAGAGACGGTTAGGGGATAGATCAGAGCATCTGGAGACGTCGATTGACGTTACATTTGAATAGTTAGAGATTATAGTTATCAGGAAAACAAGAAATGGAGGAGTTCCACAGGAAAGAAGTTCGAGACATTAAACTATTGGAGTAGAAGAGACAGCTACATTTAACAGTTTCGACAGTGAAAGTGTGAGAGCAAGATGCCAGCCTAGTTGAACGCTTAAATTCATGAAGTCTGGGAACCAGCGAAAGCAGCTCATCGGATCAGTTACCATGAAAGTATTTGTAAAAAAAAGGATAGGCAATGGCAGGTCTGTGATAGAGCGGCTGCAGACGAGATGGCAGATCAGGGTCAATTACTTTGCATATCCGCCTTTGGATTTTATCAAGGATCTTGAGACAATTAGAAGGGGCTCCAGACCATATATGGCAGCAATACTCCATGCAAGGGCAATGAGTAAATAATGTAAATTCTTCAACAACATCATTTACTCACTTTTGCTTATTCATCAAAATCACATTGTTAGGAACATTTCACTGAAAATTCTTTTTCACAGCCATCAGAATCTCTGAATTAAAAAAAAATGATTGACTATCATCTTATTTCATAGAAATTTCCGTTGACATGCAAACTGCAAAAATTCATTACTGCCTGAAAGGAAAGAAGCACGTTAAAGATTAAAAAATATGTAAAAGACATTTGGTACTATACTTTTAAAGATTTCTCCAATAAAAATAAATTCTACAGAAACTTCGTAGGCATCATCTACGCACCTCAATCAACACAATGACGGGACACGCGCCAAACACGCATATGTGGACAGAATTTGATTTTTAGTGAGCTCACATCTAAGATTAATTTTACAACTGATATCGTAATAACTGACTATGAAGAGTTAAACACTGTGAGAGATTCTAACATGTTCTTGAAAGAGAAAAATACTTAAATATTGTGCCTTGAATCTTGAAAGCAGTTTTTCTACCTTGTTGGCATTTCATTTCGGGAATTAACTTCAAAAACCTTGTACAAAATTCCAATGGGGGCGTGAAACGAAAATAGGTATCAATAACAATTGGTTTTGTGCAGGATACCACATTTGAGCCCAGACAGCCAGTTCCAATGTTAAGATATTCCTGCTTGCAGAGATTTTCGGATAAGATCGGCTAAGTCTTGCGAAATTCGGTGCATTAAATGGCACTCACGAAGGCAACTGAGAGAGATTGAAGAAATCGAAATGGAGAATTAATCCTCTAAAATATTTCCAGTAACCGCTTATCACGGTTATTTCAGGCAAAGTTTCGCCGCTTGGATTGCAAGCTTAGAGACAATTACAGCTAAGCGTCAAGTATTTTCGAGGAGCAATCTTCAGAGTTTTAGGTTTCGATGAGACTTTAGAAAATCTTTTGTCGAAAGAAATCGAGAGACAGTGGGTGTAACAAATTTCAGTTATAAAACTAAAAGAAGGGGAATTATTTTTGATTGCCAGAAAAATTCGTTTTTAATGGCTTCAGTGGGGTTACGATGTCTCAAATTTGGTTAAATCATTCAATTTTTAATTCTTTTTATCAATTCGTTGAAAGCAAAGCAATAAAGCCACTAAGCCACTTCATGTCTCGCACTTCTCGCCTGTGGAACTCCCTCTCTTTTTCCTGTTTCCGTGATAGCTATAATCTCCAGATATTCAAATGTAATGTCAGTCGACGTCTCCAGATGCATTGTTCTATCCTCTAACCTTCTCTCCATCCTTTCTTCTATCTCTCCTATTTGCTCTCGCTCCTACTTTCTGTAACCCCTTGCGTGCTAGTGGCTTCCCCTCTTGCTTTGTTTGAAACGCTTTAAAAAAAGTCGCAAGAGGTTACTATGTCTGAGAAAATATTAGAAAGAAATATGGTCAAAGTCGAAAAAAGAGAAGGAAACAAAAAGACAGGCAATAACGAGTAACATCGGATTTAAATCTTTGAAAGTCAAAGTTGATCAGAAAGCAAGTTAGCTGGAAGATAGTTCCATAAGCGAGAAGTTGGAGAAAAGAAACACTTAGCATATGCTTACATCTGGCCATTTCAACTGTAAAATGATGAAACTTTCTTGTAAATCTAGTACTGCGCTTAAATTCATAATGTTTAATCTGAAAAAGTCCATCCGAACAATTAGTATGAAAGTATTTATAGGAAATGCACTGGCAAGCTACTTTACGGTGGTGTGTAAGCGACTAAACCTGATATGACAGGTCAGAACGAATAAAATTACATATTCTTCTTTGAATTACATCTAGAACTTTTTTTTAAATCTAGAATCATTAAATACCTAACAGAAACACCAGATCAGATACAATGACTATTCAATGCATGGACCGAAGATAGATTCTGGTAAAAAAAAAATGTTTAGTATGACAGAGTTTACAGACTTTCCTAACAGCAGACCTAGCTAATGATTCACTATAATCTTTTGACTGTGTCAGCGGAACAGCTTAGCCCGAGAAAGTTCAACGTTACATGATTTTTTGAATTATATTTAATTATATTTAATCTATAAACATTTACTTTGTTCTGGGATAGGTAAATATTCATTGTGTTAAATAATAGTTTATCATACTATTCTTTTTTGGATGAGGTGTATCTCAGCTCCGACTTCCAGAGGTTGACTTTCAGAATCAAATGTAAGATATATCAGTCGATTTTGATCTGCTGAGATAGCGCTGGACTGTTAGAGTGAAAAAGTTTTCCTGTCAGGTATTTCTTATCCGTCAAGTGATGTAGACGCGGTCTCTTTCTTGTCCTAAACGGCTCCCCAGTGAGGATGGGGGCGATCCCCACTGTATAGGTAGATAATGTAGATGTCGTCATGATTAATAAAAATATTCTCTGTGTTGAAGTCATTGCTGAACCGAAACGATTGGCGATCGCCGGCTAAGAGAAAAGGCTGAGCTGAGATCATTCACTACATCCAACATGTAACACTAGAAACTGGAGTCCTTGTGTTAAAACTATTTTAAACTTAATAAATAAATTAGACACAAGATCAACACAAGATACTTCAGACATAAAGCCTTGTGATAAACTAGTATTACCCTGGATAAATGGAATTTGCCATTGAGAAATGTCTGATAACACCACCACACCGCAGAAAACCATGGATTGACCCAATCCCTGTGAATTAAATTATATAGACGAAACTGCAAGAGATAGTACGACGTTACAAATCATCATTAGCCTGAGTTTGAGTGTTCAAGTGGCCTTGTTCAACTACTGGTCGCTCTAGAATATACTCTCTCTGTCTGTCTGTCTCTCTCTCTCTCTCTCTCTCACTCAGAATCTGTAAAGAAAATAGACTCTGTATAGTTGCAGTGTATACCACTATTCTTAACTCTAACCTTACCAGATAACAAAACACATGTGTTAAATAATAGTTTAGCAAATCTATTATTTTTAGAGTAAGCGTTTATCGGCTCTGACTTCCGGGTGGGAACCATAATAGGGAAGTTGATTTTAATTAGCTGTGTTAGCGTGGGAAAGAGATAGGAGAAAAGTTTTCAGGAAGTTCGTTCTTACATGTCAAAAGATGTAGACGTGTTCTCTTTCATGTCCGAAACGGCTCCCCAGTGAGGATGGAGGCGGTCCCCACTGAATAGATAATGTACATGCCGTCATGATTAATAAAAATAGTTATATTACAATTCTCTGTGTTGGAGACATTGCCGAACCGAAACGATTTGCGATCAGTGACCAAGAGAAAAAGACGAGCTGATCTCATTCATAGCTGTTAACATGCAACTGTTGTTTATAGTAGTGTTTACAAGCATTTAATTTGTTCAAGGACAGGCATATACTGACCTTTCATAATTTTGAGTCTACTAGCATTGACTTCTTTCTGCAATAGATAGGTATTGGTCGTTCATATTTATGCCTTTAAAGGTTTACTGTGCTCGCTGGCTCGAACAGGAACCAGTTTAGGTGATGGAAAACACGTAATTAAAAGTAAGTCAGAATTCATCCTGAAACGCTAATATTTTCCGTATGATCTCAGATATTTACAAGAGTAAAACAAATTGACTTCCAAGAGAAATGCATATATTTGGTATTTAGTTCCTTTTATTAGAGAGTCAGGTCTTAAATCTCTCGCCAGCGATGTAATCGGTGCCATTTACCTCCGTCGGGGCAGGGTTTATATAAGAGTCAATATGTGATGACAACAAAAGCTTTTTTTCGCGAGATAAGTTCTACATCGCTCATTTGTTGTAAACAGAGACTGAATGGATACTTGAAAAAACAGCTTATCCGACGGAGACATTTGCGCACGGATAATAATAATCCTTTTGAGCTGACATTTCTATTGTGATTAAAAAGAGAAAAGAAATTATTAGACGTGTGCGAAAGTTCCTAGCCGTCACTTTCGATAAGTAAGGGCCAAATTCACGGTTGAAAACTGTTTTTCCCTGTACATTTTTACACATGCAGTAGAATCCCTGATAACCGGACTAAGAAGGCGTTCCGGATATGAGGAATTGGTTACAAAGTCCGGATATGAGGGATTCCGGATATGAGGAATTGTTTACAAAGTCCGGATATGAGGAATTCCTGATATGAGGAATTGGTTACAAAGTCCGGATATGAGGGATTCCGGTTATGAGGAATTGGTTACAAAGTCCAGATATGAGGGATTCCTGATATGAGGAATTGGTTACAAAGTCCGGATATGAGGGATTCCGGATATGAGGAATTGGTTACAAAGTCCGGATATGAGGGATTCCGGATATGAGGAATTGGTTACAAAGTCCGGATATGAGGGATTCCTGATATGAGGAATTGGTTGCAAAGTCCTGATATGAGGGATTACGGATACGAGGAATTGGTTACAAAGGCCGGATATGGGGGGTATATTTAGATTAAAATAAAAGAACTGAAATCAGGTTCAACATTTATTTTCAATGTTTTATATTAAACCAAATAAGCTAATGATGAGTGAAATATAACGGAATTGATTTTAGGAAAAAGAAATAAATTATGTAATGTTAATGAAAATTCATTAAATTAAATATGCCATGTATGCAAAACAAATAATGTAACGAGGATTTTTTAATCGCTGTTGCATGATGATTCTTTCTCTTCTCATGTCATTCTCAACTTTTCCGCGTTTTGTTTTGCTTTTATTCTAGAAATTCTTTAAACGAAAGACACTTTTTAACTCTGCGTGCGTTATTTTAATCTTCATAGCTGAATGCTGGCTTTCTTTCCATAAAACTGACAATCTTTTCAATACCTTTTTCGATTTCATTCCAGGTTTCATCACAATCATGTTTTTTTGTTTTTTTCCTTGTTCATAGTGACGGTTGTGAACGCTGGAGAATAGTTTCCTTGGAAGATTTTACATCATGCAATATTGACTTTTCCCGATCTTGAACTCATCCATTAGTTATAATGAACTTTCACCAGGTTCTAGTCTGTTTAAAATTACCACTTTTTGCAATAAGTCGAAAGTTGTTCTTTTCCTCTTATTCCCATCATCTTTATACAAGCCATTAGGAGGAAATAAGCTTAAGCAAATATCTCGAGTAAATTACCAGAAGAATAGAAATTTCAAATCAGTTACATATCACCCAAATAGTTCAAATATACATATCAAAATCATGTCCGGATATATGTGATTCCGGATATGAGGGATTCCGGATATAAGGCACTCCGGATACGAGGGACTCCGGACATGATGGATTCTACTGTATCTAATAATAGTCTGGCTGAGATGCCATTTTTATTGAATTTAAAATTTTTGTGAGGTTTAATATGAGTCAAAAGAGGGCTGTTGGTGCTCATTAGAGATTCAATTTAAAGGTGAAAACCATTGGAAACGTTTGAAGACAAGTAATATACTGTTATTGTTTTAAATGGTCGACATTTTCACTGTTCTCAACGCTTATAGGTCCATGCCGATGTTAATCACTACAGTAAATTGAAATTGACCTGTTAATCATGGCAATAAATACAGTGCTGTTCGATAAAAGTGACTCAACTGATTTTTTTTTTTTTTTTTTTTTACTAAATGTTCTCTTCTCCGATGAAAAGAAAGTTGAGCCAAATTCAAAGGATAAGCGATCTAAAATCTGAAGAAGCTTTGAAAGCTCTTTGAATTTAGCAGTAAGTACTATCAAGCATCTGTTCAGTATAATGTTCTGGGGATGCTTTTCTTTTCATGGATCTGGTTTCTTAAAATCTTTTCAAAAGACCCTCAGGTGCGAGCAGTACAAGAGAATTTTAGAGTCTTGTCTGCTCCCTTGTGCTGAAAGGGTGCAAATCAACCCCACTAAGCTCATTTTTATGCAGGATAATGCTGTCACAAATCAAAAATGATGAAGGAATACTTTGATGAGAAGCAGGTGAGTTTTATGACATGGCCGCCCCAATCTCCTGACCTCAGCCCCATAGAAAAATTATGAGGCATTATAAAGTACAAGCTCTCGAGAAATCAGTTGAGCAACAAAGAGGATTTGATTGTGAATTCCATATCCGAATGGAATTCAATGCTTGGAGATGAGATTTGCCAGAACCTAATCAAGTCAATGCCAAAAAGGGTTGAAAAGGTTATTCAAAATAAATGAGGACCTATAGATTATTAAATATTTCGAACTATATTACCTATTATAAATAAATTATACCTCTATTATTCTTTATTTAAAGCTGTTCGGTTATGTTTCTATTGATTACTAGTTGCAGGAAGTAAGTGAGTCACTTTTTTTGCACAGATTTTTTTCCCTAAATCTCATTTATATCCAAAATTATAATTATCAATAGAATACCTTAGGGTGGCCAAACTTTTTTTACTAGTTGGTCGGGAAGGGTTATTTATATTAATAAGATAACAAATTATTTTGACCCCAAATATAATGGGTGAAAAAATTAAGTAAAAAAAAATCAGGTGAGTCACTTTTATCGAACCGCACTGTAGATATGTATTAGGTTGGTGCAAAAATAATGACGTAATAATGTCGTTTTTTGACCTATTTTTTAACGTCAAAAAACGACATTTGGTTTTATGTAGATTGCGTGTATTGGTGTTATTGTGGAAGTGGTGGGGGAAACCTCGTCGTTTTTTCATCGTAGTGACGCAAACATCGATGTATGCAGACACATATACATACTTGGTCGTCCGTCGGGACTCATACATATATAAACATATGTGGGCAGTTTCGGATATGACATATGTATGTATACGGGTGGTGTTGTGTCTATACATACGCATTTGTATGTTGAAATTTAAAGATTGGAAGTGTGGCGGAAATGTCTCGTGAATGTCTCGTGAATGTATACATGTCATATATTTTATTTTTCCGCTGAATAATATTTCCTCGCATGTATGTATATACGTGTGGTGGGGTTTGTGTGAAATTATTATTATTTATATTTATTTTTAAATTAAAAAAAAAAATGGGGGTTTATTTGTTATATTTAAAGCTTGTTATTTGTTTTGTTTTTTTGACTGTGCATATGTAACAGGTAGAAATTTGTAATCCTTATTGGTTATTTTATATGGTGATGTTTAATATTTAATATGATGGGTGAGAGGGTAGTTTGATTTAATAACGGGTCTACCATTCCGTGTATAACATTGACATTTTGCACGGACATGGCCGACATTACCAAAACGAAAACAAACGATATTTCTCTTAGTATTTCTTCCTTTATAATTCTTGTAATAATTGTTTTTAAAGCCCTTCTTCTTAATATCATAATTCCTAGTCTGATCGGTTTGAGGAACTGGTTTTCTGAATTTTTTAAATGACGTTCTCAGTTGCATTACGCTACTGTCTTGATTTTGGGGGGTACACATTTTTTCAGTTTCCTTATAGCTATTTAACGCCATTTTAAAGTCAGTGAAAGTTGTTTATCTTTTTGAGTTATAACTGTCGTGAATGGTTTGAATGACGGTGGCAAACCCTTCAAGACCATGGCAGCCCATCCGAGATAGTCTCACCTGCAATTTTTAAGGCATTTGTAACATTCTCCGCTCGGATGATATAATCAGTTATAAATTCATTTTCTCGTCTCTTTAATGCGGTTAGTTCAGTATATAAAACAATAATTTTAGGCTTACCTTTTGACAAATAGTGTTCACGCAAAATTTGTAGAGATCGCCTTCCATTGTCCTTGGACAAACTCCGGTCATCCAGAAATTGTATTAATTCAGCGAACACGGTCGCATTTCTTTCCATAAAATCATCATCCCCCTTCTGGTCGTCTTTGCAAAGGATGATGTCATGGACTTTTTGTATTCTGAGGTAGCCTAAAAACTTCGTCTCCCATAATTCATATCTCGATTCATTACCGTCAAAATATAGTCGTGATCTGGGCTCATAACCAATGTTATTCATCATGACGGTCGCCTTCGAGTATAGAATCCAGAGGTTAGCAGTGAATATTTCGAAGACAGTAGGAAAGCGTTGTTCAGGTTAGCAGTGGATATTTTGGTAAAAGGTAGCAGAGCATAGTTCGTCCTTCTGTTGCTCTTCGCCTGACAAGTTAGACTGGACATTCGGGTAGTGTGAACAAAAATGGCCACCTTTATACACGACGGATAGAATGTTCTACGTCTTCTGATTGGTTAACCTTCTATTGGTGGACTATAAAGTGAGTCAAGGCATTTTGACTGGCTCACTTGTTACATGATATACACAAAAAACTGTAACAGAACCGTCATATAGGCTGACTTGCTTTTACTGATTGAGCCACTGAGGAGAGTTTCCGGCAAAATGTCGATTTTACTGTTTTTACGCTCCTCTGTGGCTCAATCTGTAACGCCACGTAAGGCTATATGACAGTTCCGCATAGGATACAGGTTCGATTCCTGTCGGAGGACGCATATTTTCTATGACAAGTTCTCGACATTCAGGCCGGTAATACTGTTTATTATAAACATTATTTACTTAAATATTTGTATCTATAAAAAGAACGGATAAACATAATATATATATATATATATATATATATATATATATATATATATATATATATATATATATATAAATATTGGAAACAATTCTATGATAAAGTGGAAAAAGTTTACTTGTGAGGCGTTTCGTCCTTTAGGATTTCATCAGATTAAAATTGTTATGTTGGTGAGACTACACATGCGCATGACGTGCTTGGGACTTAAGATTTTTTTCTATATACCTAGCCGAATTCATTTATCACAGTGTAGGATTAGTGACAAAAATGATTGAAAGAAAAATAAGACTCTAAATGAATTCGGCTAGATATAAAAGAAAATTCTAAAATCACCAGCAATCCTTCATTCGTGCACATGTGTAGTCATACCTCCATGCACAAACACACACACACACACACATATATATATATATATATATATATATATATATATATGTGTGTGTGTGTGTGTGTGTGTGTGTGTGTGTGTGTGTGTGTGTGTGTGCGCGCACACGTGTGAGTTTGCATATTAAATAATATATACAAGCAAGAATAGAAAAAGTAAACGATTATATATATATATATATATATATATAGTATACCCGGACGATCCTTATCGGTAAAACCTAGGTAGGATTACCTGGCTGCTTAAGTTTATATTAGCTTTGCTCTACTTAGTGTATTGAGCACTTTACGTAGTTATTTTTACTCGTTTTGGAGGTTTTTTTTCTTTGGACCCTGAGCTTGGATTCTGGTCGATTGTTTTCGCCTCAATTACATGTTCTTAATTCTTTCTTTTTTTATCCCTCATTTTTCCTTGGGTATTGGTTTGTTCAATTACAAGCCAAAATACCTAAGGTTTTTCCAAACAAGTACCACTATATATATATATATATATATATATATATATATATATATATATTAGGTTGGTGCAAAAATAATGTCGTTTTCTCATATAGTAACATATGTGAGAAAACGACATTATTTTTGCACCAACCTAATTTATATATATATATATATATATAACAAAAAATTTACTCACGTCCGTTTATTAAGTTTAATTATATCACTTGTCACTTTCCATAGTTTCCTGTTGCATTCACAAATATTGTGAGAGTTCGTAAATTTAAAATTTTGAAAGCCTGATAATTTTTTCTTCTGTTTATAAATGCATCATGGAAAATAAAATCTCTACATTTCTGTAAGTAAAGTCCATTAGATGACTAAACATGAAAGTAAAGAAAAGCGCTCCTACTGAATATATATATATATATATATATATATATATATATATATATATATATATATATATATATATATATATATATATATATATATATATATATATATATATATTGTTAGATGTGTTCTATATTACTTATAACATTTACCGGCCTGAATGTCCGAGAAATTTTCATAGAAAATATTTGCCTTTTGACAGGATTCGAACCTGCATCCTATACGGAACTGTCATTTAGCTTGACGGCCACAAAGGATCGTTCGATTGGCAATGAAAATTTCTCGGACATTCAGGCCGGTAAATGTTATTTAATACTGTTTATTATAAACAGAGCATTTACTTAAATACTTGTATCTATAAAAAGAATGTTAAACATAAAAATGTCTTTAATAAATTGTCGGACTTTGTCCATTTCTTAATATATATATATATATATATATATATATAAACGTGTGGTGTCTATCGTTGGTACGCCGAATAAAGTGCTGACCAACACCACCGCTCATTCCTCAGTTAGGCGAACAGAAACAAAGGAAAAAGTGCTGAATTGCTATTCAATATCAACCTTCTAGCTTGCAGTGAATGCTAGACAGTTTCCTCACATGGGTCCACGGGTTTTTCTGCATCGTTCTGTAGAACCACATCTCTGCCCTCTCAAACCTCTTCTTCATCTATGAATATATTTTCATGCATTCAGCGCCATATAGAGCGATTGATATTAAATAACAGTTTAGTACACATTTCTTTGTTTCTGTTGTCACAAATCTCCTCTTCATCTATAAGGAAAGGAGAGTTCTCGACTAATTAGCGTAACTTGGTATCACTTGATCTCACTCCAATAAGTCTTATTGTCTGGCTTGAAAAACACTTGATCCTACCCCAATAACATTTGCTGTCTGGCTTGATAACAATTGATCCTACCCAATAACATTTGCTGTCTGCATTTATATCACTTGATCCTACACCAATAACATTTGCTGTCTGCCTTGATATTACTTGATCCTACCCCAATAACATTTGCTGTCTGGCTTTATAACACTTAATCCTACCCAATAACATTTGCTGTCTGCATTTATATCACTTGATCCTACACCAATAACATTTGCTGTCTGGGTTGCTATCACTTGATCCTAGTCCCAATATATCTTGTTGTCTGCCTTGAAATCCCTTGATCCTATTCTAATAATATTTGCTGTCTGGCCTGCTATCTCTTGATCCTACCACAATATGTCTTGTTGTCTGGCTTGACATCACTTGATCCTACCCCAATAATATTTCCTATCTGCCTTGATATCACTTGATCCTACCCCAATCACATTTGCTCTCTTCCTTGATATCACTTGATCTTACCCCAATCACATTTGCTGTCTGGCTTGATAACACTTGATCCTAGCCCAATAACATTTGTGGTCTGGCTTGCTATCACTTGATCCTATCCCAATAAGTCTTGATGTCTGGCTTGCTATCAGTTGTTCCTACCTCAATAACTTTTTTCCTGTCTGGCTTGATATCACTTGATCCTACCCCAATAACATTTGCTTTCTGGCTTGATAACACTTGATCCTACCCCAATAATATTTGCTGTTTGACTTGATATCACTTGATCCTACCCCAATAACATTTGCTTTCTGGCTTGATAACAATTGATCCTACCCCAATAACATTTTCTGTCTGGCTTGATAACAATTGATCCGACCGCAATAATATTTGCTCTCTGCCTTGATATCACTTGTACCTACCCCAATAACATTTTCTTTCTGCCTTGATATCACTTGATTCTACCCCAATAGCATTTGCTCTCTGGCTTGATATCACTTGATCCTATCCCAGTAATCTTTGCTGTCTGCCTTGATATCCTACCCCAATAACATTTGCTGTCTGGCTTGATATCACTTGATCCCACCCCTATAAGATTTCTTGTCGTAGACGTATTTTCGGATAACATGTCTATTTGTGACATTGGTGTACTGCACTCCGCCATTTCAACCATTCTCTTTCCAAATTATATGATTAGTTGACATTTGACCTTTTGTTCTTGCGCGTGATTTCAATCAAATATAGCGTGTTGTCACGTTAGAATCTGCCTACCCACCTTCTACTTTGGCAAGAAAAGAAATTCTCTTTGTACAGATTTACAAATTTGTTAGCTTTTTACGTTTGTCATGCAATTCAAGAGATTTGCTTAATCAGTAAGTCCGGGAACGCACCCGTATGATCCAGAACTATTTCTGATTTTATTGACTTTTACAATCAGAAAAATCTGATGGAAATTTATCGACAGAAAGGCTCCTTGTTCTTTTCGATTTGTACATGACTGTTCAGTTCAGAAGTGACTGGTGAGTCATGAGACATATTTTGAAAATATATGCATTAACAAAACCACTTTCATAGCAATACTTCTTACATAACAGGCGGTAAACATTTAAAAACTCTTCTATTACATCTCATCCCAAATCATCAATGTTCAATATTCCCCAAAGTTAAGCAAATTCAAGCCGGGTCAATAACTTGATGGGTGACTGCTTAGGAATTTCTAGTTTCTGTAAGTTTTAATGTGTGTGTGGTGTAATGTTTAATGGCTCCGAATTGTTAATCGAAGAATCGAGTTCCAATTCCAGTAAAGTTTGTTATATTTACTTACGAGCAAATACGCCTTGGGAGAGGTAAGAATCCACCTCTCTTCCCCCCAGCTATGTGTTAATAAATTACTCTTGCATCACTGAACCGTTATTATGTCAAAATATATCTGATAATCTACAAACATTTTCTGGCTTTGAATAATCTTGCAAAGGTTTGATAAGCGGTAGGAAAACGAATCAGTCATATTTCAGCTAATGAGAGAGCTTTTTGAAAAATGTCTAAATTAATAACAATAATAATAATAATAGATGCGATGGTGCTAAAGGATGGCTCTCATGGCTTCTAAACTTAAAACTACTAACATGTTTTCTTCTTCATGAATTAAGACGAACTGCAGCCAACATGCATTTCATTACCACAGATTTCATTCAGTTACAAGACCTTCGAGACAAACACAGACACAAACTCATATTCTCTGGAGGAGAGACGATCTAGGGAATATATGAATTCACCTCTCTTCATATCTATGGGGTAATTAGTGAGACTTGCGTCACTAAATCATTATCTCAAAAAATATAAATACACTTTGAAAGGGTTGGTAAAACTTTAAAATACAAATCAATTAATCAATACTCTAAAGTGGAAGTAATAACCTCAATGTTATGACGACTCGCTTAATAAGTTGTCGTTCCTTCATTTGCCTGCAAAATAAACCCTACACAAGCATATTCGCCTGAGTTTCGTGCGCTAGAATATTACTATCATTGCAGCATTTTACGCGGGAATGGTTCCATATATACGAGGAGTAGTTGGTAAACATGAATAAACGTCCCCGCAAAAAAAAAAAAAAAAATCGGCGTCTCAAAAGGACGGTTTTTCCCTTGACACCGCTATTATTTTAACTACCTTCACTTCTCAGAAAATGTTTAATATTCTAAAAAGCGATGATTAAAATTTTAATAAAACTTAATTTTATTTAAAACTTAACTTAATTTATGATTATAAACCTAGTTCAACAGAACTCCACTTTTAAACAATAAGCAGCTCACTGCATGATTTCAGTCTTCCTCCAAATCGAAACTGTTTTTTTCCAGAAGTACCCTATCCTATTCTTTTACTGTGGAAAGTGTTTACTGCAAATTGGATTTTGGGCAAACATGGACATTCGTACCTGCAAAAAAATCGGCGTGTCAAAAGGACAGTTCTTCCCTTGACATCGCTATTATTGTAAGTACCTTATCTCCCCTCCAATTTGTATTGTTTTAAAAAAAACTATGATTAAAATATTAATATAGACTTGTGAAAGTCAATTTATATATTTTCATTTCTTGAGGATTGACAACGAAAATAATAAATTCTGTTTATTTATAAGACTGTTAAATGAATGATTGACAAAACATCGGTTAATTGCTTTTGGAGTCAAACTTAATAAAATGGTAAATAATAAGGATTTCCTTATAGTTGGTTCACATATTTTAATAATTTAATAATTATTTATAAATTTATTTTCACATTTATTTTTTTTATAAATGATATATATAGTATTGAATGTTTCTAATTTTATTAGTTTTTAGAACTTTGTACATCTCAGATTGTTCTTTTAAATGAAAATGTAGCAAATAAGCACTACTTAAGTTTTTCTATAAATTCTCAAGAACAAAAAATGTATAAATTCTGATTTATCTTTTGATTAATGATGTTGATGATATTTCATCATTCTAGAAAGATCTGAAATGTCATCATTATAAAAACGACCTTTCCACCACAAGCAAAGGTAGCGCTAGTGAAAAGAAAAAGACAGGTGTATCTTCTTCGCTCCGTGAAAATCCATAGTTGACGGTTTCAAAGGCTACCCTTAACCACGAACTTTTGGAAACAATTATAAACAAGTAAGCCCAAATTTTAAAGAAACAAAAATAGGCAATAACCACGAGAAAATTTAGCACGCACAAAACCGATGTTATAAATAACATTCAAGAAAAGAAAAATACACATTTTTGTCATTAATTTAAATACGTTTCTCAAAGCGTTATTGTTGCATGTTATTGTTGTACGGGTTATCCATTTCATTTTCAGTATAAAATAAGAGAAAATTAATCCTATATCAACTACCAAATACATGTAACTGGCGGAAACTTATATTAACAACTCAACATCGCCTTATTATTCATCATGCATATAAGTTACATTCCAATTCTAATCATTGCTTTTTAAAACAATATACCTTGCCGGAGAGTCAAGGTAGTTAAAAAAAAAGCATTATCAGTAGAAAAAAATCCTCACTTTGACACCACGTCTCATTTCGAGCACATCTAAATTAATGTCAAGTAGTTATTAGAAGTTAGATCTAGAGAGTTTGATGGCTACTGTTACCTGGTGATATGGCTTCTCTTGTTCTTGAAACTATACCTTTACGATTTATCCCATCACAACCTGTAGAAACTCTTTTTTAGCGCCTTCTGAATTCAGAATGTTTCAATGTGTGTAGAATGTGTTTGTGCTGGGAGAAAGGTTAGGAGTACGCAAATCGCCGAAAGTAAGCCGTACTTAAATACTAAACCACGTAAGGTTCGCCGTTGTAAAGTTACGCTAGGGAAAAATCAAGAGAGATTTTGTTTTTTTAATTTGGCGTTGCTTATGTAGTGACGAATCATATGACTGCTGTTCCCCGAGTTGTCAAAACACTTTCCCACTGTATCTCATGGACACATCGTGAATTTTTATGCAATTTTTCAATCTTTTAACATCCCTCTTCGTTCCTGTTGTTCCATTCCTTCGAGAAACACAGAAAAATCTCCGACATACCCAATTCCTGTCGGCAAGTATTACAAAGTAAGACCCTATCTTCTTGTACATTTTCACAGTGCCCGTTGTGCAAACATGTGTTATAATTTCTCTAGGATTAATATATATATATATATATATATATATATATATATATATATATATAATTTTATGAATGACTTATATAAATCTCTGAGAACAAAACATGTTAGTCATTATTTCTTTTTTTTTTATCTATTCCGCTCCGTCCATGTCCATATGTGTTATTATATCATGGATATGATAATGGCCGTAATGGAGGAAATGAAAAAAAAGTAATAATAAACATTTATTTTATAGCTCAATCTTTATACGGCGATTTACCCGACGTATGATATCATTGTTACCCCTTACATGCTGACATGGACATATTAGTACCTCATTATTGGATGACCTAGACGCGATCCGAACACGTAAGCAAATATGAAACGTCTGTTACTCGCAGAGCATACTGCTCCTTATAGGATAAAATCCACGCAACCTTGCCCACGTCAACCGAGTCGTTGATACATTTTAAAAATAGCAAAGCGATATACGCATATTTACGACGCGATATTATTAGATTGGTGCAAAAATAATGACGTAATAATGTCGTTTTTTGACGTTACGTCAAAACCGACATTATTACGTCATTATTTTTGCACCAACCTAATATTAATTCTCATTTAGGGCATTATCATAGAAGGTAAACATCTCTGCAAACGGAATTTCGCATATGATATCCTAATAGTCCATACACCACAAGAAATGGAGGAGATTCTCAATTTGAGACAAACAGTGGGCCATAACATGCATCTTGAGAAAACCAAGATTTAGTTTAAAATCCACGTTAACCATCACAGTTATTGTATTGAAAAAAAAAAAAACACATCATGGAAGTAAACAGTTATGTGTACTCCGGAAGGAACATTACAAGTGATGGTACTCTACTTCCGGAGGTCAAAAAGAAGGATTGTGATTGGCTAGGAGGTTTTTGGAAAACCTTATAACATCATCAAAATCAAAAGAAGGTTGTTTTAACGAATATTAATCAAAAGAAAGTTGTTTTAACGAATATTTTCTACCTGTGATGCAGAAAATCAACGGAAAATGGATCAAATCATGCTCTGCACATCCTTAGGTGAAAGTAAAAGCAACAAGACGACGACCTTCTTTGTACTAATTGTTGAACAAGGACTTGTGCCTCTGCTATGAGTAGATCGTCTGCTTATAGAAACGGTGGTCAAAAAAGTGGGTTAGAAGGCGTACCATTGAGTCGTATGCATTGCCACACGGAACTACGGGATTTTCTGTTACTTTCAATTGCTTAGTCAGAACTACGAACGTCATAGGACCTTCATAACAGCCACAATCAGGGCCATGAAGAAAGGAAAATACATGGGCTGTCCCAGTCTCTCGTCACTGAGGCGACAGGTGGATTTTACAGAGACAGTGCGGGCAAAAGAATTCGATACCTCGGCCCCAAATGACCCAGTATGGTCAGAAACGGTAAGTGGCGGAGATCAAGTCGGGAGGGGTTCGTTCAGCGGGGGTAGAAGGTGTGAGATTTGGATTCACTGAAATCGATGCTGCCTTTGTAAACGTTAGAAACTGCGACTCAGACGATTTTAACAGCAGCAGAATAGATATTTATGAATCAGATTATCTTAACGAAATGGATTTTAACGGAGTAGATTATCTTAACGGAATAGATGAATTTAACGGATCAGATTATCATAACGAATCGAAAATCTTCACGAATCAGATTATCTTAACGAAATGGATTATCTTAACGGACTAGATTATCTTAAACGAACGGATGATGATAACGGAGCAGATTACCATAACGAATCGAAAATCTTTACGAATCAGATTATCTTAACGAAATAGAAAATCTTTACGGATTAGATTTTTTTAACGGAATAGATAATCTAAACGGATCAGGTTATCTTAATGGAATATATTATGTTAACAGATCAGATTATCTTAACAGATTATATTATCTTAACGGAATAGATAGTCTTTATGGATCAGATTGTCTAACGGAAGGTTGTCTTAAAGGAATAGATTGTCTTAACAGATCAGGTTATCGTAACAAGATTGGTTATCTTAACAGTAATCCTATCCGTGTCAGTATTGTTATTCATAATGGTATCTGGCTCTTTTTAAATCTCATTTTTCATTTAGAAATGCATTTTAATTTTATTTCCACATTTGCTTTTGTCTCAGATCGACGGCTTTTTTTTTACCTTTCAATTTATTCTTCCATTCATTTTTCCCATATCCGTTTTTTTCCCTCCTACAAATTTCATGTAAAATAATGGAAGAAATTCTCTCGTTTCTTTCACTGCATTTATTTCATGAGTACGTTAATAAGTGCTTCGCGTTCTTCATAGAAAATAAGCAAAATGTTCCCATGACATCTAAATTGCGTGATGTAAGAAAAGAACAATAATTCATGAAAATTTACAAAAAAATAGATAAAAAAAGGAAAAGCAACTAACATTTTGCTGAGTTCCCGTTGATTTTATTTGCAAAATTTCACAAAATTATCAAATAACTAGCCGAATTACCCTCGCCATTTTGCCTCACATACAACTTTTGTAAGAAAATGATGATTAATTTTAAATCATTGTTATAATTTGAGGAGAAAAATTATGCATTTCAATATTACTTAATGAACTTGCCGAAGTGACCTCCATCTTTTTGGCTTACTCCTTCTATATGTTGGATAGGAGTCATTCCTTTGTTCAAATTTAAATTTAATTTAAATCAAAGGTGAAAAAAAAAATTCACATGCGGGTGGAGTGCAAAAACAGCTTGACCTGACTTCGTTGATAATGTAAATACTTGATTGAAAGAACTGATGAGCAGATTTCAACATTGATATGGTAGTTGAATTGTCGCAACAAATATGTATTGCATGGCACTACCAACTGACTCCTGATTTCTTGCTTCACTTGACGTTCATATTGCCTCCTATTAATATTGCCGATGTGACCTCAATCTTCTGGCTTTATCACTCTATAATTTAGATAGCAGTCATTTTCTTGTTCAAAATTAAATTTAAGTCAAAGGGGAAAAAAAGCGTTCGTGGGGGTGCAAAAAACTTGATCTGACTTCTTTAATATGCAAATACATGATTGACTGAGTTCATGAGTAGATTTCAAGACTGATATGACAATTGAATTGACGCAACAAATATATACTGCAAGGCACTACGCACTGATTAGGGAATCCCTACTAAACTTGACGTCCGTATTGTCTCATATTGATCTGACCGATGTGACCTCCATCTTCTGGCTTTCTCCTTCTATGAAAATTTCTCGGACATTCAGGCCGGTAAATGTTATGTAATACTGTTTATTATAAACAGATCATTTACTTAAATACTTGTATCTATAATAAGAACGTTAAACATAAAAATGTCTTTCATAAGTAAATTGTCGGACTTTGTCCATTTCGTAATATATATATATATATATATATATATATATATATATATATATATATATATATATATATATATATTTGAATGTTATTTCAATCCTTCATGAGCTTGCGATTATTAGCTATGATTAATTAATGACGAATATGTCATTTTGGTTTATGATCGATTTCATCACAATTCTTCTGTCAAGATTGGAGAGTAATTATATATTATTATTGCTCACAGATGAATGCAATAGTGCTATAAAAACCTCGAAGAATTCCAGTAAGATATCTTTAATCATTTATAAAATACAACGGTACAAAGTTTAATCTAACAAATGGACAATTTTGCTGTTACACGATTTGGACAATTTTCCTGTTACACCCGGTATATATATGTACCACTTGAAGTCTGGAGAGAGCTGAAGTCTCAACAAGTTTCTTAGCAGGGAGATTCTTTCAGTGTGCAAACATTTATCATGACTGGAGATCTTCTCTGTGACAGTGAAAAGATATTAGCTTGGTTTTTCAGGAATTGAAAGTCACTAGACAGTTTGTCAAACATTGGGCTGTTAGAGATTGAAGTTGCCAGTCTATCTATCTATCTATCTAGCTAGCTAGCTAGCTAGCTAGCTATCTTAGTCGGCTCATTATCTATCTATCTATCTATCTATCTATCTATCTATCTATCTATCTATCTATCTATCTATATATCTATCTTAGTCGGCTCATTATCTATCTATCTATCTATCTATCTATCTAAATGCATGTTTCATTAAATAATATAGACAATTTCTGTCTATCTATTTTAAGTAAGTTCCTTTCATATTGTCTGATAACCTTAATCACATTATCGTTGAAAGACGAAAAGAAAACATCATATTGATACATGTTTAATCCAATCTAAGCTTTCGACTTACATAAACCATTATCAAAGGTGACAATTTCGATAAATCAAACAAGGGACGAAACAACAATGATAGTCTGCCCTTGCTGCATGATAATTTCCAAGTAACTGCAAACTCGTATATACAAGACGCGGAAGCGAAAATCGCGTCGCGGCTAGTGACGTCATACATGACCACGCGAGAGTGAAAACCGAGAAGTATTAAGTATGGGAAGCCATTGGAATAAACTAATGGCTTCTGTTATAAATTATAGACATTTAAGGATATTTGTGGAGATTTCATAGTTTTTTTGTTCAGGTTAGGTTTCAACTGTTTTATGTATAAAGCTTCAAGAATTTTTAATTTTTGTTTGTTTTCATGTTTAAGTATAGTTGTGTTGTTAAAAAGGATTTTCCAGAATTGAGTATGTTGTTTTAAATGTCTAGAAATGTCGGAGTTATCATTTAAATGTAGAGTCAAGCGCCGTGAAAGCGAATTTGTGGTGTGACCAACATAAATATTATTTAATCCGTTGGCGATACAATCTCCCAAAGGGCACTTGAATTTGTAAACTATATTGGTTTTCTTCAAATCGCTAACGGGGAGGGGGTGAAGAATCATTGCGAATAGTTAAGTTGGATATAATAGATAATGTGATTAAGCTCATCAGAAAATATGAAAGGATCTTAAAATAAATAGACAAAACTTGTCTATATTATTTAATGAAATATGCATCAATGAAAAATTGCTGCCTAAATATACACAATATATATATATATATATATATATATATATATATATATATATATATATATCATGACTAGCAATGATAAACGGCATTGCAGGGGCCTTGTCTTTCCGTTGCGCTAAACAGTCTTTTCTCAAAACAACCGCAGCTTAACCTGTTGTAATTAAAGCATTTAGATAATTTAAAAAGAAATATTGGTTGTTGTTTATTTCATATACGGCCTGTTAAACTCTAATTCCTAATTTCTTTAAGGTTTTCAAAATAGCATAATAATAAAAAAAATCAACATTGCCTATTTCTCTTTATACGTTGCTTTGTTTCGTCTGAAGCTGTGATCAAAATACTAAGGCAGTTAGACCCGAACTTTATTTATTTCCATAAGTAAGCATTTTAATTAAATATGTGAATTGCTTCTTTATGAAATGCATGGAAAATAACTGAGATTTATCAATATAAAAAGACCAGCGTAAATTAAAATTACTGTGTTAAAAAACATTTGAAAACATTTTTGAAGAGAATTCAAAGACAATATTTATATATGTGTATATAAATTTATAGCGATAAATATATGCCATTTTTACACTACTTTTCGACATCTTTAAGGCAGCTTCATTATTCTATCCGCCCTGGATTACGACCACATCATGTTGAAATAGCGGTTCACGTACGATCACCAAAGTTAAGTTTGAGTTGGGTCTATACTTAGATGCCAGGTGTGATAAACTTGGATGTGCGGGTGGTGTAATGGATAATAGCTCAGAATTATTATTCGGAGAGACGAGTTCAAATTCCCATTGGGTTCGTTATGTTCACTATTGCGAAATAACCACGGGAAAATTATAAACCTACCACTTCTTCATCACCCTAGGTTTAATTAGTAAAATTTATTTCACTAAATCATTATTATCTCCCCATCAAATCTTACAGTCTAAAAAATATTTTCTTGCTTTAAATAACCTGCAAATGATTGATAAGTCCTAGAATACGAATCAATCAATTTATATATACCCCAGAATTTTTCCTAGCTTAAAAGGTTTTTACAGGCTTCCGGGCTAATTGGGAGGTAGATGTACATATTCAAAATTTTACTGCAATTCACGTGAAGGAAGATTTAAAGGCCACTAACTTGGTCTCTAAAGAAGCCTCCAAAGACGATGGCGTCCATGAAAGAGAAAAATTAAATAAACAAAGAGACAGTTAAATATATATAGTTTCAAAACATATAATAGAGAACTGAAAGGCAGAAATATAAAATATTTGAATGAAAGCTTATTCTGTAATATACTTTGATCATTTTAATCCTGAAATAATAATGCAAAATGAAATTTGAACTCATCACAAAATGACTGTTAATGAGATCCTTGTGCGTCATGTCTGCTGTAGATAGATTTTATATTAGGCACCAATTTAGTCAGCTAAGCCTCAAGTCTCTTCTTTTAGTGATATCCAATTGATTTCTTTTCTAAAATAACAAATCATTTACAGCACTAAAGCCACATTCTGACACACTTCGTAATTTATAAATCATTTAGATGACATGTATGATGTTTATATGAGGGTTTAGAACTGAAAGGTAGAAATATAATATATATATATATATATATATATATATATATATATATATATAGATAGATAGATAGATAGATAGATAGATAGATAGATATAGTTTCAAAGCATCTAATAGAGAACTGAAAGGCAGAAATATAAAATATTTGAATGAAAGCTTTATTCTGTAATATACTTTGATCATTTTAATCATGAAATAATAATGCAAAATGAAATTTGAGTCCATGTTAGTATGGTAAGCTGAAGGGTGCTGCACATCCTACGCAAACCCCACCAAAATATTATTAAACCCCACCGGTGGGGCATGTGCCCTACGTTTGGAATGATTGATTTAGAAGGCTTATTTACGTTTATTAGACCTCGAAGCTAGGTTTGTTAAATATTGAAAGCTGGTGGCTAATTGGACGATAAATATATAAACCCAAATGGCGTTCAAAAAATGAAAAAAAATCGTTTTTTTTTGTCTTCTTTTAATTGTAAACTATTTTTTAAGCCATTTTTGTTAATGTTTCTTCTACGCTATATTTGCACCTCGCACTTGCAATTTGTTTTCTTTTCTTTCTGGTGATCACTGGAATGGTTAGTGATTTTCGGAACTATTTCAGTTTCCACTACAAACCAATTGGAAAGCGTAAGCCTGTCTATAAATACAACCCTAAGAGAGCAATTTTCTTTGAGTTATTCTTACTCGTAAATGCATTTTCCCTGACCTTTTGAAACTGTTATGTTGTCACTAATTGTAATTGCTCCTTTAATGTGCATCACGTTCGTTCGATGATATGGGCAGAAATCAAAAGGAATAGTTTCTCACGAACAGGAAATTGACGTTAATGGGTTAACATAATCGTAAACCATAATGCGGTTTTCTTTTTTTCTCCATAAGACGTCTTAAATTGTGGTTCTGTGCCTGACTAAGCAAAGACGCTTAAAGTTCTTAATATATATATATATATATGTATATATATATATATATATATATATATATATATATATATATTGAGAGAGAGAGAGAGAGAGAGAGAGAGAGAAACAGTCAGCCACAGACAGAATGTTTCGCTGTATCACAGCTCTTCAGTGTTGTTAGACGTTCTATTGCTTTAAGACGGGATCGAAACTCGACCGATTTGGCATCAGTCAGAGAAATGTTTTTGGAATTCCCAAAAAATTTCGCTTGAAGAGGAAACAGAGCTCACTTTAACTCAATTTAATTCTAATAATTATATGGAAGTTTTCGGCTCCTGTTTTTGAAACATGAGACTTCTTATGTAGCGTGTTGGAATCATATTTTTAAATAAATAATTATATATATATATATATATATATATATATATATATATATATATATATATATATATATATATATATATCGGATGTAACAGAAAAATTGTACATTTGTTGGATTAAGCTTTGAACCGTTATATCTTAGAAATGATAAAAGAAATCTTACTGGAATCCTACGAGGATTTTAACACTATTGGACTCTACTTTGAGCATTAAGAATGCATAATTACTCTCCAAGTTTAACAAAAGTATCCTGTTGAAATCCAAATGTAAACAAATGTAGTGGTGTGGTTTAGGGTAACCATTATCTATATCTAATGTTACTTTTAAAAAATTAGACACTTTTGCTTCTCACAATTAGTACTTATCTCTGTCTATACAAGTGACAGTGAATAAAGGTGTTAGTCAGACCGAAATAGTGTGAGTTCAATACCCGGTTGAAGCAGTGAAGAACTTTCAAAGGGGAATTAACAGGAGATAACTGACATCCATTAGACATAGCACGTGGAACTAGAACAGTATACCCCAGTGAGCGAAATAAAGGGTTCAGTTGGACATTCCAACCACCTGAAGAAGCCCAACGGCCGAAACGTTGTAATAACTATGGCGACAAAGATAAGTGAAAACTCCGAATAATGTAAATAATGTAGTATTTATATTTACGAAAGTTAATGCAATATTTTGTTAAAGTTGTTAAGCCCAAATCTTTAAAAATCTCATGCAGGAAAATCTTTTATTGTTTAAGAGCTCACGATGGCTTGTTTTGTTTGTTTTGTTTTACGGCATATCAACACATCAATGGGTTATTTAATGCCGACAAGATTTTTATTGCTGGTAATATTTTTTTTCAAAACAATATATTGTTCGTAATATAATTTTTGCAAAAAGTATTGCTAGTAATAATGTATTGCCAGTAATATTTCTTTTCTTCAAAATTTTATTGTTGATAATAATAGTATTTCAGGTATTAAAACCTACTTTTACAGTGTATTCACTCCAGTTTTGGGGTCAACTATTTGCCTGTAGCAGGGACCCTAACAAGGGCTACCAGCCCAAGTCAGGGTGGACCTGGAAACACCAGCAATTAAGAGGTATTTCCGCGTTTCTCAAAACCTCCTGATCAGAGGCCTTTCTGTCGGATGTAGTTTAACGTCTTACCCAGGACGGGGATGTATTATAGTTTATCGTCTTACCCAGGACGCGGATGTAGTTTATCGTCATACCCAGGATGCGGATGTAGTTTATCGTCATACCCAGGACGCGGATGTAGTTTATCGTCTTACCCAGGACGCGGATGTATTATAGTTTATCGTCTTACCCAGGACGCGGATGTAGTTTATCGTCTTACCCAGGACGGGGATGTATTATAGTTTATCGTCTTACCCAGGACGCGGATGTAGTTTATCGTCATACCCAGGATGCGGATGTAGTTTATCGTCATACCCAGGACGCGGATGTAGTTTATCGTCTTACCCAGGACGCGGATGTATTATAGTTTATCGTCTTACCCAAGACGCGGATGTAGTTTATCGTCATACCCAGGACGCAGATGTAGTTTATCGTGTTACCCAGGATACGGATGTAGTTTATTGTCTTACCCAGGACGCGGATGTAGCTTATCGTCATACCTAGGACGCGGATGTAGTCTATCGTCATACCCAGGATGCGGATGTATTTTATCGTCTTACCCAGGACGCGGATGTAGTTTATCGTCATACCCAGGATGCGGATGTAGTTTATCGTCATACCCAGGACGCGGATGTAGTTTATCGTCTTACCCAGGACGCGGATGTATTATAGTTTATCGTCTTACCCAAGACGCGGATGTAGTTCATCGTCATACCCAGGACGCAGATGTAGTTTATCGTCATACCCTGGACGGAAATTATTTTAGAAACAAAAAAATGCGCAATGTAAAAAATACAAAAACAAAACTAAACAAAACAAGCAATACTTGATAAAATTGCAAGACCCGACAATTTTATGCCAGACGAAAAATTAATGTTATAAACCCTATTTCCGCTGATTATATCTTTATAATGATATCATTATGATTGGATCATGCTTATATCTAATTCGCGTCCAGATAATCAGATACTCGTCTTCATGATCGTGCTTCACAGAATATCTGGATTGACAGATTATCTTTATCTAATTTTTAAAAATTCCAGAGAATTAGTTATTATGAGACAAAAAGTAGGCTGGCCGGTCATTAATGTCGAAAGGTGATAAAAACAAAGTTAAGTTAAATTTGTTTAAATATTGATGTGTTAGAAAAGTAATCACTTCTTTTGAGAAAAGAGATAAAAACAAATGAAAGCTAAATTTATTTAAATAATTAGGTGTTTGTAAAGTGATGGAATTTTACCCAAAAAGACATAAAAAAAAACCAAATCAGATTCCTTAAAATACTCGGTGGGGGGTCCGGAAATTAAGAACATTTTTCCAGAAGGAACACACAGACACACACACAAATTTAAATTAAATTTATTTAAATACGTGACTGTTCGGAAAGTAATGTCGTTTTAACATAAAATTTATAAAGAAATTCAGTTGAATATTGGCTTGTACGGAAAGTAATGTCGTTTTTACCAAAACAAAAGAGACAATAAGCTGCCGGATAGAAGAGACAATAAATAAACTGCCGGATAAAAGAGACAATAAACTGCTGGACAAAAGAGACAATAAATAAACTGCCGGATAAAAGAGACAATAAACTGCTGGACAAAAGAGACAATAAATAAACTGCCGGATAAAAGAGACAATAAACTGCCGGACAAAAGAGACAATAAATAAACTCCCGGATAAAAGAAACAATAAACTGCTGGATAGAAGAGACAATGTATAAACTGCTGGATAGAAGAGACAATTAATAAACTGCCGGATAAAAGAGACAATGTATAAACTGCTGGATAGAAGCGTCGATAAATAATCTACCGGATAAAAGAACAATAATGTCCTGGATGGAAGAGGCAATAAATAATCTACCGGATAAAAGAACAATAATGTCCTGGATGGAAGAGGCAATAAATAAACTGCCGGATAAAAGAACAATAATGTCCTGGATGGAAGAGGCAATAAATAATCTACCGGATAAAAGAACAATAATGTCCTGGATGGAAGAGGCAATAAATAAACTGCCGCATAAATGTGATAATAAATCTGTGCAACACGCAATTTTCTACTATTCAACTAATGGCGAAATAAGTAATTAGTTCCTGAACAACGTATTATAACAAATGAAAAACTGATACTAAACGCAGTTTCATACCATTCCACATTGGTTCTCTCTTGTTTGGTCTGCAGCTATTACAAAATCACGAATTACGTAATTAATTCCCAAACAACTACAAGAAAATGACAAACTAATTCTAGACGCAGTTCCTAACAATACAACATTGGTCGTCTCTTGGTTGGTCAATTTATAACCCATAGTGGTTTAATATCTTATTAATTCCCGAACAATGTAACAAAAGAAATGGCAAACTAAATTTAGATGCTGTTTCCTTCCATTCCACATTGGTTATCTCTTGGTTTGCCGACTTATAACTCCCAGTGTCGACATATCTTATTAATTTTGGAACAACGTAACAAAATCGATCGCAAACTAATTATAGACTGTTCATAACCATTCCAGATTGGTTATCTCTTTGTTGGTCGACTCCTGATGCATAATGACGATTTACGTAACAGACCTAACAGAAGAAATGACAGACTAATTCTACACGCAAATCCTTACCATTGGTTCATTGTAACTGGCAGTAGTTCAGGTTCTGATCGGCGCTGATGGCTGGTAACTAGTTTCATTTTAGAGCCATTGAATGTAACCAGCCATTGGGTACTTTGTGCTAAATCGGAAGAGAGATCAGTTGCTAATCTCTGACCATCAATAGTTTTAGAACGGACAAAGAACTTTGCTAAAAGAGTTCGTCAGGGTTATAAACGACAGATCGTTACGGAACGATGATCGCGGAAGTCATAAAGGAAAATAGCGCTTAAAATACCCTTTAACGATGTCCTTATTGTTGGATATTTCTTTTCACGGCTTGGAACAGTAAGGAAAGTAATGTCATTCTACGAGAAAGTTTATGAAAAATTCAATTCAATATTAGATTCTTCGGAAAGTAATGTCGTTTTAACATAAATTTTATAAAGAAATTCAGTTGAATATTGTATTGTTTGGAAAATAAATTTCGTTTTACCAGAAAGGTTTTAAGGAGAATATTGGCTTGTTCGAAAAGTAATGTTGTTTTAATAGTGTATGAATTTGGATTGTTCGGAAAGAAATGTCGTTTTACCAGAAAGGTTTTAAGGAGGATATTGGCTTGTTCGAAAAGTAATGTCGTTTTAATAGTGTATGAATTTGGATTGTTCGGAAAGAAATGTCGTTTTACCAGAAAGGTTTTAAGGAGAATATTGGCTTGTTCGAAAAGTAATGTCGTTTTAATAGAGTGTATGAATTTGGATTGTTCAGAAAGAAATGTCGTTTTACCAGAATGGTTTTAAGGAGAATATTGGCGTGTTCGAAAAGTAATGTCGTTTTAATAGAGTGTATGAATTTGGATTGTTCAGAAAGAAATGTCATTTTACCAGAAATTTTATGAAGAAATTCAATTTTGGATTCTTCGGGAAGTAATATCGTTTTACCAAAAATTTTATAAGAAGAAATTCAGTTCAATATTGGTTTGATCGGAAAAATAGCGATTAAAATATTCTTTAACGATGTCCTGATTTTTGGATATTTATTGTCACGGCTTGGAACAATAATGAAACCATGTTTTGAAGTTTCATCATTATTGTTTAATCATATTTCGTTTTTGGAGAAGTGGAAAGAGTTAAAATAAAATATAAAATTCAACGCCAGGTGCTCCGTGTAAAGAATCCGCAATCCTATTACTTCAATACAAAAAGATAAGATAAATAAGGGAAGGGAGAAAATAACTCAATATATTTGATTTAAAGGCGTTTTGTTTCCTTGAAAGTGACGTTTATCGTTTTCACGTAGCGAAGAATGGTACTGACCTCCTTAACTTCATGCCAAACTCCAATTCCACTACAGTAACGGAATTAATAGCAGCAGCTTCATGGCTACGATCTCTGTGCACTTACCCCTCTCGTAACAAATACCCGGGCCCGATGATCTAATTCCCTATTGGGAACGCTGGTATGACAACATGCAAGCTCTCTCTCTCGCTTCTAAATTTGATTAGACATTTTTTTCACTATATAACAGGTTATGTTTGTACCTCGAGAAGGTGTAATGTTTAGCAATCTTGTCTTGTTATAATAGAAAAATTATGACTAAGTAATGAGTTCGATGCTCACTGGGTGTCCTATACTTTCGGCCTTGTGCCACATCTAAGCTATGCTTGGAAAATCACTATAAGAGCTTATATATTCATATTTGTGCATCTACGAGGTGTGGTCAAAAAGTATCGTCTCTAGTGCTATAAAAAGAAAACTACAATACGTATCAATTCGATATTTAATCTCCTTCGAAGTAGTTCCCTTGTTTCTGGATCCATACACTTTATCTAGTGTCGTTTCCACTAATATAAACTTTCCTGGAATTCTTACTTTCAAAGCGAACAGCTGTTTCGTCTCATTCTCTTGGATTTTTCCGACATCTTGAAATATTGTCCATTTCAAGCGAGATTTCATTATATATAGGAAAAGTCGCACAGGGGGAGATCTGGAGAAAATTATGTTTGCCGAACCTTCGACAAAAAAAATGGAACTAGAACAGTCTAGTGAGCGAAATAAAGTGTTCAGTTCGACATTCCAACCACCTGAAGAAGGCCGCAGCGTACAACGGCCGAAACGTTGAAATAAATATGGTGACAAAGATGAGGACAATAGTCCGAAATATGTAAATAATGTACATAATACTTCATCTCAGAAATATAGACAGATACAGAGTAACAAAAGTTACGTTGAACGGACACGCTTCATGATCATTTAATATTAACAAAGTGGTCTTTAAGGCTTAATCCTTTTACATACATTATTCATCATCATTAACAATATTTCCGATGTCATTAATTCCCAACTAGGTAGTTATGCTGACGAAATAACATTTTACTCCTGTGTTAATAGTAATTCCGATCGTTGCGACAAATTAAAACTGGCAACTGCCTCCAATCAGTTGATAACTGGGGTAAGAAATGACATGTAGATGTGAACGAAACCAAAACAAAACTGATATCCTTGAATCATCATAGACAACAGTTTTTGGTCTCTATTAACATGGTTGATGCTAACATTCAGGAAAGCAACTCATTACGTGTTTTTTTTTTCTTGTCTCACATTTTTTACTGGCATGAAGTGTGTAATTACATAAAATATATGGCTAGCTCCATGCTGCGAAGTTTGGTCCACTCTCTCGTACCAGACAGTTTTTCATGTCAAAATCCATCTAGATGCGTAAATATACAAATCGTCTGTCTCTCGAATATTTGTGCCATATCTAGTTTGTTGCTCCTTCCATATATCGCGAGATTGTCGGCAAAATATAAATATGGGTACGTAATATTATCGGTCCTGATCTGCCATCTCGATTTCAGTCGCTTTCTCGCCACCGTGAGATGGTTTCCTTCTGTCTTTTTTATAAATATTTTCAATACAATTATTCTGTTTGGTTAGTTCGTTGTTTCTGTTTAGGGGATATCAACCATTTGAATATTATTTAATGCAGAAATCTAAATATTTTGTACATAATTTTATTTAATTACTGGAAAAATGAATGATTCAGTGGCACAAGTCTTATTAATTAACCCATATCTGGGGTAGAATAGGTGGATTCAGACCTTACACAAGTTTATTTGTGCGTAAGCGCATATAACAAAGCCAAATGGAATTGGAATTCGCCAATTACCGATTCCGAGCCATTAGACAACCAGCACTTGCAGTTATTCCTAAGCGGTCACCCATCTAGGCAGAGGCTTGTCGTTGCTTAACTTCGTTGATCGTATGAGAACAGGTGTTTCAGCGTAATGGGGCCGTAAGTTCTTTATACCAGTTACACATCCAAGCTTACAGCACCTGGTATTCACAAGCGGTCACCCATTTAAGTACTGACCAGGCTCATCGTTGCTTAAATTCTGTGATCGTACGGAAACCGTTGTTTCAATGTGATGTGATCGTAAGCTCATTATACCAGTAACACACAAGCTAACAGCACCTGATATTCCCAAGCGGACACCCATCTAGATACTGACCAGACTTGACGTTGCTTAACTTCGTTGATCGTACGGTTACAACGGGATGTGGCCGTTATCCATTTATATCAGTCACACATCCAAGCTTGCAGCACCTTATATACCCAAGCAGTCACCCATCTAGGTACTAACTAGGCTCGTTGTTGCTTAACTTAGGTAATCGTACGGGAACCTGTCTTTTCAACGGGATGTGGCCGTAAGCCCTTTATAGGAGTCGCACATACATGCTTACAGCAACTGATATTCTCAAGCGGTCACCCATCTAGATACTGACCAGACTCGTGGTTGTTTAACTTCGGTGATTGTACGGGAACCGGTGTTTCAACGTGATGTGGTCGTGGGCCTCAATTATTCTGAGCTCTTCTCCTTCATATCTCCGACGCATGAATTTAATCGTAGTATTAGATTGACAACTAAATCTAACCGTTTTACTATTGAACTAGTTAGATGCAACCGTAAGTCCTATTCTTATAGTTTCTTTCCTTGCACTTCTCACCTCCGTAAGTCTATTCCGAATTCTTGATTATCTCTCAACTACAATCTTCAAAATGAAAATGTAAGGTCAAGTTTGATTCTACATGATCTTATCTATATAAATTCATGTGATATTTATACAGGCTTACGGCTAAATCACGTTGAAACACCGGGCCCCGTACGATCCCCGAAGTTAACCACAGTAGAGTCTGGTCAATATGTAGATGGTACATTTTACCTGTGGCACTCCCTGCCGATTCCTTGCTTCCCTGCCATCTTCAAAAATTTAAATACAACAAAATCCGTCTTCCTGTTCTTTTATTCTCGTTTTCTCCTAGTTCTACTCACTAAAATCTTCTTATTCCTTTTCACTCCTTGTAACACCCTGCATCTTAGTTCTTTATTGTCTCCCTTGATTTTAATGGCGAATGTATCATGCTACCCGCTGTTAAGAATAAATTAACAATGCGCTAGCATACCTTTTTATTTTTCACCCGGCAATGGCAGCGTATACGGTAGATGAAAGTGAAAGTGAAAGTGAAAGTGATCTGCATGACAGCGCAACTCCGCCTACAGTATAAATAATCCTGGAAAAGCTTTTGAAACACGGTTGGTTGGCTCTTCCTGACAATCCATATTCACCTTATCTTGCGCCAACCGAATATGACCTTTCTGATCGCTGCAAAACGCTTTGGTGGAGAAAACTTTCTTTAGTGAAAACACGATTCAAGAGTCAAAGACACTGTAAATTTACTCAAAATGTATCGATCAGGAACTACACTCCTTAGATCTATCAGTCCTAAACATCAGGACTACGACCTCCTATTCCACGTACACTGTAGCGAACCACCTCCATCTCCGTCGTATTTTCCTAGTGAGATGTATGTTCTGCTCGAGCTTCTTCCCACGAACCGTTGCTTAGTGGAACCGACATCCAAGAAGATGACTCTACACTCAGTACAAACTTAAACTGTTCAAATCTAGGATTAAGCTGTTATCTTCCATACATATACATGGGACAATTACATTGAATAAATAGCTTCATCTACAGCAAACTTCGTTCTCTGTGTCTCGCCAGTAGTTTTTTCTCGCTTGAGTCCATCCTTTAAATCTAGTCTGTTGACCGCGCTGTACGACTCGAGGTCCTCGACAAAAATCAGAGACGAATATTCAATGCCATAGGTCATGATCTGGCATCCGGTCTACACTCGCATTCTCACAGACTGTCTCTTCTACAAGTATTTTTACGGCAACTGTTCCGACTAGCTACTTTCGCTGGTTCCCAGACTGCAGGAATTTAAGCGACCTACTAGGCTGGCATCTCGTTCCCACTTTTTCGTAGTCGAAACTGTTACCGCCACTTCTACACCAACAGGTAATTCTCTCGCATTTCCCGACAGTGAAACTCCCTTTTTCTACTTGCTTCTCTGATAGATATAATCTTCAAATATTCAAATGTAATGTCAATCGGCATCTTCTAATGCCTTGACCCAGATCCTTCGTCCTTCTCTATATATTTTCCTCAAACAACCCTCTTTACTCTTGCTCTCACTCTCTGTAACCTCTTGCATGTTAGTGACATTCCTGCCTTGCTTGGGGTGAAATGCTTAAAAAAAAAAGAGCTGTGCTCCTTACTCCCTAACTTTCTACAAGTAGTGGCTCTCTGGCTTTGTACAGGATGAAGCTCCTTTATAAGTTGCAAAATGTTATTGCAAATAATGATGATTAGCAACCATACCGATCAGAAAAAAGCGTTCAATTACAATGGAGCAAAAACAGCATCATGTTTAGATGTAACAGAGTCTATCTTCTTCGATTACTTTAAAGTACTTTCATTAAAAAACATTTTGAATTAATGCAGTTACTGATATAACGGAAGTAGTCTGTATTTATTCAATCGAATTTAGCCGAGGATATGAAAAGGTAAAACAGGCAACATGAAGACACACTTCAGACCACAATTATTTTGGAGTTTTTGAAATTCAATTTGTCAGTGTGCTAGCAGGGATGTAAAAGAGGTTACATTTATGAAGCAATTGTTAAATTTGATGAAAATTGGTTGAAAGATCGACGAAAAATAAGAAACCAGTAAAAATCGCCATTTCGCACTATTTACGTGGGTTTTCACTATATGGGTGGACTCAATTGTCAAGTTAAATGACTGTTAATCAATGTATCGTTGGCTACAAGTGAGTGAAGTTTGTATTAGATTGCTTGAAAATTGAGGTAGGTTTTAGTTCAAAATTTAATTTGAAATTGATTTGTGTTAAAATCGATTTTTCGTTTTTCGTATTTTTTTTCGCTAAAAGTGGCGTAGGAATAAAAATGAGGTATGGATGAGCTCGTCATAATGTAAGAAACCTACATACCGAGTTTGGACGAAATCGGAGAAAAAAAGCTAAAATTTATCGATTTTTGATTACAGGCTCTTATTGATTTTTTAAAAACATATCGATTTTTTGCTTTAAGAACCTATCTCTTACATTGTACAATGTATTTACCAACTTTTATCAAAATCGTTTGGATGATTCTCGAGTGAAAAGACAGACAGACATCTGTTTTATATATAGAGATTATATAGTATTGAATAAAACATAATGTACATTAGTTTTCCGAGTATAATGTTGATGAAGACAAACAGAAAAATGATTCATGACAACCTGACATTTGCAAAGCACATTTCTTTTCTAGGTAAATTTTAGTGTTGACGGAAAGTAAGAAAATAGACATAAAAATGCTTTATTTTTTATATCTTCAGAAAACGCTTAACATTGCACTAGTGAATCGAGCTAGTCGCTTGTTGGAGAAACCAACTATTGTCATCCATCTTCTTTCGATTAAACCAGACTTGTCAACAGTGATTTTCTTATGTTTCATCTAAGAATATCATATTATGCAGAACGCTTTCAACCAGGCAATCAGATGAGTCGAAGAAAACGTGTTGAGACTGCAGGAAGCCTGCTTTAAGAGGAATGCAAAATTATCTTATTTGATTCACTGTATCACCTTGTCAGCTGCTAAGAAAATTGGTTCACGGTGTAAGAATCTATCATTCATATCTATAAGTCTACCATTCGTCCATACTTAGAACATTGCTGCAACATATGGTCCGGTGCTCCTGCTATTTAACAAATGTTCCTTGATAACACCCAAAGAAGAATCAGCAATATTATTGGTCCCGAGCTGGCGTCTCAGCTTTACTCACATTTCCCACTGCTGTAAGGTCGACCCCTGAGCCTTTTCTATAGAGACTTTTCGCGGTAATTCTTCGGGGGAAATCTTCGATATGGTTTCCTAGAGGTTTTATTAGGTTGGTGCAAAAATAATGTCGTTTTCTCACATAGTAACATATATGAGAAAACGACATTATTTTTGCACCAACCTGATAAATTTAATAATACTAGACTGAAATCGAGATCAAATCCATTCACAATGGCGCTGGCTAGATTAGCCGCAAATTCTAAGCTAACTGATACTTTTCGCGTACTTCTTGCTTGTGGAACTCCCTTCCTTCTTCATGCTTTCCAACCAACTTTAATTTCAATGCATTGTCAATCGCTACCTACTGTCCCCCATTAGTCTTCTTTCGTTCTGTCGCCTTAGTTGTATTTTTATTTCTAATTTTTTCCGCATCCAGTAACTTCTTATGTCTTAGTGGTTTTATTGCCTTGCATATGGTAAACATAAAAAATTCTATCTATCTATCTATCTATCTATCTATGTACTTACCCACTCCAACACACACAGATGCACAACAAACAGACTCATGAGTATTGACTTTCAACAGAGCCGGTCGAGCTCGCCTGAAGGTTTCGCGTTACATGTTTTCACGCAGACCATTTTACTTTGAATCATTTTGAGATATGTTTTCGAAAGCTTAAAAATAAGATATTTTGACTATTACTATGAACGTTATATTTAGAAAGTGAACATGTCTGAGTAAACATCCTTGCCTTTTAAGCAGTGAAATTAATTTATATGCCGGCCTAGAGGTTGAAATTCTTATTTAAAAATGTCTGGCAATCTTATCTGGCTTTAAATCTCGGAGGCGGGAAATTTTAATTTTACTATTAAAAATAGACTGTGTATCCATCAATGATAACTTTTATAGTCTTAAGAAATATGGTTGAATAAAAACAATCAATTATACTCAGTATCAGAATAAAACAGTTGAAATTTATTGGAATCATATTGAGAAAAGTGGGGTTAGAAAACATAACATTCCGTGGTCATATCAGTGGCAAAAGAGACAAGGGAAAACTGTGAATGTATGGCGGAACGGACGTGGTAGAAACCCTTGCAAAAAGCAAGACTTTTCAAAGGTTCACATGGGTCTTTTGGAAGTTGTGGAGAACCATGATCTCTCAGGGAAGGCAGTTGACGAGCTTGTGAAAATGGATTGCAGAACGAACATAGTAGGAACATTTGCAAAAAGCAAGACGCTGTTAAGGTCTACATGACACTTTTGGAAGTTGTGGAGAGCCATTATCTCTCAAAGAAGACAGTTGACCAGCTTGTGCGAATGGATGGCGGGACGGACTTAGTAAGAACATTTGCAAAAAGCGAAACGTTGTTACGGTTCACATGGGTCTTTTGGAAGTGGTGGAGAGCCATGATCTCTCAGCTGGTGAAGTAGCACTGCACATAGAAGATCTTTCTATCTCTGTCTTGTTGTATATAATTTTTGTTAGGGGAGTACTTTCACATGGTGTAATGGTTAGCAAGCTTTTCTCTACATCAATTACGACTGAGTCGTGAGTTTGATCATCACTGGGTGCCCCCATACATTCAGCCTTGTGCCACACCTAAATTTCGCTTAGATTATTATTTCGACGTGACGTAATGGTTATCAAGCTTGTCTCACTAGATCAGTTACAACTGAATAGTGAGTTCGATCCTTAGTGCCCCATAGTGTCTGAATTGTCCCACATCTAAGTTACCCGTAGAAAATCATTTGTGCAATTCGAGATGCTGTAATGGTTTCGTTAGATCCGTTACGGATTAGTAGTAACTTGGATCTTCACTGGGGCTCCGCACTTTCGGCCTTGTGCCACATGTAAGCAACGCTTAGAAAATCAAGCGTACCTTAGGGTGATCTAATGGTTAGCAATCTTGTCTTGCTGGAACAATTACAACTGACTAGTGAGTTCGGTCGTCACTGGGTGCCTCTTGATTTCGGCCTTGTGCCATATCTAACTTATGCTTGGAAAATAATTTTTATGATTCCATAAAATATTAGGTTGGTGCAAAAAGAATGTCGTTTTTCTTTTGTAGTTGAACGTCAAAAAACGACATTATTATTGCACCAACCTAATACTAAAGAATGTGTTTTGTTAAAAAAAAAAAAACAATTTCCCGGACAATACCAAGACATCTTGCTTGTTAATGCCTGATTGTTATACAGACGAACAATTAGGAGTCGTTATAATTAAACAGCAATGCTCTGTTTTTAATAAACTGCCTTCAGAAACTCAAGGGATACAATGCATAATAATGTTAATCAATATTTATAATAAGGCTTGATTAGCTTCAAGGAAATTAACATCTGGATATTCACGCCAATTAGGGGATGTTTAACTATCAAATGTTTTTGGAAGCGAGAAAAATGTATTGTGTTCTAACAATGAAAAAAAAAACAGAATCATCATTTAATAAAACGTTTGGGTTTGGGAAGATTTTGTTAAAATCATTCCCGTCAAAATACAAATATTTTAGAAATATTATTTGAAAATATGAAATTATGGTATATATATATATTTATATATATATATATATATATATATATATATATATATATATATATATATATATATATATATGTGTGTGTGTGTGTGTGTGTGTGTGTGTGTGTGTGTGTTTGTGTGTGTGTGTGTGTGTGTAAAATATTTTTTATTGTAATATTTTACATTTCTACACACAAATATCGACAGAAACAAAAATCTCTATGTTTCGGAACTTTAAATTTGTTCTTCATTAGGTGATGTTAGATAACTTATCGTGAAAATGATTTACTTAGGGAATCAGAAAACAATTTGGTAGCTCATTTGAAAGTTAAGAATGATTGTGGGGCAAATTCCAAAATTTAAAAATAAACACATTTATAGGCACGTCTTGATTAACCAATCAAAAGACAGATCAATACTAAAATAGACAAATTAAAATAAAGTCAGAGGAGGGTAGGATTGGTTAGTTATTAATTCATGTCTAGATAACTTGACATATTAGACACATCCAGCACAGACGACATTCTGTTTTGCATCTAAAGATACAGTGAAGTAGACAGTTATATTTAACAAGAGTTTATTTTTAAGGAATTTCAATGTCTGTTCTTTCTCGTTATATATATATATATATATATATATATTAGGTTGGTGCAAAAATAATGACGTAATAATGTCGTTTTTTTACGTTAAAAAATACGTCAAAAAACGACATTATTACGTCATTATTTTTGCAGAAAGCAAAATACTCTGTGGTTTATTCCAAACAGAAATTATATTGATTGGGATCAATTTTTTCAGTAAAATCAATCAAAATGGCTATGTTCGAAAGATTTGTAACCAAAAGTTTGTTCTCAGTTTTAAAAAGCTTCCAAAAATAAAATATGTACTTCTGAAACGTTATTTGAGGAAAAATAGCAAATGTAAAATTCACTTATAGCATAATGTAAACATTTCGTAAGTACGCTGTCTTGTTATCTTGACGTGGTAATCGATTTATTGACAGTCGATATACAACCGAATGTGTTCATAGTAAAGTATGCTGGAGCAGATGATAAATTTTTTTCGCCATAAGGGGAGACAACCCTTAAAGCACGTGACCTTTAATGCCAAATTTCTCGATTTGTATATCCCTATTTCAGAAATTCTGTACGTAATCACACATACAAAAACAAATCGAACAATATTCGGGGTCGTCAGTTTTTTTTTTAAGCAATTCACCCCAAGCAAGCCCGGAGTTCTACCAGCACGCAAGGGATTACAGCGAATTGACAGCAAGAATAAACAGGCGTGTTTGAGGAAAGGATACAGTGAAGGACGGGGAACAAGATTAAGGTATCAGAAGATGTCGATTGACATTACACTTGAATATTTGTATATAGTTATCGGGGAAACGTGCAAGAGAAAGGGAGTTCCATAGACGAGATGTGAACCAGACAATATATAACAGCAATATTCTATGTTAGGACGGATGGTCGATGTATAGTTTTCAAGGATGGACTCAGTTTGGAAAAAACTTTTTAGCACGACACAGAGAACAAACTTTCCTTGCGGTAGATGAAGCTATTGATTCAACGTATTTGCAAGATTTGTAATATACGATTATAAATCTAGTTTTATATAATAGCAATATTTTCTAAAAATTACCACATTGAAGAATAATTTTAAAACTTTTAAAAACTTTATAAATCAATTTAAAATTGTAAAAAAATGAAAATAAATCTTGTAAAAATTCATTTTTCGTCGAAATGTTTTTTTTTTATATAATGTTGTATTTAATACATATTATTCATAAAAGCAATTAAAAGCTTCTCTAATTAAATAGTCTTACTATTATTGCGATTTTTATCTTTTGATTCGGAACAGATTTTCGGTAAGACCAGGCCCGTTTTTGCAAAACAAATTCGGTGATTTCAATCCTTCAAAGTATTCTATTTTTAACTAATATAGTCACTGAAAATTATCTCGTTGAATTTCTCAAATTTTTATACAATTAAATAAGGTGTTGAAACACATATAAAAAAATTATTTTAAATATGATTTTCTAATATAAAATTTTAAACAAATAATTTCATTCACTTGAAAATTTAATTAAAATCCAACAATTATTTGATTCTTGCAAGCATTTCCAAATTAATGTGTCTGTCACCGCAATAAAAGACCTCAGAATTTGCTATGCTAAAACTTATACAGCTGCTGACGCAAGAAGAACAAGTTTCTTAATTAGAAAAATGAAAAAAAAAAAACTAATAGAAGATGCTTCGCTCTGCAAAATGATTGAGCTGATGCTGGTGAAATTCGTAGTGTCGAATGAATATTTTGTGAGAAAGTTTGAAGATATCTGATATTGTTGTCTATTTTTCTAGGAGTGCTGTTACGTCCGTGTATTATAATATCGTACTTGCAGATTTCTTAGTTTTGTTCAGGAGTGAACAAGTCAGTTGGTCTCCTTGGGATTATTTCACTTCTTTATCTGGAGAATCAGCGCTGTTTAAAGTTGAGAAACGAGTTGACTTCGATAGTGCTTGAGTGACATTTTCGGAGAAAATAAATTGGGTTTTACTTGGTTTAAAATGGTAAGATGAAAGTCGTATTTTTCCTTTGGATAAAGAAAAATATTTCTGTTGTATCACGGTGGAAGTAAACGTCAGACATAATGGCCTAAGAGAAAGAAAGGCAGTAGACATGAGATTAGTGTTCTTTGCTTGATGAGAGTGTAGTAGGAATTATACTGGTAATTAGAGCTTTCTTACGGTAGTAGGAATTGTACTGGTAATTAGAGCTTTCTTACGGTAGTAGGAATTGTACTGGTAATTAGAGCTTTCTTACGGTAGTAGGAATTGTACTGGTAAATAAGGCCTTTCCTCCACATCTTTTTTCGAAAAAAAAATTGATGACTCTGGGAACATCTTGTCTATGTAGCTATCCCGTGTAATATCTTTTGCGATTTGGGCCTTTTTACCGAATCTGAACACAAATTTTGTAACACTAAGTTATTTTTGTTGGAAGTTTTCTGTGTCTGCTTGGCGTAAGAGGGTAGGTTGAAAAGTTGGTTTCAGTTGTTTTTCACTAAGTCTCGGAGTAAGAAATGTCTAAAGAATGCATAGTTGATTTTTTTTTGTACAGTTTTGTGTGTTTTTGTATCCATGAGAAAAATATCACGTCTTGGTCACGTATATGCTACTGGTGACATCACAGTCTGGATATATGAAATAAGAATACATTTAAACTAGTGAAGGTGTTTGTGTAGAATTAAATCCTAGACAAAAATAAACGAAAGTGAAGCAAACACTTGTAGGAACTCATTCAAATCACGTGCAGGCTACATCTGATTATCAAAGGGAAAAATATAAAAGAGAGGATGACAGAAAATGGCACTCCCTATTTATAGACTTAAGGAGCGTCCCCTAGCAACGTTTTTTTAGTGCAGTAAGTGGGGGTAATCTCACATCTCTTAATAATGGCATAACAATTTTGACCATAAAACTATGTTTTCATGACTTTTGGAGCATGTTTACATCATGGTTTTCAATTTTTTAGCATTTTCATGGAGGTGCATATATATATATATATATAAATAAATATATATATGTATATATATATAAGAATAAGGCTTAAACACTAATATTCCATGGTCATAATTTATTCCATTGGAATCATAAATACGATCCAATTCATCAGACCTACAAATTCAAAAAGAAAACGTTTTCTTTTGAATTTGTAGGTCTGATGAATTGGATCGTATTTACGATTCCAATGGAATAAATTAAGACCATGGAACATTAGTGTTTAAACCTTTTTATTATATCCTTACTCTGTCCTGGACATTGAGTTCTATCTGGATTCTATCCTCTTGGGATTATTTTTTATACAAATATATATGTATGTGTCTGTCTGTCTGTATGTATGTATGTATGTATATTTAGATATTTTAGATATATGATTGCATATGTATGTGTATATTTACCACTAATATTATCTATCTATCTATCTATCTATCTATCTATCTATCTATATATATATATATGTATATATATATATATATATATATATATATATATATATATATATATATATTCACATGTAACGAGAACGAAAAGAATATAAATTCAAACGTTCATACCATTAATTTAAAAGAGGGCTGAATACCAAGAGTACATCAATAGTTTTTTCTTACGTAACATCTTTATATTAGTTATTTACACTATTTACATTATTCGGCTTATTTTCCTCATCTTTGTTGACATACTTATCACAACGTTTCGTCCGTTGTATGCTCCGGCCTTCTTCAGGTGGTTGGAATGTCGAACTGAACCCTTTATTTCGCTCTTCTAGTTCCACGTGCCATGTCTAATGGATGCCAGTTATCAGTTATCTCCTTTTAATTACCGTCTCCAAGTTCTCCACCGCCTTAACCAGGTATTGAACTCACACTCTTTGAGTCCTGTCACTGCGTCTAACTAACGCCTTTATCTTCACGTACACGTGACACCCCAGCTTAAGATAAAGATGCCGTTTGTTTAACATGACGGCAGAGGGATATGATAAAATACAACATAAGAGTTTGGTTTAGTCCTTTTTAAAATAAGCTTCCCGTGTTCACGGATTTGTTTCCATATCTTATTGGGAAATATCTAAAGACATTGTTACTACATTGTGCTAGCTCTAATTAATTTCCCAGGTTTTGATTGGCGACTCGAAATCTAGGGAAAATAATCTGCCTATAGGAAAAAATTAGGAATGAAAACATAACAGAGATAACATGTCTGTTATCTTGAAAAAGAAAGTGTTTGGAGGAATAAAACTCTGCCGAGATGCATTCAAGTTACGCATATGAGAAATAAAAAGTTACAGACAAATATAAGATAGATACAGGAGTTATATAATTACTTTTCTCAATCATTTCACCCACAAGCAATGTAATAAAGCCCCTAAGATGCGAGAGGTTACTGAGTGTTAGAAAATATTAGAAAAAAAAATTAAGGAGAAGACAATAAAATAAACAAGAATTAAGAAAACAGAAGATAACTATTGACATTGCATTTAAATTTTTGAAGATTAAAGTTAACTAGAAAGCAAGAAGTCAAAAGAAATGTTCCACAAACGGGAAGTAAGAGAGAAGAAACTTGATATATCTCAGAAAGGTATATATTTGGTTGAATTAGCAAAGTCGTTGTTGACTACCGAGTAGGACAATCTAGGATGTAACCGTAATGGACTGATACTCATCGTAGTGTTAGGCAATAGGCGTCCGCCTGTACCTCCACATCAGTCTGTATTTATGGCTGACACCAGCCAATCATATTACTGTGAGAGGGGAACCTAGGTGTATGCATATTCATTACATCAAAACTGTTACCATAAAACTTAAGGTTACATCTAGCCATTCAATTGCAAAGTGATCTGAACTTGCTACCAATCTAGTACAGCGCTTAAATTAATAAAGTCTGTGTAAAATAGGAAAGAGCTTCTCAAACTATCTGATGTGGCGTACCAGCTGTGTTTTTCGTTTTTCAATGGACGAGGTATCGACAGCCGAAGCTTTCCAATTGAGCCACGTGGTTGGCGCTCACTGAGACCCAACCAAAATTTATTTTAGATATAGACATTTATGGTTCAGTTAGAGACTATTTTTTATTTATTTGAGACTAGGAGATTAGAGTAGGAGATGATCATCTTGAATAAGGTGCACAGTGATCCTGGAATAAGAAATATGCATTTGAATTTTATTTCAATCCTTCATGAGCTTCCGATCCTTAGCTCTGATTAATTAACGATGAATATGTCATTTTCGTTTATGTTTGATTTCATCACAATTCTTCTGTTAAGCTTGGAGATTAATTATACATTCTTTTTTGCTGAAAGTAATGTCAAATAGTGTTATGAAACCTCGGAGGATTTCAGTAAGATACCTTTAGTCATTTTAAAGAGACAAAAGTTCAAATCTTAATCTAACAAATAAACTATTTTTCTTTTACACCTGTTTTTACTGTTATATACTCGACTCTCCCGTCGAATTCGACGTATGAGGGTCAAGCAGATCAGTTCCTAGGAAACCGACAGACCGACAACAGCACATGAGATTTGATTATAGTGGTGAAGGTTTCGTGCAGGACCATCCAAACTTTTTGAAGGGCCAAATACAGAGACCTGGTGCACTAAATGCCACAAGGTTCACAAAAGACCCTCCGCAGGTTTTGAATTCAGAGTTGTCCTTCTCCTAGACCAGTTGCCATCCAAGGCCATAGAACCCAGTCTTTCCCGCTATTAACCCATAGCTGGAGGAAGAAGAAGAGGATTCACACCTTTCCCAATGCTATTAGCACGGTGGAGTAATGAATTGCTGCTTGGATTGAGGAAACGAAGAGCCGCGTTCGAATTCTAATCGAATCCACTGTTTTATATATATTAAAAAGGCTTAAACACTAATATTCCATGGTCATAATTTATTCAAAAAATATACATGTATGTACATATGTATGTGTATATTTACCACTAAAATATATATATATATATATATATATATATATATATATATATATATATATATATATATATATATTCAACAGTTCAAAGGTTAATCTAACAATTGAACAAGTTTTCTGTTAGACCCGATGTATATATTATAGTTACATGTATGAAAAACTCTTTCAGTTATTCAGTTAGAAATAGAACAGTTTAAAATCGTTTTGTGTCAGCCCCACTGTCTTCCCAAATGAACAATGGTGAGAGGAAAAAGATCATTCAGGCCCCTTTAGTAATTGTACCGACATTCATACTCTGGCATCTTCAAAGTCCATTCAAGAATCATCAAGAGAACGGTGAATAATTAAAAAAAAAAAGAAAAAAAAGTGGGAACAGCAGAGAGAAAAACTAGATGAAAACGTTACAACAGTAAGTTTTTTTTTGTTTGTTTGTTTGGGTTTTATGGCATATCAACCACTGTGGGTTATTTAATGCCAAATCCAGTTTATATGAATTTTAAATGCCTATTTTGTCCTGGCAACATTGTTTCCAAAAAAACGTATAGCTGGCAACATTATTCTTCTGAAGGACGTAGTTTATCGTCATACCCAGGACGTGGGTAAGATCTGGAAAAACTAGGAGTTCACTATTTGCCCATAGCTGGGACCCTAACAGGTGCTACCACCCCGGATCAAGGTGGACCTGGGAACACCAGCAATTAAGAGGTGGTTCCACGCTCATCAAAACCTCCTGATCAGAGGCCTTGCTGCTGGATGTAGTTTATCGTCTTACCCAGGACGCGGATGTAGTTGAACGTCTTACCCAGGACGCTACAACAGTAAGTGGGATCATCATTTCAACTTAGAGTTAAACACATTCTTATTCTTCAAAGTAGAGTTCTATAGTGTTATACAAACCTCTGAGAATTCCAGTGAGATATCTTTAATCATTTCTAAGATGCAACGGTTCATTTTATTTATGTAACAATTGGACAATTTTGCTGTTACACAATTTGGACAATTTTGCTGTTACACAATTTGGACAATTTTGCTATTACACCCGGTGTATATATATATTAGGTTGGTGCAAAAATAATGACGCAATAATGTCGTTTTTGGACGTATTTTTTAATGTCAAAAAACGACATTATTACGTCATTATTTTTGCACCAACATAATATATTGTGAATATGTTATCGAACATTAAATGCTGGTGTTAATAAAATAGTTATATTGCCGAGGTATTAAGCATATATATATATATAGATAGATATATTAATAAATATACATATTATCCCTCACAGGTAGCATGACTCGGAGTTTCATATACAACGCAATCTTCAGGTGCTGAATTAAAGAATTACCGTTACCTAATTTAAATTCTAATAAAAACATCTGGTTAATGCAATATCAGCGCAGTTCATATATTATACTGGGATTAATTATTTTAATAGTATCCCTTGCATTAAGAATAGACGGGATTTTTATTTCTTATATATATTAAAATAAATATATTTTTATTTATATTTGTGAATATTACAGGGAGATTCCTAATTTTATACATACATACATACATATATATATATATATATATATATATATATATATATATATATATATAATTAAGTAATTCATCGAGTTTAGAAGAAACCTCAACAGAATACAGTAAGCTCTGGACCGATGTTTCGTCCTATATTTGGGTTTCATCAATACCGATAATTGAAGCCTGAACCGTTACGATATCAATTACGAACTGTAGCAACGAAGAGGTTACGAATTAGACTCGATATAGCGCCGCTCGATCAGATATTCCGTGATGGAACTCATCCCTATCTATCTATCTATCTATCTATCTATCTATCTATCTATCTATCTCTCTCTCTCTCTCTGTATATATATATATATATATATATATATATATATATATATAATTATTTTAGGGATTCAGGCTAATCATATAGAAATTCGTCGAGCCTAGAGTAATCCTCAACAGAATGCAGGAAGCACTGGACTGCCGTTTTGTCCTATCTAGGTCTCATCAGCAGTGCGCGTCCGCTACCGAGAATCGAACACGGAACGTTTCGATACAACGCAAACGTCATACCAACTGCACTTCGGGCCTCGGAGACGAAGAAGACAAACTGGAATCGATACAGCACCGCTACTCACTAAGTTCCGCAGTGATACTCATCCAATTATACGGATAACCTTGGAACACTGTTCCAAGAGCCACGCCTGCTCATTGTCCCTTAGCCGCCCGCTACACAGTAGAGTGTAGGACGCCCATGGCTAAGATACAAAGTCAAGCTGAAAAGCAACTTGTCAGCAGACAATATACCACATATCACCCTTGAGCGCTTAGCCTTGGAGCGGGTAGAATGGAGATCAACGTGTTTTAGTGGATCAGCAATTTTTAATCTGCTTGTCTGAATCATCTTCAAGAAGCGAGAGCAAGATCTAAAAGGTCAGCCAATCTAACAGTGATCTCATCTCACAATACTCACATTTGATCCATATGTGGCCTCCTTTGTAAATCAGTAGCGCGTCTTAAATGCCACTTAAGATTAGCGCATAAACATTCATAAGTGAATCAATAAGCTGTCAGATCCTCATCCGTCGAAACCGACGGGAGAGTCCATTATATATATATATATATAATATATGTAATATGATTGGTCCTGATCTGGCGTCTCGCCTGCAGCCACTATCTCACAGACGCGCCGTTGCCTCTCTCTGTCTCTTCTACAAATACTTTCATGGCAATTGCTCCGATGAGCTGCTTTCCCTGGTCCCCAGTCTCCATGAATACAAGGGTCTTACGAGGCCGGCATCCCGCTCTCACCCTTACACTGTAGAAACTTTAAAATGTAGCCGTCTCTTCTACTTTAATAGCTTCATACCTCGCACCTCTCGCCTGTAGAACACCCTTCCCAATTACTGTTTCCTTGATAGCTATAATCTTCAACTATTCAAATGTAATGTCAATCGACATCTCCAGTTACCTTGATCTACGCACTACCCTTCCCTTCATTCTTTCTTCTATCACTCCTATCTGCTCTTGCTACAAATCTTCTGCAACCCCCTGCATCCTAGTGGCTTCATGCCTTGCTCGGGGCGCTAAGCTTAAATATATATATATATATATATATATATACATATATATATATATATATATATATATATATATATATATATATATATATATATATATAGCGGCAGAGGGAGGTAGAGAGGAAGTGGAAAAGAAAGAAAGGATAGATAGATAGATAGATAGATAGATAGATAGATAGATAGATAGATCATGGCCAGACTGGTGATATATATGTATATCCGGTATGACTGTAATCAGAGCACTATGTAGAGAAACATAAAAGTAATTTAAGAAGAAATCTATCATATATTTTCAGATACACTGATTTTTTGGTCGACATAATGTGATAGATTGATTCAGAAAGAGAGAGAGAGATAAAGTTTCATCTAGATAGATCTCACGAATGATATACATTCGAAGATCTTGCCTCAGAGATCGGATGTTAATTAAATATATTTTTGAAGTTATTATTAAGCATAGAATTTAATATTTTAATACCTGAAGTCATAATAGATGAGTTGAAAACTTTTTAATCTTCAACAATAAAAGCATGAGATCTTAAAAATGGAGAATGAAATATTAATCAGAAAATAGAATTTTTCGAACTAATGTCATCGCTTATTCAATATCACATATATTCACGGCCTCCATTATGTCAAACTTTCTATAATAAATAGGATGTGTGCAGGTTAAGTAATGGTTAACGTTTTGGAGAGCTAACAAGGCTGTTTTGGTAATCTTCATTTTTAGCACAAATAACTTTTCTTTCCTCGGCTCTAGTTAAATCTTGGATATGGGCATGAACATGAGACTCGGGTTTCGAATCTCACCGAGGTCGATTTGTTATTAAGGTGATTTCTTGATATTATCGACCTGTAGAGGTAATCGCAGTAAAGTGCCATTCCACCGGTTGATACAAGTCTTGTAAGTGCATTTCTGTAGACGGGACTATTGGGAGCCGTCGATGGTTGAGCTGGCACGAATTTAAGACTTGTTTAGACTGTTGATCTCGCCAGATAATCCTCTCTCGGCCAGAAACAGTAACTAAGTCCTTCTCAGCATAGATGCAGTATAAACCACAGATGAACTATGTGGGCGTTGAACAAACACAAATGTGCCAGATCAGGCTTCTGCAATAGAGAATGGCCTATCGCCCTAGCACACTGGAATACGAACGACCAGTCGTTACCGTATGGGTTAAATAGTAGACTGAACACGTTTGTCTTTTCTAAAATCATAAAAATCCCGTAAATCGATCCCCCAATATGGAACCAATGCTCTTTTGTTTAATAATCAGATATATGATTATTATCATATACATCAATTTTATTAATATTTTCTATGAGTATTATAAATTATTTTGTTGTCACAAGTTTTCTTTACATCTGTTCAGCATCTACTGCCATATAGGAAGACAGATATTATTATATTGACACCCGTTTCTTTGTTTCAAATTAAATCTTCCTTGCATTATTTGCAATATTCGAACTGTTATCCTCTTCTTCATTGCCATATTCTAAACGTTTCGGCCGTTGTAGGCTCCGGTCTTCTTCAGGTGACTGGAAATATTTTTCATCATCTGTCTATATCTCTGACATGAGGTATTATGATTACTTGCATTATTTACATTATTCGAACTGTTATCCTAATCTTCAGTGCCATATTCGCAACGTTTCGGCCGTTGTAGGCTCCGGCCTTTATGTCTATGTCTCTCTATATATCTGTCTATATCTATGAGATGAGGTATTATGATTACTTGCATTATTTACATTATTCGAACTGTTATCCTCATCTTCAGTGCCATATTCGCAACGTTTCGGCCGTTGTACGCTCCGGCCTTTATGTCTATGTCTCTCTATATATCTGTCTAGATCTCTGAGACGAGGTATTATGATTATTTGCATTATTTACATTATTCGGACTGTTATCCTCATCTTCATTGATATATTCACAACGTTTCGACCGTTGTACGCTCCTGCCTTTAGGTCTATGTCTCTCTCTATATCTGTCTATATCTTTGGGATGAGGTATTACGATTACTTGCATTATTTACATTATTCGGACAGTTATACTCATCTTCATTGCCATATTCACAACGTTTCGGCCGTTGCATGCTCCGACCTTTATGTCTATGTCTCTCTATATATCTGTCTATATCTCTGGGATGAGGTATTATGATTACTTGCATTATTTACATTATTCGGACTGTTATCCTCATCTTCGTTGCCATATACACAACGTTTCGGACGCTGTACGCTCCGGCCTTCTTCAGGTGATTGAAATTCGAACCGAACATCAAGGACACATGGATAAACTCGGTGGTTAGATCCAGTGACTAGACACAAAGAGTTGTGAGTTCAATACCATGCCAAAGTAGTAGCGAACCAAGAACTTGGAGAGCAGAGTTAAAAGTAAATAACTGAGACATAGCAAAGAGGCATGGCACATGGAATTAAACACTAAACCCCGGTGGACGAAAATTTCCGTTCGAAATTCCAATCACCTGAAGAATGCTGGAGCGTACAACGGCCGAAACGTTGTGAATATCACAATGAAGATGAGGATAACAGTCCGAGTAATGTAAATAATGCAAATAATCATAATACCTCGTCTCAGAGATCTAGAGGCCGAAAGGTTGTGAATATTGCAATGAAGATGAGGATAACAGTCAGAATAATGTAAATAATGCAAGTAATCATAATATCTCATCTCAGAGATATAGATAGATATATAGAGAGACATAGACATAAAGGCCGGAGCGTATAACGGCCTAAACGGTGTGAATATGGCAATGAAGATGAGGATAACAGCCCGAATAATGTAAATAATGCGAGTAATCATAATACCTCATCTTTAAGAAACAGACAGAAATCTTCCTTTTTCGCATCACTTTCATATTTTGGCAGGCATTCTAGTGGGTCATTGAATTTCGATGCCTTATTTCCAGTTCCATTTATTTAAATCTTTGTATTTTATTCATTTTGACATCTTCAATTTCATAGATCGCATTGGGTACTATACGACAGCGATGACGCTACAAATGTTTTAAAAAACATAAAAATCCTTTTAAGAAAACATCATGGCGTCCACCGTATGACGATAAACTACATCCGCCTCTTGGGTAAGACGATAAACTACCCCCGGCAGCAAAACCTCTGATCGAGAGGTTTTGAAGAGCGTGGAACCAATTCTTAATTGCTGGTGTTCTCAGGTATATCAGGACCAGGTATGGTAGCATCTGTTAGGGTCCCAGCTATAGGCAAATAGTTAAGTCCCAAACTGGGGACAAAGCACTATGAAAGTGTAAAATGCATTTTAATTCCAGCAATATATTTTTTATAAAAATGAAGAAAAAAATTAATACTAACAATACATTTTTGAGGAAGAAATAAATATTACCAGCAATACACTTTGGGATAAAGTATTACCAGCAATATATTTTTTGGAAAAATATTGTCAATAATACATTTTTGTCAAAAATATTACCAGCAATACATTTTTTGAATAAATACAACCAGCAGTACCTATTTTTGAAAAATATTACCAACAATACAATTTTTTGAAAAGAATATTACCAGAAATACATTTTGTTTGAAAAAAATATTACCAGCAATAAATCTCTCGTCGGGATTAAATAACCCGTTGATGTTGATATACTGTAAACTAAAACAAACCAACCAAAACATCATAAAATCGTATTGTTCATTTACACTTACCACTTCGGATAAACGATCGTAGAACATTGGACTTACGATAAACGACAAGAGAAACAAATTGTGAAAAATGAATAACTGACAATGTATCATTTGGGAAATTTGAATAATATTAAAAGTGACGTGATGTTTGAGAAACAATCGACTAACTAGATGAACATTATTTGATTTATTGACTATTATAGCTGTAGTTATTGACTTTTGTAAAAATTATTCGCTTCTGGTGAACCTCTAAAACATTAATTTCTTGTAATTATCACGTATTTTCTAGTTTTATTATTATTATTGTTTTATTTCTTTTGGTTTCTGGTGTATTCTCATTTCTTTCCGGGTCCCGACCAGAGACCTAATATTAGTAATGGCATCATGACATTTTCACTGAGCAGTTTTCAAAAAAAAAAATCGCACATATTTTTAATAGATAAAGCTCTTTGTAAGGTGTGAGCTGTATTTGTGAGTACAAAGTTTTCTTTGTATTTCTTTAAGGCATCGGCTGCCAGGGACTCCTTCAGTGAGTCTATTAAATTTTTTTCCAATCAATCCGAGGGCTCCAACTACAATTGGAATTGTTGATGCCGTCATGTGCCACAGTTCAAAAATACATTGCAGTCTGCAGGGACTGCTATGTCAATAACGAGCCACATCTTGTCTTTGCCGTCTCCAATCATGATGTCAGAGCGATTAGCTTTGATTGTTCTGTCTGTGTGTACTGTAATGTCCCATAAAATTGTTACAGGTCTTATCTCCGAAACCAGGTCTGGGTAGGGCCTATATCAATTTCTTGAAGTTTCCTTTCTGTAAGTGTTGTAGATTTTCCAGTACAGATATTGGCCCACTCTGTCGTGCCGGTATTTATATTATTCGGACTTTTGCATGTTTGGATTTGGCAGTTGTGTTGTCATATCCTGCTATGGCAACAGAAAATGATCATGACTGAAATTAAGTAGTGCCATAGAGAAGACTTGAAAAAATAATACAGTAGAAAGGAAAGTAGTGAATAATGCAGTTTGTTAAAGGCTAAGAACGACAAGTTTTCAGGTCAATGTTTTAATTTTGCAGCATTTTACATTGCATGGCAAAAACAGGGCAAGCAAAATTTCCGCATCTTCTATACTAATTTCTTTTTTTTTTTATCTGATCCAGACAGCGAGTTATTTAAATATTTAGAATCTATCAATTAAACATTCTGGAATTTTATGATGTGTTCAGAGTAGGAATTTTCGCTATTCTCAGACCGTTTCTAAATAATGGATTTTGTTTTTAGAAGTGCCGGTGTGTATTTCCAAGAGAATTTTTACTCTTCAGTTCCAAATGTTTAAATATCGTTCTTATATGGAATTTATATTTCATAGCTGAGATTAGAAAACTTATTGTTTTCTATAGTTAATTATTTACAAAGAGATTAACGCCGTTCACACATTAACAAGATGGCGGGTGGGGTTCATTCGACGTTACGCTCATTTATAGCGGGAAATAGAAACTACAATAGATATAGTAGCTGTAATTATACGATCAGAAGGAAAACGGACACCCTGAGCCAAAAGAAAGAAATTTGACGTTTTTTTTTTGTTTTTTTTGTAGATTTTGCTCTCGGCTTGGTTTGGTTTGTTTGTTTTACGGCAGAGCAACCTCAATGGGTCATTTAATGCAGACAACTTTTTTTTCCTGGTAATATTTTTGTTTTGTCAAAAATCTATTTCTGTTAATATCTTTTTTTCTCAAAAACGTATAGATGGTAATATTATTTTTTCAAAAACGTATAGCCGGCAGCACTATTCTTTCGAAAATGTATAGCTCGGTAATATTATTTTTTCAAAAAAGGTACAGATGGCAACATTATTTTAAAAAAAAACGTATTATCAGAGACCTTTCTGTTGGACGTAGTATATCGTCTTACCCTGGACGCGGATGTAGTTTACCGTCATGCCCAGGACGCGGATGTAGTTTATCGACATACCCAGGACGCGTGGTATCTCGGATTTGGGTAATTGTTTATGCTTTATTCTGGCTGACTATTGCTAATGTGTAATAAGTACAATACTCAGTCGGTATCCGTTACTTTTACATTTGTATCAACCTCATTTTTTTAATAATTTCTCCCTGAGTAATGCAATACTCGTACGAGGCTACTGGAACTGAAAGAGAACGAAAATACTTTAGAAAATTTAGAAAAATTACAATTGGAATCTCTGGGACACATAATTGGGAAGGAAAGTTTGGAAAATGTGACAATCATAGAATATCTCGAAGGCTAAAAAGGAAACCTGCCTGACTAACTTGTCTGGATAGATGGCAGAACAGTGAGTGGGAAACATGGTAAAAAGACAAGCATTACTTAAGCTGCAAGGGGACAGGAGATTGAGAAGAGTCATGATCGTCTAAATTCTGAAGGAACCAGGCGCAGAGAAGAAGTGGTTTGTTTAAAGCTATCATAGGTATTGCTTCAGTGGATATGGCTGCAGTACATATGATGTGTATATGAAACACATGGCTTATTGAACTCGTTATAAAAGGAATATTTGGGGTGGGGGAAATTTAAAATTATTTACCATCATAGACACTGAGTATGGTTAGCGAATCATGTTACCATTACTACTGAGAAGTGAACTCTATTTAATTTTGGGTACTCCATGTAAAAATTTCAGAATATCCCAAATCAATCAATCCTCCAACTAAATGCCATTACAGTTTTTCTGTTCCAACAAGCATGTTGATTTCCTAAGCGTGCCTTAAATATGGTACAAAGCGGAAAATATGCCCAAGTAAGACAATACTCGTACGAGGCTACTGGAAATGAAAGAAGGAAAATACTATAGAAAAGACTTGAAACCCAATCCTAAACAGAAAACAAGAGATAAACCCCTACTCCTGTTCAAAAGACAGGGGAGGAGTATGGACCAAACGTCAGACGATACTTTCTACGCTTATTGAGGGAGAAAAATAACATAAAGTTATAGTCAATGACATTTCAGGGTTTAGGCGGAGACGTTAGAAGAATTGAGGTAAAATTTAGAAGTAACGTGAAATCCGATCATAAATAGGAACCAAGCGAAAAATCTCTTCACAGAAGACCTGGGAGGAGTGTGAACCGGATAATAAGCAAAGCTATCTACCGAACACAAAATTAAATAGTGAATAAAATTTCAGAGTTTAAGCGAAGATATTAGCATTATAGAGTTGAAGTAGAATTTAGAAGGAACGGTAAACCCAATATTAAGCAAGAACCAAGTAACAAGCAGCTACTCCTAATCAAAAAAACATGGAGGTGTACGAGCCGGACGACAGATTGACCTATCTACTATTAAGAAAAAAAAAAGAAGAAATAAAATTTTAGACTTTAAGCGATGACATTGGCATTATAGAATTGAAGTAGAATTTAGAAGGAACCGGAAACCCAATTGCAAGCAAGAACCAAGTAATAAACATCTACTCCTATTCAAAATAACATGGAGGTGTGCGAACCGGACGATAGAATGACTTTTTTACTATTGAGAAAAAATAAAGAGTAAATAAAATTTCAGAGTTTAAGCGGACACATTAGCATTATAAAGTTAAAGTAGAATTGAGAAGCAACATGAAACCAAATACTAATCAGGAAACAAAGGATAACCCTCTAATCCTGTACAAAAGACCAAGAAAGAGTGTGAACCGGGCGACAGGTTAACGTATCTACTCCTATCTGTCTATATTTCTGAGATACGTTATTGTAATTATTTACATTGCTCGGATTGTTCTTTCGTGGATAAATGCGTCGGTTGGAAACAGTGAATTGACCCAGAGAGTTGAGAGTTCAGGACCAGGTTACTGTAGTAGTGGTGAGCAAAATTTGGAGAGTTGAGTTAAAGAAGAGCCATGGCACGTGGAAGTAGAACAAAATACCCGGTGGACGAAATAAAGTCTTCAGTTCGAAATTCCAGTCACCTGAAGAAGGTCGGAGCGTACAACGGCCAAAACGCCATGAATATGGCTGTAAAGATGAGGACAACAGTTCGAAGAATAATTTAAATTATCTACTTATATTTTGGAAAGAAAATAAATAGTATCAGTTTCAGAGTTTAGGTGGACACGTAAATTTTATATATTTGAAATTGAATTTAGAAGCTCAGTTCTAAACCGGAAACAAGGGATAGGTCGCCTTCTCCTGTTCCAGAGACCAGTCAGTACTACAACTAACATTTATAAATGGCAAAATATATCTGAACTACAGCGTCAGTTTTTCTCGCAGCTTCTGTTTCTTCGACTTCGTTAAAATTCGTTTAACATGGCGAGTTAAAGAAACATCTAGAAAGAAAGAGCAATAGACTGATAGCGCGCGAAGGAATGGAGACAGTGAAAGAATTTTACGTGTTTACTTTGATGTCTAAATGCGATGTCAACGGCTAATTATGAAGTTACAGTTTTAACTTGTTCGCAATATTTACAAGATGAGTTTTGATCCCGAAGGAAAATTCTAATGTCCAATCCCATGTAATTGCTTCCTGAGGCAACAGCGTTTCATGGCACTTGTGGCGGGAGCGGCGCAAGGTCAATCTCTGATTCCTTGGGCGTCCCAAAAGGGAAGAGACAGAAGAACTAGACAATTCTATGCAGTTACCGGTATGTCCAAAAGCGGAACTTCATGTTAACTGCGATCTTGTGTCAAAACTGGCGGCCATATATAAAAAAAGAACCTGGAATATTGTTTTTTGTAACGATTGATTGGTTGGAATTTACTGATGAATATCTGGACGGATATTTGCTGTCGTTTACTGAGTAAATATTGTTTTTTAATTAAAAAATGTTTTTCTCCCATTGCATGAATTATGTATACAACTCTCTATCTTTCGTTCTCTCTCTCTCTCTCTCTCTCTCTCTCTGTTCGCTCACTATTTGCTTTCTGTTTTTGTTTATTTAATCTCTTTATTTAATTTCTTTCTTTTTCAATCGATGAATTCACTCACTCGCTCTCTCTATCTCTCTCTCTCTTTCTTTCTGCCTATTTTAATTGGCTTCTTTCTTTCCTTACTTTTTCACTCTGTTAGTTCTGCTTCTCTCTAGATCTCAGTTTCCTCCATTCTTTCTTTCTTTCTCAATGTGCAAATCGTCCCTCTTCCTGCCAGACTGTCTCCGTTGGCTATTTTCTCTCTTTCTTTCGTTTTTTAATTTCTTTCTTTCTTTCTTTCTTTCTTTCTTTCTTTCTCCATGGCTTTTCTTACTATATAAAAGTATTTTTAATACATTTACGGTGTTTTGTATGGCCAAAACTGGAACCCTAACAGATGCTACCACCCTAGGTCACGATGGACTATGGGAGAACAGCCTCCAATTTCCTGATATTATTGCAATACCGAGGAATATATCTATAATATAGACGATATTCTCTCTCTCTCTCTCTCTCTCTCTCTCTCCATATATATATATATATATATATATATATATATATATGCGTCTGTGTGTGTGTCATTCGCAGACAATACTGTATCACATCTCTTTAGTGCGACTATATATATATATATATATATATATATATATATATATATATATATATATATAAACTACATACAATAAACTACATAATCTCTGATCAGGAGATTGGAGGTTGCTGTCCCTTAGTCCATCGTGACCCAAGGTGGTAGCACCTGTTATAATGACGTAATAATGTCGTTTTTTTACGTATTTTTAACGTCAAAAAACGACATTATTACGTCATTATTTTGCACCAAACTAATATATATATATATATATATATATATATATATATATATATATATATATATATATATATGCATATATTGAACGAGAGAGAGAGAGAGAGAGAGAGAGAGAAAGTAATAATGGTGTGGTTTCTACTAAACTCGATGAATTACTTAATTATGATTATTTCAAATCCCCCTAATTATTTCTCTCTTTCTATCCTTGCTTGAACCGGCTTCTAATGCTCTGGCTTGAGCGGCTTGGGGATAGTAGTCGTAGCTCGGGGAGGCACAGTTCTATGGGTAAAAGAGAAACTCGGAGAAGTTCCACCACGGAATCTGTGATTGAGAGGCGCTATATCGAGTCTAATTCGTTACCTCTTCACCCCTAAGCTAATATACATCTAACCCTATTCAAACTGACATGGCGGAGTGCGAACCGGGAAATTAACTCTATTTAATTTTTGGGTGCTCCATGTAAAAATTTTAAAAATGACCCAAATCAATCAATCGTCCAATTAAATATCATTACATTTTTTCTGCCTCCAACTAGCATGTTGATTTTCTAAGCGTTCCTTAAATATTGTACAAAGCCGAAAATAAGCCCAGTGAGGATCGAACTCACTACTCAGCCGTAATTGTCCTAGTGTGACAAGCTTGTTAACTATTACACCTGATGAATATATATTTTTTTCTAAGCGTGGCACAAAGCATAGGGCAACAAGTGAGAATAGAACTTACTATTCAGTCCTGTTTGTTTTAGCGAGACAAGCTTGCTAATAAGGCCTCTGATTAGGTTTTGAGGAGCGTGGAACCACCTCTTAATTAATTGCGTTCCCAGGTACACCCTGAATCGGGGTGGTAGCACCTGTTAGGGTCCCAGCTATGGGAAATTAGTTAACACCCAAAATTGTGTAAAAATAGGTTTTAATACCAGAAATACTTCGTAATAAAAAAAATTATTACCAGCAATAATTTTTGAAGGAAAAATTATTATCAGCAATACTTACAAAATAAATACTAGCAACATAAACAATTATACATTCTTTGAAAAAAAATATGACCAGCTATGAATTTCTTCAAGGAAAAATATTCCCAGAAATAGATTTTTGAAGAAAAACATATTACCAGCAATAAAAATTTTGTCGGCATTAAATAACACATTGAGGTTGATATGTCGTAAAACGAAACAAACCAAACTTAATCAAACAAGCTTGCTAAACATTACATCACGTCGAAGTGCCAAAATCATTTTTAAGCGTATCATAGATGAGGCACGAAGCCGAAAGTAAGGGGCACCCAGTGAGGATCAAACTCACTATTCAGTCGTAAGTGATCTAGCGAGACAAGCTTGCTAACCATTATACCATGTCGAAGTGCCTTAATGACTTTCTAAGCGTATCTTAGATGTGGCACAAGGCCGAAAGTATGGGGCACCCAGTGAGGATCGAACTCAATCTTCAGTCGTAACTGATCTAGGGAGACAAGCTTGCTAAACATTACACCTCTTCAAAGTACTCAAAAAAGGATTTACTAAGCGATCTTAGACGTGGCACAAGGCTGAATGTAGGAGGCACCCAGTGAAAATCGGACTCACTATTCAGTCGTAATTGTTCTAGCGAAACAAGCTTATGAGAAGATTACACAACGTCGAAATGCCCAAAATGATTTTCTAAGTGTATCTTAGATGTGGCACAAGGCCTAAAGTATGGGGCACCTAGTGAGAATCAAAGTCACTATTCAGTCGTAATTGATCTTACGAGACAAACCCAACAACCATTACTCCAAGTTGAAGTATCAATGCTTGCAACCAGTAGAGCAAAAACTTGCAACCTTCTTGTGCTCAAGGTTTTCAATGAACAGGGGTTTGTCTATATTTCTGAGATGAGGTATTATGTACATTATTTACATTATTCGGACTATTGAAGAAGGCCGGAGCTTACAACGGTCGAAACGTTGTAATAAATATGGCGATAAAGATGAATACAATAGTCCGAATAATGTAAATAATAGCAGAATTTAATTTGAATCAATTGTTAGGTCTGCTGCTAGGAAGGTTGGTTCATAGTGTTGTGCCAAATAATTGTTTTTTCGTCAGAATCCATCTTGAAAATTTATCAAGGACACATGACACAGTGGATAAAGGCGTTAGTTTGATCCAGTGGCAGAACCCAAAGAGTGTGAGTTCAATACCCGGTTATGGCAGTGGAAAACTTTCAGATGGAAAATTAACAGAAGATAACTGATAACTGACATCCATTAAACATGGCACGTGGAACTAGAACAGTTTACCCCAGTGAGCGAAATAAAGGGTTCAGTTCGACATTCCAACCACCTGAAGAAGACCGGAGCGTACAACGGCCGAAACGTTGTAATAAATATGGCGGCAAAGATGAGGACAATAGTCCGAATAATATAAATAAGAGCTGAGGTTATATTGAATCAATTGTTAGGTCTGCTGCAAGGAACGTTGATTCATTGTGCCAGATAATTTTTTTCGTGAGAATTCATCTTGAAAATTTATAAATCAACGATTCCTCCATGCATTGAATATTCTCTAGTTGGTTTGGTGATCCTACTGTATACCTCAAGATTCTTGACAAAATTCAAAGAAGTGTCTGTAATGTAATCGATCCTCACATGTTATCTCGACCCCAATCACTTTCTCATCGACGTGATGCGGTTTTCTCTCTCTCTGTTTTCTACAAATATTTTCAATGCAATTGTTCTGATAAGCTTATTTCCTTTGTGACTCGATTGCATAAATTTAAGCAAGTTACTAGATGGGCAAGAAGCGTCACTATTTTACTGTTGAATTAGATGCAAGCGTATGTTATATTCCGACAGGTTCTTTCCTCGCACTTCTCGCCTGTGGAACTCTCGACTTCTTGCGTCCTTGCCACCTACGAAAATTTAATTACCATCCCCATTGCCACCTTCTATGTTCCTGAATCATGCTCTTTTATTGTCCTTTCCTCACTTCCCCTCTCATTAAAGTCTTCTCATTCTCTTTCATTCTCTGTACTCCCCTGAATTCTAGCGGCTTTGTCGTCTTGCTTCTCGTATAATGCTTAAAAGGTTTCATTGTATAGTTCTTAGAGAATTCTGTGATGTCTTTTCAAAACCTAAACACAGACTATTTTATGTAAAAAATGATATAGAAGTCCGATTCATTTCAAGGTGTTAGAGTAAGTAAACAATACCATGTTGTTTTCGTTATCTGACGTCTTCGCAAATATTGTTTACCGCCCACGAATAAAATACGATTTATTCGACAAAAGATGCCAAATTATTGTATTTTCGGAATTCGCTGATTACATAAAATCTCTCTCAATTTTTTTTACGTTTTCTCAACCTTATCCAGGTTATTTCAAGCCAGAAAATATTTTTAAATTGTATGAACTTTGTGAGAAATAATAATTTACTGATACAAGATTCTACTAATTAACCCATATCTGGCGGAGACAAAAGGTGGGGTCATACCTTTCCCAAAGACATTTGCGCGTCAGCGAATTTAACGAACTGGGCTGGAATTGGAACTCGGCTCTCCGATTTTCAATTCTGAATCATTATCCATTGCACCACGCGCACATTCAAGCTTACAGCACCTCTATTCCTAAGCGGTAACACCACTAGGTATTGACCAGTCTTGGCCTTACTTAACTTCGGTGATCGTACAAGAACCGCTGTGTCAACGTGATATGGCCGTAAAACACCTGTAAAGAGAATACCCATTATTTATTTATCGGTACTGATCAATCTCGACGTTGCTTAACTTCGGTGATGGTACAAGAAAAACTCTTTCAACGTGATATAGCCGTAAGACACCTGTAAAGAGAATATCCATTGTTTATTCCCGTGCAGGAATTAAATAACCAAAAAATGATAAAATCACTAACATTATTGCTTCATTCGTTGAGTTTGTGGGGTATTCAGGTAACCCTAATAAGTATCTTTTTTACGACGCCACTGCAGAGTAATATATCCATCGCTTATGTTGAAAATGGATGCAAGCACCTTACACGTTTGAAGGGAACTCAACCATTTCAATTTCAAATATGAGTAGAGTACCAATGAAAATGGAAGATAAAACCTAACTAATAAGGAATTTAGTTTTCATTTCGGAGATGATTAATTTTCAGTAATCTTGTGTTATTTCGAACTATTTTAATAATCTTGGTTGATATAGATGTTATTATAGATCACGTTTCGACCACATACACTCTAGTCATCATCAGGTGTCCATTGATCGTGTGATATGTGATGTCTGTGTATTATATCAATATTATGATTATTTTTTTTTACATTTTTTGGTGAAATACTTCGAACATCTCAGTCATTATTAAGAACTGGATGTTCTCTGTGTGACAGATAAAATTTTGTTGATTAAATCTTGGCATTTCCGGAAATGCTGGGGTTTCAAATTAATCGAAGGTGACCCCCAAAACCAATCATCTGTAAATGACTACCCTCCACCACAACAGAATCTCAACGGTGTAAAACAACAAACTCAATTTTAAGACAAGCCTACACTAGAGTAAAAAGAAAATGCCTTAGGACTAGCCTACATCGAGCTAAGAAAAAGAAAGAAGACATTGTAACTTAATATTTATGAGATAAGTATTTCTCAATATTCTTGTATTATTTGTGAACTACTGTTCTTATCTCGATTGGTGTAGATGTTGTTATAGACACAACGAAGGTTTTGAGTAGAATCTCTTATAAAATTAAATCTGTAATTATTATAGGTTTCTGTTTGAGAGCATTAAGAATTAACCTAATATTAACCTAAAAAAAAAACATACACAGAAAACCGATTCAAAATTCTGATTTCAGTTAATAGTCCCTTCTTCATGGTTTCCTTAAAATATAAAAAGATACGGCAATTTTCACAATAATATTTATGTTAGATATTACAATGAAATCAAAAACGTGCTTTAGTTAAGTGTTATTTGGATTGCTACTTAACGGCATAGCAAATCCTGATGGGTCATTTAATGATATATGTTATTCTGCTTTCACAACTGAATACATGGTAGAGGACACACTGCTTTTGTGCCTATACATGTTTGTGTGGACATAATTACGAGATCTGTGTGTTTTATGTCGTAGTTTTGTTGAATTTTGGAATATAGTTTTATTTCTTTAAGAAATTGTAGGATATATGGATTAATGTCATGAAAGGGTTCTTTTATGTTTGATTGATTTCGTTTAGCGGTATATAAACACCTCTATGGGTTATCTAATGCCGAATTCTAAATATTTCGATTGGTTTGGGTTGGTTGTTTTTGTTTAGCGGTATATCAATCTCTATGAGTTATTTAATGCCGAAATCTAAATATTTTGATTGGTTGGGTTTGGTAGATTTTGTTTAACGCCATATCAACCTCTATGGGTTATTTAATGCCGAAATCTAAATATTTTGATTGGTTTGGTTTGGTATATTTTGTTTAACGCCATATCAACCTCTATGGGTTATTTAATGCCGAAATCTAAATATTTTGATTGGTTTGGTTTGGTAGATTTTGTTTAACGGCATATCAACCTCTATGGGTTATTTAATGCCGAAATCTAAATATTTTGATTGGTTTGGTTTAGTTTGGTTTGATTTGGTTGATTTTGTTTAGCGAGATATCAACCTATATGGGTTATTTAAAGCCGAAATCTAAATATTTTAATTGGTGGTTGATTTTGTTTAGCAGCATATCAACCTCTATGGGTTATTTAATGCCGAAATCTAAATATTTTGATTGGTTTGGTTGATTTTGTTTAGCGGCATATCAACCTACATGGGTTATTTAAAGCCAAAATTTAAATAGTTTAAGTGGTTTGGTAGATTTTGTTTAGCGACATATCAACCTCTATGGGTTATTTAATGCCGAAATTTTAATATTTTGATTGGTTTGGTTTTGTTGATTTTGTTTAGCGGCATATCAACATCTATGTAATGTCGTGATCTAAATATTTTGATTGGTTTGGTTGATTTTGTTTTGCGGTATTTTTACCTCTATGGACTATTTAATGCCTAAATACAAATATTTTAAATGCATTTATTTCCCTTAAACTACAGATTCATTGTCGGTAATAAGGCGATAAATAAGTATTCTCCGTAATTTTTTTATAGAAAAATATATTGCTGCCATTTTTACTATAAATGTATTTTTGTACTTTTATGGTGTTTTGGTTTTGTTTGTGATTTCATTATTTATCCATAATTGGGACCCTAACAGTTTCTACTACACCGGGCCAGGATGAACCTGGGAACAACTGCAATTAAGAGATGATCCAACTCTCCTCAAAACCTCCCAATCAGAGACCTTGCTGCTAGATGTAGTTTATCGTCATAGAGATTTTAATTAGTTCAATTAAATACTACTAATATCATCTAATTTTAAAAGTATAACAAAATATTGGGTACCCCGTCTAAATGTTTGCTCCTCAGTGTCTTTTTTCATTCGGCGAAAGAGACGTCTGTCTGCAGATGCTTATCCATGCAGTGATGAAGAAGTAAAAACTGCTGTAAGAGTTTCGTCTAGTCAGGTACTAATCAGACTAAAATATATTTTACATCATTGTTTTGGCAAACATAGACCTTTGTACCCACAATGTGATGAAATTTCAAAAGGACTGTTTTTCCCCGTGACACCGTCATTATTTTTACTACCTTTGCTCCTTGGCGGTGTTTATTGTTTTTTGTTTTGTTTTTTTTTAAAAAAAACGATAGTTAGATTGTAATAACGGCCAACCATATCAAAACGAATTTATACATTTTCTTTGATATTGGCAATAAAAATAAAAAAAGGCTAATTTGCTGTGTAGGACCCGCGTCCAGTTTCTATTAAAAAAAAATTCCAAAATTGTTACATTTACGTGTAAATGTAAAGACTTAATTAAAAAATAACGACGAATAATTGATAAAACCTAGCGTTTTGGACAGTAAATTTTCGGACTCATTCGCATCATTTGAGGCTACGACACGGCAGCCATTACTGGCTTTGTTTGCATACATTCGCTGCTGAATAGACATGCGCGGAAGATTACCTAGTTAACTAGCTTTTTTTTTTACTGATCTTACTTGTCTCAATTACTGCAAACTAGAGGACTGATTACGTGCGCAATAATCATGACACGTGTATCTCTATTCCACCGCAAATATATGCAAACAACGTCAGTAATAGCTGCCGCGATACGAACGAGTCCGAACTTTTACTGTCGATATGTCCAAAACGGCAGATTTTATCAAATTATCGTCGTTATTTTCGAATTAAGTATGTACATTTACACGTAAATATAACAATTTGGGAAATTTTTATTAGAAACTGAGCGCGGGTCCTACACTGCAAATTACACCCCTCCCCCCCCAAAAAAAAAATAAATAAATAAAAATCACTATTTATTTATTATATTATTTATTTGAATAGTTCGGTAAACATCGACTAATTATCACATGATTTTTTTTTTTTTAATAAAATAATAAGATTTTCGTTATAGCTGGTTCGCATATTTTAAAAATGTTTATAAATATATGAAAATAAATTGTTTTCATATTTATTTCTTTATAAATTGGTAGATGATAAATATTGCATTGAGTTAGTTTTGGTTTTATTCCTTTTTAGAATTTTGTAAATTTAAAATTATTCTAGTAAATGGACAATCTAATAAAACAATGTTTAAGTTTTTGTTGTAAATTCTCCAAAACAACAAAACAAATGTATGAATTAACTGTCATCGTATGTTTAGGTTTTTTTCCAATTCTAATCATTGCTTTTTAAAATAATAAACATCTCCACGAAGTGAAGGTAGTTGGATTAATAGCGCTGTCATGGGAAAAATAGTCCTTTTGAAACTCCGTGTTATTGCAGGTGCAAAACTAAATTATTTGCAAATGTTTTCAACTTAAATATATGGACCATTTTTTCTTTCTTAGTAAACTCATACTGTTGTGGCGAAAATCATCCCTGGAAAATATTTTTATCACTTCTATTAAATCGAACATTAACGTCGTTTTTGTCTATAAATTTTAGAAGTGTATGTTTATTTTCATTTATGTAAAAAAAAAAAAAAGCAGTTAAATAAAATGTTTAATTTTCAATTTTTTTTTTTTTAACAAATTTTCTATTTAGTCTCAAATTAGTAATTAATTTCCAAGAAATGGTCTCGCCCAAAGATGTTCATGACATTTAAAAACAGTGGATTCACGTTGAAACTTGCGTATGTTAATCATTTTTTTTTTTAAATCTAATGATGTAAATAAACGATGTAGGTAAACTGTATTTGCTCCACCTCTTGCGTGACAATGCCAACGCAAAATTCGTTGGGGCACTTCCTGTATAGAAATCGATTTAATAAACTTTATTCGTATTGCCGTGGATGCGTGACGTTTAACCGCCATTAAAATCCACAGCATGAAACATGTTCGCGTACTTAAATCTGTAGGCGTTTTGATATCAGACGTAATCATAAACGAGGAAAGGTTCATCTAGTCCCACGCTCCAGCCCATGGGCTATAAGTTAAATTAAACAGATTTGGAAAATCATGATTTCTATATTCTTTTGTTATATTTACTTAATTATCCGGAATGATAAACTGTTACCTGGTCGTCTAAAAGATCCCTTCAAAGATATTCGTCCTTGCATTGTATACTGCTGACACATATGGTCTGCTGTCCTCGCTGTTCATCTCAAGGTCCTCGACAAAATCCAGAGAGGGATATGCAATGTAATAGGTCTTGATCTGGCATCTCGTCTATAATCACTTTCTTACAGACATGTTTTAGCTTCCCTCTATCTTTTCAACAAATATTTTCATGGCAAGTCCTCTGACGAGCTACTTTCATTGCTTCCTAAACTGAATGAATTTAAGGGTTCTACGTTGGCATCTCGGTCCCATCTTTTTACTGTCGAAACAGTTAAATATAAACGCCTCTCATATTCCAACAGCTTCTTTTCTCGCACTTCCCGATAGTGGAATATCTTCCTCTTATTTGCTTTCCTAATAGCTATAATCTTTAAATATTAAAATGTAGTGTCAATCGACATAATCCGATGCCTTGATCCTAATCCCTGTTCTTCACTATATCCTTTCCTAAAAAAACCCGCTTTTCTCTTGCTCTCACTATCTGTAACCCCTTGAGAGCTAATGGCTCTCTCACCTTAATATATAGGTGATATGCTTAAAAAAATAATTTTCTAAAAGCCGAAATCTTTTCAGAACTATTAACAGTTATTATATTTAAAAAAAAAGCCAAAACAAAAAAAAAAACTGGTAGCTTGTTACTGGATGAGCTATGGTAGAAAGTTTTATTACCCCAGTCATCATTTATCCCTATTATGCTTATTAATATATCCGTGATATGATAACACTTTATTTCATGAACGGAAAGGAACATCTGAAAGAAAATGGACGACAATCATGCTTTGTTCTGAGAGAGGTCTTTGTACTGGTAAGTCAGTCACAAAATTATACACAAATATTTACATCATCGCACGCAGAGAAACTATAACACATGTCTACTCAGCATACAGAGTGAAAAGGTGTTGAAAAGACAAGATCTTTCTTATAATAATTCTCACCGTAATGTGGAGCTACCGGATAATTTTTCTGCATTACTGGGGAACCCTTATTCAAGATTCCAGAGGGCCGGGTTTATTTACCACGTCACTAGCACGGCCATATACATCTCAAATAAGAAAAAAAAAAGAGTCACGGTTTTTTTTTTAACCAGCATGAAGATGGTTTCTATATTTGGTGAGGACTTTTCCAAAGGAAAACGGTACCATGGTCTTGTAACATGGACCACGTAACAGCTGACAGTGGGATGCAGACTAAGCTTCCATTTGGACGGAGCCCATGCAACTGCAACTGCTCGGTTTGACCGACGGACTGGCCGCTTTCGTTACTCTATGAAGTGACGTCGCCAAGCGGCTGTTACTTAACTCACGTGATTTCATCTCGACCAAAGGAAGATAATCATCTTTTGTGTCCCTAAATCATAATAACACAAAATCTTTTGCAATGAGAGGCGTTTCCCTCAAAAGGTCAGTATTGGACTCTTCTTAAGAGACTTTATGACATTGACGCCTACGAGTAGAATTCAGTATTAATTAGGAAGATTAGGATAAATGTTGTTATTGTCGTCGGCACCTGCTTGAATCCGAGCATCGTAATCGACATCCTCTCTCCTTATTACCTTTCTCCCCTCTGGTGAGGCTGGATGAGAATTAAACAGAGTTTGACGAGGTCATTAGCGTAAATTTGATTTTGGTGGACAACTCCGCGCGGAGAAGCCCGCATATATGGCCAGAAGCGTTTCCCTCTCGACTCAAAGGGGATTGAGACAGGCAAGATCTGTCAAACTTGATTTCATCGGGCTGTCAAATGCTTGGTTTCTCAAGGTCGCGTCGGTCGCGCCAGCCCGACTGGCGCTGCCTTCTTCCGCTGCTTTCGTCGTTGAGATTGTGTAAATCTTTACCCTATCCTGCCGTTTGGTTCTTCCAAGCTTCGTCACGCTCCTTCCTTTTCGACATTACCGTCATAGGTGGCACTTCAGGAGATAGAACTACTGACGGCTTCGCTCTTGGGATCACTGGGTAAAGTAAACCCTCTAACAATGACGTAATAATGTCGTTTTTTGATGTATTATTTAACGTCAAGAAACGACATAATTACGTCATTATTTTTGCACCAACCTAATAATTGTAAGAATTTTTTTTGTTTTTTGTATGAATGATTGATCTAATGTAAATTGAACTGCACCACATACTTCATATTAAAATAAAAAGACGTGCAACTTTCGGATAATAACTGTGACATTCCTCTATTTATTGAACAATTTAGTTCATGCCACATTGACTGAAAAACCTACCAGTACAAAATAATTCTCCTAATACCATATTAGTACAAAAACGCGGATCTTAAAATTTAAAAATCCAACCTCAGCGTTGCGACCGCACGCTCCCAAAAAATTTCTTACAATTAACAATAACAAATTTCGAATTACGCAAATAACAGACGATCCGTCTGTTATAAAAGACGCAAGCTAGTCATTAAACGTGATGTAATGGTTAACATGCCTGCCTCGCTAGATCAATTAAGACTGCATAATGAGTTCGATCTCCGCTGAGCACATATATTGATGACACAGGTCTCCAAGTTTGTTTTTTTTTTGTTCTTTCTGCTGTGTTGTTTTTCTTTGTTTCTCTTGCCTTCAATGGTCCTGTTAGTTTTTCACCTGATTTTGAAAAGTACTAATGGTTGTCATGTGCCCCAGTCGACGAATGGGTTATAGGGCGATCATACGCTGATTAGGAGATATATACACTCTGACACCTGTGGAGAGATACAAGCTATCTCTCTCAGATCGTGAGAGTGGACAATTGGTAAACAAAAATATTTTTAAGACCACTGTTCGATTGGGATAATCGAACAGTAATCTTTCCCAGGTCCGCTTCGTTTTCAACACGAGTACTGATCCACAATACAAGGATGAACTATAAGGCTTAGCGATTTTTGATAAATAATTTTAATATATATAAATATACATATATCAAAATAAACGAACAGTTAAGTATGAGTTAAAACATCCGACGATCGGATCTCGAACTTATTTTGGGATATCAAATTCGCCGAACACCAAATGGATTCAACTGAACCCGAACATACAAAATACAAGTATGAATTACTATGAATTGAATGCAGAAGCCAACACACATATACAAAAGAGATGGGAGAGGAGTTACAATTATTGTTTTACATGTGGAAAGGTGTTTGCGAAAAAAAAAAACAACATAATATTCATGTGTGTGTGTATATCTTTTCTACTACGGGTCCAAAATGTGATTACTTATCTTTTGTATTCAGTTCTCTCTTTTTTTTTTTATATCAATGTCCTTTCTTTCCTTTTCTCGGCACAAACACAATTTTACACACTGCTAGTCTGTAATAGAGGCATACATTTTCTTTCTCTCTTTGTTTCGTCTTTTTCTTTCCTTCCTTTCTTTTGTAGACGGCTCGATTTGCAGCAGGGATGTACACTTTCTTTACGGAGGTTGGATCACCAGCATATATCTTTATCTGCGTCTTCAAATTGGGATTCTCGAACAGGAATATTTCTTTATACATCTGTCCGGAGTTGCCTTGATCGAACTGGATAAGTCATCACTATCAAATGCGTCTTATGTTTCCGTTCGTGAACCACTAGCGCCTCGGCTTCGGTCTTGCCTTTTCAAAGTCCTGAGAACAACTGATCCTCGAGTGAATCTTTGATTGTCACGTGTCTTAGGTTTTGGGCGTGAATTCTAACTTACTTCCGTCCCCTGTCAAGCTTCTGTATAGACGTTTTCCTTTACGGGTAATTGGGTCAGTCGACCTTTTTGACCTGCCTTCCTGAAATGTCATGAGACTTCACGTAATCTTTATTCTGTTGCTAGGCAGAAATTAACCTTCATATGTGCGTATATGCGTGTTTGGCTTATCTGCTTTTAATACCCGTCACATGGTAATGATAATATTAGCCGTTTCCCTATAAGGAAACATTTGGCATTCATTGACCAAGCTGTTTTCGGTTTAAATTTATATAATCTTTCACTTGAAACCCATTCTTAGGGACATAGGTTTCTCGTGTCCGGTAGTTATTCCTGTTTCTTGTATCGATGGAGGTTTCCTTCTGAAACTTGTATTTGATGATCTCATTATTTTCTGGATTATGTAAATTCATTGCTAATAATTTTATTATAGAAAAAAAAAGAGTAATTTTACTATAGAAATGAATGAAAATCAGATTGAAAGGGATTGTCACAAATTAGTAATTAAAAGCAAGCTTTACTGACTAATTAAAGGGATGTAATCATTTTGAAAGATTAGGGTCAGTCATACATCTTACATTCATTCTTATTTGATGTCCCCAACAAGAAACAAAATATATTTCGGCGCGATAGTGCTCAATCAGATGGCTTACACCAATGATCTGATACAGCACACCAGTTCCCCTAAAGAGATGCAAAAGCGGTTAGATCGGCTCATAGTCGGTTTCGGTCGACTTAGACTCGAGCTAAACGCCCTGTATGCTCTCCATTTCTCTCCGGAAATAAGAAGAAGGAGTTCAGCTTTGTTGATATTGATGTATAACTCGCGATTGACGGTGTCACCCTCCTGGTTGTAAACGCCGAATCGGAATTCCGATATCTCGGAGCCCAGTTCAACTGGAAGGGCGTCGCTCGAACTCCGCTGGGTTTATTATAAACTTCTACTCAGGCTCAATAGCGTTTCATTCACACCGTATCAAAAGCTGATCATTCTGAAAATACTCTTATTGCCGCGTATGCAACACCAGCTAACTTTCAGCCGACACCACAAGGCGAACGAGTTAAAGGAGACAAAAAGCGATTCGTCGGGCGATTCGCAAGTGGCTTCGGCTACCGGCGCACTGTCCCAATTCTGCCATACAATCACCGGCGTAAGAGAGAGGCTCAACGCAACATTGAAACCCAACCGCATATATCAACTGTCATCTGGAGATGAAGAGGATGCTGCTATAGGGGCCAACCCCGCCGTACTTAGTTTGATGACTCGAAAGGGCTGCTGGAAGAACTCCATAAAAGGTTGGATACCATGGTCTTAAAGGTGTATTAGAAAGTCCTATGCGTCAACAGCTGGCTTGATCATGTCTTCTAAAATGTGTTGAATGCCATAGTTATGAAAAAGAAGACTTGTGTGATTTCATTATTACAATGCTTCATGCACGTATATGAATATATTTTTATCAATGCTATCTTACTTAAAACAGTGTTTTTAATGGTGTTGTGGTAGGATCCACCTAATTTGCATAGTGGAGTACCGACCATATAAATATGGTTGGTACCGGAGAGGAATCGAGAGATCCAACCAGAGACTCTGCCCGACTGCGACTCAGTCAACACATTCTCCAGGAACGGTCTTCCCAGGAATATACAAAAGACTATATGTAAATATTGTGTACACTTTCTTGTTTCAATACATTTTGTTCTAAGTACATTTTGTGTTGCATTATTATTCCATGCATTAGTCAAGTTTCAACAAATGGTAATGATAATATTAACCGTTTCCTTACAAGGAAACATTTGTCATTCATTTATCGACCAGCCAGTACTGCTTTCTGGTGAAATTTATAAAATCTTTCCACTGAGACAATTTTTTAGGAAAACAGGCTTTCCCTTTCCAGTCGCTATTAACGGACCTCCCAATACTGATGAGGGTTTCCTTCCAAACCTACTATTTGATATGATGTGGAAATTCTAATCAACTCCAGAATTTATAAAGCATTTCAACCTCGATTTGTACCCATTATACACGGATTCTTCTCACTAAAAGATTGATTTGGAAAGTGATCCCAAAAATTCACTTGACCATTATACTTCGACTAGACCTATTATCTTTGGACTAGGCTGGTGTCGAAGCTAGAATCATCCAAATTACCTTAGTCTTCACGATGGTGTGTGATACAAATTAATGCCGATGGTTTCGAGCTATTAAAACTGCGAAAAAATGTTTGCTAACTTATATAATTTTAATTTTTTTTCTGGGAAAACAATTGAAAAATATTGACAATGCGTAAATTTAATTTTGCTAAAATAACAACACACCCTTAATAATGAACAGATGTGGCTAGTCTAACAAAAACAACAGAAATGGCGTTTGAATAAGCACTTTGTAGAATAAAATTCTGCCAGCGGATATTGCAGAAGTAATATTGATTCGCCAAATTTTCCAAATCAGCCTTTACAACAGTTGGGTTGAACACGAAATATTCACACCTGTGAGAATGAGGAAACTATTTTACGCACTAAGTAGACAAAAGTCCCTTAATATCTGTTAGGTATGGACAACAGTTTCAACCATTCTGTTTTCAAATAAAATCTATTTTATTAAAAAGCAAAACAATTCACTTAGGCATTCGAATTATAAAAGTGCACGTAAATATTTTTTTCTAAGATAGTTCTTCCCATGTTTCATTTCTTTGTCGATGACTACATATTCTTTGTCTCTTTGTGTTCTGTGTCTCTTCAGGACGATGGAGGTCATGGCTTTCCAAAATTTCCTGTCCTTTGTAGCTCCCTTAATAAATTTTGTCTTTTTTTAAATAACTAATGAATCTTATTCTGCAGTCCATTTCCTAAGGCTCTCGAGGTAGTTATGTGTAGGTTTTTTTTTCTCTATCCCTCTTGCTTTCAATCTGTCATGTGAGTATCAAATTTTCCAAGCTCTCTTTCCTCATTATGTGCCCTAGAAATTTCAACTCTCTCTGGTGTTAAATGTTCTTTTTATTTACACTAGTTACATCGTTTGGACTGTTGTCTTCATTTTTATTGTCATATTCAAGACGTTTCGGCTGTTGTACATTCTGGTCTTCTTCAAGTGATATTTGGAATTTCAAACTGAACCCTTTATTTAGTCCATGAAGTAGATTGCTCTAATTCTACATGCCAAGCCTCTAGATATCTGTTTTAGTTAATTCCCCTTGATAACTCAAGTCTCCAAGTCTGTTTTTTTTTTCTTTCAGCTGTGGCCAGGTAGTTATGTGTTGTTTTCCCCTCTCTCTCTCTCTCTCTTTCCTTCAATCTGTTCTGTGAGTATCAAATTTTACAAGCCCTCTTTCCTCGATATGAGCCCTATAAATTCCAACTGTTCCTTCCTGATATTAACTATAATTTGTTTTTCTTTTCTGTTTTATCTAAAATTTCGTCGTTGCACATATGTTCGTTCCGGTGTATTCTCAGCATCCTTCTGTAGAAAGAAATCTCTATTGCTTCAAGTTTCTTCTTAATATGTGAGTTGAATGACAATTATTTAGTGTCATATTAAACCGTACTCATACGACATTTTTCTATCCTTCGAGTTTTCAGAGGATTCTAAGCACGACCGTCAGGGTAAGAGATGCCTCTACAAGAAGTGATAAAGGGAGAGAAACAAGTGACTGGCTGATTATGACATATATAGATATCATACCGCAAGTGGCAGAATTTCTCATACCAGCTCAACGATTGTTTCCTCTTACTCATTTACAAATTTGGGACAGGTGTTATCAAACAAATAATCACGTGGCAGCAAATTTGTTCTCCTTGTTCCCACCATGAAAAAAATAAAACATCGCATTTACGTCATTCAAACGCAGTACAGTTTCTCTCACTATATATATATATATATATATATATATATATATATATATATATATATATATATATATATATGAAGAAATATACTCTTAAGGTGTGCTATATTTATGGGATAAAGTGCTCAGCATCAGAGATAGAGCGTGTGTAAATATAAAAGTGATCATTGAAGTCACTGAGAGGCGACAGGCTGTTTCATGCTAGAATCAATCGTCAGGTCACTTGATTGCATTTAACATGAAACACCCTGTTTCCTCTAAGTGCTGACTTTAATGTTCACTTTAATATATATCTATCTATCTATCTATCTATCTATCTATCTATATATATATATATATATTACGAAATGGACAAAGTCCGACAATTTATTTATTAAAGACATTTTTTATGTTTAACGTTCTTTTTATAGATACAAGTATTTAAGTAAATGCTCTGTTTAAACAGAGCATTTACTTAAATACTTGTATCTATAAAAAGAATGTTAAACATAAAAAAATGTCTTTAATAAATATATATATATGTATATATATGTGTGTGTGTATGTGTGTAAAATAATATATTGTTAAAGGAGGCTAAAAATAACCGCACATAAAAGGTTTACGAACTAAAAAGTACCCAATACAATGTTCCAAAATGAGGGAAATATAGTGACAGAATATTTTCAAAAACAGAGATGATTTATCTAAATGCAGGCATTTCACTAAGCAAGTATTTTTGTGTATGTACGAACGTAATTATTAATTATCCCTCCTACTTCTCCTTTACTTCAACTCCCACTTCTCTTTCTCCCCACCCCCACACGACCTCGGTATTTTATCCCTCCTCCTTTCAGCAGTCATTCTGATTTCAGGTGTCCATAAGTAGTGGTAATTCTGTTACTTGCCTGAGGAGACCTTGCGGTTGAAACGGGGGTTGTAAGGTAGATTATATTTTAGTGATTTTGAATATAAATATATATATATATATATATATATATATATATATATAATTATTTATTCGAAAATTATAACATAAATATGTTATAAAATCACTACAAAAATAGCCATTTTGTTTCAACACTTCTGGTGTCTTATCAAGTGATGGTGTTGAAACAAACTGTAACTAAGGTCTCCTTAGCATATTTGCAGTATAAACAACAGGTTGACTCTGTGGGTGTTGAGCAAACACAAATGTGCCTGAGAAGGTGTCTGCAATAGTGATTGGCTAGCTGCCCTAGTAGACGGGTACCCTTGAATACGAGTGGTCAGCTATTATGTGTATATACATATAGATATATGTGCATTACTTATTATAAGACTGTATGGAGAGGGAATATACATATGCAGGCTTACAAGAACACGCATACACACAGGGATAGGAAGACATCTCCCTTCAACACATCTTTCATCACCACTTCTCATACTAAACCTAATGTTTTTATTAACACTTAGGCACAAATTCACTTTTGCCAACAGTCCAGAAAGGTGTTCAAGACTCACTAGAACATACGGAAAACGAACGGTGATACATTAAAGGGAACATAAGAAAATTTATTCCTTTTAAAAATCTATTCTTTTTATTTGCCGGAAGAAGGTCACGAAACCAGAAACACGTGTATTAGAAATATGAATAATAAAATATAATATATATACTAAAACAAATCCTCATTATAACCAAAAACGCTTGCGGTTTTTCTCTTTTATATATATATATATATATATATATATATATATATATATATATATATATATATATATACTAGCAGTAGAGCCCGGCGTTGCAACAGTAAGATTTAGATCAAGTATCGACCATCATAAAGACTGAAAAATAAAATTGACGAAGATTATTGTTTAAGGTTGACGGACACGCATGTCTTAATTAGTTTGTTTTTTTGTTTTTTTTTACGAATTGGTCAAACCCAAACTCAAACAAAAACATTGTTTTCAATCATTATGAGTCTACCGATTGAATAGAATTTTATTATAAACAATTGTCTTGTAAATGGAAATTTTAAAGCATTCTGAATGTAAAAATAAAGAAAAAAAGTGTGAAAGACAATAAGAAACACTATCTGCCAAAAAAAAAAGGTTTGTTGAAATCGGTTGAAAAATGTAGGATATCCGATCCCATATATAAACGAACACACACACACAAACTACCTGGGTTTTATAATAAGTATAAACGATATGAGTTGCCACCTTTCATTCTTGTGATGCCTCTTAATCGTGTTATCAAATTGATTTCGTGCAAAAACAATTGTGTTTTTCCAATTTTTGGCGCTGTCAGAACCACCGCAAGGTAATTTTACGTAATCCTGTGAAGTTTTGTTGAAAACGGTTGAAAAATGTAGGAAATCCGATCCAATATATAAACGAACAGACATACACACACGCACACACAATATGCGTTTTATAATAAGTAATGTATATATATATATAGGAAAAGATATTTAGATGATTGTTTCATTTTGTGGAATAAAAGTATTGATAAACTAAAGACATTCCAAACTTCCTTTAATGTTATAAATTCTAGCATCCAATTCAGTATGGCGTACATAAAAAAAAACCTTCACGTTTTAGACATATTAATCACAAAAACAAAAACTAAACTAGAAATCGCCATATATTTTAAACCTACTGGATCTCTACAGTATCTCCATTTTCCATTTTTCCATCTGAAACACATTCGTACCAACATACCAATCGACCTAGACAAGCGGTTATGTACAATAGTCTCAAACAAAACCACAAAAGACCACAGGCTAGAATAAATGAAAACAATACTTATCAAGAGAACATGCCTTCAAAATTTGATCAACAATAGCATTGAAAAAATAAAACAAATTAGTATCGACACACAAGAAAAAAGAAGAAACATTGAACTCAAAGAACAGAGAAATCTACACACAGACATACGACTCAATCTACCAATGCTACTAAAGAACAAAAAAAGGAAAGCCTATTAAAAATACCCAGTCATAAACGTTAAACGACAACCAAAATCAATAAAATGATAATGACACGTGCAAACCTGCAGAACGCAATTCAAGAGCCTCCTGTGAAAAGATGCAGCCGATCCTGTTGCATTAGAGGGCCACTAATTTCATTTGAAAGACGGATCTCAATTCAAAATTAAAAATGATTTCTCGTGCGACTCAGAATTTAATATAGATAATTACTTGCAAAAGTTGCCACGGGCATTACATTGGCCAAACCGCCCAGTCACTCCAGCAAAGGATAACAGTTCATCGCAAACAAATTAGGAATCCCCACACTACAAAAATACCCTTTAGCCAACACATAGAGAAATGCGGAGAAATCTGTCAAATTTTAATGTCTTCCTATTCTACCGGTGCGATTATAGAAACACTGAACAAAGGGGCATTAATTACGGAACATTTTTTAGCAACAAGTTCAAACCACTACGTAATTCATTGCATAAATAGATTCTACCAAATTTTCCTCAACATAAGCCACATATTTGCCACCAGTACAAAAGAGAGTGTAAGTAAGGGAAAAGACTGAGTACAAGTGGAGGGTGTGAGGAAAGATAAAAAGAAAAACGGAGGAGCATAAAAATAAAAGAGAACTAGGATCAAAGCAACAGGAGATGTCGATTGACATTACATTTACAATTCTGTAGAGTACAATTATCAGGTAAGCAAGTAAAAGGAAGGGCGTTCCAGTGTCGGGAAATGCGAGAGAAGAAGCTGTTGGAGTAGAAAAGGCAATTATATTTAATTGTTACGACAGTAAAAGTGTGGGATCGAGACGCCAACCTAGAATAGAAAACAATTTCAACAGAAATTACATGTCACGGTAAATGCTTTTACATGTCTGTGTTCATTTTTTTTATGAAGTCTTAATTATTTACATCTAGAGAGATGCGTAGAGGTTTTAACTTTCGAAAAAAAGTGAAGCTTTATTTTTCGGTAAACTTTCAATAATCAACGCTAATTACCACTGAATATTTCGGAGCTATTTCCCCAGTTCGCTAACAAAAAAGAAAAAAAAAAAAAAAAAAAAAAGAAAAATAACCTTTTCCCGTTTCGGCTGAAAACCGAAGAACAACCTCTTGTATCGCATCCGCCAAAAAAGTAGTCCATAAACAATAAAAGAATAAACATGAATGAAAGAAGCTAATATTTACCAGAAAGTGATAGAAAGAAGGACAAATGGAAACTATTAGTGAAAAGGCAATGATACATATATATATATATATATATATATATATATATATATATATATATATATATATACACAGACACACATAGACACACACATACCCCATCCTGTACAAATACACACCAAAAAGTGGAAAGACAATATTGAATCCATTGCTGGGTCAGCTGATAAGAAAGTCGGTTCACTTTGTCGTGCAAGGTAATTTTTCTATCCAGAATTTATCTTACGTATCTATAAGTCTACAATTCGTCCATGCTTAGAATATTGCTGCCACATATGGTCCGGTGACCTTGCTATTTATCTTGTGCTCCTTGATAAGATCCAAAGAAGAATCAGTTATATTATTGGTCCTGATCTGGCGGCATGACTTCAGTCATTTTCTGCTGCCGTAAGGTTGCCTCTCTGTGTCTTATTTATAAATAATTACATGCTAAATCTGTATGAATAAATGCGAAATTGTAGCTCAATTCTCCCACGAATTCTGAGATTAAAAAGCCCAAGCTCTCTGCACGAAGGCAGAGAGTTCGACCAGCTTAGTTGGAGACGCATCTCCAACTAACTGCCGAATTTTCATGGTAGATATTTACTTGACCCCCCAACTGAGTCAGGTTGTGACACAAGGTCAGTTTTTAAAGTGGGGGACCCGAATGTTTTCACTGGGACCGCTGGTCTAAGCTGGTCTTAGCTGGTCATAGCTTGTCCAGGCCGGAGCCGGTCGAAGCTCGTCGTAGCCGTGATACTACAGCGGAGGGACGGATCCCTACACCATGTAAGTATCCCGAATTTTCATGGTAGGTGACTATCTCTTTCACTACATATATATTATCTACTTCTAGATGAGATCACGCTTCAGGTTTAACTAATTTGTATATTGATTTTAAAAGTTAATTTTATTAATTAACTGCTTTCCATTAATCTTTTATCCGAGGATTGTTTTGCTTTTGATACAAAAAATGGTTCTGTTTAGGCATATCGTCTTATATAGTGCAGAAAAGTGTTTGAAATTTATACTTTCCCTGGTTTTCAACAAGTTAGCATCTATTTTTAAAACATCCCTTAAGTATAACAAGCTAATTTATGAATGAAATGTTCATTTAAACATTTTTGTTTCAAAGATTTCAAATAGTGAATATATCTTACATTGCGAAGTATTATATATATATATATATATATATATACATTAAGAAATGGACAAAGTCCGACAATTTTATTTATTAAAGACATTTTTATGTTTAATGTTCTTTTTATAGATACAAGTATTTAAGTAAATGCTCTGTTTCTAATAAACAGTATTAAATAACATTTACCGGCCTGAATGTCCGAGAAATTTAGCAGCAATTTAGGCACGTCAAGCTAAATAAGGGTTCCGTATAGGATGCAGGTTCGAATCCTGTCAAAGGACGAATATTTTCTATGAAATTTCATATATTTTCTATGAATATATATTATTGCATATTTAATAAGAGTGTGTGTGTGTGTGTATATATATATATATATATATATATATATATATATATATATATATATATATATATATATATATATATATATATATATATATATATATATATATATAACAATTAATATATCCATCATATATATATATATAAACATGTATATATGAAGAAATATAATCTTAACGCGTGCTATATTTATGGGATAAAGTGTTCAATATCAGAGATAGAGTGTGTGTAAATATAAAAGTGAACATTGAAGCTAATACTTAGACTCGAGAGGCTGTTTCATGCTAGACGCAATAGTCAGGCCATATATATATATATATATATATATATATATATATAAATATAAATATAAAAGTGAACATAGAAGTCAACACTTAGAGACGACAGTCTGTTTCATGCTATATGCAATCGTCAGGCCACACGCTCTATCTCTGATATTGAGCACTTTATTCCATAAATATAGCACACCTTAAGACTATATTTCTTTATTTATATATATTAAAAGATATCAAATACTTAAAAACATTTTTGGACCTGACGATTTCATCCAGCATGAAACAGACTGTCGCCTCTATTTGATGACTTCAATGAGCATATATATATATGACTTCATATATATATATATATATATATATATATATATATATATATATATATATATATTAAGACATTTTTATGTTATACATTCTTTATATAGATACAAATATGAATGAACGTGAGAGATTCATGGAAGTTTAAATACAATAAATTCGACCTTGCTAACCGAACGCTCCGCTGTGGTGAAATCGGTAAAGGCACGTCAAGCTAAATGAAGGATGTGTACAGGATACAGGTTCGAATCTTGTCGAAGGACGAATATTTTCTATGAAAATTTCTCGGACATTCAGGCCAGTAAATGTTTAATACTGTTTATTATAAACAGAGCATATTTTTATCTATAAAGAGAATGTATAAACATAAAAATGTCTTAAAATAATTGTCAGACTTTGTCCATTTCATTATATATATATATATATATATATATATATATATATATAGTTCAATTAATATAGTGTAATGTCTTGATTCTATGGGTGATTATTTCTTTGTATATAAATTATATGCTGCCTTATGTTTATAAAAACTATCGATTCGCAGTACCAAAAATTCCTATAAAAAAAAGAAATTACACCATATTAATTGAACTACATACTTAGTTCATGACATATTAACTGAATACACTTGTAAAAATAGAATACGTGGATTTACGACATCACAAGTTTAAATAAAATTCTCACTTAAAACATAACGTTGCGTCTTTGCACATTTCGAGATTGTACACAACCGTCAATAATAGCTGATATTAAAAAAAATACATCTTTCGGTCGACAAACAATTATTTCGTCTTCAAGTTTTTGATTTTATAAGGAAAACATATGCCTGACGATGAATGAAGGATTATTCGAAAGTACTTGCATTTTAACAACATATAAACTGGAAACAACAGACAATAGTTTTATAAATGAGGATCACTTCACTCTGTGGATTAACAGTATTTTAATGCATACATTATACGCTACTAGCGATGGATGTCGCCAATAATAGCATTGATATTGCTGATTGATTCTATGTGTGATTATTTCTTTGTATATAAATTATATTCTGCCTAATGTTATATATATATATATATATATATATATATATATATATATATATATATATATATATATATATATGTCTGTGTGTGTGTGTGTATTTAAGCGTAAGTGCAAGGGAAATGTATGAGAAAGTGGAAAGAGTTTACTTGTGACGCGTTTCATCCTTCGGGAATTCTTCAGACTAAATTTGTCAGGATGGTATGACTACACATGCCCACGAACGAAAGGTCGCTGGGTATTTTATAAATTTTTCTGAATTTTTTTTGTTCCACATTGTCATACATTTTCGTCAATAGTGTTCTTGATTTATAAAAATCTATACCGTTACCTCATATTGGGGCGATCTCGAATTGAACATCACATGCCTCGCTATATTAGACAAGGTGTAGCTGGTAACATTTCTTAGTCAGTTTGTGAGTTAGAGATTGTACGCTCGGTTAAACATTTACAATCTACACGAATCGATTTTGTGCATTCTAAGCGTCACACCAGATGAAAGTCCTGGAGAGCCATGTTCGCCTATATGTTGAAAGGACGCTATACATAGAAGAAGATTAGAATAACAACCTTTAAACAGAACATGGAGAAAATACTTCACATTAATGCTGTCTATAACACTGGCTTAATTATTTTGACAGTGACAATTTTTGTTAAATACTTCTGTCAGTATAAATATTAGTACATAAGAGTAGTCAATAGAGTAAAATGTATTAGTAGCTTTTTTCATAGAGTTTTAGATTCTGAATCTACTGCAGATCTGCGGATCGGATATTAAATTGTGCGGTATATATATATTATATCATAAATAAAGTAATTATACAAATAATTAATTAGCAATATTGATGTCATTAATGGCGAAATTACTTCGCTAACAAGAATTAATGTGCTATTAACTTACTATCTAAAATTCTACTAAGATATTTTAGTCTATTAATTGGACTATACATTACTTCATGTCACTTCAACTGAAATACAAGTACTACAACAAAAGTTACCACATTACTAAATTCAAACAAAATTCTTGAATCATTTAAACAAGAATTCTAGCGTTGAAGCATCACACATTCCCAAACAATATAATATTGGTGCGAAAATAATGACGTAATAATGTCGTTTTTTGACGTTAAAAAATACGTCAAAAAACGTATACCAAATGTTGAGGGATTCTCCCCTTTTTACAAAATGGACTCACACAGGGTATACATATACTAAGGCTAGTGAATACCCAGAATGAGAAAGAGCGACGAACGAGCGACGAACCAGACGGAACGTAACGAGCAAGAGTCACAGTGAGCAAGCACGTAGACTCAGTAAGAAGTCATACGTCGATACCAATGACTGTATATATATTTTGCTACTAACCCGCATTTTTGGAACTACTAACCTGCATTACCAGTTTGTATTATTACATTAATACATTTATTTTCTTATATTCCTTCTTGGCGTTTGTTATTTATTGGTACCGGATTTCATGCCGGAATCGACAACACCAAATGCAAGTGATTCTAGTTGTGATTCAAGATCGATTCTGATAGCAAGATTCAGGTCGTCCTACCCAGAAAAAGGTGTAGCCACCTTCCACTTCTTTGAGCTTCCATCTGTCTGGAAGTCTGGTTTCTGATAGAGCAGAAATACTGATGTTGTTCTGTTTAAGTACTCGTGTAATAATTGCTGTTCTCCGTTCAGGGTTTTTCTTATTATCCTGAAGAGACCTTTCATTCCAAAATTATATGAACGCGTTTGTTTCATAATGTTTTGAATTTCTGAAATTTCGGGTGCGTAGTTTGGACGCTCAGCCGTACGCATCTTATGACAGGGTCATGCTTGGACATGCAATTTTTAGGTCGCCTTTTATCGACCCTTCCTCATAAGAGGAAAGCAGTGCCATCCCTAAACAGAGCTGCTTTGTTATGAGAGGACACGAATTCCTACCATATCCGATTTTGTGCTGCACAACGGCCATCTACCTCTCATCACCCATGCGTGAAATTCAAGCTGGACTGCCAGCGGCATCCTCCACATGTCCCCGTCGCTATGTCTTCTTCGCTATGAGATTTCCATCCTGCATGTATTTATCTTAAACTATTAGCCATCCAGCTACTGATAAACCTGCACTAAGACTTGTTTAAAGTGGTCAGTTGCTTGTGCGGCACAACGCACACTCCCTCGATATATATATATATATATATATATATATATATATATATATATATATATATATATATATATATATATATATATATATAATACTTTCTATTAGATAGGATTAAAAATATGTATCAATATTGTAATTTTCTTCTTTTAATAATAATATTATTAAGCTTATCAGACGATATGAAAAGAATTTACATAAAATAGACAAAACTTGTCTATATTATTTAATGAGGCATGTATCAATATATATATATATATATATATATATATATATATATATATATATATATAATTTTTCCGTGCATTTAATACTGCCATAATTGGTCTGTTGCTCCTGCTGTTCATCTAGAGATTCGTACCAAGTTCCAAAGAAGGATCTGTAATATAATAGATCCTGACTTTATATATATATATATATATATATATATATATATATATATATATATATATATATATATAGATATATATATATATAGAGAGAGAGAGAGAGAGAAAGAGAGAGAGAGAAGAGTTTATCGTTGTTCCATAATACCGCTACACGTTTTTCTGGGGTTTCGCGACCTTCATTAAGCAAAGAGTATTATGGCGCTAAGGAAGTGAATGCCGTCTCTGATGTAGCTTTTTATCTGCTTAGTAAATGGTTGTAGTGTTGTGTCTTTTAAGTTACTACGTCTGCTAGTTCGACAGGCGGGTCCTGCTAATATGGTCTGTATTCATTTTTATAATATGTGGAAATATTTACTTTTTGCTTGAAGAAGGTAACGAAACGAGAAACCCGTGTGGCAGTCTTACGGAAAATAGAGTATAGTATATATACATTTTAACATGAAAAAATCTACATTTCAACAAAAAATGTTTGCGGTTTATCTTCTTTTTAATATATATATATATATATATATATATATATATATATATATATATATATATATATATTACTTTAGGATATTACACCGAAATCATGTCAAAATCGCTACACAATTGCAGTTATGCATCGATGTGTATCTCATCAGGCGTAAATTAATGGCGAGTGAACGATTTATTTAATAAATTGTATAGCGGTTTTGATATGTTTTCGGCGTAATAACCTAAAATAAATAATACTGGTTTACATTACATTCAGCCCTCTTATAAATTAACTGTTACGAACGTTCGAATACCTATATCTATCTATCTATCTATCTATCTATCTATATATATATATATATATATATATATATATATATATATATATATATATATATATAAGTGAACATATATGTTTCATGCTGGACGCAATCGTCAGGCCGCCTGACGATTGCGTCTAGCCTGAAACAGCCTTTTGCTTCTGAATGTTGACTTCAATGTTCACTTATATATATATATATATTTCCATACGCTGTATCTCTAATAGTGTGGTATACTTATGGGATAAAGTATCCCATAAATATAGCCAACCTTAAAATTTTCTTTCTTTATCTTTATATATATATATATATATATATATATATGTGTGTGTGTGTGTGTGTGTGTGTGTGTGTGTGTGTGTGTGTGTCTTAAATAGATAGGACATAGTGGACAAACTTTTATCCATCTACATCTGAAAAAGGTCTGCTGGAAGCTTTTTACTTTGCCAAAGGCTTCGTAAACTTAACACCCGATTGAAGACCTGGCTAACTTCGAAAAGGATATGCAATGATAGACAAAATTCATTTCACAAAAGTGAATAGTAATCTCCAAACACCAGTAACTACTCACGTAAAAAAAAAGGAAATAAATCATCCCCGCTAAGGGAGACAAAATAAAGAACTTTTATATCATGAACCAGGAGACTTAACAAATAAACGAAGAATTCACCAAAACGTGCAACCTCCCCCCCCCCAAAAAAAAACCCCCAAAGTCGCGCAATAAAAGTATAAACGGGGAGGCGAAATATATCCCAGCCAAACATGGTATAAGGATATTATGCTGCATTTCTAATTATTAGGTTTGTGCAAAAATAATGACGTAATAATGTCGGTTTTTGACCTATTTTTAACGTCAAAAAACGACATTATTACGTCATTATTTTTGCACCAACCTAATATAAAGGAAAATAAAGACGAATGCCCTAATAATCATTCTCTTCGACTTTGGGACCCCAACCAAATTTTAATTCGGTAATTGTAAGAGATCTGGGATTGCAAAGGAAATATTTGTCGCAGATTACTTCCACAAAGCAAAAAATAAATTACTGTAAGTTCAGACTCGAACATCGGGGACAGAAAGAAATGCCGAAAACTTGACTGGCAGTTACTAGCTCACAAATCACAATTCACGTAACCAATCAGAAAAATAACGCACTCTCCGACCAACTACCAAAACTTCGATTTTGAGGGCTTTTGCATTGTCCACGTCAGGCTTAATACTTCTAACTCCGCAGCATTTGAGAGTATTTCCGTTTGCGGTGAGTACGTCCACCTTCGTCACCCGCCAGTATTGACAGACTGACTTACTCACGAGTGTATGTGAGCAGCCAGTGTCCGCCAGTGCCACTCTCTTAATTCCGTTCACGTAAATACCCAAGACAGGTAGCTTTTCATTCATAACTCGCTTAGGGAAGAGACCTGCGCCTACGTCTTGTCCCCTTCCTCTTTTCCCCGGACACAATGAAACAATGTGGCCTACTTCTTGATACCGGAAGCAACGCATTGTTGTGCGTGACGGGCGTGGTTGACGGGCATCTTCTCATCGAACCGGGTAGTCCCTGGAAAGGTGATTCCACCCAGAGCACCGGTAGCATCGCATACCCTCCCGAGGTTTAACATTTGGATATTTATCAGCTCCGCCTGGAGAAATGGTAGCCGTAACCATTTCTTCAGTTGCAATTTGATCTTTCATTATAGCCGTAGCTCGGTCCAACAGTTGGTCTGTATTCATGTCTTCCATCCTGGAAGACGCACGCAGTAGTTGCTTGATGTGCGCTGGTAACCCTGCTATGCTAGTCCTTGCTCGGATATCCCGCCAAATAGACCTGCTAGCTTCTTCAAGTCGGCTAGAAACACGTCGATGGATTCGTTTAATAGTAATATAAGCCAAGAAACACTGAAAAAAATATGACTCACTGAGGATCGTTACACAAGCCAATCAATAGAATGAAAAAAAAAATCAGTGCATTTTTTGGTTCCCAAAAATTACTAAGATAAATATGTATTTATAAAATACGACACAAAAGCTTTTATCCATCTATATCTAAAAAGGCCTGCCCGAGGCTTTGTACTTTGCGAAAAGCTTCGTAAACTTAAATCCTGATCAAACGGAAATAATTTTACATTGCCGCAAATCAAATGGCGCTGAGGTTTCGAAGTTAATAGGTCTAGATATCTTATAAAAATTATCTAACAAAATTGTACATATAAACAACGATGGTCTGTATAGAGATGACGGCCTGGTGATAGCACCAAACAAAAGAAAAACAAATGACAATATAAGAAAAGCGCTTTTCAAAATCTTTATGAAGATTCATGAACAAGTCAGTGTTTCCTCTGTCATTTTACTGCATTCATTTTTAAAGCTTTCTTAAGGTCTTTAATATTATTGGTTTGCGTCTGATAAACAACTAATTTGAAATGGCCACACGACAGAAAATATGTCATCCTGTATTGTACTTCGTTAAAGCCTTTGTAAACATAACCCCTGATCAGACAAAAATAATTTTACATTGCCACAAATCAATTTTATTCCACAATGAAGTAACCTGGGTTACAAAATAAAAAAGACAGTTTCGATGTATCACAAGGTTCGTTTGATGGCGCTGCGGGTTTGGCGTTAATAGGTCTACGTATTTTATATAAAACTAACAAATTTTACATATAAACAACCACGGTCTGTATAGTGATGACGGTCTGAGGACAGCACATGACAGAAGAACGAATGACAATATAAGAAAAGCGCTTTTCAAACTCGTCAAAAGCCTTGGATGTAAAATACAAGCCGAAAAGAATAAAAAAGGTTATCAACTGTCTGTGTGTAGAATTACATCTTCAATCTATCAGTGTCTTCCCATGAAACCCAATGCAAAATTAAAATGCATGAATATTAGATGTAACCATCCTGCAAACATAATAAAGCACATTTCTAAAGGGATAGAGTCTAGATTATCCAGAAACTCTTCGTGTCAAATCATTTCTGAGGATAAAAAGAAAGAATATAAGAAGTAGAGAATCACAAAACCAAACAAGAATTTAAACCTCAAATCAAACAACATCTGAAGAAAAATTCGAGAAAAAGAAAAAAATATCATTTGGTTTAACCCCACCCCTCGCTTTTATTCCAGAGTTAAAGTGTAAAATAGAGAAGTTATTTTTCAAATTACTTACATAATCTACAGATGCGCTAGTAATTTAAAAATAAATCAGAAATTTCAAAACTAATGCGCAGCAAAATATAGTTAACACTAGTAATTTATACAACTGTAGAAATAAAAATAGATGTCAGTTAGATGGAGCTTGTAAAACCGAAGCAATTATGTATAAAGCAAAAATAACAAATATTAATGGACAAAATAAAACCTACATAGGACGTACTGAAGGTACTTTCAAACGAAAGGTTGATATACCGTAAAAAAAACCAAACCAAACCAAACCAAAATATATTGTAGGAAATTCAATGAAATAAACGCATAAAATATTTGCAAACACTTACACACATATATATTAGGTTGGTGCAAAAATAATGACGTAATAATGTCGCTTTTTGACGTATTTTTTAACGTCAAAAAACGACATTATTACGTCATTATTTTTGCACCAACCTAATATAATCCTATAATAGCAAACAATCAAATTGAATACTGTATTTTTTGCCGTTTGGTTTACCAAGGGACAAGATAATCTATGATTTGCCAGTATGATGCCAGAAAATCATCTACTGGCAAAGAAATGTTTATTCAAAAAGAGTTTAGACTAATAAAGATGATAAATCGACAGCAAAATCAATTTGACCAAAATTTATAGTTTTTTCTTCTAAAAATAGGGCTAATCGATTATCCTATCAAGTTCTGTTGATGCCTGAATAAATCTCCTTCTAGTGCAATGCAACAAGGCAGATTCTGATGCCGTTTGCATGCAAGAGGCGCGTCGCCTTGATATTGGTATCAATGCAGATAGAGTTACGCATAGCTAAAAATTTATTTATTTGTACCGACATCGAATATTATTGATACATCTTGTCTGGTCCTTCGAATATGTATTTGAAGATTCTTGATGAAATCCAAAGTCTTCTGTTTTTCTTTAACGGGGTGAAATGGCCATCTATATGGGTTAGTGAGTTTCATTATATGTAATTTATCTATATATGCTCTGTAATAAATACATTGATCTCTGTTTGTAGATCAGTTTTAATATTTATATTATTAAAATTCACGTATGCTGTTGGCACACTAGATCATGTATACACATACTAGCAAAAAAAAAAAAAAAAATATCACGCACACACAATAGACAAAAATACAGATAGGTTTAAGAAGATATATAGGTCCTAAATAAGTATATAGGTCATATATAAATAAATATATGGGTTATAAATAGATATATGGATCATATATAAATAGATATATGGGTCAAGTTCGTTTAATCGATATGCAAGTTTATTTATGGTCATTAATATCCGTTTCGATCTACTGTTTTCTGCGAACGATTTTTCTCGCCAGAAACTTACACATTTATAAGTGTAGGACAAATGTGACAGCAATATTTAATGCACTGAGTCATAAATGCCAAGATATGTTTTGCAGAGAAATATTGTCTAAAATGGCACTGTCTTCGCAGGTGGTTAGCAACTGATTCAATGCTAACCGCCTGGGAAGACAGTGGCATTTTTCGCCTTACACATGTATAAGTCTACGGTGCGTCCCTGCGTAGAATATTGCTGTCACATATTGTCTCTTGACTTCTGCTTTGTATTTAGAGATTCTCGACAAAATGAAAAGAAGAATCTGCAATATTATTCTTACTGGCCTGGCATCTAGATTTCAGTTATTTTCCCGCCATAGTTTATGGTCATACCCAGGACGACTGGGGAGCGAGAGAACAGTAAAAGACTAGCGTTCAAGTCGACAGAAAGAGACAATTGCCGTTGCATTTAATTCTTTTTACGATCAAAGTTGACTGAAAGTATACTAGCTAGAAAAGATTTTTACCAGCGTCATGGGCGAAAGAAGGGCAATTAGTCTTACGATTGCATTAGTAATTTCAAGAAGAAAAATGGTGAGATTTAACTGCCAATCTAGTAGCGCTTTTAAATTCGTGAAGTCCAGATAACAAAGAGGAATCCCCAGCGGGACAATTACCATAAAAAATATTCATAGAAAAGGCGCTTGGAATCTAAGTTGCGGTGGTGAGAATGTAACTAAAGTTGAGATGCCATGCCAGAGCCGATAAATTTGCAGATTGTGCCACAAATCTCTAAATACATAGCAGAAGCGTCAGACCAAATGTGAGAGCGCAGTATTCAATGCACTGCGTCGTAAAGGTGCAGGATATGCTTTGCAAAGAAATATTGTCTAAAATGTCACTGCCTTAGCAGGAGGCTAGCAACTGATTCAATATAATCCAAGACTTCTCGCCAGAAACTATCTTACATATTTATAAGTCTACGTTCCGACCCTGCGTAGAATATTGCGGTCACATCTTGTACCTTAACTTCTACTTTCTATTTACAGATTCTCGACAAAATGTAAAGAAATTCTGCAATATTATTCTTCCTGACCTGGCATCTTGGTTTCAGTTATTTTCCTGCCATCATATCGTATGTAGTTTATGGTCATACCCAGGACGACTGAGGAGAGAGAGGACAGTTAAAGACTAGCGTTCAAGTAGACCGAAGGAGACAATTGCCGTTGCATGTAATTCTTTTAAAATCTAAGTTGGCTGAAAGTCAAATAGACGAAAGAGAGTTTTACCAGCATCAAGTGCGAAAGAATGGATTATTAATCTTATGATTACACTAGTAATTTCAACAACAAAATAATGGTGAGACCTAACTGCCAGTCTAGTAGTGTTTTTAAATTCGTGAAGTCCAGATATCAAAGAGGAATGCTCCCCAGCGGGACAATTACGGTGAAAATATTCATAGAAAAGGTGCATGGAATCAACGTTGCGGCGGTGCAAAACTGACTGAAGCCGGGATGAAATGTCAAGGGCCGATAACTCTGCAGATTCTGTCACGAATCTCTAAATACATAGCAGGGGCACTAGACCAAATGTGACAGCAATGTTCAATGCACTGAGCCAAAAATGTGCGAGATAGTTTTTGCAGAGAAATATTATCTAAAATGACACTGTCTTAGAAGGAGACTAACAACTGATTGAATATAATCGAAGACTTTATGTCAGTAGAAAAAAGTAGACAGAAAAGGTAGAATAATTTACTCTCCTTGAGGTTAGCATCAGTCATGCTGATGTAAATCAAAAATGGTTTACTTACACCAGGGGTTGGCAACCTTTTGATAACTTTGCGTCGACTTAAGGTTTTAAAATCATTCAGTGTGCCAACAGCATATGAATTTTTATACAAGTCAAAGTCAATATACCTGATCTACAATATATTTTATATAGTAAGATATAGTATATATACTTTAGTATATATAAAAATTAAAACAGCTAAATATCTTCTTTGTTTTGTAGTAGCTATAGGTTCGGACTTCGTGATGTCATTTGCGGCTGTGTGCCATTGAAAATTGCTTGGTGTGCCACGTATGACACGTGTGCCGTAGGTGGTCAAGACGTGTCTTACACGATTACAAGAGACCCGTTTTGATTTTGACGTCTTTAAAAGTAACAAGCTATTTCTTGCCCCTATTAACAACAGATTGAACGCTAATTTTGAGGTTCATTGCCAATTTGACATTAGAGAATCTATCAGACTTACAATCATTTCATCTAGTATCAGTGGTGTCATTAGTATAAATACAGAATCGAGAACTGCTGATATCGGGGAGGTCGTTGGTGAAAATTGATATCAAAGTATGTCAGAGCATAGTGCCCGCGAAGACATCATCGTTTATAGAGAAAGATGAGGAAAAGATGCCGTTCTAAGGGCTTCTATATAAAATCTCCAAAGAAAAATACAAAATAATTTCAAAGAAAAACATTAAGATCCAGTCTCCTACGAGACTATTGTTCAACCCTGTATATGCGTGCATATCCAAACATGTATATATTTATGTTGATTTTTTTTAAGTGTAGCTTAGATGTGGCACAAGGCCGAAAGAATGGAGCACCCAGTGAGGATCGAACTCACTACACAGTAGTAATTGATCTAGCAAGACAAGCTTGTTAACCATTACACCACGTCGAGGTGCTCTCGTAGAAATTTATGCACCGGATCACTTTTCTGTCTTTTGTAGCTCTTAATAAATTTTATTTGTTTGTTATTTACCTAAGCCGACATCTATTTGAACAAGCTCAAGTAGGTTATGAGTTGTTTTTCTCTTACCTTCAATCTGTTTTGTGAGTATCATATTTTCCAAGCCCATTTTCCTTATTATGTGCTCTACAAAATCCAGCTGTCTCTACCTGATCTTTACTTTTCCTTTCAGTTTTCTCACAACTTTTGTTGTCGTTCACATGTTCGGTCCATGGTATTCTCAACATCCTTCTGTAGAACTACATTTCTATTACTTCAAATCTCCTCACCATCTTTGAGGAGATTGTCCGGTATTCACTGCTATATAGGAGGGCTGATATGACGTAGTTCTTTAATACTTTTTTCTTTGTTTCTAACGAAATGTTCCTGTTTCTTAATACTTTGCTTAGCTTTTGAAAGGCAACTTTGACTAACGCTACGCGCCTTCGGATTATAGTGTTGCTATTTTCGCCCTCTATTGAAGGACTTTCCACATATTTAAATTGTTTGTGTTTGATTTTTGTATCCCCAATTTGTAATTTACGCGTTGGGCTGTTCCCTTTTGCTAATAACCATGCATTTCGTCTTTGTACAAAAGAGTTACATATTTGCTTGGATATGATTTGGAAAAAGACGAGCGGGGAAAAAAGCTGCGTTATTACTAGATGTGCACAATTCGTACGTATATACTTGTTGTCAAATTACAAAGAAAAAGAAGGAGTCTATCATATTGCATTGGCGTAACTTGAACTGAAATTCGTGTCACTTATCTAGTGTTGACAAAAAAATTACGTCGACCTCGATAGTAAATCTTTGTTATCTCTGAAAGGTATCGGCATTTCAAATTGGGTATTAGCAATCATGGAAGGATTAGATATTTCTCCCCTGATGAGATTTTCCAACATTCACTGCCGTACAGGAAGAATAATATTACGTAAGGTTAAGTACGCTTTGTCAGAAAATATTCATATTGATTCATATTGATTAATATCTGATCAGTTTTTGGAAGGCATGTTTCGCTATACCTAAGTTCATTTGGGTTTTCGTGTCGAATATTCTGACCTCTAAAAAAAAAAAAAAAAAAAATCCCAGATATTTACATTTTTGTAGCTACTTGATTTGGTGTCTCCAATTTGTAATTTGCTTTTTGCACGCGCATTAAGTAAGAAGAATTTTTCTCGTGAAGAACGTCATTACTGCAGCAAGGGGACTAATTAAGAAGAGACAACTAATTGCTAGTATCGATTAATAAAAAAAAACAGTTTCTTGTGGGTAGGAAAAATCTTCAGCAACACTACCAATTTGAAAATGATCTGATTTCTATACAAAAACTCTTACTGCTTAACCCGCATATAACCATATAACCGTCAGAACTTTTCATATGTTCTACCAGCACCATTTAAGAAAGTGATGTGTTTTCTGAGCCTAACACTCAATAATCTATATATATATATATATAATACGCCAATACACACACACACACACACACACATATATATATATATATATATATATATATATATATATATATATATATATATATATATATATATATATATATATATATATATATATATATATATATATATATATATATATATAAAGTCAAATTATAATTTATAATTATAAAGGCAAAGTCAAATTATAATTTATAAGCAGTAAATTCGACCTTGCCTACCGAACGCTCCTTTGTGGCCGAGTCGGTTAAAAGACGTCAGCGTAAATGACTGTTCCGTATGGGATGCAGGTTCGAATCCTGTCAAAGGACGAATATTTTCTATGAAAATTTCAAGGACATTCAGTCCGGTAAATGTTATTTAATACTGTTTATTATAAGCAGAGCATTTACTTAAATACTTGTATCTATAAAAGAACGTTAAACATAAAAAAGTCTTTAATAAATATATGTATATATATATCACACATTATGAAATGTACAAAGTCCGACAATTATTTAAGACAATTTTTTTTATGTTTATACATAAAAAGAATGAATAATCATAAAAAGAAATCTCTTCAAATAATTGTCGGACTTTGTCTATTTCATAATATGTGACGTCATTTGTTTACATTTGGATGCACATCGAGCAGATATGAATGTACGAGAGAAAATCATGAAGAATTGTAGTTTAAAAACAGTAACCTTGCTAATCGAAACGCTCCTCTATGGCTCAATCGACAAGTACGTCAGTCTATATGACGGTTTCGTATAGGATAGAGGTTCGATTCCTGTCGGAGGACGCATATTCTCTATGAAAATTTCTCGGACATTCAGGACGGTAAATGTCGTTAATACTGTTTATTATAAACAGAGCATTTACTTAAATATTTGTATCTTTAAAAAGAACGTATAAACATAAAAAAATGTCTTAAAATATATATATATATATATATATATATATATATATATATATATGTTGAACAATAAAAAATTTAAAAATTTTCAGGCACCCTGGATCGTATATTAATATTTTTTTTTTTGTTTTATTATTTCAATTAGGTTCTCAGCTACTTTCGGCAAGCATGGTCATTAACAGGAGAAAAATCACTGTTTGTTAGTGTTATGGTCCGGTTCCTTGTACCAGGGTGATAATCCAAGGTAGAATCAATAAAGAAGAACTCGAACACCGATATGAAATAAAACAGATATATTACAAACAGGAATATATACAGAGAAAAAGAAAGTGTTAGTATGAACAATCAGGTTTAGTAGTAATTGTCTGAACGCGACTCTGTTTCGGACTGCGTCTGACTCGACTAACTGACTCCCTCGCTCTGACTGACTGACAGACTCCTGACGGACTTCACTCCAGACTTCAGACTGAACAGTATTTAGTCACCCCCCCCCAACGAGGGCATCATGGCCGGTTTAACGTGGGATCTCCGAGCCCGTGGTCTCGGGCAAAAATATGCCATTTGAACCCGTATAAACGGGTTCACGGTCGGTCTACCACCCTGAAAGAGACTCCGTCCTTCGGCGTAGCCTCCTTCGGGTTCCTCCCCGCCCGTAGGTAGAGAGTTCAACCGATCTAGCCGATCAGCCGGTCGCCCGACTTCGGACTGAACACCCTGCTTCCTCTTGAGTCGCAGTATTTATTACGTATGGAATAGTCTATTATGTTATTATGGGTAAGGTCCCGTAACAGTTAGTAGCAATGAATTACAGGAATGAATGACTTTCTGAAGAAAATGAATTTTATCAGTAGTTTTCATTTGTTTATTATCACCGTTAATTTTGATCGGACCTTTTCCTCAAAACGCCTCTTTTAAGTTGTTTTTAATATAGAGGCTGGGACGATTCAGAATTCCCTTCTTGGTCATTTTGACAGTTTTATTGTTTGCTGGGAAGGCGATATCCGTGTGTTAAGTGCATGTTACTTTAGTTATTCGGGGTGGGGGTAATGTATGTAAGTGTATATATTAGTATGGGTGTGTGTATACGTGTGAGACCGCAACACCCCCGCAAGCATGCCAGTTTTATGTGAGAAATGTGGGTAGGGCTTAATTTAATGCGTTGATTTTTAATTCTCTCTATTTTGTATAATTTGTGGTAAAGTCCGTCCGATGCGAAAAATACATTTATCTTCATGTTTCTCTAGAATTTGTCTTATGTTATCTTTTCTGTCTGTTTCTATTTTTTCAATTATAGTGACGTTTGCATGGCTTTTAAAAACATGTTTATTCAAGGCGGAAATCTTTTGTGGGGAGCTGACTTGATCCGATTCCGATAATTATTAATTCTGTAGTGAAAGATCCATTCAGGTTTTCCTACATAATGTTTCTGGCATAGTGCGCATTTTAGGAAGTAAGTTATGTTATGACATCTACAGTTATGGTAAATTTTGAAAGTAGATTTAGTGACTGAGCTAGTGAACGAATTGGTGTGTCTAATGTTGTTACAACATAAGCACCTTTTGTTGTTAATATATATATATATATATATATATATATATATATATATATATATTCATACAGTAAGTAAATTAGCAAAGTTAATGATATAAAATGGCGAAATCCCTTCCCTAACAAAGTTTTGAAGATGTATTAACCTACCAATCAATCAGTGAATGTTATGATCCTTGTTTTTTTTTAAATTATAAGTTGTATAAGGTCTTTCTTAAATACGCAAGCACTTTCGACTGCACATTCAGTCATCTTCAGGCAGGGAAATTATTTTGTTTTTGTAAATTATTTTTTGCTTTTGGATGCTACCTGAATTTTACTAAAATAATAATTTCCATGCCGAAAGATGACTGAATGTTCAGTGGAAAGTGCTTACGTATTTAAGAAAGATCTCATACAGCTTTTAATTTTAAAAAACAAGAATCATAACATTCATCGAGTGATTTGTAGGTTAATGTATCTTTAAAATTTTGTTAGCGAAGGAATTTCGCCATTTTTTATCATTAACTTTACTAATTTACTTTTTGTATGAATGATTTATTTTAATATATACACACACACACACACACACACACATACATATATACATATATATATATATATATATATATATATATATATATATATATATATATATATACTTTTTGTGTGTGTAACAATTGAAGGGCAGCGTGAAAAATACCTATGCTGTGCTAACTAGGCGAGGTGATGCGTCCCGATATCGCTATCGAAAAGGCTATTCTCATATATAATACGTCACATATATCTTCAAGAATGATTTGTTCATTTTTAGAAATTCATTTTCAACTTTAAAAATTATAATTAAAAAGAAGAAGTAGGGAGAAAATTATATATATATATATATATATATATATATATATATATATATACATACATATATATATATGTGTGTGTGTGTGTTAGTAGGACGAGAAGTAAGCACACACTGAAATTATTGTTTGCATCTACGGACTGTCAAGGATTACACAAACTTTCCAAAGTTTACACAAAAGATATTGGACTTTCGGTACTTTTGCAGTAAACATAATTTTGGTTTTAAATATGTAACATTAATGAGGATTATATACGGACATCATTTCTTAGGTGTTCATGAATTGTACACTGTTCAATTATTAACATTAACAACGAACTATTTTAAATTACAAAATTATACTTCAATTAAATGAAAATTACTTACAATATAATACATATTACTTATAAGACATTCCTTCTTGCCATCAATTTCGACAGTATGGGTACACTAGTGTAAATATAAAAATGGACATTGAGGTCAATATCCAGCAGTGACAGTCTGTTTCATGCTTAATCACAATCTTCAGGTCATCATTATGAAAGCAACATAAAAAAAGTGGAAAACAAATTGGACGTTTTTCTGCTGCAGAAAACATATCTATATCTTTGAATTGGCAAAATAGCACATCTCAATCTCTTTCATGGAAATACTGCAAATTACAGACATAACTGTTCTCTTTACAATAAAAAAAATAAAACATCTATTTCTATATCTTTTGCAAACATAAATAAACCTGCAGGCGAGCTATACTTTATCTATTTCTTGTATTAAACTTCTCATAAAGTTACTTTTCTTTGATGTGTCTTGGATTATGGGATCGACTATCACTTGTGATGATGTTCTAATTTCTCAGCAAATTTGACTCAAGAATACCCAAAGTGTATCACAAAAGCAGACAAAAGCTATGCTTACAAAAGCATACACATAATGAGGATAAAATACGGAGGTGTTTATAAATTGTACACTCTTTAATTATTAACATTAACAACAAACTATTTTAAATTACAAAATTGTACTTAGATTAAATGAAAATTACTTACAGTATAATTCATATTACTTATAAGACATTGCTTCTTGCCGTCAATTTCGACGGTACGAGCATACCAGTTAATGAATAATACAAAACAATGCACACACGCACACACACATACACACACACACATGCACGCACGCATATATATATATATATATATTACGGTTATGATTTTTTATAAAATAATTGATTTCCTGTATCATAATTCGATGACCTTTTCTTCAAAAATAATCAAGAAGGTTTTAATTTAGTGTATTTTAAAAAAAATGTAACCCAACACGAAATTCTTAATTAAATACTATCCAATTAGTCATTCGAAAATCGAAAAAGAAATTTTCTGCAAGTTAGCAATTAATGTTTATTTCTAAGGGTGTATGTTAATCTATAACTATCAACCCTTAAATCGGTTAAACATACATAAGTACTATGCAATTATATCAGGAGGAAATTGAAAAATAGAAGCTTCTCAAATTTTTAGATTTTTTTACCTATGGTATCTCATTTACATATGAACTTCCAAAGGCTATAAATAGCTACAGCTATTACCCATGAGGCAGTTGAGTGCATACTAGTTCTCGTGAGTCAATGACACAACACTACAATAGCATCCACGTTATCTAAAGAGCCGAACGAACAATTATCACTGGATAATTATGAATACACACAAGCGAGGCTTAGGATTCTAGCAGCTAAACCTAGAACAAAAACCAGAAGGATTTATAATCAGTTGAGGGAGAAACCCGATAACTGATCTCTTCTTGGAAACTGCTGGTTGTGGAGCCATTATTAAATTATCATAGAATTGCACACCCATGACAGTTGGAGAAAATGACGTTTGATGAGATTAGTCAACAAATAGTAAAAAAGTATAACACCCAAGAAAAAACTAATGAATGCAGACAGAACTAAGTTCATAAATATATTTCTCAAAAAAGTGAATGAACCAGTTACTGATTATGTTCTTCGTTTAAAACAGGCTGCTAACTATTGTGAATCTGAGAAACTGGGATTGGAAAGCCAGTCAATCGAAAAAGATTTGATCCAAATGAAATTGGAAAACAGCCTTAAAAATGAGGAGTATTGGTAAATAACTCTAATGAATTTATATCAGAGAAAGTTGTCGTTAGAACATTGTGTCGAATTTGTTAATCAACAAGAATTAATTCGATAATTTAATAAAACAATGTTACGAATGCGGTAGAGAAAAATGGACACATACGCGATAAAGAAAAAGACAATAATGTGTACTTTTTGTGGATGTGGATATCGATATCGAAGGGGAAAAAGTCAGGCATTTAAAAATGTGTTTCAAAATGAATTCTTTTAAACGTATATGTAAATCCAAAAAGAAAAACGTAGAAACGGTCCAACAAAAGAAAGAAGAAATAAGTATGGACGTATGTTCATTGAAAAAAAGAAATGAGAAACGGTTATTAAAACATCGAATCACTAAGGTTTTATTGGACATGCAACTCGATACGAGAAGTCACGTGATGTTGATACTCAGAAATTTCTGGAAGAAATAAGGAAAACCCAAATGAAAGAAAAGCCTTGTGCAATTGAATCAGTCCGACGGATACGTGATAAAAACGTTAGGCTATTTTGAAGCCTACTTGGAATGAAAACAGATTTTGACATATTACGAATTATCGTAACAAACTGAGAACAGAATCACAGTCTAGTAAGAGATGATGCATCAAACATAAATTTGACACAATTAATAAACAAAGTCAATGACAGAAGAAACTAGAATGCTAAAAAACTATGAAGCAAAGTTAAGACTAAGCAAAATGTCTTCCCGTCATATTTTCTGTCACAAAAAGTGCCAGTCCATTTACTACCAACAGTTGTGGAAAAACTCTAAAAATTACTGAAACAAGATCTACTTGAACGAGTTTCGTCAGGTTGGAGCAAATGCCCCCCCCCCTCCGTTAGTAATTTTAACAAAGAAGGATGGGCATTTGCGCATTTGATATTGAGTATACGAAAGGCAATACCATTCCTATGTAGACACTTTTGACGAGGTTTATTACGAGTTTTGTCGACGTTTATCACAACGTTTCGGCAGTTGTACTCTCCAGCCTTCTTCAGGTGGTTGGAATGTTGAACTGAACCCTTTATTTCGCTCACTGGAGTAGACTGTTCTAGTTCCACGTGCCATGTTTAATGCATGTCAGTTATCTCCTGCTAATTCCCCTGTGAAAGTTCTCCACTGCCTTAGTCAGGTATTGAATTCACACTCTTTTGGGTTCTGTCAATGGATCTAACTAACGCCTTTATCCACAAGGACACATGGCACATCTGCGGTATTAATCCATTAATCATATGTTCAAGTTCAAAGTTCAGCTGAAAAATTAGATTTCCTTGATGTTACATTAGACCTAGTCAATAATATATTCCAACCCTACATGAAAGGAAAAACCAGTGCAATATATATCCAACCAAATTCTATCGTCCATCCGTAATCAAAAACATACCATCCTCCATACAATATACAATCAGAAATTAACTCTTCCATTGAAGATGGATTTTAGTAAAGTTTATAACACTGCCTTAAAGATAATGGGTATAAGTGCCCTGATATCAAATCTATAAAACTTAACAATAGTGATTGTAGGAATAAAAACAGAAAAATCATTTGGTACACTCCCAGCATTTAACCAAATGGTTAGTAGTAAGTTAGGACAGAAGTTTCTCCATTTAACTGAGAAAAACTTCACCAGAAATAATCAATTTAGTAAGATTTTAACAGAAATGCACTAAAACTAAACTATAGCTGTACCGATAATCTTGAAAACTTTATTAAAAACATAGTAATAAAATTTTAAATCTATACAAAAGCCTGAGTAATAATGAACATTCCAAATCAAGAAACGCAGATAATACCAACAAGTGTAACTGTAGAAATTCTAACAAGCACTATTTTTAGTATAGAAAATTCAACAGTTAAAAATGTTATATCGGGAGTAACAACATATATCATCTTTCAGCAATAACGCGTATAGAAATATAACGTCCCATTCTAAATACTTTGGAACTATAAAGAAGTTAATAACACCCCCACGGTAAAATGGAAAATACTAAAAAAATTGAACTTGTAAATTTTTAAATGAACCTTGATTCTTACTTTTACATGAAAAAACTAGAAATTAACAAATTTGCTGACAAAAAAATCCCTATTAAACCAAGGGAGTGAATTAACTGTAAACTGCCGACATAATTTATTTAATACTTTCAAATATAGTTAAATCTTGAATATTACGTATTAATATTTCTCATAGCCATAATTTATTCGTATATAATGGTCCACTCTCTACGGGTAATTACCTTACTTTATTTATTCAGCTTTAATTTTGCTATGTATTAGTATTATTAATATCTTCTATAGACGTTCCACATTTTTAATTTTATCTACAGGACACTTTAAGAATCTTTCTGAATGTAAAATTTATTTTTTTTTCTTAACTTTACGTCTGACCTTCTATGCCCTCCCTTCAACGCAGTTTCAAAAAATTGACCATGTCATATTTGTCAACATTCAGGATACATTTGTCGCTTACATATTTTCCGCAATTGTCAATGATATCCTGTCTATGTTTCGGATGATCATGGCATGAAAAAATAACTCACCTTGTTACTCCAGGACAGAAAAAAAGTTTAGAGAGGGCGTACATCATCTTGCATAAGTTCGAAAAAATGGAAAATGACACTGGGAAAAATATAATTTTAATTTAATTTTAATCCTTCATGAGCTTCACATCCTTAGCTATTATTAAATAATGATGAACATGTCATTTTTGTCCATGATGAATTTCATCACAATTCTTCTATTAAGATGTCTGTATAATTATATTAGGTTGGTGCAAAACTAATGTCGTTTTCTCGGATAGTAACATATGTGAGAAAACGACATTATTTTTGCACCAACCTAATACATTCTTATTGCTCTAAGTCCGATAGTGTTATAAAAACCTCGGAGAATAACCAGTAAGCTTAATCTAACTAATTGACAATTTTGTATTTTGGCAATTTGGACAATTTTTAGGTTACAACTGATATATATATATATATATATATATATATATATATATATATATATATATATATATATATATATATTACATGAATTATTCATACAAAAAACAAATATATAAGTTAATGAAATCAATGGCTAGAATTAATCTTCGCAAAGAAATTTAATAAAGTACATTAACCCCGAATCTGTATATGAATGTTATGATCCCTGTTTATAAATTCCAGTTGCATAAGGTCTTTTTTTTTTACATCTTTCATCTGTGCGTACAGACATCATCAGGTATGGAAATAGATTTGTTTTTATTTTTTACTTCTCGGTAATGACAGGACAACAAAAGAATAGATGTAATCCGAAATATGTTTTTAGAAATGTGTAAATGTGTTATTATTAATTGTAAGAATTTTTGGGGGGAGCGTGCGGTCGAAACGCTGAGGTTGAATTTTTAAATTTGCGTTTTTGTACTAATATGGTAATAGGAGAATTCTTTTGTGCTGGTAGGTTTTTCAGTCAATGTGGCATGAACTAAATTGTTCAATAATTAGAGGAATGTCACAGTTATTTTCCGAAAGTTCATGCCACATTGACATAGAAAACCAACCAGTACAAAAGAATTCTCCTAGAATTTTGTTTATATCTAGCCGATTTCATTTAACTGTTATTTCTGGCTCTTACTTCATTTCACCATTGCCGACAAATCTTATAATATCACAGTGTGTGGAATACCTACATACAAATTATTGGAAATAAAAAGACTCAAGTCCGCTGAAGTCCCGTAGGGCGAAAGGCGTCAAAAGTAAACCTTGATATATATATATATATATATATATATATATATATATATATATATATATATATATATATATATATGATTTGAACAATAAAATGTATCGAAAGATTTAAAAAAATTAAATTGTCAAACACACTGATTTGTATTTTAATATTTTTATTTTATTTTTTTCAGTTAGGTTCCTCGACTAGTTTCGGCCAGCATGGCCATCATCAGGAAAAAAAATCGTATTTTAGTAGCAGTGAACTACAGGAATAGATGACTTTCTGAAGAAAATGAACTTTATCTGTATTTTCATCCTTAATTTTGGCCAGTCTTTGTGTGGTTAAACGGCCTCTTTTAAGTTCTTTTTAAGGTAAAGGCTGTAGAGATTCGTGCTTCTCAGAATGTTCTTAGTCATTTTGACAGTTTTATTTATTGCTGGGAAGGGGATATGTGAATATTAAGTATATGTTATCATTTTTTCTTAGGGAGTGTGTATGATGTGTGTTAGGGTATATACTAGTATGGGTGTATGTATAACTGTGAGACCTCAACACCACCGCAAGCATGTGTCTTGTGTGGGTGAGAAATGTGGGTTGGGCTTGATTTATGGGGTTATATATTAATTCTATCTATGTTGTTAAATTTGTGGTTAAGTCCTATCTGGATGAAGTGTTTTCAGGCGCAAAATCCACTTTTATTTCTTTATTTTTTTCTTTTTAAGCGTTTCACCCCAAGCAAGGTGAGCAGCCACTACGACGCAAGGGGTTACAGAAAATTTGGAGCAAGATCAGATAGGAGTGATAGAGGAAAGGATGAGGAGAAGGATAGTGGATAGATCAAGGTAACTGGAGATGTCGATTGACATTACATTCGAATAGCTGGAGATTATAGCTTTCAGGGAAACTGGAATAGGGAAGGGACTTCCACGGGCGAGAGGTGCGAGACATGAAGCTATTGGAGTAGAAGAGACGGCTATATTTAGTAGTTTCGACAGTGAAAGGGTGAGAGCGGGATGCCAGCCTCGTAGGGCGCTTGAACTCATGAAGTCTGGGAACCAGCGAATGCAGCTCCGAGGAGCAATTGCCATGAAAGTGTTTGTAAAAAAGACAGAGAGAGGCGACGGCGCGTCTGTGAGAGAGTGACTGTAGACGAGATGCCAGAGCAGGGCCAATTATATTGCATATCCGCCTCTGGAGCCTATCAAGAACCCCGAGGCAAACAGAAGGGGCTCCAGGCCATATATGGCAGCAATACTCCATGCAAGGGCGAATTGTTGATTTGTAGATCTGGAGGAATGATTCCGTGGAGAAAAATTTCCAGACGCGGCACAGGGAGCCAACTTTCCTTGCGGTGGACGAAGCAATTGACTCAGTGTATTTGTTCCATCTCAGGTCAGCAGTCAACGTGAGACCGAGCAGCCGCTGAGAGGTGCTCTCCAGAAGTTGAGCGTCAGACAATCTAATGGAGGGCAGGGAAGGATCTCTGTGGTGATTAATAGAGAGCAGTTTTGTTTTTGAAGCATTAAGTTTGACTAGCCGATTCCTGCCCCAGTTCACAACGGATTGGAGGTCCTTTTTGAGACGCACGGCCAGGTTAGTTTTGTCAGTGAGACTTGAATTGTTTTTGAGGCAGGAATAAATTGTGCTGTCATCCGTGTAGATGCCAACTTGAGAATTTATGGCGTCATTTATGTAGCTAAGGAATAGAGTGGGGACTAGGATGGAGCCTTGGGATAGGAACTGGAGGAGAATCCATTGAGAACGACCTTCAATTCACGGTTTGACAGGAATGATTGTATTAGGTCAAACAATCGACTCGTAATGCCATAACCCTGGAGTTTGCGAAGCTGGCCGGCATGCCAAACCCTATCAAACGTTTTGGAGATAACTAGGACCACGGCACGAGCTTCCGCGTTATTTTGAAGAGCTTGGTGGGCAGTTTCAGTAATGGCCGTAAGCACATCAGCTGTAGATCGGTCAAAGCGGAAGCCATATTGCTTGTCTGAGAACAGATCATGGGATGTGAGGTGGTTAACCACTTCGGTATTGATTAGGGCTTCGAGGACTTTGCCGAAGAGGGGTAGAAGACTGATAGGACGGTAGTTAGAAGGGTCAGAGGGGTCGCCAGAGTTCTTAAAGACAGGAACAATCGAAGAGGACTTCCAGCAGTCAGCAAAACAAGATTCATTGAGGCAGTAGTTGTATAGTTTCGAAATGGCGGCCGCCAGAACAGGCGCGCATTTCTTCAAGACAATGGTTGGTATCCCATCTCCACCACTAGCCTTGTTAGGGTCTAAATTGGAGATAATGCCCAATACCAAAGACGGGGTTATGTGAAACCCACTCAATAGAGCCTCAGGTCTAAGGGAGAAGTCGGGTATGAAACACCGGAAGAGTCGAGCGTTGAGTTTAATGAAAATTTCCGAGCAAAGCATTCAGCCTTGTCGGTAGAGGAGGTCAGGACTTCGAACTGTTTGAACAGAGGAGGTATAGAGGGTTTGCAATTGTTCAGTATGCTCTTGCAGAGACGCCAATAATCTTTGGAGCCAAATTTGCGAGATGCAATACGCTCCTTCATCCGAGCAGCAAATAGTGACTTAGCATCGTTGAGGACACGCTTACACTCGTTACGGGCGGAGGCAAAGATACGTCTATTGCAGTCAGACATGTCGCTACGAAATAGGTGAAAGAAGTTGTTCCTATGGGCGATGGCGGATGAGTAAGCAGCGGAGAACCAAGGAGAGGAGCGCGACTTGACCCTATATTTCCTTGCTGAGATGAAAGCGTCGATTCCAGCTTTAACCCAGTATGAGACCTCAGAAGCACATTCTTGGACGGGGAGCGTAAAGACAACATTCCAGGGGATATCGCAGAGGAAATCACGGAACGCATGATCAGAGTTACCAACAGGGCAGAGTTGCGAGGCGCTGCAAGACTCGGGGGTGGAGGTAAAACACAGATCGAGAAGAGAGGCTTTACCTTCCCGGTTGAAGGTAAAACGTGTGGGGAAGTTAACTATCTGCGTGAGGGATTGACAGACTGAAAAATTGAGCGTTTAAATGCCTGCGTGGTCAGTAGTAGCATTCTTAAGCCACTTGGTATGATGGGCGTTAAAGTTGCCAAACACAAATATGTGAGCAAACGGGTTGAGGGAGAGAGCCTTGTCTATGCTGTCCGAAATGCTATCGAGTATCCCACAGCCTTGAGAGGATGGAGAGCAGTAAAGGAAGCAGAGATAGCTTACCGCATTGAGAAGAGATAGTCGGAGACACATGTACGATTGGTCTGGCGATTCGAGAGACAACTCTCTGCCCACAGGGAGATTGTCCTTGACGTAGACACCAAGACCGTGCATGTGGGTTAGAGAGTCTTTTCTGAGGAGAGGAAGGTAGCCTGGGATCGAGAGATCAGAGGAGGGGATGGACGAGACGAGTTTGCTCTCAAAGAGAGCCAGTATATCCGGGCAGTTTGCAGTGAGGAAAGATTCAATACTGCAGAAGTTTGTTCTAATCCCACGGATGTTGGAGAACGAAATGTTGAGGGGTTTAGGTGATTTTTGAGTGGCTGGTTTAGAATTACTTTTTCGGTCTTTGTAAGACATGTGGAATTTTGGTTGGAAGATGAGAAGGCACGAAGTAAAAGAAGCAGGCAGTTATCGACCGTGACGTTGGCAGAGAGGAGTTGACACAACCTGCATCATAATGTGGCCTCAAGGCTGCCCACCGGAGGTGACTGCAGGGACACATTTCCATGCGCGACATGGCACGACAAACACCCCGGTATTATACAACTGTTGATCAGAGCGGCCGCTCAAGACGCTACGAACGAGTTAGGGCTCCTAACTACCAGTCGGAAACAGCAGCCAGAGAACTGTCAACCGTGTACCCTCAGAATGAAGAGGCAATACCACAGACTGCACACATCACGGGAGAAACGGAGCTGCACTAATACAGAAGCCAGAGAGAGAGTACCGGGAATCCCTTCTTAAACAAGAAACAAGGCGTAAACCTCTACTCATGTCCAAGAGAAGGGGGAGGAGTGTTGACTGGGCGGTAGGAAAGCCTACCTACTCCTATTACATATGACACATACAAGAACGACAAAAACAGATGGAAAGATAAGAGGGGGAGGTAATTGGCAGAGTCATGGCTGACATTTGGATTTTACCCTTTCGCAACATTAAGTTTTAATTTAGTATAAGTCCCATTGTCTATTCTAAAAAAAAATTGAAGAAAATAAGGTTATCCGGATTTATTGCTATGTCATAATAAATGCCCCAACATACGTGGCAGCGAGTGTTTGTCGGCTTTCTTCCTCATGATAAGTGAATGTACAGCTTACCTTAAGTCCAAGCATCGACCTGGTGCTGGGGAGGGATCGACGGCCAATCCTCCGCCCTGACCAAATAATTGACTTGGGAGACATGCTTTCAATAAAATTAGGAACAACAGGAGAAAGAAACGGTGAAGACAATTCCATGTTCAGACATTTTACCAAGCAAGATGATTCGGCCAACTACATCAGGAGAATACTGACGAGACACTTTCGCATCTAGCCAAAGACATTCAATTTTCCCTTTTTTTTCTGATTTTTCTTTCGAACCGAGATTTCTAGCTAAACCATCAAATAGGTTAGAATGATTAGGACAAAATGTGTTACTATGGTCAAACACTGACGCGTAGGGAAAGAAAAAAAAATTTTTAAAAAAATAAAATTTAAAGATTAAAAAAATAAAGAATTAAAAAAAATAGAAAAAAATGAAATGAGTTTTCGGTAGAGCGAAATTGTCTTCATGTCCCTCCAGAATTTTTCTAATCTTATCTTTTTCTGTTTAATTCTATTTTTCAGTTATAGTGAATTTGGCATGACTTTTAAAATCTCTCTCTGTCTCACTCACACACACACAAACACACATATATATATATATATATATATATATATATATATATATAGAGAGAGAGAGAGAGAGAGGTAGAGAGATAGAGAGAGGGAGAGTGACCCCAAAAGGGGAACTTTTTAACAATCCAATAAAACCAAGACTGATGGAAGAAAAATATTTTATTCATAGTAATTGAAACCTTAAATCATGCCAGTTTAAAAACAATGATGGAATTTTCATTTTTTAAAAATTACGTCCTGTAGATGGCGTCCTCCTGTACGAATGCATTCTTGACATCTGCTGTTGAGATTCCTCATTGACTGCTGCAATATTTCAGCTGGGATACTGTGAATTTCATCTTGAATTCTAAATGGCGAAATGTTTACTTGCACAAGGTCACTGTCTCGCAGTGTTGCCACTTGCTCACGTCTGGCAATACGCACTTCAAATATTCCCGTTATTTTGGGTCACCATGTGTGTATATATATATATATATATATATATATAATATATATATATATATATATATATATAGGTTTTATGAAATTTACTATTTATACAAGAAAATGGGAACTATTGAACCAATGTTTGTAAAAATGTCATGATATACTTATCTTATTTAAACAGTGTAAAACGTGCTATCAGAATGAACGGAATAAAATATTCTATATGTACAAGACTGTATTAATATCAGCTCACGGCATCTAACCCTCTTGAAAATCTCATGACTGGCTTACATTTGGGAAGCCAGGTTTTACTAGATAAACAAACTCAAGCAATTTTTTTTTATTGATAAGTGAATGAAAATGAGATAACCTACAGAAGCATTTTTTAATCAACATAGTATGTAATCAACCTGAATAAATTATTACCTTCCATTTTAATATAGACTCCTTGATATTCGTCGGACTTTTCTCTATTGTTTTTCTTAACTTTTTTTCTACACCTTCTTCGTTAACATTATTGGCTGCTTTTTAGAGACATTTAATTTTCTTTAATCGGTATACCGACATGTAAGGCGATAAAGCCACTAAAACACAACGGGTTGCAGGGTGCAGAAGAATTAGGAACAGAAACATTACTAACGAGCGGGAAGTGAGAAGATTAATCACGAGGACCGTCGATAGCAATTGACATTGTATTTAATTTTTTTCAGACTAAAAAAATGGCTTGAAAGCATGGAACCGGGATTTTCACAAGCGAACATTCTCCTAATAATAATGTTTTCTTTTTTCTCATATTATCTTAGAGTCAGTATCTCCCTGCATCGTACAGGGCTTCATTGGCTTGCTTAGATTTAAATGATTAAATAACAGTAAGAATAGCCTAACTCTAACCCATTTACCATATGAAAAGAAAACCTTCATTTGCATTAATATAATGTTAAAATGTTTCGACTTCTTCTTCAGTATAAGGGAATATTTAATTGTTGTGTATGAAGATGGAAAAATGTTTAAATCAGTGATAATCTATTGCAAAGTTTTGTCTGGTGAATAAGATAGATTGTCAAAATCTCATCTCTCTCTCTCTCTCTCTCTCTCTATCTATATATATATATATATATATATATATATATATATATATATATATATATCAGTCTATCTAGGCTATAGTCGCATGGCAGAGAGGAAGGGAAATTTTAACGTTTCTATGTGAAATACGTCAGATAGGGAGAGCTCAATTCAATTCGGTTGAAGAGCCACTGTTTTTAAAATTATCCTTTTCTCAATAAAGCTCAACCAGATAGCGGCCTGGATTGAGGAATCGGAGACCCGAGTTCAAATTCTAGTCGAATCCATTAAATTCTTTTACGTGCTAATATCCTTGGGTAAGGAGTAAAACCTCCTCTTCTCCCTCCAGTTATGGGTAAATAACAGGGCAGACTGGGTTCTATAGCCTTGGATGGCAACTGGTCTAGAAGAAGGACAACTTTGAATTCAAAACCTGCAGAGGGTCGTTTGGGGACCTTGTGGCGCTTAATGAACCAGGTCTCTTTATTCGGCCCTTCAAAAAATGTGTATGGTCCTGCACGAAACCTTCACCATTATATTCAAATCTCATGTGCTGTTGTCGGGCTGTCGGTTTCCTGGGAACTGATCTAATTGACCCTCATACGTCGAATTCGACGAGAGAGTCGAGTATATATATATATATATATATATATATATATATATATATATATATATATATATATATACATACTAATGATACAGTTATCATACACTTTTACTTTTTTTTAACTTATTTAACTAGAAGATCCGATAAAGAGATAGAGGAAAAGAGGTTAGTCTATTGTAATTTGGTCTCTCAGAAAAGAAACTCGCATGATACACGAGACACATGATAAAATCATTTTTTTATAAGTGACAATTTGGGGATCGCAGGATACGCAAGATCTCGCGTTACACTTGTACATACGGTTCTTGAAATACATTTATAAAATGAAACGATAGAGGTCATCGGTGACGTTACCCTGGTTTCATTAAGAATTTCGTGTACTGCAACATCAGATCCCTTCTGCCAGGTACTATGACCTTTTGACAGGCAGCCTCTCCACACAATTTGTTCCACAATCTAATTTTAAAAACAGTTGTCGGGCTGTCAGTTTCCTAGCATCTGATCTGCTTGACCCTGATACGTCGAATTCGACGGGAGAGTCGAGTAGATTAGTATATATATATATATATATATATATATATATATATATATATATATATATATATACTAATCTACTCTCTCCCACTTTCTATATATATATATATATATATATATATATATATACTAATCTATATATATATATATATTTATACTAATCTACTATATATATATATATATATATATATATATATACTAATCTATATATAAATATATATATATATACTAATCTACTATATATAGATATATAGTAGATTAGTATATATATATATATATTTATATATAGATTAGTATATATATATATATATATATACTAATCTACTATATATATATATATATATATATATATATATATGTATATATATATATATATAGATGTGAAACAGGAAACACTGGAATATATTTCTAATCTCAAGTGAATACTGGAGTTCATCCGATGCAGCCAACAAAGATTTAAGAACTAAATAAAGTTGTTTTTAAAGTATCTCGACGCCATATTTAACAGTCAAAAATATACAGACTGACTGAAGCCTTAGTCGATGCGAA
>OZ010607.1:21182617-21312617 GCA_963932145.1 Acanthosepion lycidas
AATAATAATGTTTATTTTATATTTAAGATAAGTCGTGGAATACAAAGATTTTTATTTTAAAAAAAATGATCATTATTGGAATGTCGAACTGAATCTTTTATTTCGCTCAACGGAGTACGGTGTTGTAGTTCCACGTGCCATGGATGTCAATTTCCCTCTTCAAGTTCTCCACTGCCTTAACCGGGTATTCTTCTCACACTCTTTGAGTCCTGTCAGTGGATCGAACTAACGCCTTTATTAACTGTGCCATGTGTTCAGAGGGAACTTGGTCAGGGGAATTAAGAGGAGATAACTGATAACTGACATCCATTAGACATGGCACGTGGAACTAGAACAGTCTACCCCAGTGAGCGAAATAAAGGGTTCAGTTCGACATTCCAACCACCTGAAAAAGGCTGGAGCGTACAACGGCTGAAACGTTGTAATAAACATGGCGACAAAGATGAGGACAATAGCCTGAATAATGTAAATAATTTACATAATACTTCATCTCAAAAATATAGAAAAAAATGTTATTTAGCAAGTGTAAGGATATCTCGCTAAGAGTTATATATATATATATATATATATATATATATATATATATATATATATATATATATATATATATATAAGAACATTTAATGTATTGTATTTGTTAATTTTATCATATAATGGCATGAATAATTCTACTGTATGATTTTTAGATTTTTAGATTTTAGATTTATTTATTATATTTTAATATTTATTTCTCTGTTGCTATTTTTGCGAAAGTGATCATATATATATATATATATGTGTGTGTGTATATATATATATATATATATATATATATATATATATATATATATATATATGTGTGTGTGTGTATATATATATATATATATATATATATATATATATATATTCGGTGTATACGTTATTTTTATACATACATCAATTTAAGCAAATGCTATGATTATAATAAACAGTATTAATTGCATTCACCGGCCTGACTGTTCGAGAAGTTTCTCCTCCGACAGAAATCAAACAAGTATCCTACCCGAAATCGTCATTTAGCCTGACGTGCTATACCATTTAGCTACAGAGGAAGCATCTTGTTAACAATGTGAAATTACTGATTTTAAATAAATTTTCCACGATCTTTTCTCGAACGCTCATATCTACTCGAAGCGTATCTTAACGTAAACAGATATCATATATTATGAAATGGATTAAGACCGACAGTTATTTTAATATATTTTTTGTTTATATGCTATTTTTATGAATACAAATATTTAAGTAAATGCTCCATTTATAATAAACCTGTATCCTACGCGAAAGCGTTATATAGCCTGACGTGCTATACCATTTAACTACAGAGGAAGCGTCTGGTTGCTGAGGTCAAATTACTGATTTTAAACTAGAAATTTCCCATGACTTCTCTCGAATACTCATATCTACTCGAAGCGCATCTTAACGTAAACAATTATTTTAATATATTTTCTGTTTCCACAATTTAAGTAACTGTTCTGTTTATAACAAACAGTATTAATTACATTTACCAGACTTAATATCTTAGAAATTTCGTAAAATATATCTGTCCTCTGACAGCAATAGAATCTACATCCTACATCAGACCGTCATTTAGCCTGGCGTGCTATACTATTAAGCTACAGAGTGGCGTCTAGCTCGCAAAGTCAAATAACGTATAAACAAAAAATATTCAAATAATTGTCTTAGTCCATTTCATAGTATATATATATTTATTTTATTTTTTTCATGTTCTGTTTAAAGTTGTTTTTTATATTCTTCTTCTATTTACAACGTGCTTTCAAGATATAGGTGGTTATGGCTGTCCACACCTTTCATCTCGTGTAGCGCTAAGCAGTGTTTCTCTCTTTGCTAAGTCTCCGACATCCGTTCACACAAACTCGTCAGTTAAGAGGCTTGCTACCTTCTTCTATCTCAGTTGCCCTTAATGTTCCCCGCCAGGCTTAAGTTTGCTTAGAAATGAAAATATGCACTCTATTTCATATGTATTTATAAGGCACTACGTAGGGACGCACTCCATAGCTGAGTCGGGTAAATATACATCCCTTAAATTTGCACGTTGGATCATAATTTTGGGATAACAACTGAAATATTACTCTACTTATTCAACTATTTAGTTGATGCCACATTGACAGATTAACTGATAGAAAAAAATTCTTAAATTGCCATATTAGTAAAAAAAAAACACTCACTTAAATTTTTAAAAACAATTTATGGTTGCGACTTCACGCTCCACATGTTTTTATCCGTTATCAATAACACATTAAAATATATATCTTCGCAAGCCGAATTGAGTCACTGTCGGTCACTGGGCGTGTTTCAAAAAATAAATACGCTAAAAGTCCACCTTCATCCCGACCGTACGCCGACAGCTTAGTGGTAGAATATCCGCCTGATACCAATTCAGTCGGGTTTCGATCCTAGCTAGAGGCATCCGGATGACTAGCTGCACAGATGAGCTGTGATACAGCGAAACAGTCTGTCTGTGGATGACATTATATATATTTCGATTCGCATTATATTTTTTCGTGTCGGATGCTACCTGAATTTTAACCCCCACTCCAACAAAAAAAAGTTCGATAATAACCGGATGAAACGTCAAAAGTACCTGCGAATTTAAGGACCGTAACATTCATTGAGTGATTAGTGGGTTAATGCATCTTTAAAATTTAGTTAGCGAAGGAATTTTGCTATTTTATATCATTAACTTTACTAACTTACTTTTTGTATGGATGATTCATTTTATACACATATATATATATATATATATATATATATATATATATATATATATATATATATATATATATATATATATATATATGAAGAAAAATATACGGAAAAAAAAATCCTAATATGCAATTATGCTGTTTTAATGTTACTATAATGTCAACATCGGACGTTTCGGCCTAGTAAACCATCTTCAGGACATATTCATAAAGCATAATTAACATTAGACTATATTTAATTCAACATGAAAAGACGATGGACATTATGTCCGACGTTGACATTATATTAACATTAAAACAGCATAATTGCATATAAGGATTTTTGTTTGTTTTTTCCGTATATTTTTCTTCAACTGTCGGATCTATATCCATATATTTGCGTACATATATATATATATATATATATATATATATATATATATATATATATGTATGTATGTATGTATGTATGTATGTATCTATGTATAAATATTACACCGAAAACATGTCAAAATCGCTACACAATTTATTAACCTAAGTACACTAACCATGCGTATATAGTACATAGCGCAAATTTTTCTATTTTTAATTACAATTTTCAGTACCTGATTTTCTTACCTAAATAATGTTTTTCACTTCCTATTAATGTTAACTGAAAGTACACAGTTTTGCCATCTTGATGCAATTTGTCTTAAGAATCACTCAAAAACCCTTTGAGCTTTTCAGCTAAAAAGAGAACAGGTCAATAGTTCCATATCAATAAAATATCCAGAGAAATTGCACTGTCGCAACGTTAAATATTCGGATTTAAAGACTTTAACAAAATATTGCAATACCAATCATAAATACGAACTGTGGTCGTTATTTTAAGAAGTAAGGGGGTACAAATGAAAAGATTTGAAATTTAAAACATTTTTCTTTTCACTGAAACAGCCGTCAAACTCTCTTTCCTTACAATCAAACCGGAATAGTTCATTATTTATGAGGTATTGGCAGGAGACGTTAAAATCTTCTATCTTCAATCATTCTCTTTCTTTCGTTTCGTTTCTTTCTTTCTTTCATTCTTTCTTTCTTCCTTCCTTCCTTTTTCTTTCTTTCTTTCTTTCCTTTTCTCACTAAAATCAAGTAGTATATTTTCCTCTCTTTCCTTACAATCAAACCGGAATAGTTCATTATTTATGAGGTATTGGCAGGAGACGTTAAAATCTTCTATCTTCAATCATTCTCTTTCTTTCGTTTCTTTCTTTCTTTCTTTCATTCTTTCTTTCTTTCATTCTTTCTTTCTTCCTTCCTTCCTTTTTCTTTCTTTCTTTCTTTCCTTTTCTCACTAAAATCAAGTAGTATATTTTCCTCTCTTTCCTTACAATCAAACCGGAATAGTTCATTATTTATGAGGTATTGGCAGGAGACGTTAAAATCTTCTATCTTCAATCATTCTCTTTCTTTCGTTTCTTTCTTTCTTTCTTTCATTCTTTCTTTCTTCCTTCCTTCCTTTTTCTTTCTTTCTTTCTTTCCTTTTCTCACTAAAATCAAGTAGTGTCTTTTCCCCTCTTTCCACGCAATCAAAACTTAATAGTCTATTATTTATGGGGTATTGGCAGGACGTAACGATCGTGCGAACTAATTAATGGCTGGACAAATACAATTATAATAGGGTAATTCATTAGAAAATCCACATAGGATAACCGTCTACTGCTATTTCAGAATAATTTATATGAGAAAGCCTGGAGAGTGTATCGGCTGAAGGTGTTGTGATAAAATGTTAGAGAAAAAGATGGATGATCCAAAGTACTAGTGTAGACAAGAGTTCTATAAACATTTTCCCATCGGATTTTATCGCCAAACCCTGTCTAAATGACTCGTCTAACAATTCTTTTTTTCCCGACCAACTCCTGAGAAGATTAGACAGCCTAGCAAATAATTCCATTCTCAATGTGTCTATTACAATGATTTGTTTATTTAAGAGATAATCTTATTGTCGGTTTCATTTGCAATTTATTCTGCCGTATTCCGATGTAAGCATTTATTGATTTTCTCGTCTTCCATATAAAGACATGGAAAATAAACTTTGTTACTGTCTATATTTCTGAGATGAGGTATTATGTACACTATTTACATTATTCGGACTATTGTCCTCATCTTTGTTGCCATATTTATTACAACGTTTCAGCATTTCAGTATCTGTCTATATTCCTAAGATGAGGTATTATGTACACTATTTACATTATTCGGACTATTGTCCTCATCTTTGTCGCCATATTTATTACAACGTTTCGGCCTTTCAGTATCTGTCTATATTTCTGAGATGAGGTATTATGTACACTATTTACATTATTCGGACTATTGTCCTCATCTTTGTCATCATATTTATTACAACGTTTCGGCCTTTCAGTATCTGTCTATATTTCTGAGATGAGGTATTATGTACACTATTTACATTATTCGAACTATTGTCCTCATCTTTGTTGCCATATTTATTACAACGTTTCAGCCTTTCAGTATCTGTCTATATTTCTGAGATGAAGTATTATGTACACTATTTACATTATTCGGTCTATTTTCCTCATCTTTGTTGTCATATTTATCACAACGTTTCGACATTCTAACCACTTGAAGAAGACCGGAGCGTACATCGGCCGAAAGGTTGTGATAAATATGGTAACAAAGCGCGAAAATCATTAATGAAAATCAGAAAGAGTGCAGGATCCAGGATAGGGCCTTTGGCAACGCCAGCGTTTGTGAGAAAGGAGCTGGAGGAAGATCCCTTTAGGACGACCTTTATTTCATGGTTTGACAGGAATTATTGTATTAAGTCAAATAATCGTCCTGAAATCCAGTATCCCTGAAGCCAGCACGCCAAACCCTATCAATCGCTTTAGAGATATCAAGAGCCACGGCTCAATCTTCTCCGTTATTGTGAAGTGTTTGGTAAACAAATTCAGTTATGGCTGTGAACACAACAGTGGTAGATCGGGGAAAGCGGAAATCATATTGATTGTCAGAAAGCAGAGGATTGTAAGGTGCTTAATCACTTTGGCGTTGGTTATAGCGTCGAAGACTTTACCGAAGAGTGGTAGAAGGCGGATAAAACGGTAGTTAGATGGGTCAGAAGTGTCTCCAGAGTTCTTAAAGACATGTACAACAGATGAAGAGGTGCCAACAGGCTGGAAATCAGGTGTCTTTGAGACAGTAGTTATATATAGTTTGGAGAGGACAGGTGCCAGTTCAGGGGCACATTACTTGAGGAAAACGGCTGCTATCCCGTCGCCAACACTAGCCTTATGGGCGTCTAATTTAGAGACGATGCCGAATACCACCGGGTTATGTGCATCTCGGTCAAACGAGCCTCAGTTCTAAGGGTAAAATCGGGTGTGGATACACCGGGTGAGTCGAGCATTGAATTGGATGAGAATATCCGAGCAAAGCATTCAGCCTTATCAGCTGAGGAATCAGAACCTTACATTGATTGAATAAAAGAGGTATAGTGGATTTGCTGTTGTTCAGTAAGCTGTTGCAGAGAACCGAACTTTTGAACCGAACTTGCAAGATGAAATATGTTGTTTCATTCTTTCAGCAATATTGACTTTGCTTCATTGCGGATACGCTTGCACTCATTACGGGCAGAGATAAAGAGACGTCTGTTACAATCAGAAATGTCGCTACGGTACAGGCGGAAGAAGTGATTCCTATGGGCAATAGCAGCTGAGTAAGCAGCTGAGAACTAAGGGGGTGAGCGCGATTCAACTTTATATTTTCTTGCGGGGATGGAAGCCTCTATTCCAGCTTTTACCCAGACCTTGGAAGCGCATTTTTGACCACATTCCAAGGGAACGACTCTCAGTTTGCTCGTTGATAACAGAAAGATGTTCTATTGGTAAGAGGTTCTTTTCTGGGAAGGAGTAAAAGGAGATGTTAGCAGACACTACGGCATGATCACAGTTACCAAGAGGGCAGAGCTGAGTGGCATGTCAAGACTAGGGAATTTAGGTAAAACAGAGATCGGGAAGGGAAGCCTTACCGTCCTGGTTATTGAGGATACGTGTAGGAAAGTCTACCACTTGTGTGAGGGATTGGGTAATTGAAAAGTTAAGTGTTTGTAAACGGCAATGTCCGTTATAGAGTGTTTAAGCCACTTGGTAAGGTAGGCGTTAAAGTCACCGAACACGAAAATATGTGCAAATGGATGAAGAGAGATAGCCTTGTCTATATTATCGGAACACCACGATCTTGGGAGGATGGAGAATGATAGACGAAGAAGAGGTAGCATACAGCACTGAGGAGATATAGACGGAGACACATCTATGAATGGTAAGACTCAAGAGAGAGCTCCCTAGCTAGTGGGGGATTCACCGAAGTTACGCAACGCTTAGCTTGGTCAGTATCTAGATTGGTGAATGCTTGGGAATACCAGGTGCTGTAAGTTTGGGTGTGCGGGTGGTGTAGTACATAATGGCCTTGAATGAGAAGCCGGCGAGTAGAGTTCGAATTCCAGTCAAATATGTTACCAGAACTTTTGCGCAAATACCATTTGTAAAGGTACGAGTCTCTCATTTTCCCCTTTATGGGTTAAATAGCAAGATTGACAGTGTCCTATAGTCTTCGTTGGCAACCAGTCTACTGCCGAAAGAACCAGCAGTCTACTGCTGGAATTCTGCTAACTCAGTCGTGAACCGAAAAGACACATGATAGCCAATCACGCATGGCACTCGATGAAGAGTTACTGATTTAGAAATCACTAGTGACTAAATAGTGTCATTAAATAGATAATTCGTAATTATAGGGGCGTTGTTATGGGAACATTCGCATTCTGACGATGCGATCCGGGTTCGAATCTCCCCATGGTTGATTTGTCAGGAAAGAGACTTCCTGATATTATCGGACTGGAGGAGTTGATCTCAGCGTACGGCACCTTTTGAAAGTGCCTGAAAACCATACCACGGGTTGACCCAAGTCTTGTGAGCGAAATTGGGTAGGCGGAACTATTGGGGGCCGTCGATAGCTATGCTAGCACGAATTCACAAGTCATCGTGGACGAGGGCTTGTTTAAATTGTTGACCACGCTAGATAATACGCTCTTTCCCAGAAACTGTAACTAAGGTCAGCTCAGCATAGTTGCAGTATAAATGGGCTCTGTAGGTTTTGAATAAACACAAATGCGCCTGAGTAAGCACCTGCAATAGGGATTGGCTAACCGCGCTAGTATACTAGTATCCTGGAATACGAGGGACCAGCTATTACTATTATAGGAAAGTTGTGTTCACCTTTAAATTCCACTTACAAAGGGATCATTTTATTCACCGATATAAAAGTTAAGAAGAAGATAAAACTAAAAAGAATAGTAATACTATTTTTAGTGCCATTGGCCCCATTCTCAGTGTGAGGGGCGTGTTAGTTTTCTAAATAGCAGCCAATTGGTGTCTCGTCCAAAATCAATATATGTCTAACGTGATCTGTTCAGTATTTCTAACAAATTCCTTTGTGATTAAACCATTCCAGACACTTGAGACACTAAAAATGTCAATCTGAAATGCTAGGAAAACACCGCGTTATTCAATGAAACCAAGCAAACATCGAAGGTCAGAAGCGTAGAGGCAAAACAAAAGATATAAACAATTAGCATAAAAATTAATTTAAGATGATGACATTAATAATAATACACACGTACTACATGTAACAATTTGTAACATGTAACAATGGGACTTTAAAATACACACGGACAGAACAGTCAAAGCTAATCCCCAGGCAAACCGTGATCAAAGACCACAAAAAACAGAAACGGATCTCTTATTGACATGGTAGTTCCTACAGACTGTAATCTATCTTTTAAGAGCTTCAAAAAATTCCACACTGCAAGCTTCTTGAACTGGGAATCTCAGAGATGTGGCAAATAAAGATATCAATATTTCCACTTGTTTGGGTTTGAATAGAAAAAGTTCTGCGAGACTTATTCACGGGGAAGCCTTAAGGAAATACAAAAATTGTTCCCACGGGTACAGCTTACGACTTACGAAGGATTTTATCTATGTAAAATGTGTGATCTGAGGCACGGTGGTAAATGTCATGACGCCATTTCTGACCACAGGTTTCTGGTTGGGGACCGGAAGGAAATTATTACACAACAGAAATCAACGGATATAATAATAATAATAATAATAATAATAATAATAATAATAATAATAATGTTGTACGAAATACAAAAATAGACATGGCAGAATTGTCCAATAACTACACTGAAAATAATCTGTGATATTTTGTAAAGTGAACTGAAAGAAAAACATATGAACAACACCAGACCCAGTTACGGCCATAGAACCTCTAAACTACAGAACAATCAAAGCTGATTTACTCAGACATCGTGATCAAAGACCACAAAAACAGAATGTTTTTTTTTTATTGATATGGCAGTTCCTGCAGACTGTAATGTATATTGACCAATACCCCATATCATATTATTTGTAAAAGCGAAATAATAATAATAATAATAATAATAATAATAATAATAATAATAATAATAATAATAATAAAATGTAGCACATGGGAACATCAACAATTCCTGTTGTAGTTGGAGCCCTCGGATTGGTCGGAGTAGATTCCAGTAGACTAATTGAAGGAATCCCTGGAAGCCCATGCCTTAATAAATAAAAAATGTTCTCACTAGTACAGACCACACCTTACGAAGGGTTTTCTCAATGTAATTTTTTTTCTTCCAGTGGAAAATGTCATGATGCCATTTCTAACCTTAGGTCCCTGAGTGGGACACGGAAATAAACGAGTACACATCTGAAATCAAAGGAAATAAAATAATAATAATAATAATAATAATAATAATAATAATAATAATAATAATAATAATAATAATAATTGCCTCCTTATTGATATGGCTGTTCCTGCTGACTGCAATGTATCTTTGAAGATATTCAAAAAGCTGAAGAAGGTCGGAGCGTACAATGGCCGAGACGTCGTTAATATGACAACAAAGATGAGGACATGTCTCCAAATATTGTAAATAGTGTAAATAATAATAATAATAATAATAATAATAATAATAATAATAATAATAATAAAGTGCCTCCTTATTTATATGGCAGTCTCTGTAGTCTGCAATGCATCTTTGAAGATATTCAAAAAGCTATCAAAATACAAGGACCTTGAAAAAGAAATCTCAAAAATGTGGCACATGGGAACATCAACAATCCCTGTTGTAGTTGGAGCCCTAGAATTGGTTGGAAAAGATTCCAGTAGACTAATTGAAGGGATTCCTGGAAGTCCATGCCTCAAGGAGATACAAAAGATTGTTCTGACCAGTACAGCCCACACTTTACGAAGGGCTTTATCTATGTAATACATTTTTTTTCAGAGGAAAGTGTCATGATATCATTTCTAACCTTAGGTCCCTGGGCAGGACCCGGAAAGAAATGTGTAAACGCCAGAAATCAAAGGAAATAAAAATAATAATAATAATAATAATAATAATAATAATAATAATAATAATAACACCAACTGATCGGCAAAAATCCCATACACATCAGTAATTGTGGAGTGCTGGATTAAAAGCTGAAAGCTGTTTTTATTCTTTCCACACAAGACCAATGTTGTTTACGATATTACCAAGCAGAAATAATGGAAAATAGTGTTAACTAGAAATGCAGATTATATGAAGAATATCCGGATACAGTTGGCCATCTTGTATCCTGTTGCACAGTATTAGCATTCACTGAATATAAAACTCGACAAAACAGACTGGGCCATATATATGCACTGGAATATCTCCAAGTTTTAAAGGAAGTAACATGAACGAAATTAGTGTGAACATCAACAGGACCCGGTTAAAGACATGGAACCTTTAACAATTTTATGAGACGTACGAGGCACAGAGAGTGAATAATCAAAGCTAATCAACGAGACTGTAATGAAAGACCACTAAAAATGCTCTTTCTTATTGGCATGGCCATTTCTGCAGACTGTAAGGTACCATTTTAAATTTTCAAAAATGATGTAAATGTCAGTATTGATAGGAAACAATGGAAAACGATGTATTTCTTAGGATTAGTAGTAAAAGAAAGCGAGAAGAAAGGAATAATTACCAAATATAAAAAGAAGGTAGGGTCATTAGGAAGGTGAACAAATTAAATGCGAACTATATATATATATATATATATATATATATATATATATATATATATATATATATATATGTGTGTGTGTGTGTGTGTGATGTACCCCCGGTGTCGCTGCGCCAAAAGTGATGTCTGCCTGGCTGCGTCCGTCGTGCTATCCTGTCCTGTGACGACCAACTGGCTTGGTATTGGTCGAGGCACCAAATGTGACGTTCTAACCGTTTGGTTATTCGGATGGGAATCTGGTTAGATTCGGTATCAGCCTTGTCGTTCCCAGGTCGCTTGCAACGTCTGGTTACCGAAGTAACTGCTTTGATTTCCAGTCTAACCTACCCACGTTGTGATTTGATCTTATGCAGACGAAATCAATCAGTCGATGGGCCGTAATGCAAGCCGAGTTCGAATAAGGGTGATATCGCAGAAGTATATGTAAGAGAAAATAAAATAATAACTCGAAAAGTTCGAATGTGTTAAAAAAGGATAACAATATTTTATATATGGTTACTGAATACAGGACTGCGTCTACTTCCCAAACAGCTATATGGATTCGTGAGACTTTGTGTTTGTTAGGCGAGTCTTAACATCTTAAGTTTTTTGTTCTTTATGAAACTGGTTCTTGGTGTATCTTCAGGTGATATTCGTAAAACTTGTTTGGGTGGTGTAACTCTAAGTCGTTCTTCAAAAATAACTTGTTCTTGGTTAGAAATTGAGTACGTGATTTGCGCGAATCTTTCAGGTCAGCTATCTGCCAGGCGGGTGCAACTGCTTGCCTCTCTGTCTCCAACCCCAAATGCTTTTCACTCGCTGCGACTCTGCTTATATGGACGCCGACCAAAACCGGGGTGGGCTTGTCGGGGTTTGAGGTCCCTTGATAATTCTAAACCCACAATCCATTTCTTTGTTTTCAGTCAGGAAAATTTTATTATTTTCCATTTTTGGAAGTCTTCCCACCTTCTTCTGTTCTCATATTAGTATCTCACCCATACCCCCAGAGGGTATCAACGGGTTTCCCCTCTCTCACACCTATCCCCTCAATGGGTGCCAACAGGCCTCCCCTCCTACTTCACATGATTACCTCCGCCTAACGCTCACGTCACCATTCAGCCAATGGGCGCTCAGCGGCGTGGGTGTGGCCAGACTAGCCTCGGTTTAAAAAATCTTGCTCAAAGTAAAAAAAATATCTTCCCCCTTTTTGTTTTTTTCTTTTTCTTTTCCTTTTCTTTCTTTTCGAGGAGACCTCACACCCTAGACTCTTTATCTTAACCGAATCACCTGGAATACGTCAATCAGCATCCAGTGGGTGGTCATGTGATGAGATCGCATTCTGGCGTTAATTAAAAATAATTTTCTTATCATAGCCAGACCCTGGCACAAAACAGATGCCTTTTTCAAAGATCTTCGTAGATAGCCAACGGCTCAGTCTTTTGTTTTTGTAATTCTGCGGTTGATCCACCGGACATTTTCTGCGATCTAATTAATTTTTATCTATTTAGAATTCTGCCCTATAGGTCATTTGACCAGCCTGGAATTTTCACCAGCCCCGTAACATAAATCAGATTAAATCCAGTATCTTCCTTTCTCGACAATGGAAATAAAAAAAATTACCACTTTTCTTTGTCAGAAAAATAACACCGCTTAGTGTCCTTTTTCGTGATGGCTTCTTATCACCTAAATTTAATTCTCGCCTTTCTTTTTTTTCTTCTTTCTTTTTTTAGCAAGCCAAATAGTGTCACACACACACACACACACACACACACATATATATATATATATATATATATATATATTTATATATATAACTATACTCGTTTCGAAAAACCTTCGAATTTTTGATTTTCCAATAATCAAATCAATCTCGAGGGAAAAAAGGTATTAAAAAAAGAAAGAGCTAGAAACATGAAAGTCTGTCGAAAAAAAATCGCACAGATACAGGTTTGAAGCCCAAAGAAAAAACCCCGATACAAGTAAACACTAACTAACAAAAGAGCTCAATACAAACGTAGAGCAGACCTAGATAAACCTAGTCGCCAGACAGACCTACTCAGGTTTCACCTAATCGCATCGTCACGGAAAGCCGGCTCTCTCTAACGATCCGTTTAGGTGAAACCTGGGTAGGTTTGTCTGGCTCACTAAGTTTATCTATCTATCTATCTATCTATCTATCTATCTATATATATATATATATATATATATATATATATATATATATATATATATATCAGGCTTCGGAAAGTAAGATATATTCACTACTTGAAATCTTTGAACCAAAAATTTTAAATGAACATTTCATTCATAAATTGCATGTTACAGTTAAAAACATTTTTACAAATAGACGCCAACTTGTCGAAGGCTAAGTAAAATGTAAATTTCAAAGACTTTTCTGCACTATATAAGATGATGTTCCTAAGCAGAACTATTTTGAAAATCAAATCGATCGTCGAATAAACGAACAGTAATGAAGGACAGTTAGTTAGTGAAGTAAACTTTTTAAAAATCAATATGCAAATTAGTTAACCTTGAAGAGTGATATTGCCTAGAAGTAGATAATATATAATTTAGATGCTGCACATTCAGTGTGTGAATTACTATGAAGTAAAACTGTATTCGCTTCGGCAGTGCATATTCTAAAATTGGAACGATACAGAGATCAGCGTGGCCTATGCTCAAGGATGACGCGCAAATTCGTGAAGCATTCCATATTTTGGGGCACCTCGACGTGGTATAATGGTTAGCAAGCTTGCCTGGCTAGAACAATTACGAATGAGTAGTGAGTTCGATCCTCACTGTGTGCCCCTTACTTTCGGCCTTGTGCCACATCCAAGCTACACTTAGAAAATCACGATAGTGTAGATTGCTCTTTTTGAGTAATTTCACGTCTAGTTATCATCTCTCAGTTGCGTCCCTGTCTTTTAGCAAAGTGCACTCAGTTGCGACTCTGTCAAAGGACAGAGTCGCAACCGAAGAAAATTATACTGAGAAGTGCCGACCCTTGGGAACAGCTGCCCGAGGCTGCGCTTTCTCATTGCAATAGAGAGGACCCCACATTAAACCGACCTTGTATCACAACCTGACCTCGTTGATGGGGGGGGGTGAGTAAATATCTACTATGAAGTAAAGCTGGGCCTTTTTTTAAATCTCAGAATTCTTAGGGAGAATTGAACCCCAATTTCGTATTTATTCATATAGATTCCATAATATTGGTTTTACTTAATTAGCTATTACGTTTCTCAAATTCTTCAAATATCGAATGTATAACTAATTTCTATTTTCCCATCTTTACACTACATTAATTTTATCTTATAAGTTGTCTCCTCTTCTGTCACACACGAAATAAAAATAATTGTTTGTACAGAAAATAAGTCATTGAACAGTAGAAGTCAGTGGAAGAATTATCGTTGAACTTTTAAAAGCTAAGTAACTCAATACTTAAATACAGCGATCAATTTTGAGTTATTCTGTAGTTTATTGATGGCTATCGCATCTACTCCTCCCTACCAATTGTGATGATGGACAAACCAAGAGTCTTCCACAGGAGTTAGATTAAATGTCACTCGATAGAAAAAAAATTAGGCTAGCTGCAATTTTGGATACAAAAGGAAAAAAGAGTTACTCCCCTTGAACCGTGAAAGCAACGATACAGGCTAGTATAATATATTGATATAAACCTGAATTTGGGCTCAACGAAAATCGTTCCCTGCGCCTGACTTTTCCAGGATCTTTAAATGAGCTATGGATCATTGAAATCGGACCAGTGGGATCGGAGGAGTTGCTTAGACATACTGTTATGGAGTGGTTTCACAGTGGAGGCTTGTATTTGTACTAAATCGGTCCTAAAATAGGTTCGACGTACAAAACGTTAGGAACTTGATATAATAGGTATGAGGCAGAGAAAATCTATTTGTGGTCGCTGATACTTTAGTATCCGACTAATGGTCGGCCGGCATCGACTGACTGACCGACCTACTGAGAGACTCCTACTACTCCTACTTATTATAGGTGGGAGAGTATATTAACTATAGAATAGGTGCGTTCCACTATAACACATACACACGCACAAACACACACTCATACACTGTACATTATATATATATATATATATATATGTGTGTATGTGTGTGTGTGTGTGTGTGTGTGTGTGTGTGTGTAGGTGTGTGTGTGCATGTGTGTACTATGTATAATATTATCCGAAACAAAAATGATAATGATGAGATAGTGGGAAATTTATTAACGACGCGTTTCTCCGGAGCATCTGCTTTATTAGGCTTCCGTAAATAGAACGAAATAATCACAAAATTGTGTGTGAGAGAAAAGGACTCTCATTGCTTTCTCACTCTTTCTATGGGAAGTGTATAGACAAACTACCTTCCTTATTTCCACCAGTTTTAACCTCCACGGCTAGGATCCATCATGCTCCGCATAATGTAGTGTCCCACGCTCGTTTCCTTCATCTTTGGTGTCAAGTAAGTTCTACTCAAGCGGCTTCTGCCCACAAACCACTTCTGCGTAGAATCAACTTCCAAATGAATGCTTTCCCGATCAAAACAATCTTAACCTGTTCAAGTCTAGGGTTAACGATTATCTTCCCTACATATCCTCATAAACTGTTCTTCTTACTCTTTAGCTCTCTAACCTGAGTGGCTCCAGGGACTTTTACAGGATGAACCTCACTGTAAAAAGGAAATGTTGGTTAAACATGTGTTGATGTCATCTAGTGGCCACTCGTTCAATGACGGGATTAGATAATGAAACAGTCTACACTGGTTCAAAAGGAACGAATAAGAACTGGTGTCAGAAGAACAAAATAACACTACAATTAATAGATAGAACATGAACAGCTGAAGATGGCCAGAGGTTGTTTGGCTGAAACTGGAATACTCAAAATGAAAACAATGGCTTGAAAAGAGTAAAGTATAAAGGTATGAAGAGTAATCTGGTCGATGCACGGTATAAAAAAAGTCGTTCTTCATCTTAATTGGGATAAAATTATAGGAACGTTATCCCAGTGAAAATCTAAAATCCACCGCTGGAAGCGAGGCTGCAGCAAGCGCGCAAACAGTTTACAAACAACTTCACCAAAGATCAAAGATCTTCACTGAAAGTATGCTATGTTCGCACGAAATTCATTTGGATTGCTTTGGTGGCAACAACATGTAAGAGTTATGAATATCCGCAAGCAATGTGGAAGCCAGAGAATTTTTGTAGAAAATCATGTTTATCGAAATACTGTGTGTGTGTTTCTCTTTGAGGCAATTAGCAAAGTTTAAAGGACATTGAAATGTAAAGACCTGTGTAGGAAGAGCGGAAGTAAGAGGTTTTCAACAAAAAAAAAAGTAGAAATGGTTAAAATTGGGACTTTCCACAAGTTAGCAGGCTAAAGAATATTTTGAATTTCGTATCAAGTTGGCACTAACCCTCACAAAATAAAATTCTATGAACAGAGGCCGATAAAATGTTTTGATTTCAATTCAACTCATGCGAATAAATATGGGAGGAGATAAAGTAAGTTTTATCAAAAAGTGTTTGCTTTACAAAGGAGATGCACAAAAATGTCTCATGAAATGTCAAAGTTCAATTTTGGACGGAATACATCGATAAAGAAACGCTTTCCTTTCCTCTTACTTTCATCATCTATATATATGTGTGTGTGTGTTTGTGTGTGTGCGCGCGCGTGTGTGTGTATGTGTGTTTATATATATATATATATATATATATATATATATATATATATATATATATATATATATTAGGTTGGTGCAAAAATAATGACGTAATAATATCGTTTTTTGACGTTAAAAATGGTTAGTATTAAACTAGTACAGAAAACAATAGTAGGCTTAGTAATATATTTAATAAGAACACCCTAAAATTGAGTTACAGCTTCACTGAAAATCTAGAAAGTATAATAAAAAAACACAATAACAAAATCCTGAACAAACCGCCATGCCTGAATAGCATTAATGAAAACCCTAAACTTAAATCAGACAATAACAGTGAAAAATTGTGTGATTGTAGAAACCCAGAAGACTGTCCATTAGAAAATAAATGCTGCATCAAATCTGTGGTATACCAATGTACTATCTCATCCACTGAGTCCTAATACTAATATGATATACATTAGGTCCACGAAGAATGAATTTAAAGCCAGATGGAAACAGTATAAGTGCTCTTTCAATAATATAAGTAAAAGAAATCAGACTTCTCTATCTAAATATTTTTGGCATCTGAAGAAAATAAACAGGACACCTCAAGTAAAATGGAAAATTATAAATAGGACTAGAACTTGTAAAACTTGGGATGACCCATGCCCTTTGTGCCTTCATGAGTAACTACACATTATTAAGTTTCTAAATGATAAAAATGTATTAAACAATAGACATGAGTTAACGGTTTTCTGTCGACATCATCAGATCTATGCACTGAATAATTAGCTAAAAACAAGCATACAATAATATAACTTTTATAATCTATAGCCCAAATAAATAGTTTAAATACCCTACAAAAAATATAACCCTTTATGAAGTCGTCAAAAAATAAATGTTACGGCAGTTTTTATATACACAAATCCCTTTCATAAAGAAATGAAATAAAAAAATAAAAAAATAAATAAATCTCCACAGACACGTAGACCAGACTAGGCGAAAACATCTTCCGTTTTCAATTTAGACACCGCCACCTTACCCTGACTTGACATCTATGAAAGTAACTCTATACTGATACAAATTATTAACACTTAACACCCCTACCTATTTTAAACAATTCGCCTTGGCTGTTACCACGGAAATTTTGATTTCAATTGTGAATATACTATTAAGACACGTAAATTTCAGAAATAAGTTATTGCAAAAAAAAATTTCGCTTGAAGATGGAACAGAGCTTACTTTAACTCAATTTAATTCAAATAATTATATTGAAGTTTTCGGCTCTTGTTTTGAAACATGAGACCTCTTATGTAGCGTGTTGGAATCATATTTTTAAATAAATAATTTTATTTATGCTCTACTTTTGTATCGAGCACTATTTTTAAAAAATAATATCAAAAATACTAAAGAACTTTGGATTATTTACCTAACCAGTTTTTTCCTATTTTCTATATATTTTCACACACACACACACACACACACACACACACACACACACACACACATATATATATATATATATATATATATATATATATATATATATATATATATATATATATATATATTAAATAAAATCAGATCACTTTAAGTTTCCATGTAATAAATTATTTCACTACAGGAATGTGTGTGTATGTATGTATGTGTGTATATCTATATGTGAATGTGTGTATGTATGAGTATATACATACACACACAGATACACAGACACACACACATATATATATATGTGTGTGGGTGTATATATGTGAATATATGTATATATATGGATATGGATATATATGTGTGTATGTGTACGGATATGTGTGTAGATGTATATTTATGAATACATAGAATATTATAAAAGAGGGACTTACAGTCCTGTTATTAGTGTTTTATCTCATTTTCTCATTTAATATTCTCCAATTGTTCAAATGAGTTTAAAATTCTTTATAATAGGGAGAAATTTTTTTTAAATTGATAATTTAATTTAAATTGAAATATATTACCCTTTAATAATCATTATTGATGATAAAATATTTAAATTGGATTTTTTTTATATTTAGGTAGATGTTAATACGTGAAGTTACCTGTGTATTTCAAAACATGGGTACCTGTATGAGTGATTGAATATGTAAAAGAACATGTGTATACGTGATATTTGCATGGGTGTGTATACAGTATATGACAGAGCAAGATCTTTAATATTACCTTCAAATATTACCCCATACTAACTTCACTAAGATTTAAGTAAAAGAGATTACCTATCTAGAAACAGTCATGAGTTAAATTCATGAACAAAATTTAAACGGATAGCGATGTCAACTTAATAATCAATAAAAAAAATTTTTAAGAGTTTAAAAAAAGATTACTAGAAGTAAACTTATATTTTAAAATAAAATTTTGTACTTTCTATGAATATTTTTCTAATCGACTATTTTATAGAAAATCCCCAAAATTTTAAAGAAAATTCAAATCACTAACAAACATCAAATTAAATTATTTGTAGACAGTCTAGAGACATTCAAATTTAAGTCAAACATTAATCTTTATGAACCCCCAAAATAACACTTTCAAAGTAAAGCAAAATAACAGCGTCTGTTTCTAGCTTTTTTTACAAAGAAACTTAATGAAATCTTCTCTTCTCTTCTCTCTTAACTTACTTCTCTCTTTTTTTCTCTCTATGAGTTTTTTCTTCTCTACTCCTTCGATTTCAATATATAACTTCCGTTAAGTTAACCGTTTAAATGTGTCAATGTCGGCTAACTCACTCATGTCTTCTCTCTCTCCGCCCTCACTTCCTCACTTTGTTAATTTACATATGTTTATTACGGCCCGTCAAAAATGTGTAAATTTTCTTTTCATTTTTTTGTTTCGAAGTAAAGTCTGATGATCGGCAGTTTTTTTAAAAGGGCTGTGGTGAAATAATGTATTACATGGAACCTTAAAATGGTCTGTTTTTATTTAAATTATTTGCTCTGGGTTTACATTGAGCTCTCTGGATTTTATCCTCCTTAGGTTTAACCATACGGATTACCTATTTTTTCATACACTATATATATATATATATGAAAGAGGCTATAGTTGCTCCAACGAGAGAAAGTGTATATTTTAAAAAGAAGATAAACCGCAAATATTTTTGGCTGAAATGTCAACCTAAAATTATATTATATTTTTCATATATATTATATATTATGTATTTCAACCAAGAACGTTTGCGGTTTATCTTCTTTTTAATATATATATATATATATATATATATATATATATATATATATATATATATATATATGAAGAAATATACTCTTAAGGTGTGCTATATTTATGGGATAAAGTGATCAATATCAGAGATAGAGTGTGTGTAAATATAAAAGAGAAAATTGAAGTAAACACTTAAAGGCGACAGGCTGTTTCATGGTAGACGCAATCGTCAGGCCACCATATGTTTATATATATATATTTTTATATATATATATAAAGCAAAAACGTTCTTTTTTGAAATGCAAATTTAATATATATATATATATATATATATATATATATATAGATATATATACAGTATCAAAAATATATCGTAAAATATAACAGTCAACGAATGTCTATTATGTTTGATCAAGGGCCGTTCTAAGCTTCTTAGAAGGGCTTACTATCGGGAGAAAATAAAGACAAAACTATCCAACATTTTGAATAATGAGCTGCTGCATTAATGCACTATATATATATATATATATATATATATATATATATATATATATATATATATATATATATATATATATATATATATCGGATGTAACAGCAAAATTGTCCAAATCGTGAAACAGCATAATAATCCTTCCCACAAAATATTTTATATCTAAAAAAAAACAAAAAAAAAACAACAAACTAATTAACTTTCCTTTTTTTTAGGTTTTCAAAAAGACGTTTAGCCATATTGACCCCATTTTTGGTAAGAATAACTGAAAAACCCTTTGACATATTCAACTAAAAAGAGAGCAGGTTAAAATTGTTTTGTGACACTCCCACTGTCTACCCAAATGGTGAACCAGAAATATTTTTCAGGCCTTCAGTAATGGTACCGACATTCATACTCTGGCTTCCATCTTCAAAGTCCAGTCAAGAACCATCAAGAGAACGGCGAACAAGATTAACAAAGAGGAAACAGTAGAGAGGAAAACTGGATCAGGAGGTCACAACAGGAAGAGGGATTAACATTTCAACTTAGAACTAAGCAGATCAATTAGAAAAGATAAAACTCAATCCATAAGACATTTGGCACGTGAGAGAGGAGTTTCAGCTACGATCATCCAGATAGCAGTAAAAAAAGAAAAGACTTGGAAATTAAATTGTACCTGAAACCTGTGAGGCACCTGGTTACACCAAGACACTAAATGAGAAGGTTAGACGCTGTGTGATAATCTTGAATAAGTTGGAAAATGATCTTGGAGTAATATATATATATATATATATATATATATATATATATATATATATATATATATATATATATATATGATAATCTTATACATATAAGTAAGTAACTCGTCCGGAAAAACCTTTTGGCTTGTAAATGAACAAACCAATACCGAAGGAAAAATAAGGAATAAAAAAAAGAAAGAACTAAGAACATGTAATTCAGACGAAAACAATCGACTAGAATCCAAGCTCAGAGTCCATAGATAAAAAACCCTCCGACACGAGTAAAATAAAAATAACTAAGCAATGTGCTCAATACATTAAGTAGATCAAATCTAACTATGAACCTAAAGAGCTAGGCAAACCTACCTAGGTTTCACCTACGCGGATTGTCAGGATATATATATATATATATATATATATATATATATATATATATATATATATATATATATATATATAAACTTAATTTCAGTCCTTCATGAGCTACCGACCCTCAGTTATGATTAATTAATGATGAGCTTTTCATTATCGTTTATGGACGATTTCATCACGATACTTCTGTTAAGTTTGGAGAGTAATTATACATTCTCCTTGCTCAACGTAGACTCAAACAGTGTTAGTAAAAACACGGAGAATTCTAGTAAGATATATTTAATAATGTCTATGATACAACGGTTCAAATAATCTAACAGATGAACAAGAGTCGAGTTAGAGGCAGTGCGAAACAGAGTCGCGTCCAGACGATTACTGCAAGACATTGGAATAGTGATACTGGTCGAGACTACATTGTTCTCTCTACTAAACCTGATTGTTCATACTAACACTTCTACTTCTCTGTATATATTCATATATCCCTGTTTGTAATATATCTATGTTATTCCATACCTGTGTTCGAGTTCTTCTTTATTGGTTCTACCTTGGACTATCATAGTGGTACAAGGAACCGGACCATAAACAAATACCAATCTGCCCCCGCCTTTTTTACATAAGACGTAAAGATTTCTGCAACTTCAGTCAGATGCAGAACATATCATGGCATAACCACACTCCTCTCCATCTCAATTTAACTTTTTAAAATCGCAAATCATAAAACAGTGAAACCGTTAAATTTATTCTAAATAAATATTTAAATATTCCGGTAAATTTCAATGAATTGCTAAGACAAAAAATTAATGTAATTGATTTTTTTTTCTTCTGAAAATAAATGAAAAAAACCCAAAAAAAACACGTTTCCTTCCTTAATATAATTAATATCGACATTAAGAAGTCGATCAGAAAATTCGAGAGGATTAAAAAAATAAATACACATAATATGTCCAGATTATTCAACCAAATATGCTTGAATGAAGATATGCTACCTATATGTACATCTAGACACTCGTATTCGAGGATACCCGACTACTAGGGCACATAGCCAATCCCTATTGCAGACGCTCGCTCAGGCAGATTTGTGTTTATTCAGCACCCACAGAACCCATCTGTAGTTTATACTTCAACTATGCTGAGCTGATCTTAGTTACAGTTACTGGGAGAGAGCGTGTTATCTAGCGTGATCAACAATTTGAAAAAGGCCAGCACGCTCAAGCCCTCGGTTACAATGACTTGTGACTTCGTGCTAGAACTGTTATCCGGCTATGCAATTTCACTCACAAGGCTTGGGTCAACCCGTGGCATTGTTTTATTCACTTTCCCACGTTGTGATCGTTCCTTCTCCAGACCGATAACATCAAGAAGTCTCCTTCCTGACAAATCAACCGTAGTGAGATTCGAACGTCGTCATCAGATACATACATATATTGTTCGTTTGTATTTGATCTATATATATTTTCAGTCAAACGTTTATTTTTTATTAAATTACAGAGTGTGATTTTCTCATTTTTGCTTCTTCATCGACGCACATTGCTCCGTGTTTCTAAAGTTCTTTCTATTTACGAAAGATTTCTTTTAGTGACTAATAACTTGCGACTTCATTTAGCATTTCGTTTTTGTTTGGTATGTTTTACTATACCTGCATTACAAACACTTACCTTTCTTTTTTCTTCATTTTTTTTTTCTCATTTTCGTTTCTTTTTTTTTTTTCATTTCCCTTTTTATCTGTTTTCTCGTTACCTTGCCTCTCCCCTCCTGACATCTTGCAAATTTTGGTATCTCAATTTTCGTTCTAGATTTAATTTTTCTTTTCGCCTTTCTGTTTTCTTTTCTTTCATTATTCCGCTCCTCGCTCTGTTATTGTTCACTCTTTATTACAATGAGACTGCCAACAAATCGTGTTATTTGCAAGTTGTTGGCGCAGCATTAAATATTAAATGATGCCAATAATACTGGAAACATCAGAACTGCTATCCAAATAAGATATACTACTCTTTTTCGTTTATATACCTTGTCACTTCAGCGATCATGGCTCTCCACATTTTCATATCCATTGTAGCTCTTAACAATATTAGTTTTATTTTTTTAAATTCTTTCCATCCCTTGTCCTGTAATTCATTCGCCTAAGCTTCTCAAGTAGGTTACTTGAAGTTTCCCTTTGGATCTTTCACATTCAATATATGCAGTGCGTGTCAAATTCTCATAGCCTTCTTTCCTTGTTATGTATCCTTGAAATGTCAACTCTCTCTTTCGGATTCTAAGTATGTGTCCTATTTTTTTCTGTTTTCTGTAAAACTTGGTCGTTGTTCGCAGTTCATGGAATTCTTTGTAGAACATCATCTTTGGTACCTTGATCTCCTCTTCGTCCTCGAAGAAATTATTCGCCATTCACCGCCATATTTTAGGATTGATATAACATATAGTAGTCCAGCACCGTTGTCTTTGTTTCGAATGATATTTCTCTCTTTCTTAAAACTTTGCTTAACTTTTAGAAGGCATCTTTCTCTATCCCAATGAACCTCTGGAATTCTGTGTCTCGTTTTCTGTTATCGGGTAAAAAGTTTATTAGATTAATTCTCTTAATAGACTAATGGATTGAAAATCCTTGTATAATAATAATAATAATAATAATAATAATAATAATAATAATAGAAGCTATCTGTCTATATTTCTGAGATGAGGTATTATGTACACTATTTACATTAATCGGACTATTATCCTCATCTTTGTCGTCATATTTATTACAAAGTTTCGGCAGTTTTACTCTACGGCCTTCTTCAGCTGAATGGAATGTCGAACTGAACCCTTTATTTATAACAACAACAAAAAATGCAATATGAGCTCTGGTAAAAACGTGCAATGATAACAGCAAAAATTTCAATATGAGTACTGAAAAAAAATTGCTGAGACATTAGGCTAATAATACCCAGAAATTCATACACCGATATCCTCAAGAACACATGGCACAGTGGATAAAGTTGTTGGTTAAATCCAGTGACAGAAACCAAAGAGTGTGGAGAACTTGCAGAGGGGAATTAACAGGAGATAACTGACATCCATTAAACATGGCACGTGGAACTAGAACAGTCTACCCCAGTGAGCGAAATAAAGGGTTCAGTTCAACATTCCAACCACCTGAAGAAGTCCAGAGCGTACAACAGCCGAAACCTTGTAATAAATATGGCGATAAAGATGAGGACAATAGTCCGAATAATGTAAATAGTGTGAATAATAGAATATTGCAGCTCGGGGCCAAAGCATTGCAACCATTGCAACTGGAATGCAGAATCTGCAGAAAATATGATGAAACTGTCGACCATGTTTTCTCAGCGTGTCCGGAACTATAAAAAAATATACCCACAGATATAACAAGGTAGCGAAATATGTGCATTGGACAATATGCAAGAAGCACAAAATCGAAACCACTGAGAGATGCTATGAGCACCAACCACAGTTACACAAAATAACGATGTAGCTATACTTAGGGGTATGCCAATTCAAATTAATAGGGAAATAAAAGCCAACAGACCTAATATTATCATAAAAGCAAGACATTGAGATGTATGCTTATTGACATAGCAATCATCTGAGGGAAACACCTCCATAAAAAATTATCGAGAAATCGTCCAAATACAAACACCCGAGTAACAGCATATGGGGAATGGAGACTAAACAATCCCCAATAGTAATCAGAGATCGGGGCCTCGTGAGAAATGGAATGGACAAAAAGTATCCAAGTAACATCAATATGCAATTTTGATAGAAGATTGCCCTACTAGGAACTTCTCATATACTATGAAAAGTGCTATCAATTAAATGAAAATTCTCCTATAGGGCCCAAAGTTTACACTCTGCCAAGATAATACCACACACAATAATAATAATAATAATAATAATAATAATAATAATAATAATAATAATAATAACTCCAGCTGGTTCTTCTCTCGCACTTCCCGACAGTCGAATTCCGTTCCTCCTAGTTCTTCATTACTATAAGCTTCAAATATTCAAATGTAATGCCAATCAACATCTTTTAATGCCTTGATCCTGATACCCGTCCTTCTCTATATCCTTTTCATCAAACACCCCTCATTACTCTTGCTCTCAGTCTCTGTAACCCCTTGTGTGCTAGTGGCACTCCCAGCTTGCTTGGGGTGAAATGCTTAAAAATATACTTAGATAAGAGAGAGACCTAAGAAAAGAAAAAGGAAAAGAACAGACACAGTGTTTGACATTGTTCAACAGTATTTCAACAGTATCTCTGTCTTCTTCAAATTGTTTAAAAATTTCATACAAATATAATAATAATAATAATAATAATAATGATAATAAAAATAATAATAATTGTAATAATAATAATAATAATAATTATAATAATGATTATAATATTAATTATAATAATAATAATAATAATTATAATAATAATAATTATAATTATAATTATAATAATAATCATAAATATCATAATAATAATTATAATTATAATAATAATTATAATAATAATAATGATAATAATAATAATAATAATTATAATAATAATAATAATTATAATAATAATAATTATAATTTTTTTGTTTTAACTTGTATTTCAATTTTTAAGCCCCCCCCTCACGACCTTAAGAGGACATCCGTGTCCATCCGTGTCCATTTTTGTCTTTTTTTTTAAATTTTTTCTCTTACCCTAGGTATCCCATATCTCTGTCGGTGCGTGTATATGTACATGTTTGCTAATCTCTCTCTCTCTCTCTCCCTCTATCTATCTATCTATCTATCTATCTATCTATATATATATATATATATATATATATATATATATATATATATATATAGAATGTACATGTGTATGTACCCGCATTGACAGGGATCATATTGTATTTTTTTTTTCATGCCTACAGGTGTAACTTTCCTACAATGCTCTGCCCTTTGACTATCATCTCTTTGAGTGAAAATTTAAAAATATATCTTTTAGAGGCTAGTAGAGATGACCGGAAAAGTATAACTTTTATTCCCTTGCTCCTACCCCTTTGTTGAACGAATTCTTTGATACTACCCTCTACCAATCTGTAGTATAAGTCCAGCCTACCCCATAAAATTTGATAAGTATCTGTCGTTGACGACGGAAGATTGAACATTTGTGGAAAGTCACTTGTGCCATGCAATTCACCTTCTTTCTTTTTTTTAGGTCTATATACTAAAATCTAATTATCCCCCTTGGAGTGGTCACTCGGACTTATACTAAGTTAAAACTTAGTATTGTCTACCCCACTGAATACCATAGACTGTTATGAACTATTCTAACTTCGATATATTAATAAACCCACAATCTCATTACTCTGGCTCTCAGTCTCTGTAACCCCTTGTGTGCTAATGGCACTCCCACCTTGTTTGGGGTGAAATGCTTAAAAATATACTTAGATAAGAGAGAGATCTAAGAAAAGAAAAAGGAAAACAGACACAGTGTTTGACATTGTTCAACAGTATTTCAACAGTATGTCTGTCTTCTTCAAATTGTTTAAAAATTTCATACAAATATAATAATAATAATAATAATAATAATAATAATAATGATAATAATAATAATAATAATAATAATAAAAATAATAATAATTATAATAATAATTATAATAATAATTATAATAATGATTATAATATTAATTATAATAATAATAATTATAATAATTATAATTATAATTATAATTATAATCATAAATATTATAATAATAATTATAATTATAATAATAATAATTATAATAATAATAATAATTATAATAATAATTATAATTATAATTGACATTGTTCAACAGTATTTCAACAGTATGTCTTCTTCAAGTTATGTTTCAAAATTGAATACAAATATAAAAATATTAAAAATATCTACAAAAAATTGTAAACGTTTGTATAAAAGACGCTTGTTTTAAGAAAAAGCCTTCTACTGTTACATTCAAGGGACGTTCCTACAAAGACATAATTCTTTTGAAGATTTTTTAGAGTTTTATACTTGTATACATCTGTTGAAATATTGTTTAACATTGTCAAACATTGTTTTTTTTTTCTTTACTTTTTTCTTAAATCACGTTCTTTAATAGATAAGGTACATTGAAAGAGTTACGCTGCTTTGTTTTTTGTTTTTGTTTTTGTTTTTTTAAATAATAATTAGCTTAAAAGCCCCCGTATCTGAAGGCTCTTCGGCTTGTTCAGGAATTTTAGAGACCATAACTTTTTGTATATTTTCAGCATTAGTAGCTCACCTGGCTGCCGTTTGATTTGGGTTTTCCTTTGTGCGGGACTTTCTTTTCCTCGCCGCAGCCTTGCCTCTTTTGACTGCAATTTGGTCCGCTGTTGACGGGGATTTCTTTTTCCTAGGCATACTGCTGCCGTATAGGCAACAGCAAACTACAGAAGAACTCAAAATTGATCGCTGCATTTAAGTATTGCATTAATAATTAAGCTTACCTTTTTAAAAAAGAAGCTCAACGATAATTCTTCTACAGACACTTAATTTAAAAAAACAATTTGATGTACGTAGGTCCTTAGTTTCTGTACACAACAATTATTTTTATTTCATTGGTGACTTTCGCTGTATTTCGCAATTAATTTCAACTATTTCCAAGTTATAAAAATTGTTATCGTACAAAAGAATTCGTCGCAAAAAAAGACGTTAAAATATCGCTGGAAACAATCGCAGTAATGAAAACTTAGTAATCCATAATTTCAGGATTTTAATTTGCTCACGGAGTCGCCTTCATTCTAAAACGGTATGGTATGTTGGGCTACGGCATCTAGGAGTAACGTTGAAAAAGTGTGACACACTGACACACTGATGTTCGCATTTCTTCATATAAATAACAATAATAATAATAATAATAATAATAATAATAATAATAATAATAATAACATAATGCCCCGAGCAGGCATTAATTACGGAAATTTGTGATGTGTCACAAAGGATAAGATTTCCTCTATTTATTTATTTTTTCAGCTAAGCAGCCAAATCATAACAATTGGAATAAGTGAAGGAACTAAAGATGCTAAACGGAACTTAAAAACGAGTTTATGTGAAACGTTTCGGGAGCCTTCTGTTAATGTGCATCTGTCACAAGTCATTGTGGCCGAGATATGAACGCGCTGGCCTTGTTCAATAAGTGATCACGCTAAGTTATTCGTTCTCTACCAGAAACTGCAACTAGCCTCTACATTTAAAGGATCTAGATCAGACGCAAATGGAGTGCTGATGCCATATATAAACAGGACCCCCGCACCAGTCTTCACTTTCCAATCTCGACAGAGTTACAGTGTCTCCTCCGCGGCCTTGTGGGTGACGAATTATTACCCACCTACAATCTCTTTCTTATAGAAATAACGTCGTAAGATCCCCGCTGATCTATCGCTATTTCCATGGCAAATGTTCAAACGAATTATATTGCTTAGTTCCAGCAGTTCTAAACTTCACGGCTAAGACCCGCCAATGCTACGGATATTGTAGAGAACCGTCCTCATTCCATTTGTATACTTTTAGTTAGATATAAGTTCCACTAGATTCCCTTATCTCCATGAACCTTTGCTTTGTGGAACCGACCCCCAAGAGGATTATTCCCGATCAGTACAATATAGTCTTGGGTTAACCGTTATCTTCCTTACATATCCGCATAAACTGTGCTTGTTACTATGTAACCCTCTACCTGGAGTGGCTCTATAGCTTTGTACAGGATTGACATCACAGTAAAATATAATAATATAACGACTGATAGTCCTAACTCTCAACCAAAAAATTCGGGTTGGTCAGTGTATAATATTTATGTGGTATTGTCGCTTTTGTGTAAAGGTTGATACACGCCTGTTTCTAGACTTTGCTTGATTTCATCAGCTAGTTATTTCTTTACTATTCATCCAGCAGAATAAATCTGACTTATTTTCTTCTAAGTTTGTCATTGTTCATAAGGGAATATCCCATAGAATTTTCAGCTTGCTATTCTTTACCGTCAAGCCTCTTGTGGTTCTACAGCAATGATTCCCAACGTCGAACGCATGCCCCAACGGTGGGGCATGGTTATATTCTGGTGGGGTTTGCCCAGGATGTGCACCCTTCGGTTTACTATACCAACGTGAGCTCAAATTTCATTTTCTATTATTATTTCATGATTAAAATGATCAAAAGTATATTACAGAATAAGCTTTCATTCAAATATTTTATATTTCTGCTTTTCAGTTCTAAACTCTCATATAAACATCATGAATGTCGTCCAGAGCATTTATAAGGAATGAGGTGTGTTAGAATGTGGCTTTAGTGCCGTAAATGATTTGTTATTTTAGAAAAGAAATCAACTGGATATCACTAAACGAAGAAACTTGAGGCTTAAGCTGACTAAATTGGTGCCTAATATAAAATCTATCTGCAGCAGACATGACACACAAGGATCTCACTAACAGTCATTTTGTGATGAGTTCAAATTTCATTTTGCATCATTATTTCAGGATTAAAATGATCAAAGTATATTACAGAATAAGTTTCCATTCAAATGTTTTATATTTCTCCCTTTCAGTTCTCTATTATATGTTTTAAAACTATATATATATTTAATTGTCTTTTTGTTCTTTTTTTAAATTTTGTTCTCTTTCATGGACGCCATAGTCTTTGAAAATTTGTTTAGAGACCAAGTTAATGGCCTTAAAACGTGAATTGCAGTAAAATTTTTAATATGTAAGAATTAAATATTACAGGGTGGGGATGGGTGTCACCAGAATTTTAGAAATACCAAAGTGGTGCATGGCCCAAAATTAGATGAGAACCACTGATTTACGTATAAAAGTCCTTTAATTAACACATAGAAGAGGAGAGAAGTGATGGATACATATATTTCCGAATAGTATTAGGTTGGTGCAAAAATAATGACGTAATAATGTCGTTTTTAATCAAATAATGTTTTTTTTTGTGTTTTTTTCAGCGGCATATAAACTTCTATGAATTATTTACTGTCGAAATGTAAATATATAATTCGTTTGGTTTGGTTTGGTTTGGTTGGTTTTGTTTAGCGGCATATCAACCTCTATGGGTTATTTAATGCAGAAATCTAAATATTTTGATAGGTTTGGTTTGGTCGGTTTGGTTTAGCGGCATATCAACCTCTATGAGTTATTTAATGACAAAATCTAAATAATTTGATTTGTATGGTTTGGTTGATTTTGTTTAGGGGCATATCAACCTCTATGGCTTATTTAATGCCGGAATCTAAATATTATGATAGGTTTGGTTTGGTTGATTTTGTTTAGGGGAATATCAACATCTATGGGTTGTTTAATGCCGAAATCTAAATATTTTGATTGGTTTGGCTTGGTTGTTTTGTTTAGGGCAATATCAACATCTATGGGTTGCTTAATGCAGGAATCTAAATATTTTGATTGGTTTGGTTTGGTAGGTGTTGTTAAGCGGCATATCAACCTCTAAGGGTTATTTAATGACGAAATCTAAATATTTTGAGAGGTTTGGTTTGGTTGATTTTGTTTAGCGGCATATCAACATAAAAGGGTTATTTAATGGCAAAATCTAAATAATTTGATTTGTTTAGTTTGGTTGATTTTGTTTAGCGGCATATCAACCTCTATGGGTTATTTAATGCCGGAATCTAAATATTATGATAGGTTTGGTTTGGTTGATTTTGTTTAACGGCATATCAACCTCTATGGGTTATTTAATGACGAAATCTAAATATTTTGATAGGTTTGGTTTGGTTGATTTCGTTTAGGGGAATATCTACATCTATGGGTTGTTTAATCACGAAATCTAAATATTTTGATTGGTTTGGTTTGGCTGCTTTTGTTCAGAGGAATATCAACATCTATGGGTTATTTTATGACGAAATCTAAATAATTTGATTGGTTTGGTTTGGTAGGATTTGTTTATCGGCATATCGACCTCTATGGGTTATTTAATGCAGAAATCTAAATATTTTGAATGGTTTGGTTTGGTTGATTTTGTTTAGCTGCATATCAACCTCTATGGGATATCCAATGCCAAAATCTAAATATTTTGATTCCTTTGGTTGATTTTGCTTAAGGAGAATATCAACATCTATGTGTTATTTAATGCCGAAATCTAAATATTTTGATTGGTTTAGTTTGGTTTGGTTGATTTTGTTTAGTGGAATATCAACATCTATGGGTAATTTAATGCCGAATTTTAAATATTTAGATTAGCTTCGGTTGGTTGATTTTGTTTAGAGGCATATCAACATCTATGGATTATTTAATAACGAAATCTACATATTTTGATTAGTCTGGTTTGGCTGATTTTGTTTCGTGGTATATCAACATCTATGTGTTATTTAATGCAGATTTCTAAATATTTTGATTGGTTTGGTTGATTTGGTTTAGCGGCATATCAACCCTCTATGGGTTATATCATGCCGAAATCTAAATAGTTTGATTGGTTTGGTTCGGTTGATTTTGTTTAGAAGCATATCAACCTCTATGGGTTATTTAATGCTGAAATCTGAATATTTTGATTGGTTTGGTTTGGTTGATTTTGTTTCGGGGCATATCAACTTCTATGGGTTATTTAATGCCGAAATATAAATATTTTGATTGGTTTGGTTAGGTTGATTTTGTTTAGCGGCATATCAACACATCTATGGGCTATTTAATGCCAAAATCCAAATATTTTGATTGGTTTGGTTTGTTTGATTATTTTGCGGCATCTCAACCTCTATGGGTTATTTAATGCCGAAATCTACATATTTTGATTGGTTTCGTTTGGTTTGGTTGATTTTGTTTCGGGGCATATCAACCTCTATGGGTTATTTAATGCCGAATTCTAAATATTTTGAATGGTTTGGTTGATTTTGTTTAGCGGCATATCAACCCACTATGGGTTATATCATGCCGAAATCTAAATATATTGATTGGTTTGGTTTGTTTGATTTTGTTTAGCGGCATATCAATACTTATGGGTTTTTTAATGCCGAAATCGAAATATATTGATTGGTTTGGTTTGGTTTGTCTGATTTTCTTTAGCGGCATATCAACATCTATGGGTTATTTAATGCCAAAATCTTAATAATTTGATTGGTTTGTTTCGATTCATTTTGTTTAGTGATATCACCCTATATGGGTTATTTAATACCGAAATCTAAATATTTTCATTGATTTGTTTTGATTGATTTTGTTTAGGGCATATCACCCTATATGCGTTATTTAATGCCGAATTCTAAATATTTTGATTGGTTCGGTTGATTTTGTTTAGCGGCATATCAACCCTCTATGGGTTATTTAATGCCGAAATCGAAATATATTGATTGGTTTGGTTTGTTTGATTTTGTTAAGCGGCATATCAACACCTATGGGTTGTTTAACGCCGAAATCTAAATATTTAGATTGGTATGGGTTCATTGATTTTGTTTAGAGGCATATCAACCTCTATGGGTTATTTAATGCCGAAATCTAAATATTTTGATTGGTTTGGTTTGGTTGATTTTGTTTAGCGGCATATCAACCTCTATGGGCTATTTAATGCCGAAATCTAAATATTTTGATTGATTTGGTTTGGTTGGTTTTGTTTAGCGGCATATCAACATCTATGGGTTATTAATGCCGAAATCTAAATATTTTGATTGGTTTGGTGTGCTTGATTTGTTTAGCGGTATATCAACATCACTATGGGGTATTTAATGCTGTAATCTAAATATTTTGATTGGTTCGGTTTGTTTGATTTTGTTTAGCGGCATATCAACATCTATGGGTTATTTAATGCAAGTTCTAAATATTTTGAATGGTTTGGTAGATTTTGTTTAGCGGCATCTCAACCTCTACGTGTTATTTAATGCCGAAATCTAAATATTTCGATTGGTTTGGTGTGGTTGATTTTCGTTTGGGTCATATCAACCTCTGTGGGATATTTAATGCCGAATTCTAAATATTTTGATTGGTTTGGTTTGTTTGATTTTGTTAAGAGGCATATCAACCTCTCTGGGTTGTTTAATGCCGAAATGTAAATATTTAGATTGGTTTGGGTTGGTTGATTTTGTTTAGAGGCATATCAACCTCTACGGGTTATTTAATGCCGAAATCTACATATTTTGATTGGTTTCGTTTGGTTGATTTTGTTTAGGGGATTATCAACATCTATCGGTTGTTTAATGCCGAAATGTAAATATTTAGATTGCTTTGGGCTGGTTGATTTTGTTTAGAGGCATATCAACATCTCTGGGTTATTTAATGCTGAAGTCTAAATATTTTGATTGGTTTGGTTTGGTTGATTTTGTTTAGGAGAATATCAACATCTATGGGTTGCTTAATGCCGAAATCTAAATATTTAGATTGGTATGGTTTGGTTGATTTTGTTTAGAGGCATATCAACCTCTACAGGTTATTTCATGCTGAAATCTGAATATTTTGATTGGTTTGGTTTGGTTGATTTTGTTTTGCGGCATATCAACCTCTATGGGTTATTTAATGCCGAAATCTAAATATTTTGATTGATTTAGTTTGGTTGGTTTTGTTTAGCAGCATATCACTTTCTAGTGGTTATTAATATCGAAATCTAAATATTTTGATTGGTTTGGTTTGGTTGATTTTGTTTCGGGGCATATCAACCTCTAGTGGTTATTAATGCCGAAATCTAAATATTTTGATTGGTTTGGTGTGCTCGATTTTGTTTAGCGGCATATCAACACCTCTATGGGCAATTTAATTCCAAAATCTAAATATTTTGATTGGTTTGTTTTGTTTCATTTTGTTTAGCGGCATATCAACATCTATGGGTTATTTAATGCCGAAATCTACATATTTTGATTGGTTTAGTTTGGTTTGGTTGATTTTGTTTCGGGGTATATCAACAGCTATGGGTTATTTAATGCCGAATTCTAAATATTTTGAATGGTTTGGTTGATTTTGTTTAGCGGCATATCTACCCACTATGGGTTATATCATGACGAAATCTAAATATTTTGATTGGTTTGTTTTGTTTGATTTTGTTAAGCGGCATATCAACCTCAATGGGTTATTTAATGCCGAAATCTAAATATTTTGATTGGTTTGTTTTGGTTGATTTTGTTTAGGGGCATATCAACCACTCTGGGTTATTTAATGCCGAATTCTAAATATTTTGATTGGTTTGGTTGATTTTGTTTCGGGGCATATCAACCTCTATGGGGTATTTAATGCCGAAATCTAAATATTTTGATTGGTTTGGTTTGTTTGATTTTTTTAGCGCCATATCAAACTAAGGGTTTTTTTTAATGCCGATATCGAAATATATTGATTGTTTTGCTTTGTTTGATTTTCTTTAGCGGCATATCAACATCTATGGGTTATTTAATTCTAAAATCTAAATATTTTATTGGTTTGGCTTGGTTGATTTTGTTTTGGGGCATAACAACTTCTATGGGTTATTTAATTCCGAAATCTAAATATTTTGATTGGTTTGTTTTGTTTGATTTTGTTTAGCGGCATATCAACATCTATGGGTTATTTAATGCCGAAATCTACATATTTTGATTGGTTTAGTTTGGTTTGGTTAATTTTGTTTCGGGGCATATCAACCTCTATGGGTTATTTAATGCCGAATTCTAAATATTTTGATTGGTTTGGTTTGTTTGATTTTGTTAAGCGGCATATCAACCTCTATGTGTTATTTAATGCAAAATCTAAATATTTTGATTGGTTTAGTTTGGTTGATTTTGTTTAGGGGAATATCAACATCTATCGGTTGTTTAATGCCGAAATGTAAATATTTAGATTGGTTTGGGTTGGTTGATTTTGTTTAGAGGCATATCAATCTCTACGGGTTATTTAATGCCGAAATCTACATATTTTGATTGGTTTGGTTTGGTTGATTTTTTTTCGGGGCATATCAACCTCTAATGTTTATTAATGCCGAAATCTAAATATTTTGATTGGTTTGGTTTGTTTGATTTTGTTAAGCGGCATATCAACCTCTATGTGTTATTTAATGCCGAAATCTAAATATTTTGATTGGTTTAGTTTGGTTGATTTTGTTAAGCGGAATATAAACCTCTCTTGGTTATTTAATGCCGAAATCTACATATTTTGATTGGTTTGGTTTGGTTGATTTTGTTAAGCGGAATATCAACCTCTCTGGGTTATTTAATGGCGAAATCTAAATATTTTGATTGGTTTAGTTTGGTTGATTTCGTTAAGCGGAATATCAACCTCTCTGGGTTATTTAATGCCGAAATCTACATATTTTGATTGGTTTGTTTTGGTTGATTTTGTTTAGGGGAATATCAACCTCTATCGGTTGTTTAATGCCGAAATGTAAATATTTAGATTGGTTTGGGTTGGTTGATTTTGTTTAGAGGCATATCAACCTCTACGGGTTATTTAATGCCGAAATCTACGTATTTTGATTGGTTTGGTTTGGTTGATTTTGTTTCGGGGCATATCAACCTCTATGGGTTATATCATGACGAAATCTAAATATTTTGATTGGTTTGGTTTGTTTGATTTTGTTAAGCGGCATATCAACCTCTATGGGTTATTTAATGCCGTAATCTAAATATTTTGATTGGTTTGTTTTGGTTGATTTTGTTTAGGGGCATATCAACCACTCTGGGTTATTTAATGCCGAATTCTAAATATTTTGATTGGTTTAGTTGATTTAGTTTAACGGCATATCAACCTCTACGGGTTATTTAATGCCGAAATCTAAATATTTTGATTAGTTTGGTTTGTTTGATTTTTTTAGCGCCATATCAACCTAATGGTTTTTTTTAATTCCGATATCGAAATATATTGATTGGTTTGGTTTGCTTGATTTTCTTTAGCGGCATATCAACATCTATGGGTTATTTAATTCTAAAATCTAAATATTTTATTGGTTTGGATTGGTTGATTTTGTTTTGGGGCATAACAACTTCTATGGGTTATTTAATGCCGAAATCTAAATATTTTGATTGGTTTGGTTTGGTTGATTTTGTTTAGCGACATATCAACCTCTAGTGGTTATTAATGCCGAAATCTAAATATTTTGATTGGATTGGTGTGCTTGATTTTGTTTAGCGCCATATCAACACCTCTATGGGCTATTTAATGCCAAAATCTAAATATTTTGATTGGTTTGGTTTTTTTTATTTATTTTAGGGGCATATCAACATCTATGGGTTATTTAATGCCGAATTCTAAATATTTAGATTGGTTTGGGTTGGTTGATTTTGTTTAGAGGCATATCAACATCTATGGGCTATTTAATGCCAAAATCTAAATATTTTGATTGGTTTGGTTTTTTTTATTTATTTTAGCGGCATATCAACATCTATGGGTTATTTAATGCCGAATTCTAAATATTTAGATTGGTTTGGGTTGGTTGATTTTGTTTAGAGGCATATCAACATCTATGGGTGATTTAATACCGAAATCTACATATTTTGATTTGTTTGGTTTGGTTGATTTTGTTTCGGGGCATATCAACGTCTATGGGTTATTTAATGCCGAATTCTAAATATTTTGATTGGTTTGGTTTGTTTGATTTTGTTAAGCGGCATATCAACCTCTATGTGTTATTTAATGCAAAATCTAAATATTTTGATTGGTTTAGTTTGGTTGATTTTGTTTAGCGGCCTATCAACATCTATGGGTTATTTAATGCCGAAATCTACATATTTTGATTGAATTCGTTTGGTTTGGTTGATTTTGTTTCGGGGCATATCAACCTCTATGGGTTATTTAATGCCGAATTCTAAATATTTTGATTGGTTTGGTTGATTTTGTTTAGCGGCATATCAACCCACTATGGGTTATATCATGACGAAATCTAAATATTTTGATTGGTTTGGTTTGTTTGATTTTGTTAAGCGGCATATCAACCTCTATGGGTTATTTAATGCCGTAATCTAAATATTTTGATTGGTTTGTTTTGGTTGATTTTGTTTAGGGGCATATCAACCACTCTGGGTTATTTAATGCCGAACTCTAAATATTTTGATTGGTTTGGTTTGTTTGATTTTTTTAGCGCCATATCAACCTAATGGTTTTTTTTAATTCCGATATCGAAATATATTGATTGGTTTGGTTTGCTTGATTTTCTTTAGCGGCATATCAACATCTATGGGTTATTTAATTCAAAAATTTAAATATTTTATTGGTTTGGATTGGTTGATTTTGTTTTGGGGGATAACAACTTCTATGGGTTATTTAATGCCGAAATCTAAATATTTTGATTGGTTTGGTTTGGTTGATTTTGTTTAGCGACATATCAACCTCTAGTGGTTATTAATGCCGAAATCTAAATATTTTGATTGGATTGGTGTGCTTGATTTTGTTTAGCGGCATATCAACACCTCTATGGGCTATTTAATGCCAAAATCTAAATATTTTGATTGGTTTGGTTTTTTTTGATTTGGTTTAGCGGCATATCAACATCTATTGGTTATTTAATGCCGAATTCTAAATATTTAGATTGGTTTGGGTTGGTTGATTTTGTTTAGAGGCATATCAACATCTATGGGTGATTTAATACCAAAATCTACATATTTTGATTTGTTTGGTTTGGTTGATTTTGTTTCGGGGCATATCAACGTCTATGGGTTATTTAATGCCGAATTCTAAATATTTTGATTGGTTTGGTTTGTTTGATTTTGTTAAGCGGCATATCAACCTCTATGTGTTATTTAATGCAAAATCTAAATATTTTGATTTGTTTAGTTTGGTTGATTTTGTTTAGCGGAATATCAACCTCTCTGGGTTATTTAATGCCGAAATCTACATATTTTGATTGGTTTGGTTTGCTTGATTTTGTTTAAGGGAATATCAACATCTATCGGTTGTTTAATGCCGAAATGTAAATATTTAGATTGGTTTGGGTTGGTTGATTTTGTTTAGTGGCATATCAATCTCTACGGGTTATTTAATGCTGAAATCTGAATATTTTGATTGGTTTGGTTTGGTTGATTTTGTTTTGCGGCATATCAACCTCTATGGGTTATTTAATGCCGAAATCTAAATATTTTGATTTATTTTGTTTGGTTGGTTTTGTTTAGCGGCATATCAACCTCTAGTGGTTATTAATATCGTAATCTAAATATTTTTATCGGTTTGGGGTGCTTGATTTTGTTTAGCGGCACATCAACTCCTCTATGGTCTATTTAATGCCAAAATCTAAATATTTTCATTGGTTTGGTTTGTTTGATTTTGTTTAGGGTCATATCAACATCTATGGGTTTTTTAATGCCGAAATCTACATATTTTGATTGGTTTGGTTTGGTTGATTTTGTTTCGGGGCATATCAACCTCTAAGTGTCATTTAATGCCGAAATCTAAATATTTTGATTGCTTTGGTTTGGTCTATTTTTTTGGGGGCATATCAACCTCTATAGGTTATTTAATGCCGAATTCTAAATATTTTGATTGGTTTGGTTGATATTGTCTAGTGGCATATCAACCCTCTATAGGTTATTTAATGCCGAAATGTAAATATTTTGATTGGTTTCGTTTGTTTGATTTTTTTTAGCGGCATATCAAATCTAATGGTTTTTTTAATGCCGATTTCGAAATATATTGATTGGTTTGGTTTGTTTGATTTTCTTTAGCGGCATATCATTATCTATGGGTTATTTAATGCTAGAATCTAAATATTTTATTGGTTTGGCTTGGTTGATTTTGTTTTGGGGCATAACAACTGCTATGGGTTATTTAATTTGATTGTAAATTTTCATTTTAATTTTGTTAAACTATTAAATGTCTTGTTTTAATCTTAAAAAAATATATTTTTATGTTGACCCCCAAGCAAAGCGAAATCTGAAAGATAGGATGTTGTGAAGCGCCATAATCACGATGTCAACAGGTACCCTCTCAAATCTTCTTTAAATTAACCATAGAACAATAGTTGTAAAAAAACGAACCCCTTATTAATAAATGACTTGTTTCTTTCCAGGTACGAGGGTGGGATGCAAAGTTCAAAGGCTTATTATATCCGATTTCTCATACGAGCTCAGTCCACACCTGGGTTGATAAGACAGACGACCGACATCTTCGTCTGCCGAAATAGGCTATTCCACATATGAGGTGATTCTGGATTTTACTGTTTATCAATTATTTGCTCTGTAATAAGAAATACATTGACCTCTTTTGGGGGATCCGTTTTAATTTTTTAATACTAGGATCCAATTGCATCATATACCAACGCGGATTTGTTACCTTTCCTATATATATATATATATATATATATATATATATATATATATATATATATATATATATATATATATATATAGGTCTGTCCCATATAACGCTAAAAAGTGGTATACCCTGGAGAAAAAGGTCCCCAAATTGATAAAAAGAAATTTTAACGTGTAAATGTTTATGTTAGTATTAAAGAGAGAAATCCAAAGTATTTTCTAAATATTTTTTCAGATTTTTTAATCACTTCCTATAAATTTTACTTAATAGTCTTGTTTTTCTCGAATCAAAAAAATTTCGTAAATTCGATCTTATCGGCCATTTCTGCCCAAGTTTTTAAACAAAAATCAAATCTATCAAACAAAAATCCTGTAAAATTCAGTTACACCTTTTTCTTTTGTTATCTTCGGAAATTTAGAATGATTAAAGTATACTTAATGTAATTTGAAAAAAACATTACTTACTTTTTTAGCAGATTTTTTTTTAATAGAGATGTTTCCAACCGTGGTGCTTGCTTAGGTGCGTGTTTGATGGGCGTTAATTGATGTACGTCAATATATTGACAACTTACGTTAGGGGAATTTATCGTACGGTAGCACAGAAGTGATGTAATTCGTTCTAATTTTAAGTGAACCTAGTTAGTAAATTTAAAAAAAAATCATTTTCAATTTTTTTTTTAACCTTACGTTTGAGAAAAAAATTTTGCACTGAAAATAACATTTGAATTATGAAAAATTCAAATTTTACAAGTAAAAATAAAACAGTAACAACATTTTCTTTAAATTGAGTTGTATTATTTGTCATGAAATATTTTTCTTAGAATATAAAAATTACATGAAACAACATTAAATTTCATAATTGAAACAGGTTAACTTAATGAAATGAGATTTTATTTCTTTTTATTAAGGCAGACTTTTTTTCTATTTATTAATACTTGTAATATGGGAGTCATTGGAGTTTTATATATATTTTATTTATTAATAAAATTAACATTGAAATGCAATGCAATCGATTTCAAACTTTGCTGTGTTGTTAACTGAACGAATACAAAGCAATTTCTGAAGTAAAAAGAACTTGCTTCTATCAAGAGAAACAAGTCTACCTCATGTGACATTATTTCAAAGCTGTGCATCCATACTTTCGTTGGAGACGATTTTAAATACAATTTCAGAATATTAAAAAATTATTTTAAAAATATCAACGTTTGTCAAATTTTAATGAGCTTTCAAATTTATGATCTTTAAAAAGTAGAGAACATAATATGTCATTTCCATAAGGTTGAATAAAGAAACTTAATTTTAAAATATATAACAACATTTTGTCATATTGTGTATTTAAAATAGAAAAAAATATTGTAAAAATTCATTTTTCATCAAAATTTTTTTTTTTTTCAGATAAAAATTACCATCGTATATGTTATTCAGAAAATTCATAAAAAGCTTTTATAATTAAATATTGTCTTAGTTTTATTGGGTTTTGTATTTTTACAAATGAGGTAAAAGTTTGGACAATTTTGCACATTTTTTTACCAAAAAACCGATGATTTAGAATCTTCAGAGTTTTGTGCATTTACTTTAAAAAAAATGCAGGTTGAAAAAATAAATTTTTGAAGTTTTCATAAAATTAGATTCGAGGGGTGTAACATATATATAAAAAAAATATTCATACTATGACGTTCAAATAGACAAACATTTCTAAAATAATTTCATTCATTTGTGAATAAGTTCTGAAAGTTTCATTAAAATCCAACAAGTACTTGATTTTTGCAAGATTCTCCAAATCAATGTTTTTTTTCTACTGAAAACAGTGAAAAACAAGTAATGCTAATTATTACCTAATTTTTGACATAAAAAAAAACAAGATTTTCAACCTAAATTTAAAACATGCTGCAAATGAAAAAAAAATTTTTTTAAATAATTGAAAAATACCTTCGTCTTTAATCTTAATAATAACATGAACTTTTTCGGGATAAAATTTTGTTTTTATTATGTTTGGGGGCCTTTTTTCTTCATGCTATGCGTTTTGGGGTGACAAAAGGGACAGACCTATATATATATATATATATATATATATATATATATATATATATATATATATACACATAAACAAATGGCAGTTGGATATGCGAACAGTTCGCAAAGTATTAATCAGCGACAATCAAAGAAAATAGGAAAAAATCCATAGTTATTTGCTTTAAGGTCTATTGTGTATGACGTCTAAACCAGAGAATGAACAAAACAAATTTATTTATCGGAATAATTCATTAAATAAAAACAATTTTTAAAATCTTCAGATTATGCGTATCAGCAATGAAGCCAAACAATTACATTCTCTATATATGAGACGAGTAAAAACAATAAAAGAAACATCTAACGTTTCTTTCCCGCCTATTGATTCTTCAAAGCAGTGAGAGGCTTGCAACAATCAGTATAAACGAAATATAAACATTGTTATATGTGCTTAAATTAACTCTCAACGCCAAAGTAAATATATCTGCGAAAACAATCACTAAATTTGACTATTAGTTAAAACTTGTAACTTGTTCAGTATCAAATAAACACTGCGTTAGAGATGCTGTCCAACTGTTTTATTTTAACACAACTGTAAACATATTTGCTCAAAAGATTTCACCAAATTTGTCTATTAGTTGAAACTTGTAATGTGTTAAGTATAGAATTCAACAGAAATATTATTATAATTAGTAAGCTTTATAAAAGAACAGTGTACTGGTCAGAAACAAAATATTGCATCTGAGTTGGTGCCAGACTGGCAATGTTTTCACACAAGTGTAAATTTGGCTATTAGTATAAACTTGTAACTTGTTCACTATAAATAAACACTGCGTTAGAGATGGTGTCGAACTGCTTTATATTAACACAACTGTAAACGTATTTGCTCAAAAGATTTCACCAAATTTGTCTATTAGTTGAAACTTGTAATGTATTAAGTATATAGAGTTCTATAGAATTCTATCTCATTATAGATAATTAGTAAGTTTTATAGAAGAACGGCGCACTAGTCAGAAACAAACTATTGCATCCAAGTTGGTGCCCGACTGCCATGTTTGCACACATCTGTAAATGTATTTTCTTTAAAAACTCCCTAAATTTGGCTATCAGTAAAAACTTGTAATTTGTTCAAGACAATATATGCGTCACATCAGAATTGCTGCCTGTCATATTTGAATACAACTATAAATGAATTCACTTACAAAAATATTTATAATATTTCACTTAAGAATTGTAATGCGTAAACTACCAAATAAGATATTAGTCCTTTTATGTGGTACTGATAATTAAATTTAACCCTTACCAAAATAAATGTTAAAAAAACCCCAAAAAGTGTAGTTAATTTAACATGATTTTAGAAAAAACAAACATAATTAATTTGTAATTAAAAACAAATTCAATCATTTACAGACTTTGTTTTTTGTTTTTTTTTCCTTTCATTAATCTCAAAAGAGACATTATCCAAACATTCTGTGCATTTGTCACTTATTATTAGGTTGGTGCAAAAATAATGACGTAATAATGTTGTTTTTTAACGTATTTTTAATGTCAAAAAACGACATTATTACGTCATTATTTTTGCACCAGCCTAATGAATGCTACCTTTTTTTTTGGCTTTTAAACTTTCTGCGTAATTCTCGGCGATACATGATTGAATTTTTTAAAATCGTTCGCAAACCTAAATCAAAATCTTATTCACTGCAAACTTGTGAATAATAAAATCTTAAGCTCACGATCGAACTGTGTTCAAATTTGAATTATATGTTCAACTGTTCACGTCTGAGAAAATGTCATTTAAGATGTCTAAAAGGCATAGCATTAGGAACTCCATCATAAAACAAAGGTGCGCTGGTCAGGAACAGACCATTGCATCGGAGTTGTCATTTTTGAAAAAGACTATAAATATATTTGCTTAAAAAGAATACATTAAATTTGACTATTAGTTTCAACTTGTGATGTGCTCAGTACAAAATGAGATTTCGGTCCTTGTGTGTGAAGCCTAAAGTACGGATACTTTAAAATATCCCCTCATAATAAAAATAATTATATTTAATTTTCTGGGTGAAATATTTATTTTTTAACAGTAAACAAAAAAATTTGTTATTTAAAGTTTCAGAAACTTTTCTTTTTTTAATGTAAAGTATCTTAAAGTTTTCAAGAATTTTAAAACTCTGACACGATTAAATCAGAAACGAGAATATGTTTATGAATTTTGATATTTATTTAGCATCAAATGAAACTTTTAGAAATGAAATAATTCAGTGATGTATCAGCTTTTAACACCCCGAATCCTATAGCGCCTCGCAACTCTGCCCTCTTGGTAACTCTGACCATGCAGTCGTATCAGTTAACATCTCCTTCAACTCCACCCCCTATAAAGAACCACCTACCGCTAGAACCTCGTTCTACTATCAACGAGCTGACTGGGACGCGTTCCGTGATTTCCTCCACGATGTCCCCTGGGATGGAGTCTTTAAGCTCCCCGTCGAAGATTGTGCTTCTGAAGTCTCTTCCTGGGTTAAAGCTGGAATCGACGCTTTCATCCCATCAAGCAAATACAGGGTCAAGTCGAGCTCCCCCCCTGGTTCTCCGCTGCTTGCTCAGCCGCCATCGCCCATAGGAACCACTACTTCCACCTATTCCGTAGCGACATATCTGACTGCAATAGACGTCTCTTTGCCTCCGCCCGTAACGAGTGTAAGCGTGTCCTCAACGATGCTAAGTCACTATTTGCGGCTCGGATGAAGGAACGTATTTCATCTCGCAAATTTGGCTCCAAAGATTACTGGCGTCTCTGTAAGAGCGTATTGAACAATTGCAAACCCTCTATACCTACTTTATTCAACCAGTTTGAAGTTCTGACCTCCTCTACCGACAAGTCTGAATGCTTTGCTCGGAAATTTTCATTCAACTCGACGTTCGACTCTTCCGGTGTACCCATACCGCACTTCCATCTTAGAACTGAGGCCTTATTAAGTGGGTTAAACATAACTCCATCTTTGGTACTGGGCGTTATCTCCAATTTAGACCCTAACAAGCCTAGTGGTGGAGGCGGAATACCAGCCATTGTCTTGAAGAAATGCGCGCCCGAACTGGCGCCCGCCCTTTCTAAATTATACAATTACTGCCGCAAAGAATCTTGTTTTCCTGACTGCTGGAAGTCCTCTTCCATCGTTCCTGTCTTCAAGAACTCCAGCGACCCCTCTGACCCTTCCAACTACCGTCCTATCAGTCTCCTTCCCCTCTTCGGCAAAGTCTTCGAAGCCCTAATCAATACCCGGGTGGTTAACCACCTCACATCCCATAATCTGCTCTGAGACAAGCAATATGGTTTCCGCTTTGCCCGATCTACAGCCGATGTGCTTACGGGCATCACTGAAACAGTCTACCGAGCTCTTCAAAATAACGGGGAATCCCGAGCCGTTGCACTAGACATCTCCAAAGCATTTGACAGGGTTTGCATGCCGGCCTTCTTCGCAAGCTCCAGGGTTATGGCATTACGGGTCGATTATATAACCTAATACGATCATTCATGTCAAACCGTAAATTGAAGGTCGTTCTCAATGGATTCTCCTCCAGTTCCTATCCCACGAACGCAGGTGTTCCTCAAGGCTCCATTCTAGGCCCCACTCTATTCCTTATCTACATAAATGACCTCCCTGACGCAATAACTTCCCAAGTCGGCATATACGCGGATGACACCACAATTTATTCCTGCCTCAAAAACAAATCTAGTCTCGCTGACAAAACTCGCCTGGCCGTGCGTCTCGAAAAGGACCTCCAATCGATTTTGAACTGGGGCACGAATTGGCTGGTCAACTTCAACGCTTCTAAGACAAAACTGCTCTCTATTAATCACCACAGAGATCCTTCCCTTCCCTCCATTAGAATGTCTGAGGCTCAACTTCTCGAGAGCAACTCTCTGCGGCTTCTCGGTCTCACGTTGACTGCTGACCTGAGATGGAATAAATACATTGAGTCAATTGCTTCGTCCACTGCAAGGAAAGTTGGCTCCCTGAGCTGCGCCAGGAAGTTTTTCTCCCCTGAGTCGATCCTCCAGATCTACAAATCAACAATTCGACCTTGCATGGAGTATTGCTGCCATATATGGTCTGGTGCCCCTTGATAGGCTCCAGAGGCGGATATGCAATGTAGTTGGCCCTGCCCTGTCCTTCTCGTCTACAGTCACTTTCTCACAGACGCGCCGTCGCCTCCCTCTGTCTGTTCTACAAATACTTCCATGGAAATTGCTCCGAAGAGCTGTATTCGCTGGTTCCCAGACGTCATGAGTTCCAGCGCCATACAAGGCTGGCATCCCGCTCTCACCCCTTCACTGTCGAAACTCCTAAATGTAGCCGTCTCTTCTACTCTAATAGCTTCATGTCTCGCACCTCTCGCCTGTGGAACTCCCTTCCCTATTCCTGTTTCCCTGTGAGCTATAATCTCCAGCTATTCAAGTGTAATGTCAATCGACATGTGCAGTTGCCTTGATCTATCCACTACCCTCATCCTTTCTTCTATCACTCCTATCTGATCTTGCTCTAAATTTTCTGTAAACCCTTGCGTCCTAGTGGCTTCCCGCCTTGCTTGGGGTGAAATGCTTAAAAAAACAAAAAAACAAGTTGGCAATTTTAATTATGGCCCAACTACGAATAATCTCTTGCTTGGAACTTTCTGATACATTTTCACATGCGCCTGCTAACATCTCGTTTATTCGTAGAGAAACTTCTAGTATGGAAACAATTTTAAGTCTTCAGTTGAAGCAATAAATCAGCTCAGAAAATGTTTTCATTGCCTAAATTAGCAAGAGAAAAATTCCAAGCTACGATTTAGAAATTGGAGATATATCCGCATCAAGTAAGTACAGTCTTTGAAATATCTGGGAAGTGTTTTAACAGAGGATGGAAAATATGGCAACGAAATCTGAACATACATTGAATCAGGGAAAGATGCATTCCGAAAGCTAAGCAAGGTGCTGAGAAACGGAATCATTTCATTAAAAACAAAGAAAAGCGTGTTAGTTTGCTATGTGTTTATCTGTCCTCTTGTATGGCAGTGAATACTAGCTAATCTCCTTAGAGTTGAGGAGAACATTGACGCCAACAGAAATGTAATTCTACAGAAGGATACAAAAAAATTCTATGGACGCATCGAGTAAGCAACAAAAAGTCTTAAATAAAATGGCAACAGAAAGACAACATGCGCAGAATCATAAAGAGACAGCCGAAACACACATAAGAAAGGGGGACTTGAAAACCTTAACACTCACAGGGTATACTTAGGTGGAGAGAGGTAAGGGAAGAGAGTGTCATTTATATGTTTGTGTGAATGAATGGCGGGACGGAGAGCGGGAGATTCAACCAAGTGAGAAAACAGCTAAGAACAACAAAAGATAGTAAATTTTGTGTCGCCTAAGTCCCTACAGGTCGTGGCACATTTTTTAATCATTTCACCCTAAGCAAGGCGGGAGTGCCACTAGCACGCAAGGGGTTATAGAGAATAAGAACAAGAGTAAATAGTAGTGTTTGTGGAAAGGATATAGAGAAGGACGGGGATCAGGATCAAGATATCAGAAGATGTTGATTGACATTACATTTGAATATTTGATTATAGCTATCAGGGAAACAAGTAAGAGGAAGGGAGTTCAACTGTCGGGAAGTGAGATATAAGAAGCTGTTGAAGTAGAAGAGGCGGTTACATTTAACTGTTTCGATACCAAAAGGGTGGGCCCTAGTTGCCAACTTAGTAACACGCTTAAATTAATGCAGTTGGGGTACCAGTGAAAGCAGCTCGTCAGAACAGTTTCCATGAAAATATTTGTAGAAAAGACAGAGGGAAGCTACATTATATTTGTGAGAAAGTGACTGTAGATGAGATGCCAGATCAGGACGTTTCACATTGCATATCCGTCTTTGCATTTTATCAGGATCTCGAGATCAGTGGTGGGGACACGAGATCATATATGTCAACAGTATTCAATACAACGACGAATGGTAGATTTTTAGATTTGAAGGATGGACTCAGACGAGAAAAACCTTCTGGTGCGAGTTGGCTATTGCAATGGTGAAATTAGACTTTGTAATTGAATCCTGGCAGTCAATGTATTAAATATTTAATAAACGTTTGGCCGACCAAAAAAATTTACTTGAAATTTTGTATATATCTTGTAATCGCATATACTGGGCCCGATGGATAAATTGTCGTCTAAATTCCATAAAAATGAAAATAACACTGACATATTTTTAAAAATAATTAAAAAATATCTTGAAATACTAAAGCGTAATTTTATTCAATTTATTCATCAATGGTCTCCACACTAGAAATCTAAAAATCTCCCGCGACTCTTTTGGGGGATTTCCTTGTTTAATTTCGTGAATGTGCCATAATCCTAGCCTTCAGTTTATTTTTGGTGTTACAAAGAGTTTGTTGTTCTCTCGCCTCACACATAATAATCAATTAGGTTAGAATGTGAGAAGTTATTTAGATACATGTAAGAGGTGATATAGTTGCAGAAATTGCCTGAAATCCATGACTGTGTTCTCTTGTTTGTTTGGTATCGTGCAGAATGTTGTTGCTAGATATAGAGTCTGCCATCAGCGACCCTCTTAAACCAGGTCAGGACAACCTCTTCAAGGAACTTGATGTAGGCCTTCGTGTTCAGTCTGAGACTCTGTGGGAAGATTAAGGGAAACATAAGTTCGCTATCACTAGGGATCATTCCAAACGCCTTTCTAATCGCCATTAGACTCATGCAATTCTTTCCGAATCCTCTGGGAAGTCCACAGATTGACACCTAAACACTCTGAAGTATTAATTTTGAAGATTCCGGTGTGAATGCCAAGCAGTACAGCAACCAGTTTCCAAATATCTGGTGGAGTGAATTGTGTCATGGTGATCTTTATCTCAGTAACTGACTCTACTATACGATGCAGTCGACAAAATCAAAAACAAGCAACGCTCATGCGCTAAATTAAAAATATAAAATGGCGGCAATTTACCCATCGTCCCTTGTGTATTGCATTACCAAAGATGCCGGAAGAATAATGCGCTCAGTCTATCAACCCAAGAAATTTTCATTTATCATGATTTATCTTTACAAGAGTTAGATAAGACCAAAAATATTTAACATTATTGTTGGAATATTTTTTCACAGTAAGGTTCTCGCTATACAAAACTCGAGGACCACTTAAGATAGATGCTTACGTTCAGGGGCAGTTTATACGAATAGGAGTGGGGGATAACGGTTAACACTAAACTTGAATAGGTTAAGATTACAGTGATTGTTGAAATATTCTCTTGGGAGTCAGTTCCAGTGGTTCACGGGAAGAAGTTGTTTGAGTGGAATACGGAGGGAATGTGCCTGGTTTGCTCAAATGTCAGTATCATGGTGGGTCCCAGCCGTGACGGTTAGACTTGTCAGAACTAATGAATGTAGTTCGTCTGAGCACTTTTCATGATAGTAAGGATAGAGCAATGGGAGGATCGTCACATCCCGCCTGTGTGTGTGAGAGTGAGAGAAAGGTTGGGTCGTGGAAAATACTTCGTCACGACTAGGAGACGCATTTGAACTCTACCCAGACTGGAAAGTAACGAGTGGGCAGCTCCCGCCCGAATAAGACAACTACTCCATTTTCGGCTTGATCTTCCACTTAAAAAGATCGAAAAGAGAATGAGTTTATTAACATATTGTGGCCGGAGATGTTCAATCGTCTCTTTCGTCATTAAAGAAAGTCTTGACAGCGTTTAAAACTGTTTTGCGCGGTTTGTGTTAGAATAATTAATGGCCCTAAATGATCGTTCGTTTGGAAACAATTTCGCAAGTTTTTTTATTTCTCTGTCGCAGTTTACATGGGAAATGTTCAGATAGTCATTATTCTTTACTTCCCCTAGTTCAGACCTTTACATCTAGGACACGCCATGGTATTTCTATATCCTCGTTTCTATAGCTGTCTATATTTCTGAGACGAGGTACTTTAATTATTTACATTGTTCGGATTGTTGTCCTCATCTTTCTTGCCATATTCACGGTGTTTCGGTCGTTATACGCTCTGGCCTTCTTCAGTAACTGTTTATATTTTTGAATTGACATACCGTAATTATTTACACTATTTGCATTGTTCGAACTGTTTTTTCTCATCTTCCTTGTCATATTCACAAAGTTTCTGCCGTTATTTGCTCCGGCCTTCTTCAGAATATCTCAATATTTCTGACATGAGATATTGTAATTAATTACACTATTTATATTGTTCAGACTCGGCTTCGGTACTATATTCACGACGTTTCTACCGTTGTGTGCTCCGACCTTCTTCAGTATCTGTCTGTCTCTATTTCTGAGATGTGGTATTGTAATTATTTACACTATTTATATTGTTAGGACTGTTGTCCTCATCTTCGTTACCATATTCACGACTTTTCGGCCATCGTACGCTCTGAAATTCTTCAGGTGATTGGAGAAGAATGCCGGAGCGTACAACGGCCGAAACGTTATGAATATGGCAACGAATATCAGGAGAACAGTCCGAACAATGAAAATAATGTAAATAATCTTTCCGTATCTCCTATCTAGGATCACCGCCAGATCACGTTGAAGTATTTGTTCTCTTACGATCGCCGGAGTTAAGCAACGCCTAGACTGGTCGGTTCCTTGATGGGTGACTGCTTGTAAATTCGAGGTGCTGTGAGCTTAGATATGCACATGGTCTAATGGATAGTGCCTCAGGATATTTAATCGGAGGTCCGAGTTCCACTTCCAGGTGGATTTGTTATATTTACTCGGAAATAACCTTGAGAAAGGTATGAATTCACCTCTTCTCCCCCAGCTATGGGATAATTAGTAAGACTCGTATCAGGAAATCATTATTATCTCCCCTAATGATTCTTACAATCTTTCCTTGCTTTAAATAAGCAGCAAACGGCCGATAAGCCACAGAAAACGTATCACTTAACCAGAATAGTCTCTCATATCTTCTAAGGCTTTCGCAGTAGGGCTCTAACACTAATTTGTAAACTAACGAAGTCGTCTGTGTGACACACGTGGTATCTAATCTGCCATTGCAGAGATATAAATCGAGTTTATTCGGTTCGTTATATAAATTTTACCTGTAAATTATTATTGCATGAATTTACCTATTATGAAATAAATTATATCGAAATTATAATTACATGAAACATTGTCATATATTTTTAATAAAAAAATTAATTATTGTTAATTGTTGATTATTATTTCTTTCGTTTTCCAAATTATTTAATTGCAGTCTGCACTGTTTAATAACAGCGATAGGCTTATTTGCTATAAGATAAGAAATTTAAAATTGAAATAAAATAAAAGTCAAAAATTGATTAGTCATATAAAGATATTTCCTGGTAAAAATGAGCTTTTGTCTTTTGTATGTTTTTAAGCGGAAGGATATTCCTAATCGTACTGAAGAAAGTAATTTAGTTTCAATTCCTTTTGTCTTCCGCATCGTTTTTGTTCTTGCTTCAGACATATTTTCAGATTAGACTAGAGAGACATAGAGTAGCATTCAAAATTAAGGAACAAAAATTAAGAGTTCTATATCTCAAAATAAATAAGTTCTATTATTCTGTAATTTTAGGTGACTGCTTGTGAATACGAGGTGCTGTAAGCTTGGATATACGCAGGGTCTAATGGATAGTATCTTCCAATATTTAATCGGAGATCTGAGTTCCACTTCCAGGTGGATTCGTTATATTTACTCGGAAATAACCTTGGGAAAGGCATGAATTCACCTCTTCTCTCCCAACTATGGGTTAATTAGTAAGACTTGTAACAGAAAATCATTATTATCTCCCCTAAAATTCAGTTGTGTTTTAAATCTGTAAGTTATTTGGAATGATACACAGAGAGCTACGATTCATTTAATTCCTTAATCAAATATGAAGTGTTCAAAATTAAAGAATACATCGGGAAATACGTGAGAATAACACACATGATCTCTGATAAGCGACGTTCAGTTAAGCGACGTTAAGTTAAAGATTGTTTATCATAACTACGTCATTTTCCAACATGGCGAACAGACGAAAAGTTGACAAGTCTCTAAGAGCTGATGTTGTCAAACTGCGAAAGGAAAATCATAAAATTGACCAGATTGCTGGACAGGTGAAGCGTTCCAAAAGCATTGTGAGCCGAATTCTGAAACTGTACGAATTCACTGGTCGCTTTACCTGTCCAAACATTGTGGACAGACCAAGGAAAACCACGGTCAGAGAAGACAAGATCGATCAACGCCTCGGACCCAAGGACCGTGTCGGAGTTAGTTCCTCCTCAGTTCCTGAACCCTTCACCAGGGGTCTCTCTCCTCTGGCTATAAATACTGGCTGACCCTCGATCTCTTTTTTCCTCGGGATTTCAGCCTTATACCACCTCGCAGATGTGAGCTCTCATAGATACAGCGTTTCCCAAATTCTGGGAACACGCTAAGAACAATACACGTACGTACGTACGAAAACTCACCACAACACAACACACACACACACACACACACACACACACACACATAATATTCACCACACGAACTCATTGTAACTGTCCATGTGCTTGTTACAGTTTTTTGTGTATGCTATGTAACTAGTGAGTTAGTCCAAATGCCTGGACTCACTTTATAGTCCACCAATAGAAGGTTAACCAATCAGAAGACGTACAACATTCAATCTGTCGTGTATTAAGGCGGCCATTTTGTTCACTCTACCCGAATGTCCAGTCCAGCTTGTCAGGCGAAGAGAAACAGAAGGACGAACTCTGCTCTGCTACTTTTATCAAAATATCCACTGCTAACCTGAACAACGCTTTCCTACTGTCTTCGAAATATCCACTGCTAACCTCTGGTTTCTATACTCGAAGACGACCGTCATGATGTATAACAGTGCTTGTAACCTGTAATCTGTTATACATATATTTGTTTACATATATGTATCGGTCTTGTTTGGACTTAATTAAAGTCCAACTTTCTCATGTAGTTGGACCGGCTAGCAGGAAATTTTAACTCATGTGTGTTTTACATACTCACCGCCGCCACGGTCCGCTACAACCGTTTTCGAATTGCTGTAGGTATTTCACGAAGGAATTTTAAATGACATTAATATGTCTCAACGTTTGCAATAAATAAAGCTTTATGCTATGTTCCCACAGAATGCGCTCATAAGCAAAAAAGAATAAAAGGTAGAATGATTGGAATTTCCAAGCATGCACGTGTTTAGGTCAGAAGAACAGTGCTCCAGCGTATTTTTCAGTAATGAAAATAAATTTAACGTATTTGGTTCTGATGGAAAACACTATGTAGGAAGGCGAAGGATTGAGTTCACAGTGCACTAAGAAGACTTAAATTTGGCAGAGGTAGCGTGATCATTTTGGACATGTTTCAAGTCAACTCTTGTACGCTTACATAAAAGAGTTAATGCTGCTATGTGCAAGAATTTGTTAGAAGAACATGTCCCAGTATGACAAGATTCTGGGTTTGAAAACCCTGTGTTCATGCAGGATAATGCACCCTTCCATAAGACAAAGCAGGTTATTGCTTATCTGAAAGACCAAACAATAAATGTTATGGATTAGCCAACTCAAAGTTCTGACATGAGTCTCATAGAAAACTTATGGAAGACTTTAAGACAAAATGTCATGACCAGGAATCCATCAAACGTTGAAGATCTATGGGAAAAATACAGGAAAATCGGGCTAAAATTACAGTTGACGAATCTCAAAATTCAGTGAAATCCTGTGGACGCCGATGTGCAGCAGTGATTCGAATCAAGGTTCTAAACAGTAAATATTGATAAGACTTTTTTTTCATTTTGTTGTTCAGTTATTTTTATTAAAAATATTAAAAAAAATATATATCTGTTCATTAATTTTGGGCACTTGGATATTTCACTGAAAAAATTCATGTCTCATAGCTCTCTGTGTATAATTCCAAATAACTTACAGATTTAATGGAGTGCCAGTTGTCAACATTAAGTGAAAATTTCAGAAAAAACTGACCTATATTTTTCGAGATATGGAAGTTTTAATTTTTGTTCCTTAATTCTGGACTCTACTGTGCTCTCAGGTTCTTCCATGTTACGTTTCGGATGTATTTTTTCAAATCCTTTATTCCTTGGTTTTCCTGTTAGTTTCTGTTAATGTAACATTTATTTGAATTTATTTTCCTTTTTTCTTATATTTGTCATCCATGTTTTTTTCATACCTTTCTGACTATTCCTCACGTGTTCTGTCTCTCTTCATTCTAAAGTCTGTTTATGCATAGAGTCTTCACGCATTTCTTTATGGTCGATAATTCTTTGTCGGTTTCTTTTTCATATTTTTCTATCTTTCTTTCTTGCTTGTCTTTTTTCTTTCTGTCTCCCGTGAATCGACTGTGTGTTGTGCATTGTTTATCTCTTCTTTATTTCCTCCGACTGCTAATTCTCTTCGGCGTTAAACATTCTCTTCTCTTTAATCCTTCCACTACGTCTTCTTCAACATATACTTCTTCTTCTTCTTCTTCTTTTTCTACTTCTTCTTCTTCTTCTTCTTCTTCTTCTTCTTCTTCTTCTTCTATTTCATCATTCTTCTTCACCTTTTTTTCTTCTTTTTCCTCTAAACCTTTCTTCCTCGTCTCCTTCTCTTTCAACCTTCTTCTTCTTCTCCTTCTTCTCCTTCTTCATTTTCGTCGTCTTCTCTTTCATCCTTCTTCTTCTTCGTGCTTCTTCTTTTGCTTCTTCTTCCGTTTCATGCTTCTTCGTCCACGCTTTCTTCTTCTTCGTCTTTTTCTTCTATTTCATCCTTCTTCTTCTACATCTTCTTCTACATCTTCTTCTTCTTCTACATCTTCTTCAACATCTTCTTCTTCTTCTTCTACATCTTCTTCTTCTTCTATATCTTCTTCAACATCTTCTTCTTCTTCTTCTACATCTTCGTCTAGATCTTCTTCTTCTACATCTTCTTCTACGTCTTCTTCTACATCTTCTTCTTCTTCTTCTACATCTTCGTCTAGATCTTCTTCTTCTTCTACATCTTCTTCTTCGTCTTTTTCTTCTCTTTCGTCCTTCTTCTTCTACATCTTCTTCTTCTTCTTCTTCGTCTCTTTCTTCTATTTCATCCTTCTTCTTCTACATCTTCTTCTACATCTTCTTCTACATCTTCTTCTTCTTCTACATCTTCTTCTACATCTTCCTCTTCTACATCTTCTTCTACATCTTCTTCTACAGCTTCTTCTTCTACATCTTCTTCTAGATCTTCTTCTTCTTCTACATCTTCTTCTACATCTTCTTCTTCTTCTACATCTTCTTCTACATCTTCCTCTTCTACATCTTCTTCTACATCTTCTTCTACAGCTTCTTCTTCTACATCTTCTTCTAGATCTTCTTCTTCTTCTACATCTTCTTCTACATCTTCTTCTTCTTCTACATCTTCTTCTACATCTTCCTCTTCTACATCTTCTTCTACATCTTCTTCTACAGCTTCTTCTTCTACATCTTCTTCTAGATCTTCTTCTTCTTCTACATCTTCTTCTACATCTTCTTCTACAGCTTCTTCTTCTACATCTTCTTCTAGATCTTCTTCTTCTTCTACATCTTCTTCTTCGTCTTTTTCTTCTCTTTCGTCCTTCTTCTTCTACATCTTCTTCTCATTATTCTTCTTTGTCTTTTCTTCTCTTTCATCCTTTTTCTTCTACATCTCTTTAGTGCTTTTTCTTTTTCTTCTTTTTCTGTTTCATCCTTCTTCGTCTACGTCTTCTTCTTCGTCTTTTTCTTCTCTTTCATCCTTTTTCTACATCTTCTTCTTCTTCGTCTTTTACTTTATTTCATCCTTCTTCTTCTACATCTTCTTCTTCTTCTTCGTCTTTTTCTTTTCTTTCATCCTTTTCCTTCTACATCTCTTTAGTGCTTTTTCTTTTTCTTCTTCTTCTGTTTCATCCTTCTTCAACTACGTCTTCTTCTTCTTCGTCTTTTTCTTCTCTTTCATCCTTCTTCTTCTACAACTTCTTCTACATCTTCTTCTTCTTCTAGCCTTTAAATCTGCGGTCAATCCTTTCTTGTCTGTTTTTACATTCATCTTCTCTTCTTTATATTCATATTCTTGCTTATCTTTTTCGTTTTCATATTCCATATCTCCTGCTTTCATAGTTTTATTATTCTGTCTTATGCCATCATCAGCAGCAGTATCATCATCATCATCATCATCATCATCATCATCATCATCATCATCATCATCATCGTCATCATCGTCATCATCATCATCATCATCGCCGTCGTCTTCTTATTAATATTATTTTTGGCTTTCCACTTCTCAAATTTTAATAATTTTCAACTATTACTTCACGTGTAATCTCGCTCTCATTATTGTTGCAGTTGTTGTCGTTGTTTTTCTTCTTGTTGTTCTTACTGTTGTTTTTTTCTTCTTCTTCTTATTATTATTATTATTACCCCCCCCCACCTTTAAAGAACACATATGACCTCTGTTTCCGTTACAGGATTAATGTTTCGATTTTGAGGTCTTATTTTCATTATTTTTTTCTATTTTCAGTTTGTTTTTGTTTGATTGTTTGTTTTTCTTTCTTAAAATAACGATAGAAAGATTATACATGCTCCCCACCCACAATTTCTCTACCCGTTACGACCTGCCTGCCTATAAAATCAGCATTTTGATTGCGAGCATTTTGCTCCGGTCCCGTACCGAAATAACAAGACCAAATTTTAATCGCTAAATTTTTGAGTGTGAATTTTCTTGTTTATCGACATTTCATGGATTGTTTCGAAGTTTCGAGATGTTCTCGTCCTTCTTGTTTCCTCTTTCCTTTGATCCCCTAATGGGTCATTAACCGAGACCTGGGGTTAGACAAGACAGTAAATATATGCATTCCATTTGCACAAATTCTCTTTTTAACAGATACTTAAAATCTACAGTGTCTATATACGATACATTTATAACGCCCTCTTGGATAGATGGACACTTATACAAAGTAGAATTATTTGAATCTGTTTTAAACAGGAGTTACAAGGGATTTTCTTAATGTTCGTGAAGAAGTTGAATAAAACTGAAAAAAAAAACACCAAAGACGGGATGTTAAATAAATCGAATTTATAATCAAAACGTGAATAATATTCAAATCTAAAATCTACTCCCACTTACATGGAGAGGGCTGAAAAGTCTTAAATTATATATTGTCTAAAACGTTTCGATGGAAATCCAAATGAACCTTATTCATTACAGGGAATATCTTGGTTATACGAACAGCAGAGTGATTCGCAATTAACTAGCTACCACCGACCCAGATGTATTGACGTACTTTTATAAATTATCTAAATTTAATTTCCGAAATTGAATTAAAACATTAATTTGAGTACATAAGAGAAGTAGGAGATTTTTTTTCGAAACGCCACTAAATTTTGAAGACTATTCTGATTACATATTTCGCAATTTTCGCTAGAGATCAAACAGGAGAAAGTAATTAGTATAGATGCTTTAAGATTTTACAGCAAAACTTTTACGACATGCACACTATTTTTTTATTCACTTTTTCTAAAGTTCTTATAATATTTAATTTATGCGAACAAAGAGTGTAGTTTTTATTATTCGCAGAGACTAAGTTATTATGAGCATAAAAAATAATTCTGTATACGCTAAGACCCGGAATTTTAAAAGAAGCTTTTTCCTTCTGCTAGATTTAGCTATACATTTCATATGGGAGGAAAGAATTAACAATATGTCTAAAGAGAGATGGAGAAGGAGGACGACACCAGTAAAAATATCGAAAACAATATGAAATAAATGAACCGAAAGAACTGGATTCATTAACTGATTAATATTCGTATTCTCAAATTAAAACTAAGTGAAATTTAGAAGTTTTCTTTTTTGTCAAACAAATTAAGTTTCAATACAAAGTGTTATATTTACAATTAAGCTATGTTTAATTGAATTACATATATATATTCATGAATTATTCATACATAAAACAAATACAAAGGTTAATGATTAAATGGCGAGAAATCCATCTTCGCGAACAATTCAATGATATACAAAAACCCCGAATCTGTTTATGAATGAAAAGATGCTGTTTTATAAATTTCCGTTGCATTAGATATTTTTATTTTACAAGCTTTCGTCTGTTCCTACAGACATCCTCAGGTATGAAATAGATTGTGTTCTTGTTTTTACTCTCAGTAATAAGTGGACAAACGAAAACAAGGTTGTAATCCGAAAAATGCTATGAGAAATGTGTGTTATTGTTTTGGAACGTGCAGTCGCAACGCTGAGTTTGAATTTAAATTTTAAGGTTAAAGTTCTGCGTTTATGTACAAATGTAGTGATAAGAGAATTCTTTTTTACTGGTAAATTTTCCGTCAAAGTGGCATGAACTATATTGTTCAATAATTACAGTAATGTCGCACTTATTATTATTATTACTTTATTATTATAAAACATTATATAAGCAAAAAATGTGACTTAAAATATGTGGGTGAAACATGTAGGTCCGTAAAATCTCGTGTTTTCGAACATAAACGAGATGTTCGCCTCGGAAATTTAAACAATGCTTTAGTTGTACACACAACTAAAGCAGATCATAATTTCTATTTTGATTCCGTGAAGATTTTAAAATATTTTCATAATAAAAATCTTAGGAGGATTTATAATATCCATCTCACGCACGGTGAATACTAGACCTGGCTTCTTTAGTATTTCCCCTTTTCTAGCAAGATTAATGCTCGACAAGCGTACATATAAATTTTAGATCAAAATAGAATTCTTTTCATTTTTCATTCAAAATACTCAAATTTTAGGAATACGTTTTCACAGCGTCGCCCACGTGACGACAACGGGACCATGTTTTAACGGAACGCTGATCATATAAAACTTTCAGTTATCTGTTTGGATGTCTTGTTCTTATGTCCATCGTCTTTGTCATGTTGAATTGATAATGTTAATTATATTTTATGAATATGTCCTGAAGATGGTTTATTAGACCGAAACGTCTGACATTGACATTATATTAACATTAAAACAGCATAATTGCATATAAGGATTTTTGTTTGTTTTTTCCGTATATTTTTCTTCATACATATATATATATGTGTATATATATATATGTGTGTTTATATATGTATGTGTATGTATGTATATGTATATATATGTATGTATATGTTTATGTTTATGTATTTATATGTATGTCTTTTGGTTTGTGTTTGCTGCCACATGTATATATGTATATGTGTGTATGTATGTATGTATGTACGTATGACTATACGTTAATTTCTGTAAGTATTAGGTTGTTGCAAAAATAATGTCGTTTTCTCACATATGTTACTATGTGAAAAAACGACATTATTTTTGCACCAACCTAATATTTCTTTTTATCTTATTTTTCTTCACCTAACATATATTAGGTTGGTGCAAAAATAATGACGTAATAATGTCGTTCTTTTGACGTTAAAACTCACAGTACGTCGAGAGCTCTATAAAGCTGGTATCCACGGAAAGGATAATATTCTCAAACCTCTGATCACAAAGTCGGACGCCAAGTTGCGAAAAAAATGTTGTCATGATCACAAAAATTGGACACTTAAGAAATGGAAAAACGTTATTTGGTCTGATGAGTTTCTCACTCTGATGAGGATAGTATATTCCCGACAGTTAAACATGGAGACGGCTCTGTAATAATTTAGGCGGCAATTTTCTCCAATTCTTTTGCTCCTATCATCACTCTTAATGGTAGAATTATTACAGATAAATATCTCGACATTCTCAATATCCGTACAATGGCTACCATACTGTTGCCAGAAAGTGCCATTTGACAAAATGATAATGCACCCAATCACCCTGCAAAAAAGTGACGTCATAGATTGTTGAGCATCATGGCGTAATTAAACATCTTCCATGGCCACCACAATCACCAAATGTCAACATTATTAAACCATTATCGTGAGCAAGAGCAGAAAGTGCGGAATATATATTCTCCCCCATCGTCGCTAAAGCAACTTTCCGAGATTTTGATTGAAGAATGGAATAAAATTACACTGAAAACAAGTGAAAACATTTGATTTCATTACAGGTAGTATCAAAGCATTTTTAGAAGCTAATGGATGTCGAACACATTATCAGTGAAAAAATAATTGTTTAAGCCAAGTGTTCACATTATTTTGTCTACCCGATATATATATATATATATATATATATATATTTATATATATATATATATATATATATATATATATATATATATCAATGCATATTTCATTAAATAATATAGATAAGTTTTGTCTATTTATTTTAAGTAAATTCCTTTCATATTGTCGAATAAGCTTTTTACCATTATCACTGAAATACGAAAGAAAATCACTATGTTGATACATGTTTTTATTGTTAATCCTGTCTAAGCTTTCGGCTTACATAAGCCATCATCAGAGATAACAAGTACATTACAATAAATTAAATAATAAATTATATAACACAGATGGTAATTTTTAGAATGGTCATGTGGACATTGCAACAATGATAGTTTGTTTTGTTTGTATGGAAGATTGCTATGCAACGATAAATTCGTGCATATGAAGCGCAGGAAGCATTGAAAAAAAAGTGCCTAAATACACACACACATTCACACACACACACACACATATATAGATAGATAGATAGATAGATAGATAGATAGATATTCAGTTGTCTGGATATGAGTTTGTGAACTTGGCTTAAATTAGAATTATAATTGCGTATGTATGTATGCTTGAACGCATGGATATCTGTCTGCGCCTTATCTCGAATTGTTTGTGTGGGTGTGTTTGTTTGGGCTGAAGTGCGTACATCTGTATCTTTGTATGTTTGTGTGTGTGTGATAGTGCCATCCCAAACGGAGGCTGAGGAGAATTTCCCCCTCCCACCTCCAAATATAATCAAACAGAAACAAGCATGAATCGATCCAATTTTGGAAAAAATAAACCAGTTTGTCTGATGATCGCAAAAGCGTAAAACCTCGGGTTACAAACTCATATTTATAAAACGGAAAATGTTTACTCTATCACTGATATTTAGCACTTTACAATAAATACTGCGCATACAAAATACTATATATATATATATATATATATATATATATATATATATATATATATATATATGCAAATAAGTTTTAAATAAAGTATAGTTAGGCAGCAGTTGTTCATCCAAATAAGTTTCATGAAGTTCTGGCGACAATCACTGTTTTTATTTTATTTTTCAAAGTTTCAAATCAGATATTTTTTCACAGGATCGTTATAGTGGATAAAGTGTATGAATTTCTCGATTGTTCTCCTGTTTTTGTTCAAGTATTTTGAGAATATAACGGAAAGCGTTCAAACTTTTTATGACATAGCGCGTTTCATGCGCAGTTACAAAAAAATCACAACTATCAATTACATTAATTTTTTTGTCTTAATTATTCACCTGTAAAGATGATCTTGGATGACATTAAAAGTAAGTAGGAAAAATAAAAGAAATGAAATTATCTACGACTTCTTAATCAGTTTAATAACAACACTAAAAAACTGATTCGTGAATTTGAGAGGATTAAAATAAATAGACAAATATGTCCAGATCATTTAACGAAATATATATATATATATATATATATATATATATATATATATATATATATGTGTGTGTGTGTGTGTGTGTGTGTGTGTGAGAGAGAGAGAGAGAGAGATAGAGGATACTGGAATGGTAAAAACAACAAAATAACCGAAACCTTGGGATCAATCAATGAAGAAAGGTTTCGATAGAAATGGTCTAATGGGATGATGTTTGTTTTTCACGAAGGCAACTAACTCATGAAAGGATTAAATTCTGTAATTATGTTCACAGAAAGGAAAGTAATCCCATAAGTAGGTAAGTAAAAGCAGAAATTTTTAATTCCTTTAATTTTATTTACTTTCTCTTCCTTTCTTTTCGGGGGAACGTGAATTCTTCCCGATTTGATCAGGAACTAATTGAACAGTATGCACAAAAGTAACCTATTTATTGTCGTCTTAACTGAGCAGGATTCCTTATTGGTAACAACTTCCATTTCTTTTTCATTCAGTTGAAGATATTCTTAATTTTTTAAGATTCAAATATATTCAAGATGTTAAACTTGTATAATACTCCTGAGGGCTATAGATCACAGAGAAAGGAACGTTTCTTCTTCCGCTGGCATGAAATGGAATGATCATATTGAAACATTTGCTTTGGTTGTCTGCTAGGAATTTTGGTTCACTGTGTAGTGTTACGGTTTTTTGTGTAGATACATATGACTAGTGAGCCAATCCAGATGACTCAACTTCCTTTATAGTCTACCAATAGAAGCTTAACCAATCAGAAGCCGCAGAACATTGTATTCGTCGTGTATAAAGGCGGCCATCTTTGTTTAACCTACCGGAAGGACCAGTGCTAACTTGACAGGCGAAGAGGATAGAAGGAAGAACTAGGCTCTGCTACTTTGCTACGATATCCACTGCGAACCTGAACTACGCTTTCCTACTGTCTCCGAAATATTCACTGCCAACCTCTGGATTCTATACTCGAAGACGACCGTCATGAAAATGTCTAACATGTAGTGCTACTCATCTTTTCTCGTCAGTATCTCTCTTACATATTTATAAGTCCAACATTTGCTTATATATTTAATATTGCTGTCGCTATGTATTTAGAGATACTTGATCAAATACAATGGGATATCTGCCAATTTATTGGTCCTGACCTGGCATCTTGGCATCAGTCTTTTTTCCACAACGCTAACGTCATTTCCCGGTGTTTTACTATACATATTTTCATGGTGATTTTTCTAATGAGCTTTCCTGTTTGGTAGTGTTATGTCCCGGAAAGGGATATATTTGTTCGAAGTAGCAGATTGGTTTTGGACTACTGTAATCTAGCAGCGAACCGTAATCGACTGGTCCTCGTCGTAGTGGTAGGCAATAATCGTAGGCAATAGGCGTCGTTCCTGTACCTCCACATCAGTCTGTATTTATGGCTGACACCAGCCAATCTTATTACTGTGAGGGGGAACCCAAGTGTATGCATATTCATTACATCACCTCCCGCTGAGCTAAATTTTCCCGTAAAATTTAGCTTCAATATTTTTTTCTCTTTTTAGTGTCTGGACTTAATCGATTGATTTTTTTTCACTTTTGTTTTAACTTGTGAGGTCGTTTCGAATCTCGTCGCAAACTGATATGTCCCGGAAAGGGATATATTTGTTCGAAGTAAAAACGTGGGTTTGGACTACTGTAACCGAGTAGGACAATTTAGTAGGTAACCGTAATCGACTGGTCCTCGTCGTAGTGGTAGGCAATAGGCTTAGACCAATAGGCGTAGACAATAGGCGTCGTTCCTGTACCTCCACATCAGTCTGTATTTAAGTCGGACACCAGCCAATCATATTACTGTGAGGGGGAACCCAGGTGTATGCATATTCATTAGATCAGGTAGAAATACTTTTATGAATTTAAAGGCAATACTAGACCGATGGCAAGGTCTCATCATTCTACAGTTGAAATAACCAGATTCTACGTTAACAGTTTATTCTATGAGTCTTGTTTGTGAAACTCACTTCTGGCCTCTTACTTTCCAGTCAACTTTGATCTTGAAAAATTTAAATGCAATGTCAAACGTTATCTTCTGTCTTCTTAATTCCTGTACTTTTATTGTTTTCTTTCTTTAATATTTTTTTTTTACTATTATTCTCTCACTCTCAGTAACCCCATGTGTATTATTTAGTTTTTTACTTTGATTGAGTGAACTGACTTAGGCGCTGCTGCTGTGGTTTTCCAAACAAGTATGTTTGACGGGGGGGAGTTGTTAGACTCACACTAAACCGGTTTGGAATTCTGAGTCGTCGTGCTCCGAGACGTATTGCCCATCAAATTTTGAGAGCATAGTCTGCACTTAACCCATAGCAGATGGATGTAGGAATGAATACATATCTTTCTCAGGGTTAAGTGTGTGAAAACAAATGCATTGGCCTCAGTCGGGATTCAGCACGTCCCATAGCGTAGAGGTCACGTTTTAATAGTTCATTATTATTATTATTATTATTATTATTATTATTGGCTTATTCTTTCGGTTATATTATTAATCTTTTTCGTATCTAATTCCTGAAATAACTTTGTAATTAAGTCAAAATTTTGAACAGGCATTGTCTATCGGAGACATGCTTGTAATGAATCGTAAAATAAATATTTTTTTATCGTAACACCCTAACATAATCTCTCATATACATCGAGTAAAGTTGTTGCTTTTTTTTCAGAAAGAATAAGCCTAATTAAATAAAATAAAATTATTTTAGTTTTTTATATATGTTATTCAGACGGTACTTACATACTCTTGTATTTTTTGTATTTGTTAAATAAAAGCTAATTTACATAAAGAGTCTTACGGAGTTAGGGTTAGCGCGTGTCTAAGGGAGTTGAATAACATGCCTTTAGCAGTTTCGATGAATTTAGATTTTTTTATATATTTAATAGCATTTATAGAGCTGAGTTCACTCGTCTTCCTACGAATTGGTATAAAAATAGTATCCTTGACCTGACCTTCACGGTAGCCCGGAAAGTTAAACATTGCATCAACAGAGCGATTTGAAATGGAGCCTGCGGTACTCCTTTTAGACTGAGATACAATTCTATTTAATGAGATAGTTGAATAACATGCCTTTAGCAGTTTCGATGAATTTAGATTTTTTTATATATTTAATAGCATTTATAGAGCTGAGTTCACTCGTCTTCCTACGAATTGGTATAAAAATAGTATCCTTGACCTGACCTTCACGGTCGCCCGGAAAGGTAAACATTGCATCAATTTAAATCAATCTTCTTAACAGAGCGATTTGAAAGGGAGTCTGCGGTACTTCTTTTAGACTGAGATAAAATTTTATTTAATGAGGTAGTTGAATAACATGCCTTTAGCAGGTTCGAAAAATTTAGATTTTTTTATATATTTAATACCATGTATAGAGCTGAGTTCACTCATCTTCCTACAAATTGGTATAAAAATAGTATCCCTGACCTGACCTTCACGGTCGCCAGGAAAGTTAAACATTGCATCAATTTAAATCAATCTTCTTAACAGAGCGATTTGAAAGGGGGTCTGCGGTACTCCTTTTAGACTGAGATACAATTTTATTTAATGAGGTAGTTGAATAACATGCCTTTAGCAGTTTCGATAAATTTAGATTTTTTTATATATTTAATAGCATTTATAAAGTTAAATTCACTCATCTTCCTACACGCGTCCTCGATTACCAGGGAAGTTAAGCATTTCATGCCTGAGAGATCACGTTTTAATAGCTTATTATTATTATTATTATTATTATTATTATTATTATTATTATTATTATTATTATTATTTTCTTTGATTTCTGGCGTTTACACATTTCTTTCCGGTTCCCGCCCAGGGACCAAAGGTTAGAAATGGCATCATGACACTTTGCACTGACAAAAAAAAAAAAATTACATAGATAAAGCCCTTCGTAAAGTGTGGTCTGTACTTGTCAGAACAATTTTTTGTATCTCCTTGAGGCATGGACTTCCAGGAATCCCTTCAATTAGTCTACTGCAATCTTTTCCAACTAATCCTAGGGCTCCAACTACAACAGGGATTGTTGATGTTCCCATATGCCACATTTTCGAGATTTCTATTTCAAGGTCCTTGTAATATTATTATTATTATTATTATTATTATTATTATTATTATTATTATTATTATTATTATTATTATATTCTTTGATTTCTGCTATGTACACAATTCTCTCAGAAATGGCATCACGACATTTTTCACTGACCAATTAAAAAAAATAAAACAGACAAACATATTTTACATAGATAAAGCCCTTCGTAAGGTGTGGTCTGTACTCATGAGAACATTTTTTTGTATTTTTTTAAGGCATGGGTTTTCAGGAATACCTTCAATAAAACTACTGGAATATTTTCCAACCAATCCGAGGGATCCAACTACAACAGAGATAGTTGATGTTCCTATGTGCCACATTTTTGAGATTTCGAAATCAAGGTCCTTGTATTTTGATAGCTTTTTGAAGATCTTCAAAGATACTTTGCAGTCTGCAGTTACTGCTATATCAATAAGGAGGGTTTTTTTGTTGTTGTTTGCGGTCTTTAGCTTTTATTGTTCCTCATTATGACTTAAGCCATAAAAGAAGATCCTTATTTGAGAAAAATATTGACTGGAATTATCTGGAGACTCTTCTTGACACATCTACTTAATTAATCCGCCATTAGCATCGAGGATTGCTTCAATACGATGTCTGAAAATTTGACATGCCTGAATCAGAGGATCTTTATCTTTCTGGAACATTGTGCTAGTTAGGGCGGATTTAAGAGATTTTACAGTGTTATGAAGACATTAATTGACTTCGCTTGTTATTATTATTATTATTATTATTATTATTATTATTATTATTATTATTATTGGTGTATGTTGTTTCCTGATTTGGATTCTGCAGAGCCGGGTCTAAACTATGGTCCTCAGGTTCTATAGGAGAATTTTCATTTAATTGATAGCACTTTTCTTGATATATGGGATGTTATTAGTAGGTAGATCTTGGCAATTTGTATGTCGATGTTACCTGGAACACTGTTAGTAAAATTGTCCATTGCTTTTTTCACGAGGCCCAAAGACTCTATTACTGGTGTTACAGTTTCAGTCTTCATTCCCTACATCCTGTTAATCTCGATTTCCAGGTCCTTGTAATTGAACAATTTCTCGATAATTTTCGTGGAGGTGTTTCTCTCAGATTGTAGTGCTACGTCAATAAACATACACTTCCTGAATTTCTTGTCTTTTATTATTATTATTATTATTATTATTACTACTACTACTACTACTACTACTACTGCTACTACTATTTTAGGAATTTGTAATTTTACACAAGAAAACGGGGGAATATCGCTCAAAATTGAGTGACAAGTTTCATCAAATCTCCGTATCGTTGCAGACAACTGAAGTGTCCTAATTTGGACAGTTTCAATCTTTCTGTTAATTTTCAATTCTTTTGTTAAATTTCATGCCATTTCAAAATTAACACCAGATGAGTCATCCATCGTTATCTCAGAAACTGTTGATAAAACGTCACCACAAATTTTTAGATTATTTCTCGGTGTCGACGCAGAACCCCGCCCACTCCCAACAAAACCGTAAATAGGAGAGTTTCGACACTTACTTGAATTGTGAATTCACTCAGGCAATGCTTATGTCCCTAAATATGAACTTGTTGTCTCATGTGCTTGACCATGATTCATTTGACTATCACTTTGCCAGAATTATTGCATCATCGTTTTGGATGGAAAACAATTTATTAATCATAATAATCTTGAAAATTGTATGTTAGTTCTGCGCTAACTAGGTGGGAAATTTTTTATTGATAATGAGGGAAAAGAAGTCTAGTCAATACGAACTTTGTTGGAGATTTGAAGGCATTTGCATGGATTTAATTAAAGATACACAAGTCATGAAAGAAAAGATTTGAGAAAGAAATTGCATGAATAATCTTCGGACTTTTCTTAACACATCTTATTGAATCTTTAATACAAGGTTTGAAATTTTTGACATGACGAAATCTGCTGGTTTTTATCTATTTTGAACATTGTGCTATCTTCCGAGACTTTACAGTGTTATGAAGTAATTGATTGACTTCCCTCTCGACTACCTGCCGTATTCTAACTCATTCGAGTGAAGACCAAATACTGTGAGGACACTTAAGTTATAAATGAAAATATTTATTTGAGAAAAATATCGGCTTGAATAATCTGGAGACTGTCCTTGAAACGTCTACTTAATTAATCCGCCATTAGCATCGAGGATTGCTTCAATATGATGTCTGAAAATTTGACATGCCTAAATCAGATGTTCTTTATCATTTTGGGACAATTGGTAGTTATGGCGGATTTCAGAGATTTTATAGTGTTATAGAGACTTTGATTGACTTTCCTGCCGACTACGCTCCATACGTAGCCGTCCAAACGATTATGGGCTTGAGAGCTAAGAGGCCATAAAAAGACGTGATCAAGGAGGATGTAATTCATCCATTCTTGAGTCGTCTTGGTCGACAACGCAGAGATTCTTGGTAAGTATTATGATCTTCCTTACACTATTTGTCCTAGATCTCAGAAAATACATAGTGAACAGCATTGACCTGAAAGCCCTGAAGAAAGGAAGCTTGGGTTCATAACCGTTGGAACGTCCTCATATATATATATATATATATATATATATATATATATATATATATATATATATATATATATATATATATATGTATGTATAAATATATACATATATATTTATACATACATACATATATATATATATATATATATATATATATATATATATATATATGAAGAAATATAATCTTAAGGTGTGCTATATTTATGGGATAAAGTGCTCAATATCAGAGATAGAGAGTGTGTAAATATAAAAGTGAACATAGAAGTCAACACTTAGAGCCTCTAAGTGTTGACTTCTATATTCACTTTTATATTTTTATATATATATATATACATATATACCGCTGGAACGTCGTCATATATATATATATATATATATATATATATATATATATATATATATATATATATATATATATATATATAAAGCTCAAACACTAATATTCGATGGTTATAATTTATTACATTGGAATCGTAATTACGATTCAATTCATCAGTCATGCAAATTCAAAAAGAAATCGGAAAATATAACGCCGGGGATAAAAAGCAATCGGAGTGATTTTTTTTATTTCTTTTTGAATTTGTAGGTCTGATGAATTGGATCATGATTACGATTCCAATGTAATAAATTATAACCATCGAATATTAGTGTTTGAGCCTTTTTAGATTATATTCTTACTCTGCCTTGGACATTGAATTCTATCTGAATTCTATCCTCTTTGGGATATATTAGGTTGGTGCAAAAATAATGACGTAATAATGTCGTTTTTTGACGTATTTTTAACGTCAAAAAACGATATTATTACGTCCTTATTTTTGCACCAACCTAATATATATATATATATATATATATATATGATAAAGAAGAAGAAAGGTTGTCTGTCTATACTTGCATTTCTTATTATCCAATCAAATTTTCTTATTTTGATAGTTGCATTTTGATTGTTTCTGATGTACTACTCGATATATGCATGGACTGCACTGAGTTTCGATGGAAGGCAAGTAAATAAAAATGTATACTATTTGGTGCGGTCATACAGATTCGCGCTTTACTGTACGTCAGTTGCTACCCTCTATTTGCGATCAAGATGTAGGCATGCGAGACAACAACAAGATATATCTGTGGATGAAAGAACTCAGCCTTTATCCCATTCTCGCGTTTCGGGGAAATCCCCCCACCCCCGAAAGCTTCAAGTCGTTCATTTTACGCATGAGAGTTGTAATTAAGTGTTCTTGTTGTTTTTTTTTACAACATAATGTTACATAATAAATATTTCGATATGGGCAAAATGTTGCATCTCACAGGATATATTGCAGTTATAACAAGCAAGATCAACACACGCACACGACATTAAATTCTCATATCAGCCAAACATGCATCTCCTTCTCACTTAAGTTTACTTTTCTTTTTTCGAAATTCGGTACAATTCTTGTCCTTATCGGCCAGCATATCACGAACAACCAACATACAACTATTTGTCTAAGAAATCGCATATTGAGTGCTAGTGTTAAAAATATTGCTCGATGTAATATAAAACAGCTATTAAGAAATATATTTGTAAGTGTAAATTTGAATATGTGACTCTACTCACACCTGCAAAGTAAGTTGTGCATGAAATTCCGAGCCATGCTACCGATCAGTTAAAAATGAAGATCTGTTTCGTTTCAACTTTTTTATCTTCATCTTCGAAAATGACATGGAAGACAGAATCGGGGTGCAAGTTCGAATTCCGGCTGTAGTAGTGTGTAATAAACTCATTATGATGGCGTTGGATAAGGCATGAACCCACGTCCTCAACTTAGTACAAAAACCGACGGTTGTCGCACACACACACACACACACACATATGGTAACTGAGAAGTAACCCCTAATTTTGTGTTTGAGTAGCAAGCAAGGACTCGTGACGGAATAAAGTGTGACTTTTTTCTTTGGTGTTGGTTAAAGAAACAAGTCTACTATGCCAAATCATGACTTTGAAATACATTGAAGGGAAAATACAAGAAGTTATGTCTTCCATACCACAGGAGTTCCTGATGAAATCAGTTGACATGATTCATGGGCAGCTCGAGAATCTAATAGCGAGAATCTGGTGTCGATATCGAATTTTAAATAAAACCTCGTACTAAACGCTACCTCTCATATCCATTTCTTGTAAAAATTATGGTTAATAAATAAATTATATTTTAAAATATTATATGTATCTATGACTATTTCAAGTATTTTAAAACATTATATATATATATATATATATATATATATATATATATATATATATATATATATTGATGCATGTTTCATTAAATAATATAGACATGTGTTGTCTATTTTATGTCAATTCTTTTCATATCGTCTGATAAGCTTAATAATATTATCATTAAAGAAGAAAGAAAATCACAATATTGATACATATTTTTTTTTAATCCTATCTAAGCTTTCAGCTTACATAAGCCATTATCAAAGATGACAACTGCATTACAACATATTAAGCAATACACGGACAAAACATGTGATGATAGTCTGTTTCTGTTAACATGGAAGATTTCCAAGCAAGAACAAAATCGTGCATATAAGAAGTATGGGAAAACCTTGGTATAATCCAATGGCTTCTGTTAACAGTTATAGTCATTTAAGAATATTTATTGAGATTTTATAGTTTATTTTGCTCAGGTTAGGTTTCAACTGTTATATGTATATAGCTTCAAGATTTTTTATTTTTGTTTATAATTTTCATGTTTAAGTATAGATGTCTTTGCAACAAGGATTTTCCGGAATTGTGTATGCGGCCAGGCATGTTGTTTTAAATGCCTAAAAATGTTAGAGTTTTCATTCAAATGTAATGTCAAGCGTCGTGAAAGCGAGTTTGTGGTGTGACCAACATAAATATTATTTAATTCGTTGAAGATACAATCCCTCAAAGGGCACTTGAATTTGTAAACTATGTTGGTTTTTTCCAAATCGCTAACCGGGGGAGAAGAAACATTGCGGAGAATTAAGTTGGATATACTAGATTTAGTGTAGTATATGATTAACTTAATTTTTTTACTGGGATCTGTTGTAGATATATGCGTATTTACTCAATTTTTTTTTTTTAGTATATTTTCATCTTGTTTATAATTAGTATACATTTGATTAGGATATAGGAGATTAATATGATTAAGATTAGTAGAAGCTGTATTGTGTACTATTTTCTTAGTATTGAGATTTCTAAGAAAGCATCTTATTTGTTCATCAACTATATAGTTTGGAAAGCTATTATTAATAAGTGATTGTTTTATGTTCTTTAGTACACTGTGAAAAATCTGTTTTGTGGATGAATTAGTTTCTGCACGATGTATTAGATTTTTTGTAGTAAATACACACACACACAGATATATATATATATATATATATATATATATATATATATATATATATATATATATATATATATATATATATATATATATATATATATAATATATATAATATAATATTGTAATGTTGTTCTAAGTTATCACTGTTTCATATTTAAAATCTTTTTTCGTTTTCCTTTCCTAAGATCGGATCTTTACAGGTATTTTCTTCCGGTTGCAAATAATTTTTATTGTCTGTTATTATTACGAATTTTCGTTCTGACAAATCTCGCGAGAAATATCCTTTCTCTTCCGAAGCGGGCAACAAGGTTGATACTTGACAATGCATTAAACAGTTAAAAGAAATATGTTCTTTGTAAACCCTTCAAAGTATATATTTTTCATCTTTTGTTTTCCTCCCATTTAGACGTGTAACTTCCGAAAACAAAATTGAACATGACATGGAATATTCAGGAAAAAGCCGGAATGTTGCAAATATATAAGATTTTTCTCTTTTTCCTTTTATCCGATTTGCCAAACACGCGGAAGAAACCATCTTTTATCAAGGACGACCGATTCGCTTGCCGTTCCTCGGTTTCTTAGCAGGTAGACGGGCATATTTCAAGCCAGTTTTACGCGAGAAACCTTTTTCTTCTCATCGCATGCATCTCTCTGCTCTATCACAATTTCTATGAAAAGTTCTCAAGACGAACACAATTCCTTAATTCGAATAGTTCTCATCTTCAGGACTAAGATCCGACATGCTAAGCAAGTTGTGCCGAACCGCTCTTACTACATTTGTATTCTATTGGTGAGATGTAAATTCCACACAAGCAGTTTCTTTCCTCCAGGGTATGACGATAAACCTCATCTAGCAAGGCCTCGGATCGGGAGGCTTTGAGGAGCATGGAACCACCTCTTAATTGAAGTTGTTCTCAGGTCCATTCAAACCCAGGGTGGTAACACCTGTTGGGGTCCTAGTTTGGGGCTAATCATGAACTACCAAACAAAAAAAGCACTATGATAATGAAATATTGCATTTTTATTGTAAAAATACTAGCAACACATTTTTTTAACACCTATTGATAGTCAAATTACCAACAATACATTTTACCTGTAGTTGAAGGCACAGAAATTTAGATGTGCATATTAAATAACCCCCAGAGAGGGATATGCTGGTAAACAAAATCAAAGCAAACAACCTAATAAGTGTTTGAACGCTCCTCAAAATCTCCAGTCTACGGATCAGAGCCTTTGCTGCCGGACATCCATCCTAATTTATTTTTCGCTGTTTTATGAAGTACAATATTTTTACCTGTCTTAGATCAGTGAATTAAAATTAAATAACCTCAACTGGTACAGAAAATACATGAGAGAAATATAAAAAAAAAAAACACACCTAAAATTTCAGCCCGAAATTCTATACGAATATCGTGGCTTGTTCACCCGAACATCTTTCTGTGACCGTATGCTCATATCCTCCCAGAAGAAAATAATGATAAATGCCCACAATAAAACAGCTACAGTCTTTTAATCATTTCACTCCAAACAAGGCAATAAAAACAACTAATACACAAGGGTTTACTGGCTGTTCGCTTATATAATAAAAATTACTATTAAGGAAAGAATGTAGTAAGTGAACAAGAATTAAGAATGCAGAAGATAACGATTGACATTGTATTAAATGTTTTCAAGGTCAAACTAGACTAAAAAGCAAGAAGCCAGAAGATAATTCCACAAGCTGAAACTTTATTAAGAGCTTAAAAAGATAGGAAATTGTGGAGAGCCATGATCGCATACGCCTGAAGAAACACGCCACATAGAAAAAGAATATAACTTGAACTAAATATATTATATAATTGGCCCATTTTAAGCAACTTTGCATCAGTTCTTAAACAGTGCCAATGTTGTTCCATATGATTTAATGTTTAATGGATTTCCATCGCTAAATTACTTATATTTCTATAATATTTTTTTTAAATGAATTACTATATAAAAAACCGTTAGCAATATATTGACATTGAACATATAATTGGACTATTATTTAAATAGTGTTTATATTAATTCCAGTCTAAGGACAATCATTTTCTTTCTGATTTTCAATGCATTTTTATAGCAGGATTTGAATAACATATAATTTTAAATATGAGAGATTATGCCACAGAAACGAATTTATTATGTAATGGTAAATTTATAAACAACTGCTAAAACCGTTTGAAATAATCATTCACTCAAACGAACGTATTCATGTTTTCCTGCCTTTTCCCATTGATATGTCTCTTTAAAATATTTAGACATAGGTTATCAAGAGCAGACATTTGAGTAATTCCAGTATCTAAATATAAAAGCTATAGAAAATCACGACCACCCACATCCTGAAGAGCCAATTTTTATTCATTTAGCAATGCGATAATTCCATTGTGACACCAAGGTTTAGTGAGACTGAAAGCGAATGAGAAGACTTTAGTGAAGAGAGCGGATAATAAAATGGATTGACGATGCATTTACATTTTGAAGATCGTAGGTGGCAGGGAAACAAGAAATTGGAAATTAGTTCCACAGGCGATAAGTGCGAGGAAAAAAACATCGGAACAGTTGCATCTAGTTGTTCGACAATAAAACTATAAGACTTCGTGAATCTTGTCTTACACGTAAATTCATGCAGGCTAAATGCCATTAGAAAAATCATAAGTGATTGATACAATTGCCATGCAAATATTGGTAAGACAATAAACTACATCCGCGTCCTGGGTAAGACAGTCAAGTTCATCAGCGCCCTGGGTAAGACGATAAACTATATTCGCGTCCTGGGTAAGACAATAAGTTACATCCGCGTCCTGGATGAGGCGATAAACCTCATCCGGATCCTGCGTAAGACGATAAACTACATCCGCGCCCTGGGTAAGACGATAAATTATATCCGTGCTCTGGGTATGACGATAAACTATAGCCGCTTCCTGGTTAAGGCGATAACACTCATCCGGATCATGCGTAAGACAATAAACTACATCCGCCTTATGGGTATGACGATAAACTACATCCGCCTTATGGGTAAGGCTATAAACTACATCCGCGTCCTGATTAAGGCGATAAAACTAATCTGGATCCTTCGTAAGACGATAAAATAAATCTGCGCCCTGGGTAAGACGATAAACTACATCCTCGTACTGGGTAAGACATTCGCGTCCTGGGTATGACGATAAACTACATCGACGTCCTAGGTAAGGCGATAAACATTATCCATATCCTGCGTAAGAAGATAAACTACATCCGCGTCTTGGGTAAAAGGATAAACTACATCCGCGTTCTGGGTAAGACGATAGGCTACATCCGCGTGCTGGGTAAGACGATAAACTACATCCGCGTTCTCGTTAAGGCGATGAACCTCATCCGTATCCTGCGTAAGAAAATAAACAACATCTGCGTCCAGGGTTAGACGATAAACTACATCCGCGTCCTGGTAAATGCGATAAACTTCATCTGCGTCCTGGTTAAGGCGATAAACCTCATCCGGATCTTGCATAAGACAGTAAACTCTATTAACCTTCTTGGTATGACGATAAACTACATCCGCGTCCAGTGTAAGGCGATAAACCTCATTCCGATACTGTGTAAGACGATAAACTACATCCTCTTGCAGGGTAAGGCGATAAACCTCATTCCGATACTGTGTAAGACGATAAACTACATCCGCGCCCTGGGTAAGACAATAAACTACATCCGCACCCTGTGTATGACAATAAACTACATCCGCGTCCTGGGTAAGGCGATAAACTACATCTGCGTTCTGGTTAAGGCGATAAACCTCATCCGTATCCTACGTAAGACGATAAACTACATCCCAGTTCTGATTATGACGATAAACTACATCCGCGTCCTGGGTAAGGCAATAAACCACATCCGGATCCTGCTTAAGACGATAAACTACATCCATGTCCTGAGTATGACGATGTTCTACATCTACTTCTTGGTTAAAGCGATAAACCTCATGCGGAGCCTGCGTGAGACAATAAACTACATCCGCAGCCCTAGGTAAGACAAAAAAGTACATCCTCGTCCTAAGTAAGACGATTAACTACATCCGCGTCTTTGGTATGACGACAAACTGCATCCGCGTCCTGGTTAAGGCGATAAACCTCAGCGTTTCGTGCGTAAGACGATAAACTACATCTATGTTTTGGGTATGACGATAAACTATATCTGCGTCCTGGGTAAGGCAATAAACCTCATCCGGATCCTACGTCCTGGATAAGGCGATAAACCCCATCCAGATACGGCGCCCTGCATAAGATGATAAACTACATCTTTGTCCTGGGTAAGACGATAAACTACATCCGCATCCTTGGTATGACGATAAACTGCATCCGCGTCCTGGTTAAGGCGATAAACCTCATCCGTATTCTGTTTAAGACGATAAACTACACCCGCGTCCTGCGTAAGACGATAAAATACATCCGCACCCCGTGTAAGATGATAAACTACATCCCCCCACTGGGTAAGCGATAAACTATATCCGTGTCCGGGTTAAATCGATAAACCTCATCCAGATCCTGTGTAAGATGATAAACTACATCCGCGCCCTGGATAAGGCAATAAACCTCATCCGGATCCTCCGTAAGACGATAAACTACATCTGCGTCCTCAGTATGACGATAAACTACATCTGCATCCTGGTTAAAGCGATAAAAGTCATTCGGATCTTGCGTAAGATAATAACTACATCCGCGTCCTGGGTATGATGATAAACTACATCCGCGTCCTGGGTAATGCGATACACTTCATCCGGATCCTGTGTAAGACGATAAACTATATCCGTGCCCTGGGTAAGACGATAAACTACACCCGCGTCCTGGGTATGACGGTAAACTACATCCTCTTCCTGGATAAGGCGATAAACCTTATCCGGATCCTACCTAAGACGCTAAACTACATCCCCGTCCTGTGTATGACGATAAACTTCATCCGAGTCATGGGTAAGACGATAAACTACTTTCGACAGCAGGACCTTTCATCAGGAGATTTTGAGAAGCGTGGTGACACCTCTTAATTGTTAGCATTCTTAGGTCTTCCTTGACCTCGGCTGCTAGCACCTGTCAGCCTGTCAGGGTCGCAGCTATGGGCTTATTGTTAACCTCCCGCAAAGGGGCTCAAAACACTATGAATTTATAAAAGTAGGTTTTAATAAAAGCAATACTTTTTTTAAAAACATTTTACCAGAAATTCATTATTACCAGCAGTACATTTTTTTAAAAAGGAAAATATTAACAGCGATATATTTTTGAAAAAATATTGGCGAAAATATATTTTTGAAAAATATTACCAGCAATAAAAATCTTGTCATTAAATAACCCACTGAGGTTGATATACCGTAAAACCAAACAAACCAAACTAAAAAGGCAGAACGAAGCCACGTTATGTCGCTGAAAACATGAGATGCCACTTCTACTCCAACAGTTTCTTTTCTCACACTCCTCGCCTGTGGAACGCACCTCTGTTTACTTTCTTCCTAGGTAACTGCAATCTTCAAAAGTTTAAATTCAACGTCTATCGCTATGTTCTATCTTCGTGAATTCCTTTCTTCAATCCTCCTCCCTATTCCCAGTCTTTTCTTTCACTTTCGCTCTCTTTAACCCACTACGTACTAGTGACATTCTCGCCTTGCTTTGGGCGAAATGATTACTAAAAAACACAAGCTGCATAGGGGTGCTGCTGTGTAGTTTTATGGCCTGGAAACGTCGTTCCGTTATGACCACTTTATTACTTAAAGGACACTTTCATTGACCGTATAGTCTTAGGCTTTTCTTCACTTCCTCTTCATCGGGCTGGGATGAAAGTGTAGTATCTGTTCACCTCATTACTAAAGGTAATAATAATATTAACCTTTTCCTTAATAGGAAACATTCAGTTTTCATTGATCGAGCAGCAAATTCTACTTTCGGTTGAAATTTATAAAAAAATTTCTCTTAGAACATTTTTTTTAGGAATTAGCTTTTTCATGTCCAGTAACGGTTATTGCGCTTTCCATTTTCATTTTGATGTGGGCTTCCTTCCTAACTTCTTGTCTGAAATAACGCTGAATGTCGACATTTTCATTAGGTCATTATTTTCTCTTCGAGCTACCTATGATATCCATGTTTTTCTATTGCCACCGTTAAAAGTTTTCAAGTGATGTGGTTTCTGTGATTTCATTATTTTCTTTGCGAATCCTGTAGCGCCAAGCCAAAAGTTTCCTCAGTGTCATCTTATATGTATATGTATATGATAAAATATATTTTTAAGGTATTCTATATTTATTGGTTAAAGTGCTCAGTATCAGGGACAGAGCATATGTAAACATAAAAGTGGACATTGTGGTCAACATTCAGCAGTGAAAGTTTGTTTCATGCTTAAACACAATCTTATAACCTGAAGATTGCGTTTAAGTATGAAACAGACTGTTCCTTCTGCATGTTGATCTCAATGACCACTTTTATAAATATATATAATAAAAATATAGTTTTAAGCTATGCTATATTTATGATTTATGATATTTACGATTAAAAGTGCTCAATAGCAAAGATAGAGAACATGTAAATGTAAAATTGTACACTGAGGTCGACACCCAGAGGTGACAATCTGAGATCGCCTGAAGATTGCATTCAAGCATGAAACAGACTGTCACCATTTGGTGTTGACCTGTGTCCAATTTTATATATATATATATATATATATATATATATATATATATATATATATGTATATATGCCGATCCTATTTTTGTGTAAGGCTTATGAACTTATTATGTTAAAACATCAGTTCTATAATCATTGAAATTAAGAAACGTTAAGCCTGGTCAGTACCCAGAGAGGTGGCTGCTTCAAAAAAACAACTACTGTAAGCTTGGATGTGTGGGCGGTGTAATGAATAATAGCTCAAACTTGGAAACTGGAGAGCTAAGTTCCAATTCCAGTCAGGCTTGGTAAGACCTATCGGCTTCATTTGCCTTAAACCATATCCCACCATTGATCTGAGAAATCAGTTGTTTGCAAACGGCAATTTAGGTATTTCACTATGCGTTGATAGCATGCATGGGATCCATATGAATATTTCTATCTGATGACACTTTTCAATTATTTTTTCAATCATTTTACCCCCAAGAAAAATGAATACAGCCTCTATGACAACAGGGGTTACTGAGTGTAAAAGAATAAGAAAGAGAAAACATTATTAAGAAGCGGGAACAGTAAAAGGAGAGGAATCCATAAAACCTTCCACAACGGTTGATATTGCATTCATATTTTTAAAAATTAAACTTTCACAGTTCATCTCGAGGTTCTCGACATATCCAAAAAAAGATATGCAATGTAATAGGTCCAGACCTGGCATCTCAACTCTAGTAACTTACTCACAGACGGGATGTGGATTCTGTCTGTTTTTTTTTTGTTTTTGTTTTTTTTTTTACTACAAATATTTTCATGACAATTACTCTGACGAGCTACTTGTACACCAACTGGAGCGTGCTATTAGGTTGGCATTTTGGTCCTAGCCTTTCACTGTCGAAAGAGTTAAATATAACGCCTATTATATATCAACAGCTTCTTCTCTCGCACTTCCCGACAGAGGAGCTCCCTTCCTCTTACTTGCTTCCCGGACAGCTTTAATCTTCAAATATTCAAATGTAATGTCAATCAACATCTTCTGATGCTTTGATCTTGATCCCCGTCCTTCTCTTTTTCTTTTTATCCTAAAACACCTCTCTTTACTTCCGAAAAATAGGAAGGCGTGAAGGTCAATATCTGGAGGTGGGGATCAAACGGGAGTGAGAAGGCCCCGGAGTGAAAATTGCATTATAAAATAAAACTTAAAAGATATATTTTTCACTTAAATATCAATATATAAGGATATCCGGAAAATTGGAAGTTTTGGAGGTCAACCTGTGTCTGGAAGTTCTTCAAACGTGAGTGAGAAGGCCTCGGAATGGGAATTAGATTATAAGCTAAAACTTACGGGATATATTTTTCCCATACATATCAGTATATAAGCATATCAGGAAAATAGAAAGCTGTAGAGGTCAACCTGTCGAGGTGGTGTGGGCTTCTTCCAACGGGAGTGAGAAGGCCCCGGAATGGCAATTGCATTATAAGCTGAAACTTACAAGATACATTATTCACATGCATATAATATATTAGAATATCCACAAAACTTTAACAACATTGGATGGTTAATACCAACATTATTATTAAAAGAATTAACTTGCATAATAAGGTTTACATAGTGCGCACATATATATATATATATATATATATATATATATATATATATATATATATATATATATATATATATATATATATATTATCCCTGACCTATATATACGGTGATTAGATTTTTTATTTAAAAAATATACTTGGCATTTAAAATAAACGGGGCTTTAAAAAAAAAAAATACATAATTTACATAAAAATTAATCTGGCTTAACGTATTTCAGCAGACATTTATTTTATTCCTACATGTGACCATCAATTCATTTCTCATGTTTAATAAACTAGGGTTGTTTCAGTGTATCAAGATAAGTAATTTTTCAACAAGGCATAAATTACATTTATTACCTTTCTCATTCCAAGAATCGGCTTTAGGTACAATATCCCATACGCGTGTAGTACTACTATTCTTTAATTGCCAGAAATGTTTGGCGAGAGCAGTGTTGTTTATGAATCTTTCTTTGCCTAAAGTCATTCGACTAAGAAACGAAATTTCCAAGGATTTTTAGTGGAACCAAAATAAAATTTGCTGTCGTTACTGGAATGTATGCTAGCTTGGTATACAATATTTTCCGTCATATATGGCCGTTTATTGGACAGATCATATTTTTTCGGCAGTTGTATTTATTTAAAAGATAACTTTGCTGGATACGTATCTTTTTAATATAATACTGTTACATATATATATATATATATATATATATATATATATATATATGTGTGTGTGTGTGTGTGTGTGTGTGTATGTATGTATGTGTGTGTGTAGTTAAACCTAGAGAGCCAGACAAACCTACCAACGTTTCACCTAAGCAAATAGTCAGGAAGGCTGGCTTCTCTGACGATACGCTTAGGTGAAACCTTGGTAGGTTTGTCTGGCTCTTTAGGCTTAACTAGGTCTGCTCTACTTACCGTATTGAGCACTTTATTTAGTTGTTTTGCGTGCTCGTATCAGGTTTTTTTTTCTTTGGACTTTGAACTTGCATGCTGGACGATTATTTTCGGCTAACGTACATGTTCTTGGTTCTTTCTTTTTTATTAGGTTGGTGCAAAAATAATTTCGCTTTCTAATATATGTTACTACGTGAGAAAACGAAATTATTTTTGCACCAACCTAATATATACATTTTTTCACTTCGGTATTGGTTTAATTATTTGAAAATCAAGACACCGCAAGTTTTCCGAACGAGTGTAGTTTCTTATACTTATAAGATTACTACTAATACTAATATATATATATATATATATATATATATATATATATATATATATATATATATGTGTGTGTGTGTGTGTGTGTGTGTGTGTGTGTTTTCAGCTATGATTTAATGGTTTTTCTGAGTTTTACACGTTATTTTCCTACGCGCAAAATGATATGTATTTAATTTATTAATCAATTTGACAGCAATTTATGAAATTGCAAAACGGTTTAAAATGCAGATGAACATATTGATTTTAGTTATTAACAAGAGCACGCAATTTAATAAATTGAAGAAAACACATTAAAAGACACAACGAAGCCAACGCAATCTTTGTACTGAATTCCCTCTAATCTCAACCCCATTTACTTAGCTTCACTTAACCCGGCATAAGTTAACACATGTTAGGCTTCATGTGAATATCTAACTTACTACAGGAATACAAAGTTAATCAAGAATATGCAATCCTCCAAAATTCCTGGGTATGACGATAAACTGCATCCAGCAGCAAGGCCCCTGATTAGGATTTAGTGAAGAGCGTGGAACCAACACTTAATTGCTGTTTTCTCCCAGGTCCGCCCTGACTCGAGGCAGGATCACTTGTTAGGGTCCTAGCTATGGGAAAATAGTTAAACCGCACACTGTCGTCGAAACAATATGAAAGTATAAAAATAGACTTTTATAGCAAAAACATCTGCAATATATTTTGAGAACGAAATATTACCAGCAATACATTTGACTCTGAAAAAAAAAAAACCTTTACAAAAATACGTCAATGAAACCTGATCTACAAACAGATTTCTTACAAAGAATACAATGACTGGCATTAAATAACCTATTGAGGTTGATATACCTTAAAACAAAATAAGTGAAGGCCTCCAATCAGTCAAAGAAATTGGAATTTTTTTTATTAGCAAAGAAAGGGGTTTTGTGCAGTAATGTAACATCAATAATCTTATAAAGAATTAAATTCTGAACAATTTTCTTATACATCGGACATGTAAGGCAACAGAAATATGGTTCTACAGAAGGATGCTGAGAATATCATGCGTAACTCATACTTCCCAAAGAGACACTTAAAATTTATTGGGCGTGTAATAAGGAAAATGGGCGATACAAGTCTACTTAGGATGGTCATTTAATGAAGATTAAATTGATTTTTTAATGCCGTTTTCCATCAGGATGTAGGCGATCATAGCTCACAAGTGATTTATTTTTTTATTTATGGATTTCTAGAACAACAATGTCTTATATATATATATATATATATATATATATAAAGACCTTTTTATGCTTATAAATTCTTTTTATAGATACAAATATTTAAGTAAATGCTCTGTTTATAAGCAGTATTAAACAACATTTACCGGCCTGAATGTCCGAGAAATTTTCATAGAAAATATTCGTCCTCCGACAGGAATCGAACCTGTATCCTATACGGAAACGTCATTTAGCTTGACGTGCCTTAACCGTTTCGGCCACAGAGGAGCGTTCGGTTAGCAAGGTCGAATTTACTGTCTTTAAACTACAATCTTCTATGATTCTCTCACGTACATTCATATCTGCTCAACATCATATGGACATAACACACGCCAGCCGTACATCCAAGCTTACAGTACCTGGTATTACGATGCAGTCACCCACTTAGTTGCACACCAGACTTGAGGTTGCTTAACTTCGGTGATCGTACGGGAACCGGTTTTTCAAAGTCATATGGACGTAACATATGCCGTGCGCACATCCAAGCTTGCAGTACCTGATATCTAGATACAGAAGAGTTTCGACGTTATATAACTTCGGTGTTCGTACGGGAACCGGTTTTTACGAGTTATTTGGCCCAAACGCATGCCGTGCGTACATCCAAGCTTACACTACTTGGTATTCCGAAGCGGACATCCATCTAGTTACAGACCAGACACGAAGTTCTTAACTTCGGTGATCGTCCCACAATCAATGTTTCAATGTGATATGGTTGTAACACATACCGGCCGTATATCCAAGCTTACTGCAACTGGTATTCCGATGCGGTCACCCGTCTAGGTACAGAACAGTTTCGACGTTGCTTAACTTCGGTTATCGTTCGTAAACCAGTTTTTCAGAGTCATATGGCCTAAACACATGCCAGCCGTACATCCAAGCTTACAGTACCTGGTATTCCGAAGCGGTCACCCATCTAGTTACAGTCCAGACTCAAGGTTGCCTAACTTCATTGATCGTCCAGCAAGCAATGTTTTAAGGTGATATGGCCAAACACATGCCGGCCGTACTTCCACGCTTACAGCACCTGGTATACCGAAGTGGTAACCCATGTAGGTACAGAACAGATTCGACGTTGCTTAACTTCGGCGAATGTCGGTGAACCAGTTTTTCAGAGTCATATGGCCCTAACAAAAGTCTTGCTCACATCCAAGCATACAGAACCTGGTATTCTGATGCGTTCACTCATCTAGGTACAGTACAGTTTTGACGTTGCTTAACTTCGGTGATTTTTCGGGAGCCGTTTTCTCAAGGTCATATAGCCATAACACATGCCGTGCGCACATTCAACCTTACAGTACGTGGTATCCTGGAGCTGTCACCCATCTAGTTACAGACGAGACTTGATGTTTCTTAACTTCGGTGATCGACAGGCAACCAGTGTTTCAATGCGATATGGCTATAACATATGTCGGCCGTACATCCAAGTACACACTTCCTGGTATTCCGAAGCGGTCACCCATCTAGTTACAGAAGAGATTAAACGTTGTTTAACTTCGGTGATCGTTCGGGAAACGGTTTTTCAAAGTCATATGGCCGTAACACATCCCTTGCTTTCATACACGCTTAGAATACCTGGTTTTCCGATGCGGTCATGCGGTAGTTACAGGCCAGACTCGTAGGTATGTAGGTACAGAACAGATTCGACGTTGCTTAACTTCGGCGAATGACGGTGAACCAATTAACGAAAGTCTTGCTCACATCCAAACATACAGAACCTGCTATTCTGATGCGGTCACTCATCTAGGTACAGTACAGCTTTGACGTTGCTTAACTTCGGTGATTTTCCGGCAACCGGTTTCTCAAAGTCATATAGCCGTAACACATGGCGTGCTCACATCTTATTTTATAGTCCCTTGTATTCCGATGCGCTCATTAATCTAGGTACAGACAATATTGTATATGAATAAAGACATGATATATGAAAAAGGTTATCTTTAATCGGATTATTGAGGGGACATGGTATATGAATAAATGCATGGTATAGGAAAAAGAATATCTTTAATCAGATTAGTCAGAGGACATGATATATGAATAAGTACTTGTTATATGAAAAAGAGTATTTTTTATCATTTAATATGATAAAAAATACTCTTTTTCATATAACAAATATCTATTCATATACCATGTCCCATGTTATTCGTATGAACATTTCTGAGTTATTTTTTTCGCTACTCATCATCGCTGTTATTTTTTTTTTACACAGTAAACTGCGAAATAGCGAAATTTATTCTAAATCTCTACGTATGCGGAATGTCCTCAGTGTTCAAACATTTCAGCTACACCCTTTTGAAAATCAATCAGTCTAGAACAAGTAATATCGAAAATGTGAACCGATGAAAGTCGTTCTGAGCCAATCGTTAAGTTAGAGCGACATTGTCCAGTCGTTTCTTAATTAGCCGATGAAAGAAACAAGACCGGCTGCTAATGACATCAAAGGACGGACTAGGAGGGGGAAGAACAAATTGACTCTAGTTAGTAATGTGCCTTTCATTTCGTTGATTCGTGGTCGAGTAATTCTAGTTTTACTTTCCAGAGAAGAATATCTGACACTCATGTATATCGTTCTCATAATTCAAACATTAGGTGGTCAGCTTCATATTTCCATGATTCTCTTCAATATATTGTCTGCGAATTATTGGTGCCAGTATTATCCGTTTCACTAAATATCAATTTCAGAAATTGTTGGTGGGATTATGCTGCTTATTCTGCCCGTCAGAAAGGTGTATCACCCATACACACACACACACACACACACACACAAACATATATATATATATTCTAAATCTCTACGAAAGCTGTCAAAGGACGAATATTTTCTATGAAAATTTCTCGGACATTCAGGCCGGTAAATGTCATTTAATACTGTTTATTATAAACAGAGCATTTACTTAAATACTTGTATCTATAAAAAGAACGTTAAACATAAAAATGTCTTTAATATATATATATATCTATATATATATATATATATATATATATATATATATATATATATATATATTTGAGGATGCGTTTCGTCTTCCGACATTTTCAAGGCAAAAATGAAATCGAAATGTCTTTGTGGTTATAGTTACATTAAAAACTCCAAATTTAAAAAAAGATAGACGCTTCTCTCTAAGCCTTTTTTCTGGTTAATATAAGTTTCATTTATACTAAGAGATTTTTTTTCCACGTCGATTTCATTTTTGCCTTTTATACCAATTTCTCTTGTCCACAGAATTGATCTGGGAATATATATATATATATATATATATATATATATATATATATGGAATTATATATATATATATATATATATATATATATATATATATATATGTGGATCATATTTTTAAATAAATAATTATATATATATATATATATATATATATATATATATATATATATATATAATGGACTCTCCTGTCGGTTTCGACGTATGAGGATCTGACAGCTTAATTCAGTTATGAAATTTTGTGCGATAATCTTAAGTGGCATTCAATACCCTCTAGTGATTTACAAAGGTGGCCACATATGGGACAAGAGTGAGGATTGTGGGATGGGATCACTGTTAGATTGGATGATCTTTTAGATCTTGCCCTCGCTTCTTGAAGATGATTCAAACTAGCATATTGAAAACTACTGAGTCCACTAAAACACGTTGATCTCCATTCTTCCCGTTCCAAGTCTAAGCGCTCAAGGGTGTTATGTGGTATATTGACAGTTGACAAGTTGATTTTCAGCTTGTCTTTGTATCTTAGCCATGGGCGTCCTACATTCCTGTAGCCCTGATCTAACCGGCTGTACATTAGGATTGTGGATATCCTGTCATCAGACATTCTCAAGACATAACCAGTCCACAGTAACTGAGACTGTATGAGAAAAGTAAAGTTTCGATTCCGCCAATATTATATATATATATATATATATATATATATATATATATATATATGTAAAAGGACAATACCAGAAGTGGACAAAAAGGAAACTCATCTTGATACACCACAGGATTTAGAGTTAGCATTTTGTAACTGTGTATTAGTTGAGTTTATTTTCGTCATCTTAAACGCGAAAATCTACAGATTATTATATTATAAATTTCTTCCTCACCGCCAGCAAAACTTCATGCGTGATGCAATCGTTAGGTGCCGACTAAAAACTGTCAAATTCAAATATTGATATTTATATCGTAATTTTGGTATAGTCCATTTATTTACGGAAAAAAAACATATTTGCAAAAATGGCTTCTTTTGAACATGTGTATAGGTTTATCCTTTCCTTTCTGTTTAGGATTAGGTTTCCAATTCCTTCTAAAGTCTCTTCATTCTTTTCCACTCCCAGTAGCCCCTTACGCCTTAGTGGCGTTGACGTCTTGCTTAGTGTCAGTGAATTAAATACCATTCAGCTTTATTTTCTTTATTATTGAATCTTCTGAACTCTACGATAAAGTATTCACAAACAAAATGATTTCATTAGAAAAGCAGAATAAACTCTTATGTTAATATCCGTTCACCTATATGAGACAAGTCCACCTACAGACGGAAAAGAGACTTGAGGCAACAGGAATGTTGTTCTACAGAGGGAGGATGAAAATACAATGGACCAACCATGTGAGCAACGTCGCAGTGTTAAGGTAAATTCAATCAAGAAGGCTTATATACTCAATGTGGAAAGTCTGCGTGGACAATTTGACACTCAAAGAACATATTAAATGTGAACGGGAGAGAGCGAGTAACCTGTCTGAAAAGCTTGTGAAAATAGATGAGCAGAGAATTAGTGGGATAAATTGCTAAGGGCTATATAGTATAGGATGATGTGGAGAGTTATAATTGCCAACGTTCGTAGAAGAAAAATAAGAAATTTAATGACATTTTTATAAATAGGCTAATGCATTTTGGAGTAATTTTTGATTAATTAATTTTTTTAGTAATTTTACTACACATGTATGATGTTGACAAATCCTTGGTTATTATAATAAAGGTTTCAACTTCTTATGTTATTTTAAATTATAATAATCATAGAGAATATATTTAACAATGTACAGAGTGGACCAAAATTAGGTGGACGGTAGGTGGAATAATCTGGTAGGTGCATCTGTTATATCATTATAATGGTGTTCATTATAACTATGGTATTTGTGGTATATTATTTTAAATTTTATAACTAAATTTAACTATTTTTCCAGATAATTGTATTAGTAAATATAATTGTCTTTTTAACCTCAAACAATTTTTATCATTTATTGTCCACATACTTTTGGACCACTCTGTATATATGGCGTCAATGTGAAACCGCCATCACTGGTTTGTGGGCAGGACCTTCATGTGGCGGATTTGTGTATCATTGAGTGATTCACTCGATTACAGGGCGAGTGTCCAAACATTATAATTTCAGTTCACACTCCTCTCCCGTCTTTTGAGCATGCGTAGAGGTTTACCCTTGCTTCCTGTTTAGAATTGGGTTTCCAATTCCTTCTAAAGTTCCCTCCTACAATTCCTCTCCCAGTAGTCTTTACGTCTTAGTGGCATTATCGCCTTGCTTAGCGTGAATTGATTTATATATTCGGTGCGTCAGACAACTGCCGCCAGGGCATCAATTCTCTGATACAGACTGAGTTATGTGAAGTCATTTACATATTAAGGAAGTAAGATAAATGTAAATGCATCCCTAGATGACAAAATAAAAAAGAATCGGACCGCCAAAGCTATAAATTGCATTTGGGAAACGTCGCTACCGCCTATGGAATAAGAGAGGTATCAAATTGCAAACCAAAATACCGGTTTAGAAAGCAACCGTTTTGATCACACTGTTCTACGGCTCAGAATCGTGTGCTGCATATAAGCTCCCATAGCAACCAACTGGATGTCTTCCACAAAAAGCTGTCTATGAGTATAATTTTGACGATAGGGTATCGAGTGCTCATCTCAGAAAATGAAACATTTTGTGGAATTAAAACCTTCATGATGCAGTCCCAACTTCGTTGGGCTGGTCATGTTGCAAGCATGAAAGAAGTGTGGGGATTGTATATTCATAAAATAAAAAAATCCAAAAGAAAAATAAATAAAAAGAAGAATCTCCCATGATGCCCCTGACAGGAAGAACAAATGGCATATGCGTGAGAAAAGAGGGGCTTCCTGGCGCCAAAGACAAACGAGAAGAATCGCTTTCTTTTCTCTTGAACTTTCAACGAGTAAATAAGTGTCTTTTGCTCGGGAAGGCATTTTCCTTCAACAGACCGTTGTTACTGTAATAAAGTTCCCGAATTCATTTCCAATGTCTCTGACTCCTTCCCATTGTACTTTTTATTTCAGTAACAACAAGAATTCCACGTAGTTTAGGAGTTTGAACAGAATAACCCAAAAAATTATAATCTTTTTTCTTTAAAACTCCAAAGATGACAGAATAACTAAGGTCCTCTTGTATAGCCAGCTTGACAATGGTCAAAGAACTGTTGGACGGCCGTGACTCAGGTATGAAGACGAGCTAACGAGTAAACGCTCAGCTGTCAACGTTTCTTAGACAAACTCCGAGCAATTTTCCATGGATAGAAATAACTTGAGATATTTGTGCCAGAGTTGTATCATAAATTTCGAAATCACTCTTATTGAACGGTTAAGAGACGAAAGACAACAGCAAAAAGCGTCAGCAATTATTCTTGTTACTATGTTTCGAGATCCTCGCTGAGGCACAATATGTGGGCTTATATGCAGGCCACGACTGAGACAAAAGTGTCACATACGACACAAACATAAAAAACTGAATGAGGTTGACGGATCCTCATATATAGAAATTGTCGGGAGAGTCCATCATGTATATAAGCAGAAGACACTGACACTGTAACGTAGCAGTTTGTAAAATTACCAATATGCTAATATATTTTATATGCCAGTAATTGTCTTAGAATATGTTTCAATTGTTTCCGACCTTGAAAAAACAAAATTTCCCCGCCACTGGATAGTATTTGGAATTCTCTTGACTGGCATTCAAGCATAAATTATTATGACGCATGCGCAGAAACATAATGATGAATAATGCGTCATCTTGCAACAGACAAAATGTCGCTAGCTTCTCGCTACTCTATCGCTATTTCCATGGAAAATATTCTAATGCGCTCAACCTGTTCAGACCTTTCCAGTAAAACTGACCATCCTACGCCGACAAAGTCAAACAACCCTCATCATCATTATATTCCGTTCCCCAAATGTAAGTTCATTTTGGACAGCTTCTTCTCAAAGACTCCCGAGATGATGCTTCCTGATCATTATAAAATTGACCCCTTCGAATCTAGGTTTACAGCTATCTATATACAACAAACTTATTCAGTAATCTTCTAACTAGTAACTCTCTTGCCTGGTATTAGGTGAACAATTTACAAAGAAAAAATAGCTGGAAATTCCATGGTGAAATTTTGGCATTTTATCGTAAACCATGAGATCATAATACTGAAGCAGGTTTGAAGTAAACACCTTTGAAATCTATATTTATTCTCATCGATTTGTCACAAGAGAGTTATAATCTCTTCTTGTAATAATTACCTCACGAAGGGAAGTGCTCTCCAGAAAACCCCATACGTCTGCCCATGAGAAAATACTGATTCATGAAGGTTTACTCAAACCTTCTTAAGAGTTTGTCGTTGTAACTATAATGTTTAATATCAGAGAAAATTTAAACGGTACTGATTTCTCTGTAAACCGGAAAGTAAATTGGCTTTGTATTTTCATCTTGAGGCTTGGAATTATAATCGTTAAACCTGATTATATATTATTAATCCCCCCTGTTATATTACAGGGATCAGATAGATTAGTAATCTTTATTCTTGTTCCGTTGCCTAATCCTTCACGGAGAGATAGATTTCTAAAGACAAAAGCATATTTGCAAGAGAAATTACTTTAAGGGAAAAGTTACATAAATTCAGCCGAGAGCTGAACTGTCTGCTCGGTCAATGAATACTGAATATTTCCTTATAAGGAAACAGCTAATATTACCATTACTGTTAATATAAGTATTGCATCATATTTTTAAATTTTAAGACTAATTTTTAAGACTAGAGAATTTCATCTGAATATAAAAGACGACATTTCATATGACAGGCTTATGACGTCGAGTCTGTTAGGAAAAAGTTGTAGAGTGGTAAACATGCTCTGTACAGATAAGCAGCAATCTTCCTGTATATGCCGTGTTCCCTTAGGCACTATGTGATCATGATTCTCCACAGCTTCCTTTCCTTTGGGGTTTGTAATAAACCTTGTCTTTTTTATATATCTCCTAAACCTTGTTCTGACACCGATTTACGCAAGCTCATTCTTCTTTTCTGTGTCATGTTCCATCGGATCGTTGGCAATAATGGTTCTCCACAGTTTCCTCTCCTTCATAGTTTATAATAAATGTTGTCGTATTTATCTCTCCTAAACCTTGTTCCGCCATCCATTTACTCAAGCTCCTTGTTCTGTGTTCCATCACGGCGTTGGCTAATCATGGCTCTACAAAATTTCCTCTCCTTTGTAGCTCTTAATAAATTTTGTCTTTTTTTTATCTCTCCTAAACATTGTTCCGCCATTCACTTACTCAAGGTCATTCTTCTTTTCTGTACCATGTTCCGTTAGGGCGTTGGCAATCATGACTCTCCACAATTTTCTATCTTTTGTAGTTTTTAATAAATGTTCCCTTTCTTTTAAACCTTGCTCAACCATCCATTTGCCCAAGTTCACTAGGTAGGTTATACATTGTTATCCTGTGTCCCTTTTGCCTTCAATCTATCATGTGAGTGTCAAATTTTCCAAGCTCTCTTTCCTCATAATTACCCCTAAATTTAAATTGTTTCTTTCTGATGTTAAGTCTAAGTGTCCTTTGTTTTATCATTTTCTCTAAAAACTTCGTCGTTGCTCACATGTTCTGTTCATAATGTTCTCAGCACTCTTCCGTAAAACTGTATTTCTGCTGCTTTAAATCTCTTCTTCACCTTCAGGAGTTTGTTCAGTATTCACTGTCGTAGAGGATGGCTGATACTACATAACAGTTTAGTACCCTTACTGTATAATACCTAATGCAAGGAAAGACACAAAACAATACGTTATTCTTCTTCAGGAGGTTGGCGATCTTCCCAATTTTCTGTCTTTGTAGCTCTTAATAATATTTGTATATTTATTATCTATCCTAAAAAATGTAAAGCAATCCATTTACTCAAGCTTGTTAGGTAGGTTATGACCTTGCTTTAAAACTGTTCTGTCAATGTCAAATTTTCGAAGCCCTCTTTCTTTATTTCCGATTAGAAAATACAACTGTCTCAGGACGTTAGTGGTCATGGCTCTCCACAATATTCTATACTTTACTACTGTCAATAAATTTTCTATCCTTTGTCGCTCTTATCCTTTTTTTCCTCTCTCTTAAACCTCCTCCATCATCTATTTACTCAATCTCGTTAGGTATGTTATGAGTTGTTTTCTTCTGACACGTCTTTCTTTCAATCTGTCCTGTCAGTGTTAAATTCTCCAGGCTCCCTTTCTTCATTATGGTATTCCCAGTATCCTTCAGTAGAGCCAGATTTATGTTGCTTCAAGTCTCTACTTCACCTGTGAGAAGATTGTTCAGTATTCACTGCCGTAGAGTAAGTGCCATTACTGTATAATACTGTTGAGGGATTCTTCCCTTTTTACACAAATGGACTCACCGAGGCTATACATATACTACTGATAGTGTATACCCGAGAAAAAGAACGAGAAAGAGCGACGAACCAGACGGAACGTAACGAGCAAGAGTCACAGTGAGCAAGCACGTAGACTCAGTAAGAAGTCATATAGTGATACGTCGATACCAAAGACTGTATATATATATTTTGCTACTAACCCGCATTCCTGGAACTACTAACCTGCATTACCAGTTTGTATTATTACATTAATACATTTATTTTCCTATATTTCTTTCTTGGCGTTTGTTATTTATTGGTACCGGCTTTCATCGTGGAATCCCCAACAAATACCTAATGCAAGGAAAGACACAAAAGATTACGTTATTCTTCTCAGGACGTTGGCGATCTCCCCAATTTTCTGTTTTTGTAGCTCTTAATAATATTTGTATTTTTATTATCTCTCCTAAAACGTGTACAGCAATCCATTTACTCAAACTCGTTAGGTAGGTTATGAGTTGTTTTCCTCTGACCCTGTTGCTTTCAATCTGTTCTGTCAGTGTCAAATTTTCCAAGCTGCCTTTCTTCATTATGGTTTTTCTCAGTATCCTTCAGTAGAGCCAGATTTCTGTTGCTTCAAATCTCTTTTTTATTGGAGGGGAGATTATTCAGTTTTCACTATCATCTAGAAGGATTGCTATTACATAACATTTCTAAAGATTAGGTTTTTCTTCTTCAGGACTTTGGAGATCATGGATCTCCCCAATTTTCTGTCCTTTGTAGCCCTTAATAATATTGGTTTTTTTTATTATCTCTTCTAAAACTTGTACAGCCATCCATTTACTCAAGCAATTCAAGAATGAGTTATTAACAGTGAATTGTTTTCTAGTGAGTCTGAGTGAGAGTGTTAATATTAATACGTGTTAATACATAAGATGGATATACCATATGCATTCATAAAAATATGTTGTGCCTATGTACGTACATTTGTAATTCGCGTATATGTAAGAATTAAATATTACGCAGGGTACCAGAATTTTAGAAATACTAAAGTGGGGCATGATCCAAAATCGGTTTGGAATCACTATGTCAGAAGAAACTTGGAGACCCAATTCTAAACAAGAAACAAAGGACAAATCTCTATTTCTGTCCAAAAGACCGGGGTGGATGTGTGAACTAGTTTCGTTAGAGAAAAAAAATGGATTGCTGCTGTTAATCTAAATACCTTATTACAATGTAAAAGTATTTTCTGGCTTAAAATAGCCTGCAAAGAGTTGATAAGCCGCAAAAACGAATAATTCAATCAATCATTATCTACACAGGCTTGTCTTTTAGATTTATTTACATTCTCTGGAACATAAATGTAGAGAAGCTACCATAGCCAAAAACTGTGGAATAGTTTTCCATATTGATTGTAATATAGAATTTACCGCTACTCTATTTTATACCTTTTTGTTGGTTATCAAGTTCTGATTAGGTATGAATTCACTTCATTTCTCCTCCCCAGATATGGATTAAAAAGTTACACTTATATCCCTAAGCCATTATCTAAAAAAATTCCTACAACTTAAAAGAATTTTCTAGCTTTAGATAAACTGAAAAGGGTTGATAAGCCGTAAACGAATCAATCATTCAAGAGTGAAGTCAGGTAATTGATCTGCAAAATTCTGATCATTTTGAAAAGGGGCCCTTTTACTAGTGATTTGATCTACGTAGATCGATAAAGCAATTCAGAATGAAACTAGGATCAAGAAATGAACCATGACAGACGACTGTATTGATCTCTCTTCGGAAGTTAGTCATTTATAATGATCTTCATGGACTTACAGAGAAACGGATTTGATTACTAATCTTTCCAAAGCATTTATTCCCACAAACGAAGTAACAAAGGAAACGGACAAGAAATTCTATGGAATTACTAATCAATCTGTAAATGTGAAAATATCAATTAAGTTTCGTCATTAAAAGTCTTTTGTGAAAGCTATCGAACGCCATAAAACCGATGCGTCTCATTTTAATGGGAATATATTATGGCGCAGCATTCAAAGATGACTGCATTTATCTGAAGAATTACGAATTAATTGACAACGTCTTCAGAATCGACAAACGAAATAACCCTCGCGTGTGATATGCATTATATATCGAACAAATTCAAGCAAATTTAATTTCACCTGGATTAATGCCTAGGTTTTTATGTTAACTCTGGTCTCTGGATTCTCGACCGGCAATTGCTCAGTCGGAACCCCAACGCTGCATCAACAGTGTGAATAAACACTAACCAATTTTCTTCAAGTTTCTTTTTAAACTTGTTTTTTTTTTTATCAGGATGAGTTATATCGTCGATATTAGTTTTTGGAGGAAGCGAGAGAGAGAGAGAATGTGAGAGAGAGTAAGAGAAGAAGAGGGTGAGTTACATCGCAGATATCAGTATTTGGAGGAAGCGAGAGAGAGTGAGTGAGAGAGAGAGAGAGAGAGAGGAAGAGAAAAAGAGGATGGGTTACATCTTAGTTCCCATGTTTTGGAGTAAGCGAGAGAGAGAATGAAAAAGAGAGGGAGAGATAGGAAGAGGATGAGTTACATCGTAGATATCACATTTTGGGGTAAGCGAGAGAGAGTGAGAGAGAAAGAGAGAAATAGGATGAGTTAAATCGTAGATATCACTTTTTGGAGGAAGCGATAGAGAGAGAGAGAATGGGAGAGAGAGGGAGAGAGGAATAGGATGAGTTACATCGTAGATACCAGTTTTTGTAGCAAGCGAGAGAGAGTGAGAGGGAAAGAGGAAGAGAGGAAGAGGATGTGTTACATCGTAGGAGGAAGCGAGAGAGACAGAGAATGAGAAAAAGAGCGGGAGACAGTGAAAGAGAAGAAGAGGATGAGTCACATCGTAGATATCAGTTTTGTACGAAGCGAGAGAGAGAGTGAGTAAGAAAGAGAGGAAGAGGATGAGTTACATCTTAGTTCTCCGGTTTTGGAGGAAGCGAGAGAGAGTGTGTGAGAGAGAGAGGGAGAGAAAGAAATAGAGGAAGATGATGAGTTACATCATAGATATCACTTTTTTGGAGAGAGGTAGAGAGAGGAAGAGAGAGGAAGAGAGGAAGAGTTACATCGTAGTTCTCAGGTTTTGGAGGAAATGAGAGAGAGTGAGAGAGAGGTGGTGATAGAAAGAGAGGAAGAGAATGAGTTACTGTGTAGATATTACTTTTTGGAGAAAGCGAGAGAGAGAGATAGAAATAGAGAATCGGAGAGAGAGGAAGAGAGGAATAGGATGAGTTACATCGTAGATACCAGATTTGTAGCAAGCGAGAGAGAGTGAGTGAAAGGAAGAGGATGAGTTACATCGTAGTTCTCAGGTATAGGGAAGCGAGAGAGAGAGAGAGTGCGAGAGAGAGAATGAGAAAGAGAGTAACAGGATCAGTTACATGGTAGATATCACTTTTTGGAGGAAGCGAGATAAGGCGAGAGAGAGAAGGGGGTGAGAGAAAGATAGGAAGGGAGGAAGACAACGGATGTCAACAGTTCATCCAGTTATCTCCCCTTTCCACGTGATTTCGTGTCCCCCTACTGAAACTAGGGCACAAAATAAAAAAAAAACAAACGAAGGAAGGAACGGCTTCTAGTTGTAACTCAGTCGTAGTCTCAGAGTTCTGATAGGGTCTGGAAGTAAATTAATTTATTTATCATTTACGTCTGTTTACCTAGACTCTGCACTCTGAACAGAAACACTTGCATTTGGCTGTAGTTTGAAATTCCTTTATCTTCAAAAATATTTGCCTTTCGTTTCGTGATCTACTGTCCGGAAAAAAAACGGAAAAGAGACTAAAATAAAATGATAGAAATCAAAACAGGTGGAATATAGTTTATTTTAACCACAGTCATCCGTTTCACGGCGAACCTAGGTTTTTTTTCTTTTCATCTCCTACTCTGATGAGACTCGACACGTGTCTTTTTCGTCTGTCTTCGTCCTGACATAGTTACCTCGACGCCAGTCAAAAGTCCTGCCTACCTACAATTTGGTAGCCTTCATATCTGTTTAGAATTTGTTTGGCCTTCAAACTTAATTTAATAAATTCGTCTCAAGCAGTGCAATAACACAACTAAGACGCAAGAGGCTACTGGCAGTGAAAGGCAATGAACAGATTTAAGAGTAATAAGGTATGCTAGTCCGCGCAGGCGCCTTTTTCAAATTGCAAATGGCGGACAAGCGTGCGAAGCATCATGGCATTTACGATCCTGGTAGGTGCGTTGAATGTTTGTTATACGTTCATTTTGTTTTTAAATTCTTTATGGTCAATTAAGAATTCTTTCATTTACATTTAATTTGCTTATATATCTCCCCGTTTTCTTGAGACTATTCCGATTGCTCTAAAAAATAAGACTGTTGTATGATTTTTCAAGTCTATTTTGTTGTATCTCACATTTTATAAACCCGAATTAAGAAAATTATTGGACGACAGTTAAACAAAAATGAACTCGGAGAACAGAAAAAAAGGTATCTTTTTAAAAAATTATATATCTATTCTTTCTATAATTTAACCCCAAACAAGACAATAGAACCAGTAAGTGTATGTGCGTGTGTAAAAGAATATGAGAAAACATTAAGTGAAAATGCATTAAAAGAACGGATAACAATTGACATTGTATTTAAATAGGAGAGTGTCACAGCCCAGTAAAAGCATATTGGATCAAATGGCCGTTTCTCTAAGAAAGGTGGGTGCAGATACGATCCCTTCTTTATCAGTATTTTTCGAGTAAGCAGGCCGATAGACGGTCGCGGCGGCTGGACTATTTGGGACCTGGCCCTGGTGCATGAGATCGGGCTCCTCACATTAAATGAACTTGTGTCGCATCCTGGGGCGGCAAGTAGATATCGAAGATGATACGCAAGATTAACGACTGTATAACAAATGTATTATCCGTTTTCTGCGGAACAACTGACACGTTACAAGGCAAGGTATTTGCAGAGTTGGTGAGTACTACCGTCGAACCCACACCCCATCGGGAGAAAGCCTTATTACACAGGCCAGAGTGAAGGACGACTCATCACCGCCGACTCATCACCGCCGACTCAACGCCGCCGACTCATCACCGCCGACTCAACGCTACGGACTCAACAGCGTCGACTCAACATTGATCAACTCATCTCAGTGATGACTCAACTACAGGACAACTCACCACCAGTTTAATTAGCGCGAGGACAATTCAACGACATGCAAACTATGAACATTTTTCGTTTATTTTTTTTTAAAAAACAAATGAAAGTAATTTATTTTTATAAGGAATTTATTAAGATCATTTTTTAATACATGACTTTATTTTTTAATTTAATTTTTCTTTTAAATTTGTATGCAATTTCCCTCAAATATGCATTTGGAGATCGTTGTGAAAAAAAAAAGAAAAAATCTGTAAAATCCTTTCATCTGCCCTCATATATTGTTTAAAAATTTTAGTGGGAGAGGGATGAGCTCCAATTAATTCCTCGAAAAATGAATCTCGTGTTCTCTGCACCTTTTGCAACCCCGTAATGGATCTCCATATTGAGGGGTGCGCCAACTTCAACTCTGTCTGCAGTCTTCTATTTGCTTCAATATGGCTATCTGTACGATCTTGAAGATTAAACACCAGTCAGTCAAATAGGCAGTTGTAACTAATGTTTCCGCTACAGTTTTTGATAATTTGAAACGATCAGAAATCTAATTTACTTAGATTTATGACAACTTTCCGCTTTCTTTTAAACTTTCGTTTCAGGGCCTTGTCTTAAAGCCACAACATTCTATTGTGAGACCGGAAATTACCTATACAATAGACCCTACCAGGCCTATATTAAGTAGGCGACATAGCACTCTACAAGAGAGTGATAGAGAGTCTAGTACGACTACAAGTGTTGGACACTAACTTATAGTAAGCTCTGCTTACACTATCTCTGTAACCTGTTAATATATCTTTCTTACTTCTAATCCGTGTTCCGTGTTTTACTTCTGTGGGCCCAACTTTGGCACCCACATCAGTGGCGACGGAGGATTCTAGAAACGCACTCACGGCGAAACCTAAATATCTTACCAATCCCACATTTGGGTCGACGAAAAACCGCAATACCTTGCCAGTCCCACAACAGTGGTGACAGAGAAGATTCGAGAATTTCGTTCTCACCGTATCAATAGGGACAGGGTATTCGAAAAATACACAAACTCCACGCGTCCCCACAGCAGTGTTGAACGTGAAATTAAACTGGTATTAATACATTAGCGATTTAAAAGCTAAACACCCAGCGTCTACATATAAAAAAATATATTCCAGTACCAAACAGCAGCGACGAGCAGTGATTCGACATCTACGGAATATCAGATTCTGTCCAATACGAGAACGATTTCTACACACCCACACACACAGGAAAAAAAAACAGTTGTTCGTAAAAAAACTGACAACACAAGATCAAGTACTACCATTATACTCAAGTTTTCGGAAAAAACTATCGAAAATTTTTTTTATGTAACTGAGTTGAACTCGGGCATAAAATTAATTCTCCCCTCAAATTCACTGAGGTGAGTTTTCTTCTTTTTGTACCTCTATAAAAAAAAATACATAAGTGTGATGAAAAATTATTCAATTACGTCAAAATTAATGGAACCACGGAAAAAAATGCTAAACACACATAATTAGTTTAGTTTAACTATTGTCTATCCATATTCTTTTTTTCTGTAAAAGAAAAAAAAAGGAACTAAAATCTATCAATATTTTTTGTGTACCTCCTCACGTGTTTCAAAGCAACAAAAAAGCGCTGTCATTTTTAAATATGGAAGATTTGCAAAAAGTAGTTGCCCAAATGTTAAAACTAAATTTGCACCAGCAACAAAAATCAGAAGAAAAACAACGACAACTATTTTTGGATTTACATAAACAGCAAATGGAATTCCAAAAAACTACGCTTCAGAATGCTGAACTACAACAGAAACAACTTAAAGAATTACTCGTAAATGCATTAAAAGGCTCAAACTCTGAAAAAGATACAATATTCTCCCAGAGTACAATTTACAATTCAATAGAAACCTTTGAATACGTACCAGAGAACGGGAAAACGTTCCACGCTTTTTACAGGAGCTACGAAGATATTTTCAACGTAGACTGTGAACAATGGCCCAGTAAAAAAAAAAGGTACGTCTTCTATTGAGAAAACTGGGAACTACAGAACATAGTAGGTTCGTAGACTTCATACTACCCAAGAAAACGACTGACTTGGATTTTTCAGAGACGATTAAGCTCCTATCGGAATTATTCGGGCCTAACACAACCTTGTTCGACAAACGTTGGAAATGCCTGAACACAGTCAAAGACAACCAGCAAGATTTTCTAACGTTTGCAGCATCGGTGAACAAGCTATGTAATGATTTTAAACTAGCGGAACTGACTGCCGATGATTTTAATTGCTTAATTTTCGCACAAGGTCTAGTATCTGCAGAAGACGCCGAAGTCAGACGACGGTTACTGACTAAGCTTGAGAACGAACAAGGATTGACTCTCCAAAAACTGGCAGAGGACTGTCAAAGAGTAATATCTGTAAAGCGTGACTCATACACTATCGAGGAATCGGGTGTGACTCAGATTAATAAAATCAGAAGCAAGTCTACCTCCTATTCCCATCAAAAAGACAAAAGGCAAATCCCATGTCCTAAATTCCGCAGTAACCAAAACTCAAATAAGTTAAAGAAACCGCCCGGACCATGTTACCATTGTGGTAAATAGCATTGGATGAAATTCTGTCCAGTTAAGAACCAAAAATATTGCAAAAATTGCAATAAAAGTGGTCATACATTAACTTCGTGCTTGTATGCCAACAGAACGAGAAAACCCAACAATAAAATTAGGCAAGCTCAATGAGACAATATTGTTGATAGGAATTTAAGAAAATATGTAACTGTGGATATTTTCAATAAGTCCATTAAATTCCAGCTTGACTCGGGTTCTGATATTTCAACTATTAACTGGCGTACTTGGCGAAAATTAAACAAGCCGACCTTATTAAAAACGAATAAAACAGAAAAATCCGTAACTGGCGAAAATATTAACATTTTAGGTAAGGTAATACTTACAGTAACACTAAATGGAGTTACCAAAAAGCTCAAAGCCTACGTATTAAAAACTTCAGACAACTTATTTGGAACTGATTGGATAGAAAACTTCAATCTTTGGGATTGTCCAATGAGTACATTTTGTCGCAAGATACAAAGTACAACGTCCAATTTGGCAAATCTAAAAAAGAAGCTCAAACAACAATTTCCCCAGGTTTTTTCTGGCGGCCTTGGGAAATGTACTAAAATGAAGGCTAAGTTCAAGGTGAAGGACGGTGCACAACCGTTATTCAAAAAGAAACGCAAGGTCCCTTTCGCTGCTCTAGAGCAAATCAATAAAGAGTTAGATAGACTCGAACAAGCAGGTATTCTGTCAAAAACAGATTTCAGCGAGTGGACAGCACCTACGGTCTACATAAAAAAGAAGTCCAATCAAATACGAGTATGCGCAGATTTTTCCACAGGGTTAAACGATGCCTTGCAAGATCATCACTATCCTCTCCCAAGCCCTGAAGAAATTTTCAATAAACTCAATGGTGGAAAAATTTTTTCTCTCGGACGCATACCTTCAGATAGAGGTGGAAGAAGAAAGTTCCAAATTGCTCTGCATAAACACCCATAGAGGATTGTACAAATACAACAGGCTGGCTTTTGGAGTAAAGGTTGCGCCTGCAATTTTCCAGCAGGTCATGGACGCCATGCTGGACGATCTTGACTACGCAACAGCCTATTTGGATGATATACTGGTTACTAGTAAAACTACGGCAGAGCACCGGAACCATATAATAAACATATTCGAAAAGATACAAGAATACTGATTTAAGGTTAAGGAGGCAAAGTGTGACTTTTTCTTACCAGAGATTAAATACTTAGGGCACATTGTAAATAAAGACGGTCGTCGGCCGGATCCAGAAAGAGCCAACGCGATCAGAAACATGCCGGCCCCAGATAACGTTCAAGCGTTACAAAGCTTCCTCGGCTTAGCTAACTTTTACCAAGGGTTCATTAAGAACATGCGACATTTGAGAGGGCCTCTCAACCAACTCTTAAAAAAGAACAAACTATGGTCATGGACCCCGGAATGCCAAGACGTATTCGAGAAGATCAAGAAAACTCTTACTTCAGACCTCTCCCTCACACATTTCGACCCTAGTCTCAACATCATAATCACAAGTGATGCAAGCTCGTACGGCATAGTCGCTTCCATATTACATAAACTGCCAGACGGTTCGCGAAAAGCTGTGGCTCACGCATCAAGATCTCTACTTCCAGCTGAGAAACAATAAATCCCAAGAGGAAAAAGTATTAACAGTTTTATTTTTTTCTCTCCTTTTCAAAAAAGAAAACTCTTTGGAAGGTGGGTATTGTGAGACTGGAAACTACCTACACAATAGACTCTTCCAGGCCTATATTAAGTAGGCGACATAGCTCTCTAGGGAGAGTGATAGAGAATGACAGAGATAGAGAGTGATACAGAGAGTCTAGTACGACTACCAGTGTTGGACACTAACTTATAGTAAGCTCTGCTTACACTATCTCTGTAACCTGTTGTTAATATATCTTTCTTACTTCTAATCCGTGTTCCGTGTTTTACTTCTGTGGGCCCAACTTTGGCACCCACATCACGTTCCTTCACCGCCCAAACTGCTATCGATAAATACTATTGTCTTATTCTGTCGCCATCTTTCCTTTTCTTTTCTCCATTTTCTTTACGCTTTCCGTTCTTCCTAAGGTGTTTCTCCCTATGTTATTTTTTTGCCATAGGCAGCTTGCTTGTAAACAGAATTGTTCATAAACATTTTTTGGTTCTGACTAGTCAAGTTTCAGCCGCTTTGTAATGAGCAAGTTGAATTTTTTCCATATGTAACAATTTTAATAAATGATTATTGCTCTCATCGAGTCCTCTTTTGAATTAATGTTGTGAACGTTAGAATTTATTATTTTCGTTCTCATTACATTCGGATATATATATATATATATATATATATATATATATATATATATATATGTAATGAAAAACAAACCATTTTAATGTACCATTACGATAATTCATTTCACCTAAATCCTTTTTTAGGATTCAGGATCATCAGGTAAATCTTCCAACAACGAATTGAGAAAAAAAATGGGATTAGAAATTGGTGGGTAGTGTAATTTTTGTAATTTAATAGAGGGGGTTGAGAGTGGTAGTTAAACAGACAATATAAAGTATAGGGAGGGGTTAATTTTATATCTCTCTTCAGTATGTTTTATATTGGAGTAGGAGGAGTGACAGAAACTTGACCTCTTTAGATGGTTAATAAAACGGAAATGAATTGTAGAATATAAAAGAAAGAGGTTGTAGTGGTTCCAACGAGAGAAAAGTATGTATATTAAAAAGAAGAGAAGAGAGGTGTCGTAAACGTTTTTGGTTGTAATGTGGATTTATTTAGAAAAAAATATTATGCTTTGTTTTACATAATGTTACACTACACGAGTTTCTGGTCTCATGACCGTCTTCAGGTAAAAGCGGAGATTTCCACAGATTTTTAAAAATAATTCATTTTTTCTTTTGTTTTTCAATGTTAAATATTCTCGATATGAGACATTTTCTGTGTTTGTAATCCGAATTTCTTTCTTCTTCTCTTCTTTTTAATATATATATATATATATATATATATATATATATATATAGCGTTGTCTTTGCATACCTATTTTAGTTCTTTTCATATTTACCTATAAATCTTGTAATTTTTATATCTATCTATCTATCTCAAATACAAGGTGTATTAGAAATACATTGAAAAACTTTTAGAGCGAGTTCCTGGCACAAAAACAAGGTAAAATGTCTACATAAAAAAGCTATCGTTCTACCTGATCACAGCAACACATAACAAATCTTCAAAATGTCCTTCGCTTTCTTCTACACACGAATATACCCGTAGGATCATTGACTAGAGAAACACAATCTGATACAAGCGTGCAGGCTCGCGTCCATTACAATTTGCGCGGCCGTAGCCAAAAAAAAAAAAAAAAAAAAAATCATATCTGCACGCTCCCCATATAAATGTCCTTCCATTGTTAAACTGAATTCTTCTCAGTTAACTTGGTACTACACATGCTAAAGACAGACTAGTTATAAATGTATACGAATGAAAAATGAAATCTAGTCTTTATAACAACACTGCGTCATCTATATTAAACTTACTTTAAACTTAATAGCTGAAAAACGAAGGATTTGTGGAAATATGTATATATGGACCTTTCTTTTGGGCGTGACGAATCCGGCCCCAAAGTATTTTTGCTAAAACATATATATATATATATATATATATATATATATATATATATATATATATATATACCTACGTTTGAGGTTCGACTTAAGTTTCATTGTTTTACCAACTCATGAGGCATGAGATATAACTTCTGATTAAAATAAAGTAAATTACTATGTCTCATGAGAGGAACGCTAAATTACACGCATGTTCAGAGCTCAAATTTAGAATATTACAAATATAATATTGGAGTGTAAATAAAGAAAATAGGGTTTAGGTAGGGGGCCATTAAAAAAACAAATTTTCATTTTTTTTTAAATTATAAGTCATACCTCGTGCCTGATGAGTTGGTAAAACAACGAAACTTAAGTCACCTACCAAATGTAGATATATGTATATTTATTAACATATATTTCTTATCTCTGTCTAACCACATCGAGCACTGTTATTGTTGTGGTAGGATCCACCTAATTTGCATAGTGGAGTACCGACCATGTAAATATGGTTGGTACCGGGAAGGAATGAAGAGATTCAACCAGAGAGCGACTGTCGAACTCTATGCATTAGCAGAGAGGAACCCGGGCAAAGCTTTGCCGAAGGGCAAGGTGCCTTGAACCCGTCTAGGCGGGTTCAAAAAGGCTATATTTTTGGCTGAGCCTACGGGCTCGGAGATACCCACATTAAACCGGCCTTGTGCCACATTTTACCCTCGTGGGTGGATAGATAAATACAGAGATTCAACCAGAGACTCTGCCCGACTGCGACTCAGGCAACACATTCTCCAGGAACGGTCTTTCCAGGAATATACAAAAGACTATATGTAAATATTGTGTACACTTTCTTGTTTCAATACATTTTGTTCTAAGTACATTTTGTGTTGCATTATTATTCCATGCATTAATCAAGTTTCAACAGTTATGTTTGCACCTTAAAATAAATTTAGTAAATATTTATTTGCTTACCTGTGTAGAGACGTACATATACGTTTGTCAATATTTAGTTATTTGATTTACCCATCTCTACCTATATATATATATATATATATATATATATATATATATATATATATATATATATATATATATATATATACACTTGTACTTTTCATATCTATCCAACCACATTTTATTATTCAATACTTAAATTCAATTTAAAATTTAAAATTTAATTGAATTTATAACTATTTAATTCAGTGAGAAATCGATTCAAATCTTACTTAATTGAAATGGTGTGCACCTCAGATTAATTCATTAAATTCAAATATGCTATGTTCTTTAGGAAATTGATCTCATTGGCGTAATTGGATAGGCGGAGGAAAGAGAAGTGTTCTAATGTGATCATTTTTCTATTAAGAAATTAATATTTGTTTATGGTTCCTGCTTCGTAGTCATATTTGAATGCGTCAAATTAAAGAAGTATTTAAGGACACATACAATCACAAAGATATGCACTCATAGATAGATAGATAGATAGATAGATAGATAGATGAGGAGAGAAAGAGTGAGACGAATTGACGAAGAGACTGAAAGAAATAGGCCAGTTGAGAAATATATATGAACGACTGAAATAGATGGTGATATAGAGACAGACAGAATGGCAGAATGACAGACGGATACGAACAGAGTGAAAAAAATAGATAGGCATAAGCTAGATACATAGGCAGAAATAAAATTTGTTACATAGATAGATAGATAGATAGATAGATAGATAGATAGATAGATAGATAGATAGATAGAAAGAAACAGACTGGGAGAAATAAACTGACAAAGAAAATGTGATACATAGATAGACAGACAGACATATATATATAGAGAGAGAGAGAGGGAGAGAGAGAGAAAGAGAGAGAGAGGGAGGGGGTAGGGAGGGAGAGAAATATAAACAGACTGAGATATATGAACAGACTCAAAGAAATATACAGAGATAAACAGAAGATACATAAATAGACAGCTAGATACATAGATAGATAGATAGATAGATAGATAGATAGATAGATAGATAGATAGATAGATAGATAGATATGATCAGCCGAAATATATATATATATATATATATATATATATATATATAGATATAGATAGATAGATAGATAGATAGAGAGAGAGAAAGAAAGATAAACAGATAGAAAGACAGTTAGATATGAACAGACTAAATGAAATAGAGAGACTGATAGATAGATAGATAGATAGATAGATAGATAGATAGATATAATCGGCCGAAATATATATATATATATATATATATATATATATATAATTAGAGAGAGAGAGAGACAGACAGAAAAAGAGAAAGAAAGATAAACAGATAAAAAGACAGATAGAGTGAGTGATAAACAGAAGATAGATAGATAGATAGATAGATAGATAGATAGATAGATAGATAGATAGATAGATAGATATAGCTAGATAGATATGAACGACCGAAATAGATAGAGATAGATAGATACATAGAGAGAGAGAGAGAGATAGAAAGAAAGAAAAACGATAAACAAACAGGTAAACAGATACATATGAACAAAATCAAAGAAATAGAGAGAGAGTGATTAACAGAAGAGGCATAGATAGATACATAAGAAAGAAAGAAAGAAAGAAAGAAAAACAAATAGATTAGACAGACAGATATGAACAGACTCAAATAAATAGACAGTGATATCTATAAACAGAAGATGTATACATTGATGAGAAAACAGATAGATAGATAGATAGATAGATAGATAGATAGATAGATAGATAGATAGATAGGGCAGAAATTTAAAGACTGGAGTTTATGAATTTACTTTGTCAGTAATATCAAACAGAAGTACCTGACAAAAATACATATTTTAAATCAACTGTCATGGAAATCCTCAATTATACACATGTAAAATGCGTCGGGCGTACCGCGAGGTGGTGTAATGGTTAGCCACCTTGTCTCGCTAGAACAATTACGACTGAGTGGTGACTTCGATCCTTACTGGGATCCCCTTACTTTCAGCCATGAGGCTCATCTAAGATATGCTTGGAAAATCCCTATAAAATGCGTTGGAAGAAACACCCGTACTGTCTTTCAATGGGTGGCATTTGCAAATTTGATTTTGTTTCACACGTGTCTAATATTTTTGACATGGGCATATACCGAAAGGTAACATGTCACTGCATCCTTCTCTACGATTTGTGACATCTTCAATATTTATCAAATATCTGCTGATACTAGGCTCCATTAGATCTGCGGTAATTTACAATGACCAAATTAAATCACCGATTTAAAATAATCCCGCTCACACGACAGACACTCCACCTATTTCTTATTTGGAAAGACCTGAAGGCGAGAATCGCTACGATATTGTGGCGTATCACGATTTAAGTAGGGGGAAAAAAGTTAATAGGACGCATGTGTTACTATTATATTAACACACACGTCGAAGGGGAGAAGGTGGGTTTTATCTCGAGTTTAAGTGTTTCTATTTGATGGATCTGAAGATAGCTCCTTTTGATGTTCGGTTTTCTGTCACCCACTAACGCAGAAGTAAAGTGATGGTTATGTTTGGCGATCAACCGGCAACAAAACCGTAAATCGGGGAAAACCGAGAGCGAGTCTATACCACGTAAGGCAAGGTGAAGTAATAATTAGCGGATAAATCGGAGAGCCGGTTTCGAATTTCCGTCGAGTTCATTGCCTCTACTTACGTGCTAATACTCTTAAGAAATATCCGAATCTATCTCTTCTCACAACTGTGGGTAAATAATACGACAATTTAAGCCCTAGAACCATGTTTGTCAACCAGTCTAGGAGAAAGAAAACTCTTAATTCAAACGCCTGGAGACAGTAGGGTTCCGCCAGGCTGCCTTTACTTAGGAATCACCACTGCAGTAGATGAGGTGTCCCTACTACATTAAGGGGTTATGGATTTGTTATCGTGATCCTGGTTCTATATTTACAGCCATGTTTTAGGATCGGGTAAAATTATGGTCTGTCGAGCGGCTCCATTTCGTATTTGCTAGCCACCAGGTCGGGATGAATAAATAGATCCTGAGACGGGAACAGCTGACATAGAAGTTGTCCCAATCATCACCCACATAAGTTCTTCTAAAAAAAATCTCCATGCATTATGGGAAACAGCGTTCGCGATATTATTTCTCTACGTGGCGTTTTTCTTTCGCCGCCTTACGTTGTGACCATGCCGCAGACCTTTTTCCAGCTTTCGAGACGAGATCTAGAATCGAAACGCAGAATGGAGGGATCATTGACCGATCGGTGGAAAGCATGGGCAATGGTCACGTTGTATGTTTACAACGATTTTTTTTTCAATAACCCTCGTCTCATCCGCAACCCGGCCCAACGATCAACGGCGATGGTAAATAGGTTGTTCGAAAAAAAAATTATGTAGCATAAAAAGATTCAGCGGAACGAGATCTTCACTCGAAAGTGATAATATGTATCTAGTGGAATTGGAAGGGCGTTGTGGATAACGAGCAGTTTGTCAAAATCATATTTTTGAATCCAGACACGTAAGAAGGATTAAATGCAACAATGGATGGAACAATCGGAAGTGTGTCGTGTCCCATCAGGACAACACACTCCTTGTATCTTTACTGAAGAGGCAGAAACTGGGACAACTTCGCTTGACTGTTCTTTTATACTTAGTGTTATGGAATTGTATGGTAATTTACCCACGCACGCATGGACTCTCCTAGGACCAGGTATTGCCTTTTGGCGGGGGAAGTTTCCAGCAGTTAGCTCTGACAGTCGGACCGAACATTCTTGCTGTAACACTCTCGTTTGTATGTGTTTGTATTACTGTTTCTTTTAATATATTTGTTTAACTCAATTCCGCTCTTTGTGTCTTTATTTCTGGCACTAACAAGGCCATATTACTATGTATCTCATGTCTATCAATCATTCGGTTCCTACTTATCTATCTATCTATCTATCTATCTATCTATCTATCTATCTATCTATGTCATGTCTATTTATCATTCGGTGTCTATCTATCTATCTATCTATCTATCTATTATGGTAATTTACCCACGCACGGATGGACTACCCCATCTATAAATAGGAGCAGGTACTGCCTTTTGGTTTGAGGGAAGTTTCCAACAGTCATCTCTGACAGTCGGACTGAACATTCATGCTCTAACACTCTCGTTTGTATATGTTTGTATCACTGTTTTCTATTAATATATTTGTTTAACTCAATTCCTCTCTTTGTGTCTTTATTTCTGGACCTACCAAGGCCACAACTTGGCGCCGAGGATGAGATTGTTATGGTAATTTACCCACGCACACAGGGACTCTCCCAGCTATAAACAGGAGCAGGTACTGCCTTTTGGAGAGGGAAATTTCCAGCAGTCAGCTCTTTACCTACTTCACGCTGCTGGCGAGTATTGTATTTTGTTGATGTTATAAAGATTACCATTTCATATCCAACCACCATTTTGGATATTTCTCATTCAGTAACACTTCTAGGTTATAACAAATATAATAAAGGTACTGCAAATGATTTTTACTATAAAAATGCATTGCAAATGATTTTTACTATAAAAATGCATTTTTACTATAAAAATGCATTGCAAAGGATTTTTACTATAAAAATGCATTGTAAATGATTTTTACTATAAAAATGCATTGCAAATGATCTTTACTATAAAAATGCATTGCAAATGATTTTCACTATAAAAATGCATTGCAAATGATTTTTACTATAAAATGCATTTCAAATGATTTTTACTATAAAAATGCATTGTAAATGATTTTTACTGTAAAAATGCATAGCAAATGATTTTTACTATAAAAATGCATAGCAAATGATTTTTACTATAAAAATGCATAGCAAAAATTTTTACTATAAAAATGCATTGCAAAGGATTTTTGCTATAAAAATAAATTGAAAATGATTTTTACTTTTGTTATATACCTATGGCCACTAATGGCTATGTTCCAATCCTCATAGATACGTGGTATTTACTCTGTTCCCACACTTGGACGAGATGAGACACAAGGTCTATTTTTAGGTGGGGACCCGAGCGCGTACGCCCGGGACAGGAACAAAATTTCCCCTACCCCTGCAACCGTCGGTTGCACTGGCCTCGGTGTGAGCACCGATCCCTTCCACTGGTACAATGGGAGGGAGCAGCCTCGGGCAGCTGTTACCCAGGGCTGGGTACCTCTCCGATATTATTTTCCTCAGTTTCCTTTCTGTCATTTGACAGAGAAGCCCCTGAGCGCACTCTGTCCAAGGACAGACACGCAACTGAGAAATGGTAAGTAGATGTGAAATTACTCAAAAAGAGTAATCTACACGCTCATAAATACGCTGGACACTATTGTAAGTGGGTGGGGGGTAACATACTGTCTAAGTAGTGCACCACTAGCAGTGGTTTACTTGTTCACGCCGCTGGCGAGTATTGTATTTTGTTGATGTTATAAAGTTTACCATTTCATTTACAACGTCCGATTTTGGTTATTCCTCATTCAGTAAACTTTCTTAGCTTAAAACACCGTACTTAGACTTTACAAATTTAATCGCAGTATTAGAATAACAACAAAGTTTCATCAATAAATAGTCGAGTTGGCCAGATGTAACCGTAAGTATTTTGACAATAATTTAATTTCTAGCATTTCTCACATGTGGAACTCTTTTCCGGCTCCATGTATTCCGGTCAATTTTCATCTTCAAAAATTTAAATGCAATGTCAATCGCTATCTACTATCTTCTTATTTATAACAATGTTTTTATCAGCAGCTTTAATTAAATTTTACTAATTTTTAAGCAAGGACACTATGCTTGATGCGGAACTCACTTCTGGCTGCATACTTTCCAGCCAATTTTGATCTTCAAAAATATAAATGCAATGTCAATCGCTATCTACTCTCTTCTTGATTAAAACAATGTTTTTTTTATAAGCAGCTGTATTCAAATTTTACTAAATCTAAAGCAAGCTCACTATGCTTGGTTGTGGAACTCTCTTCCACATGCTTCAGGCTTTCCAGTCATCTTTGATCTTCAAAACATTAAATGCAATGTCAATCGCTATCTACTCCCTTCCTGGTTACTCTTCCATTGTTCTCTTTCCTTAATAATTTTGTTTTCTCATTCTTTCACAACTAGTAAATGGATTCATCAAATTTGGAAATAGGAAAAATAATAAAGAAGTTTATTATATTTCTCTTGAAATAAACAATTATTTTACAGTTTTAATTTAAAAGGAATGTGTTTTTTTTTTTCCGATAATGACATAGAGTTAAGCCAGAGAGAAAGTGTTAAGGGACCTTACCCATAATAAAATGATGGACTATTCCATACGTAATAAATACTGCGTCTCAAGAGGAAGCAGGGAGCTCAGTCCGAAGTCGGACGACCGGCTGACCGGCTGACCGGCTGATCGGTTGAACTCTCTGGCTTCGGGTGGAGAGGAACCCGAACGAGGTTACGCCGAAGGGAGGAGTCTCTTTCGGGGAGGTAAACCGACCCTGAACCCGTTTATACGGGTCCAAAGGGCATATTTTTGGCTGAGCCCACAGGCTCGGAGATCCCACGGGCTCGGAGATCCCACGTTAAACCGGCCTTGTGTCACATGATGCCCTCGTGGAGTGGGGTGACTAAATACCGTTCCGTCTGAAGTCGGGCGACCGGCTGATCCGCTGATCAGTTGAACTCTCAGCCTTCGGGCGGGGAGGAACCCGATCGAGGCTACGCCGAAGGGCGGAGTCTCATTCGGGGAGGTAAACCCACCCTGAACCCATTTATACGGGTTCAAAGGGCATATTTTTGGCTGAGCCCACGGGCTCGGAGATCCCACGTTAAATCGGCCTTGTACCACATGATTCCCTCGTGTGGGGGTGACTAAATACTGTTCAGTCTGAAGTCTGGAGTGAAGTCCGTCAGGAGTCTGTCAGTCAGCCAGTCAGAGCGAGCGAGTCAGTCAGTCGAGTCAGAGGCAGTCCTAAACAGAGTCGCGTTCAGACATTTACTACTAAACCTGATTGTTCGTACTAACACTGGAACTGGACCATAACAGAAAGCATACATGTGTATATATATATATATATGTGTGTGTGTGTGTGTGTGTGTGTGTGTGTGTGTATATACATACATATATATGTGTGTGTGTGTGTGTGTGTGTGCGAGTGTGTGTGTGTGCGAGCGCGTACGTATTTTTTCTCATGTGTTGGATCGTGAATTTATCGTTTACACTTCGTATATATATTTCTTGATCAAGGTGATTGTCATATATATATATATATATATAGATATAGATAGATAGATAGATAGAGAGAGAGAGAGAGAGAGAGAGAGAGAAAGATATCCAAAACAGCCATACCTTTTGAAATGAAATATCTTTCTTGAAGTTTTATTTTAATTTTAATTTCAAGCTAATACAATGAATTTAATATTTCCGAAAAGGATAATACTTTGTTGCATTTGAAACTTAATTTAAATTGATTGGATTTTTTTTCAATTGTAATCGTTAAAAACGGCCATATTGACTACGTAATTCTCCTTGTTAAAAGAATCTCTCAAAAATAAAATATAATTTTGTGAACCTTTATTTGTGAGATTAATTGATTTTATCTGAATTAAAACAAATAATATTTTCACTTTATAATATCGCAGGAGATAATTTTTAATACGGATGTGGGTGTTCTATGAGATGTTGACAGATTAATGTTTGGTAAGTTTAAGTGAACCAAACATAACTGTAAAATTACTTGACGAATACAACTTGGAAGTCTTTTTTATATAATTTTTAATGACTCAATAATCTTAAAAATTTATGAAAACATTCTAAATTATTGAATACTTTATTGAATTTTTAGGTTTTTATTTTAATTTTAATTTTATTTTATTTTTTATTTTATTTTATTTTAGGTTTTTTTTTTAGGTTTTTATTTTATTTTATTGTATTTTTTATTTTATTTTTATTTTTATTTTATTTTATTTTTTATTTTATTTTAGATTTTTTATTTTATTTTTTTTATTTTATTTTATTTTATTTTTTATTCTGTTTTAGGTCTTTTATTTTATTTTATTCTGATCTATTTTAATTTTCTTAGGTTTTATTTTAGTTTTTTATTATTTTAGTTTTTTTATGGCTTCATAGTCTATCTTACGTAGACGCTTGTAGAAATTTTAGAAAATTACCAATAAATTTTAAATTTAGTATAGTTACCACTCGTATTTTATGACAAAATAAATATAACGATACGTTTATACACAACTTTTTATCGTTAAAATATGTCTGTAATCAATAAGAGGAAAGACCATAGAATATTTTTCAAAATTCAAACTTCATCTAAAAATACTCAGAGTTGCTGAATTTTAGAATTTTAAAAGATTTAAAACTTTATAATTAATATGCAAAAAAAAAAAAAAAAATTAAAACAGGCCACCTGAAGAAGGCCGGAGCGTACAACGGCCGAAGCTTTGTAATAGATATGGCGACAGAGATGAGGACAATAGTGTGAATAATGTAAATAATTACAGAGCTGGCGTGTTTTTAAAAATCACGATCATAAGGGAATGCAGATCATATCGCTGTTGCAATAAGTCTTTGTAAGTTACCACTGAAAATGATCTTAGAAAAAGATAGAAAGTACTTATTTCAAAAAATAAAATAATAAAAAAGAATTCCTTGATGAATTTCATCTTAATATCAAAAAACTTATTGGATAAATGGAACGGATCAGTATCAAAATAAACAGACACAATATCTCTATATTATTCAATGAAATATGTTTGAATAAAAATATGTTGCATAAATACACAAACACACATGCACACACACTTACATACGCATATAAACCAGGACAAACGTTCAAAAAAACATATATCTGAAAATTCTACGTTTTTGAGTTATTAAGTTTAAAGAAAGTTTACGGTAGATGTCACTGTTGCCATTTAGACTAGTTTTCATTTGTCATTCGTGTACATCTGTGCCTAGTCTTGACGTTGTGCAGCAGTGAGTTGAATGAAAAGTGTTTCGTTTAACAATGTCAAGATAGTCATGTCGTGAGCTGGCAGATATGATTTTTATAAACGGCCGCATGAATGGTAATGGACGCGAGCCTGCATGGCTGTATCAGATTGTGTTTCCAGACCGAAGGCAGCCGAGTCTTCCAACCTTTGCTGCAGTTTATGGTCGCGTTTCTAGGGCAAGATCCGTGACATCACAAAATATGGACCGAGGAAGACCGAGATCGGCTCACACGCCTTATCACATGACCGTTTAGAAATATGTTTATATGGACATTTTATCTTGTTTTGGTGTCATGAATCCGCCCCCAAAGTTTGTTAAAGTATTTTTGAAACACCTTATAAGAATATATATATATATATATATATATATATATATATATATATATATATATATATATATGTTAATCAGAAAACTTAGTCTTGAGTCCTCGCATACATATTAGGAAATTCCTCTTAAGCACATATTACATTTTAATTAACCCACTACCGATAATTTTATAATGGCCTCGCTTCTCTTCTCTTCCTCCATCTTCTTCTCCATTTTCCTTTTTTCACCTCCCCCTCCTCCTTTTCTATTACGCCCAACACCGTGCGTTTTTTATTTATTTTCAAAAATAATATAGCATCCATTTTTTGTTTTCTTTTTAATAAAGCGTTAAGAGGTCAATTGATAAAAATCGCCTGAGTATACAGTAAGGTTTAAACCAAGGTAGAGGATTCAACTGACCCGCTGATTTCTAAAGTTATATATATATATATATATATATATATATATATATATAAACACCGGAAGAAATAAACTGGGAGACAAAATATAGATACATTGATTGATAGAAATGCAGGTAGATATGAAAGGATGAAATAGATTTAGATAGATAGATAGAGATAGATAGAGAGAGAGAGAGAAAGAGAAAAATAAACAAACAGATAGACAGATATGAACAGACTCAAAGCAACAGATAGAGAAAGAGAGAGAGAGAGAGAGCGAGAGAGAGCGAGAGATAAGCGGATGATTCATAGATAGATAGGAACGGTCGAGATTGATAGATAGATAGATAGATAGATAGATAGATAGAAACACACTAGATGAAATAAACAGACAGAAAAAAATATAGATACATAGATGGACAGAAATGCAGATAGATACATAACGGCAATCTATATATTTGTGTGGGTGTGTGTGTGTTGTGTGTGCGTGTGTGGTGATAACTATACAAAGGAATTCACACATAATCAAAGCAGCACAAACACCCAGACGCACACTGAAAAATAGATCTCTATTTTCACATCTGGGGCGGGGGCCACGTTGACAGTTGTAATGAAAATAGCTGAGTTACATTTAAATATGCTTGGAGATAGATATGTGGATAGACTGACAAATAAAGAATGAATGTTAACAACAGAGAGTTATTGATTAAACCCGAAATACAGAAGCATCTGAAGTCGTATATGTGACTTAGCTGAGATAATTATCTATGCTTCTGTTTCCTGATACCTGTTTCCGCCCCAGTATAAAACTCAGAATTCTAATGCTAATTTTTAAACTGTTTAATATCCAGTAGAAAGGTTGTTTTGTAGATTATGCAAAAGTGTTTGTCAAAGTACACCAAAAGAAAAACAACTGTTATGTAAGCTGGATTTATTTGGGAAGAATATAAGAATAATATAGAAATTATACTGGGGCAACCCACCTGAAAACGGACAGACAATGAGTTCAGTAGATATACAATAATAGAAAGGGGTGTAAGACAAAGATGTGTCGTCTCGCCGGACTTACTGAAACTTTAGGGTGGAGTAATTTTGATAGAATTAAGAATCCTGGCAGCCCTCATTACTGGCGGCCATCTTAGATGACACAGTCTTGATAGCAGACATAGAAAAGAAACTACAAGAACACCTATAGAATAGAGTAAAAGACGGTGAGAAAAAGGGATGAACATCAATTCTAAGAAGACAGAATATATGGGTGGCAGCAAACGAAAAAGGCTAACATGCGATGTACACATTAGAGAGACGAAAATTGAATAAGTAGAAGAATCTAAATATCTGGGAATTTTTTTAACAGTAGACGGCATAACCGAAGGCGCAATGAGATAGCAGTAAATCCCTTCCAGAAGCTAAGTAATAGCGATAAGTAGAAATTCATTATAAGGAAGCCAAAAAAGTACTGAACTGCTACTTAATACACTATTTACATTATTATCATCTTTGTCGCCATATTTATCGCAACGTTTCAGCCGTTGTACTCTTCGGCCTTATTCAGGTGGTTGGAATGTCGAACTGAACCCTTTATTTCGCTCACTGGAATAGACTGTTCTAGTTCGACGTGCCATGTTTAATAGATGTCAGTTATCCTGTTAATTCCCCTCTCCAAGTTCTCCACTGCCTTAACCGGGTATTGAACTCACACTCTTTGGGTCTTGTCACTGGATCAAACTAACGCCATTATCCACTGTTTCATATGTCGTTGAACATCTGTGAATGAATTTCTGGTTATTATAAACCTAATCTCTTCAGTAACCTTTTTTTTTACCAGAGTTCATATTGCAATTTTTGTTGTTATTATCGCTTTTCCCTGGCACTCCTTATTACTGGCTCCCATATTGTATTCATTTCTATGCTTGGTCGGCTCAGGTGATTTTTGTGGCCTATCATATTACTTAGGTTTACGAATTTTCCAATGGTGTTCCTTGTCTATGATCTTAACCTGATCCCACAGAGGGCGGTGATCTCCCTTTTCTCTCCATATGTGGTCTCACACCCCTGATTTCTCCACTTCCCCTCGTGATACAGCTTTCCGGTATTCTCGAAGCCTTAACTAAAATGGGTGGCCTTTCTCTCTTTTGTATTTCTTTCTTCAAGGACACATGGCACAGTGAATAAAGGCGTTGGTTAGATCCAGTTGCAGGACCCAAAGAGTGTGAGTTCAATACCCGGTTAAGGCAGTGGAGAACTTGGAGGAAGGAATTGACCGGAGATAACTGATAACTGACATCCATTAAGCATGGCACGTGGAACTAGAACAGTCTACTCCAGTGAGCGAAATAAAGGGTTCAGTTCGACATTCCAACTACCTGAAGAAGGCCGGAGCGTACAACGGCCGAAACGTTATAATAAATAAGGCGACAAAGATGATGACAATAGTCCGAATAATGTAAATAGTGTACATAATACCTCATCTTAGAAATATAGACTAATACTGTCATTTAATGTTGGTCCTCTTATCTGGCAGTGAATGCTGAACAATCTCATTACAGATGAATAATATCGTGAGATAAGAGAATCGTGGTTCTAAAGAAGGATACCATGGGTTGAAGATTTGAGAAATGACAAAGTTTTATGGAAAGAGGAAGCAAAAAAATGACTCATACACATAATTAGAAAGAGAAATCTGACATTTCTAGAGGACATAATGAGAAGAGAGAGCTTGGAAAATTTGACACTCGCGGAACAGATTGAAGTCAAGACAAATGGAGGAAAGCAGCGGATAATATACCTGAAGAGTCTGGATTCAGGGATTAGTGATAAAATAAAGGTGGAAAGATCAGATGGACTTCATATCAAGTCCTAACATACATTCCCTCTGTTTACAGAGGGTGGACTACCTGAACCTGACATTTCCAATACCTTTAAGTGTTATTTGAGTAAGGGCGAAACCGGTCGGATGGTCATTTTTTTTCTTCCTACTTTCCTTTTAATCATGAATGGTAAAGAAAGTCTTGCCATTTTTATTTCCATAATAAAATTTTGTACCCCAAGAAAGTAATGATATATATATATATATATATATATATATGACGTCACACATTACGAAATGGACAAAGTCCGACAATTATTTGTATAGGATACAGGTTCGAAGCCTGTCGGAGAACGAATAATTTCTGTGAAAATTTCTCTGACATTCCGGCCGGTAAATGTTGTTTAATACCGTTTATTTTAAACAGAGCATTTACTTAAATATTTGTATCTATAAAAAGGATGTATAAACATGAAATGTCTTAAAATATATATATATATATATATATATATATATATATATATATATATATATATATATATATATATAGATAGATAGATAGATAGATAGATAGATATAGATATATATATGTACAGCAAATACCAAAAAATCATGATGAGCGATTTAAAAGAATTAAAGTATTCAGAAAAAAAGGCTACCTCAGTCATTAGACTCCCGATATCGTATGCTTAACATTTGTAAACAGATCCCAAGTGATATTTCTGATCACCATGGGGTATCACATCGAATAGATTTCTGATCACCACAGGGTATCACATCGAATTTAATGGAATTCGTTAAAAGACTGTGAATCTGATAAATTTCTCAGTAAGAGTCAGGAAGATGAAATTATTTTTTCATCCGGACTATTTTTGCAAAAGAAGAATGTTAAAAGGCAATCAGTGGCCAGGGTTCTTGGACAACTGAAAATACAATGACGTTTGAACGAGGCAGAAGTGAATCAAATGAAGCAGTTTCAAAGGAGAGAAATGCTTATGAACGAATAAAGAGGATATCTTTATTTAATTTGTTTTCTAGTCGAGCAAAGTATCATCCGAACTGAAGTCGTAAGTATTTACTACAAAAACGAAATCTGTGGAGATCAAAGTATCCAGAGTACGATCAAAGGCAATATGCCTTGGTAGAATCTTACAAAAGAACATTTGAAGAGCTCTGTAACGCGATTGATCATGAGATTATAATAAAAATAAAAATTTTAAACTTTCAGTCTTAAGAAATGTCTGCATATTCCATTATCAAAATGAAAACCTGAAGTGAAAATTGAAAACATGTATAAATTAATTAATGTTCGGCCTTATTGACCAGCCTCTGAAAGCATTAAGCAGGACATTAATACTGCAGTAAGGACAGGTTACCAATTGGGTAAATTTGATAAATTTAAAAATGTTGCTGGTTTGCTAAAAGATGAAGTTATCGAAACATTTATGACTACCGATGATACAAAATGGCCACTGACAACAAGCAATTTGCATGATGAACCAATTAAGCTATTGAAACTAAAGACTAGCAGAAAAGAAGTCATTGACATCATTCAATAAGGAAATAGTATACAAACGACAAGGAAATATAACATTTCACCTTTTAGTCTTATCCAAAATATATCTATCTGTAAAAGGCAGGATGTGTGTGTGTGTGTGTGTGTGTGTGTGTGTGTGTGTGTGTGTGTGTGTGTGTGTGTGTGACGAATGCATGTCCGCAATTTTCGACGGATTTGCACCCAATTTTGCATTCACATGCTCCAAGTTAGCGGGAAGGCCAAGACCGACTTTGCATTTTCCAACTCCCATCGATAGTGGAAATAATCGAATATTTCATGCTTCTACGGCAGTTTTCTTGTAGTTTGCGTCCATTTTCTACTGGCCAGAGTGACAACCTATAGTTGCCTGCCACGAATAGGCAGGAAGATTTTATTGGCCAGCATGAGAGCCAACAGGTGACTGACAGGAATGTTAACTAGCATGCTAGCATGCAAAAAAATCGATAGCTGCATTCGTCACAAGTGGGAAAATTTTAAATCTGCATGGCACTTTACTACAATTGGCTCATTCGCTTGCTTAAACTCAACGTTGATTCTGATTCCGCAGAACTGGGTTGGGTGTGAAAAAGTATTAGTTATTAACATTGTTTAACATTGTTTTTTCATTCGGTTTTTCCAGTTACGAGTCCTTTTTTTAAAGCTGATCGTTTTGTGTTTATTTTGTTTAGTTCTTTTTTCGTAACAGATTTAATGTTTAGTATAGAGCTTAGAAAAAATTCACAGTGTACGATAGGCAAGAAGTAAGGCATGTAGCAATATCAGAACGGCAAGGGTACTCCTTTAAAGGCAAGGAAGGGCAAAAATATTTGAAGTCAAGTGATAGCGATTGCTGTATGAGTCGTGTCGTACGATTTTTGAATCAAGCACGGGCAACGCCGGGCCATGCTGCTAGTTCTTAATAAATTAGACCTAAAAAGTTCATGACCCACCCACTTGTCCCTGTGCTTCACAGCATACCTCCCATACAGAAACATTGAAAAACCTAATTTTTAAATAATTGGTATGTGTTATAATCTGATTCATTTACAATCTTACGCCTTGAAAAAATTAAATTCTGTTTGTTTTTTCATGTCATTTCTTAAGGATTTAATAATATGGATTCACTGAAAAGAAGAAATTTTGATACAGTATCAGGACCGGCATGTGTTTTCATGCTTCACATGAATGTCTCGACAAGTGAAAATATAGCAAATACTAAAAAATCCTGATGAGCGATTTAAAAGATAAATTTTTAATCAAAAGTTACAAATCAAAAGTATGTCGTTCTATACAATGCCAAGGATATTGACGATGGAATACTTCCAGAAACTTAAGAAGGCTGTTTAGTAATCGAGGATGGAAATGCAATCTTTCATTGTCCGAAAGAGATCCCACAAAATTTTAAGGAACTCTCGGAAGTTATTTGAAAAATGGTGTTAAAAAAGTGTTCTGTAATATTAAGGAATTAAACGAAGAAATAGTAGTCGTGGAGAAAAACGCATTGTTAGATGAGGGAAGTGTCGAAGAGATTGGAAGAACCTTTGTCTCTAATGATGCGAATAAGGAGCAATTTGTAAAGATTTTGCCCTCGACTTGGAGTAGTGAATCATTCTTTAAAAAAACTCGAGGGCCATAAAGTGACTCTGATTTGTCAGAGCAGAGCTTATCGTTTATTATCAAACGGGATATCAACAATATGCTAAGAGATTGTTTCACTAATTTCCAAACGGGAGGAAACAGTCTCAAGGGTACAATTACATTGTTTTTTTCTACGCAAAAGAAAAACGCGATTCAAGTTTGTTATAATCACAAAACTGATATTTTCTTTATTCTTGTTTTCTATGAAAATAAACTGTATGGACTTGAAGTGTTATTCGAAACTAATCGGTAACCTGTAATAAAATATATAAACATTCGACAAAATAACCCCAAGTTTAATAAAAGAAGAGAATTTATTGGTTTGAGATTCTTTCCTATACACAAATATAAATTATGTATGGCATTCAGGGGAGGTGTTAAAAACTGATAACTTTTGGTGAGAATGAAATAAAAACATTTGTTACTAACCTGTTTTATTTTATTTTTTTTAACAGGACGCAAAGGTATAGGAAAATAGCAATCAAGTTTAATTCAGGTGTGTAAATAAATTTGTATGTGATTGTTGCAATTGAAATTACTGAAATTAGAATATCCAAAGAGATGTTATTGCACTATTTACATTTACGGACTATTGTCCTCATCTTTGCCGCCATATTTATTACGATGTTGCTTAAAGAAAATATCCTTCAGTATCTGTCTATGTTTCTGAGATGAGGTATTATGTACACTATTTACATTATTCGGACTATTGTCCTCATCTTTGTCGCCATATTTATTACGATGTTGTTTAAAGAAAATATCCTTCAGTATCTGTCTATGTTTCTGAGATGAGGTATTATGTACACTATTTACATTATTCGGACTATTATCCTCATCTTTGTCGCCATATTTATTACGATGTTGTTTAAAGAAAATATCCTTCAGTATCTGTCTATATTTCTGAGATGAGGTATTATGTACACTATTTACATTATTCGGACTATTGTCCTCATCTTTGTCGCCATATTTATTACGATGTTGTTTAAAGAAAATATCCATCAGTATCTGTCTATGTTTCTGAGATGAGGTATTATGTACATTATTTACATTATTCGGACTATTGTCCTCATCTTTGCCACCATATTTATTACGATGTTGCTTAAAGAAAATATCCTTCAGTATCTGTCTATGTTTCTGAGATGAGGTATTATGTACATTATTTACATTATTCGGACTATTGTCCTCATCTTTGCCGCCATATTTATTACGATGTTGCTTAAAGAAAATATCCTTCAGTATCTGTCTATGTTTCTGAGATGAGGTATTATGTACATTATTTACATTATTCGGACTATTGTCCTCATCTTTGCCGCCATATTTATTACGATGTTGCTTAAAGAAAATATCCTTCAGTATCTGTCTATGTTTCTGAGATGAGGTATTATGTACACTATTTACATTATTCGGACTATTATCCTCATCTTTGTCGCCATATTTATTACGATGTTGTTTAAAGAAAATATCCTTCAGTATCTGTCTATATTTCTGAGATGAGGTATTATGTACACTATTTACATTATTCGGACTATTGTCCTCATCTTTGTCGCCATATTTATTACGATGTTGTTTAAAGAAAATATCCTTCAGTATCTGTCTATGTTTCTGAGATGAGGTATTATGTACACTATTTACATTATTCGGACTATTATCCTCATCTTTGTTGCCATATTTATTACAACGTTTCGGCCGTTCTACGCTCCGGCCTTCTTTAGGTGGTTGGAATGTCGAACTGAACCCTTTGTTTCGCTCGCTGGGGTAGACTGTTCTAGTTCCACGTGCCATGTCTAATGCATGTCAGTTATCCCCGCTTGAAAGTTCCCCACTGCTTGAACCAGGTATTGAACTCACACTCTAGTTTCTGTCACTGGCTCTAACTAACGCCTTTAACCACCCTGTCATGTGTCCTTGCTGAAACGTTCTGATAAACATGGCGACAAAGATGAGGATAATAGTCTGAATAATATAAATAGTGTACATAATACCTCAATGTAAGAAATATAGACAGATACTGAGATGTTATTAGCCTTAAGGATCTCCCTCCCCGAAATCCACATTTCATTTTTTGGTTTCGGGCGGGGCATTAAAAAGTATTGCACGTAGTGAAGTCCAAATAAAAATATCTGTTAGTAACACGATTTTTTTTTCGTTAATAGAACCAAAAGCTACATTAACATACCAAACAAGTTGTGTTTGCTGTTATTTGGACATGTACAGTTTTCTTTTCTATTGTTGCACTTAAAATTAAGATAGTTTCTCATTGATTTGATTGTTTTGCCTTTAGTGAAATCAATTCCTTATTCATATGAGTCATCAAATTATAATGGGTTTTGTGACAGAATAAACATAAATCTACACAACGATAGAAATTTATTGAAATTTGACAATCGAAAGGAAGGTTTAAGGACGCCCCAAATCCAGATGTCCTATTTTTTTTTCGTTTGGGCGAGGTCTTATAAATGGATGTTTCTTTATAGTGTGAATGATTTACTGCTAATTAACACTTGATTCAGATACCAAAGGACCTTGAGCTACAAGAAAATACCAATGAAGTTTATGTTTGGAGTTGGGTGACGGAATTCCCCCCCCCCGAGCCCATAGTCTAAGACCTTATCGTTAGCTAAAGGTAAACTAATGGATAAGAAGATTTATTTTCCGAAACTTGGCGATATCTATCACCGGTAGACGATTTCAGCTGTTGGGTGGGTGATGAGTAACTGAGGAGCATATGTTGATTGATTGAAAATTTTAGTAACCGATATAGGTTTTTGAGTAGATATATCAAGACATTAGGTTGGTGCAAAAATAATGAAGTAATAATGTCGTTTTTTGACGTATTTTTAACGTCAAAAAACGACATTATTACGTCATTATTTTTGCACCAACCCAATATATTACAAATCTATTAACACACTGTATTCGTCGTAACTTATTTATTTTAATCGTAAAAACAATGTAAATTTCTAATTATTTTAAGGTTGCATATTTTTTTTTTATTTCTTATTTTATTGTTTTTATGTTTTTTTCTTTACTAACAGTAATTATCAGTTGAGGAGATGAAAAAAAGTAAAAAAGTGTAAAAAAAAAAAAAAAACGGAAAACATAACTACCTTCCGAGTATCCGACAAGTAACCACATAGAAAAAAAAGAAAAAGTAAAAAATACCCCGTAAACAGCTTAAATAGAGCTGACACCATTGCGATTAGCTGTTGGTCAACTTCAAATCAAATGCAGGACAGAGGGGTATGATTTGCCTAATATAATTCAGTGTTTGCAGGCTGTTAATTTAGATGGGACGGGGGCGCATCAGAGACTTATCTGCTCTGACTGGGTCGACTTGGTGAGGGGAGTATGATGTTTGAAAAACCCGAAACTGCCCAATGACCCAAATCAGGACATCACTAACGACGCCCTCTAGCGCTAAAGAGCCTATATTCAAAGTAATTACAATAAGCGAAAAACCTGTATAAATAACAAAAGAAAAAAAAACAGAGGGGTAGATGGGAATAACAGGATCAGATTCGAAGATAAGATATATATATATATATATATATATATATATATATATATATATGGGTAAAATATCAGAACAGACTGGGTTCTATAGCCTTGGATGGCAACTGGTTTAGGAGAAGGACGCCTCTGAATTCAAAACCTGCGGGGGGGGGTTGGGAACCTTGTGGCACGTAGTGCACCAGGTCTCTGTATTCGGCCCTTCAAAAAGTGTGGTTGGTCCTGCAAGAAACCTTCACCACTAGAATCAAATCTCATGTGCCGGTGTCGGGCTCTCAGTTTCCTGGAAACTGATCTGCTTGACCCTCATACGTCGAACTCAGCGGGCGAACCGATTTATACATATATATATATATATATATATATATATATATATATATATATATATATATATATATATTAGCGATATTTATGGGTAAAAGTACGCAATATCAGTGATAGATTGTGTGTAAGTATAAAATTGGCCACTAGGGTTAGCACACACACACACACACTTATAATGGTAAAAGAAAAACTGAATTATTAGCTGGGCGTAGATTAATATTTGGACTTTCACCTTTCCTAACAGAATTACTACTCTCACAAGCAGACGCACACAGCTGTATGAAGAATTCAAAAGAAAATGGTTGAATCCGTCAACACAACATTAAGCAATATTTCCACACGTCACAGTACTTGTAATTTTCAGTTGACAATATTAATATAACAGCTCTTTCAAAAATTTTACAGTTGCTAAGGAGATTTTGTTTTGTTGTTAATAGTTACTTTGTTTTATTAAATTCATTTCCTTTTTGCCTTGCAAAATGTCCACATTGGGCGAAACGCGTCGGCTATTAATACAGTTTTCCTATTGTCTTTTACCTTTTTTATCAAATATTATCTTTTTCTACAGGTTAACTCTGAGAAATGTTTCATATATATATATATATATATATATATATATATATATATATATATATATCTGCATGTTTCATTAAAAACGACAGACAACGTACTACGGTTAAGCTTTTTATTTAATGTTTCTTGTGTTTGAACAAGAGCTTTCTTTTCTGAACAAAGGGTGTTTAAAAACTGTCCAAATGTTTTATAGTTCTGAGCACTTTCGGGTTCCTCCTCACAGTAATATGATTGGCTGGTGTCAGTCATAAATACAGACTGATGTGGAGGTACATGGACGACTCCTATTGTCTTCGCCTATTGCCTACGCCTATTGCCTACCTCTACGACGAGGACCAGTCCAATACGGTTATCTGCTAGATTGTCCTACCCAGTTACAGTAGTCAACAACCACATTGCTATTTCGAACAATTATATCCCTTTCCAGGACATATCACCAATAAAACTTACTTGGATGCAAGGTGCTACTAAGAGTGAAAGAATTAAAAAAGGGAAATAAATGCATAGGATTTAAGAAGACAGAAGATGACGATTGGCATTAGATTTGTGTTTTTGAAGATCATACTTGACAGGAAAGACGGAAGCTGCAAGAGAGTTTCACAAGCGAGAAGTGACAGGGAATGAACTATTAGCGTAGAAACCACGGTTTTCTATCTGAATCTTCGATATGTTTCCCTACCATCGACACGACTTTCTTTAGACTAAAATCCATATATTCCCCACCCCATATCATTTATATATATGTTTATCAAATTTCTCCTTGTAACAATTCCTGCGTATCTTCAGCGAAAGACGTTTGATATGTACCGATAATTCTATCTCAATCTAAAACCAGTACCGTACACTTCCTTCCAAATCGATCTGTTCTTGATCATAAATATAAATTGATTCAATATTTACCTTTGCTGGCGATCGATAAAGTCAGGTCGAAGATAATATTTTTATATCAACTCGTAGGAAGCGATTGGGCTTAACTATCAATACTATGGGACGCGTTGAATCTCGACTAAAGCCGATGCATTTGCTTTCAGACAAATAACTTTGAGAAAGATGTGTATCCATCCCTTGATCCACCAATTATGGGTTGATGGGCAATACGACACGGAGGACGACAATTCTGAATTCCAGATCAGTTGGTCGTGAGTCTAACAACCTCTTCCCGTGAAACATATCTGTTTCGAACACATCCACAACAGCACCTAAGCCAGTTCACCTCAAGCAAGGCAATAAACCAATTAATACACACGGGGTTAGTGAGAGCGAAAGAATAAGAGAAAAATATTATTAAAGAGGAAAAACAATAAAAGAGAAGGAACTAAGAATACAAAAGATAGCGTTTGACATTATATTTAAATAAACTTTTGCTCATCAAAGCCAATAATACAAAGTGCGACTGCTATTAGAGGACATTTTTAGTATGTTAAATAAACAGCAATATCTTAGCAAAAATGTATATATTTAATTCAAATTGGCATAAATATCCTTCATGATACTTCTTTATGTAATTATTCTTTGAAACGACCTTTGACTTCAATGACTGCTTCTATTCGGGCTCAAAACCGTCCATAATCTGCAATTAAGTGGTCCCTATCCATTTCAGATATCACCTGGACATTGGCAGCCTTCGGAGCAGCTATGGTACTATGAGGATGTCGATTAGTCTCCCTTTTAACGACCCTCCACATGTAATAGTCCATAGGATTTAAATCTGGCGAGTTAGTGGGCCATATGTTGGGGGTCACATGATCGTAAAAGTTCTCTGATAACCAATCCTGGGTGACAATGGATTTGTGAGAAGGTGAAGAGACTTGTTGAAAGACATGTGGCCTTCCACTGCATACTTTATTTATCCAAGGTTTAATAACCGTTTTAAGAACATTAATATATCCAGCAGCATTGAACCGAAGACCTTGTGGGAAAATGTAAGGTCGCATGACATGATTTTCACTGCTCACAACTCCTAAAACCATCACAGTAGGCGGATATTTGGTGTGCATCACCATAGGTACTTCAGCAGGAGATGCACATAGCCACCTGTCATTCCGTCTGTTTGTTTTCTGATCTTGGTCAAAGTTTTTATCGTCATAGAAAAACCAAAGCATGCCATGTTTGTGGGGATTTTTCACTTTGTTCAGCAACCGTTTTGAACGCATGAGACGGTTTTCCCGTGTCTTCTCCGATATGAATTGGCCTTTCCTCATTTACATATGACTTATATCGAATGTCCTGATGTACCACGGTTCTGATAGACCACTCTGATACCTGGAGTTCTTTGGCGATGGACCTCATTGATTTTCAATGATGTTTTGAACATTCCATATAAATTCTAGTGTTCTCACGGTAACCACAGCAGCTACAACTAGCATTCTTTTTAAATCATTTCACCCCAAGCAAGGCAATAACGCCACTAAGTCATAAGGGGTTACTGAGTGTGAAAAGAATATGAAAAAGAAAAACAGGTTTAAGGAGCAAGAACAATAAAAGAATAGGAATCAAGAAGACAGTAGATTGACGTTTCATATAAATTTTTGAAAATCAAAATTGACTGGAAAGTAAGAAACTCGAATAAAGTTCCACTTTCACAAGCCAATTCAACTGTAAAATGTTGAGACCTAGCTGCCAATCTAGTACTGCGCTTAAATTTATAAAGTCTAGGTACCATGGAGCAAACTTCATCAGAACAATTATCATGAAAAGGCCAAGGAAAACTTCATTAAGGCGGTTAGAGCGTGGCTGAAAGACGAGATGCATATAACATTGCATGTTCATCTCAATCATTCAATATACAATACGAGTGCCAGGCCAGATGTGGTAGCAATATTCTAACCATAGAAGAATGCTAGATTATAAATATGTATGACTAATTATGTGGAGAACAAATGTCTAGCACGAAACAATGAAGCATCTTCCGTGGTAGCAGACCCAACTTATTCAATATAATCTTTCCAATTCATGTCAGCAGATAACGTTATCCCTAGAAAGTGCAACGAGTCACTCTCTTCGTGGTTAGCATCAGCCATGTTGACGGAAGACAGAGATGGTCTCTCAGATGATTAACAGAAATTAGTTGTTTTTTTTAGCTTTAAAATTACCAAGCCATTCATTGACCCGGTCAGCACCAGATTTTAATCCGAGACCAGTTTTTCTGACTTCTTCTCTTGATATGCTTTATAATTTAAGGGTCCTTGAACGGGTGTGGTTTCATTAGCCTAAACTTAACCCAAGTGATTTTTTAGCGGTCACACTTATTTTGAAACTTATATGGTTTAGCAAATATTAAAAAATAGAAAGGAGCGTAAGACAATGAAGTGTCTCCTCACCGGACTTCTTAAATCCATACAGCGAGGCAATTCTGAGAGAGTTGAAAATCCTACCAGGATTCAACATTGGCGGTCACAATCTTAACATAAGATACGCAGATGATTCAGTGTTGAGAGCAGACACTGAAAAGAAATTACAAAACCTCCTACAGAAGGTAGCGAAGGAGAGCGAGAAGAAGGGACTAAGCATAAACTACATGAAGACAGAATGCATGGCCATCAGTAAAAGGATGAGCCCGAAATGCGATTTGCAGGTCGGGGACACTAAAATCAAGCAGGTGCAGAAGTTTAAATTTCTAGGAAATCTTTTGACGGAGGACGGTAAGTGCGAGGCTGAGATCCGAAGACGTATTGGGATGACCAAAGACGTATTTCAAAAGCTAGGCAGAGTATTACGAGATAGGAGGATTTTATTTTAACAAAGAAAAAAGTACTGAAGTACGACGTGATATCTGTCCTTCTTCACGACAGCGAATTTTGGACAGAGACTCAGGACAACGGAGGTATGGTTCTACAGAAAGACGCTAAGGATATCATGGACCGAGCGTGTGAGCAATGATGAGTTTTTGGAGGGATGCAAACAAGGAGGAAGCTTATACTTAACATCAGGAAGAGGTAGCTGAAATTTCTTAGGGACTTAATGAAAAAGGACGGCATGGAGAATCTGATAGTCAGTTAGAATAGAGGAAAGAGCGACAAAGGAAAGCAACACATATCATACCTAGCGGACTTAAGGAGCTGGATGACAGAATATGGCCATGGGGAAGTAGCAAAGACACAAAACTTAGTGAGAGCTACAACTGATAGGGTGGAGAAGTGGAGAGCCATGATTGGCTACGTCCTGAAGGAACCCGGAACATAAAAAGAAAGAATGCTGTATTATTTCTGGGAAGAAAATAAAATGCTGTAGAAACAGCTAATAATATGCATGCAAATGCAGCCATTAATGACAGTAGTATTTATACGTAGTTCACTAAATCTACATTTGAAAAATTTCACTTGCAAAAGCGAGAATGTTATGGTAGGCTTGCATCCATTTAGACTATTAGCCATTTTTAAAGCTTTGAGTTGTGTTATGGCGATTGCTGTGTACATTGCTGAGAGGTAGACATATTTTAATTTCCATATATGGCCAATATATTACATCCGGGTAATAGAAGTACCTTGTCAGTCATTTTTAATAATGCATATATCAAAGTTACCCAACAATACGCCAACACACGAAAAAAAAAAATTACGCACGTACATATTCTTTGTGTTTGTGAGTCTATGTGTGTGTGAACATATATGTGAATAAAGACAAAGGGATAACTTATCTTAGCCGACGCGTTTCGGTAAGATTCGAAATATATATATATATATATATATATATATATATATATATATGTGTGTGTGTGTGTGTGTGTGTGTGCGTGTGTGTGTGTGTGAAAGGAAAATGAATAGAATCCAATTGCGATGGATTATATAGAGTAATAAGTAGCGGCTCGGGTTGAGGATTCCAGTCGAATCCATAATACCCTTGGGAAAGTATAAATCATCTTCTTCCTCCTCCTCTGTGGGTAAATAGCAGAACAGACTGGCTTTTATAGCCTTGGATGGCAACTGTTCTAGGAGAAGGACAACTCTGAATTCAAAAACTGCGGAAGGTCGTTTGTCACGTAGTGCAGCACGACCCTGGATTTGGCCCTTAAAAAATTTGATTCGTTCTGAACAAAGACTTCACCACTAAAATCAATTCATATAGGCAGGTGTCTGGCGCTGTCAGTTCCTAGGAACTGAGGTGCCTGACCCTCATGCGTTGTAAAAGAATCCCCAGTGTATCAACGGTCAGCGTTTATCAAACAACGGGGGAGACCACTATATATATATTAATATATATATATATATATATATATATATATATATATATATATAATTATTTATTCAAAAATATGATTCCAACACTCTACATAAGAGGTCTCATGTTTCAAAACAAGAGCCGAAAACTTCAAAATAATATTTGAATTAACTTGAGTTAAAGTAGGCTCTGTTCCATCTTCAAGCGAAATTTTTTGGGAATGACTTATTTCTGAAATTTACGAGTTTTAATAGTATGGTCAGAATTGAAATCAAAAATTTCCATGGTAACATCAAGGGCGGATTGTTTGGAATCGGCAGGGGTGGGGTGTTAATAATTTGTATCAGTATAGAGTTACTTTCATAGATGTCGGGTCACGGTAAGGTGGGGGTGGCTAAATTTACGACGGAGGAAGTTTTCGCATAGTCTGGCTTGAGCGTCTACGGAGATTTATTAATTTATTTTTATTTTATTCTTTTATTATATCTCTTTATGAAAGCGATTTGCGTATATGAAAAGGCCGTAACTTTTGTTATTTGACGACTTCATAAAGGGTTATCAATTTTTGTGGGTAATTAAAACTATGTATATGGGCTATGGATTTTAAAATTTATATGCGTGTTTTAGGCTAGTTATTCAGAGCGTAAGTTCGGTTGAGTCGGCAGAAAACCGTTAATTCTTGCCGGTTGTTTAATAGGTTTTTATTGTTTAGGAGCTTAATAATGTGTAGTTTCTCATGGAGGCACAAAGGGCATGGGTCATCCCAAGTTTTGCAAGTTCTAGTCCTGTTAATAATTTTCCATTTTACTTTAGGGGTCCTATTTTTTTCTTTCAGGTGCCAAAAATATTTAGATAGAGAGGTCTGATGTCTAAAGTTTATGTTGTTGAAGGAGCATTTATGCTGCCTCCATCTGGTTTTAAAGGCATTTTTCGTGGACCCAATGTATATCATATTATTGTTAGGGTTCTCCGTGGATGATATAGTGCATTGGTATACCACACCATATAGTGTATTGGTATATATATATATATATATATATATATATATATATATATATATATATATATATATATATATATATATATATATATATATATATATATATATATATATATATATATATATATATATATATATATATATAGTGGTCTCCCCCGAGACCTACACCAAATAACAGAAAAGACATCGCTTAAGGACTGCAGCCGCAAATAAATGACACAGTGGATAAAGGCATTGGTTAGATCCAGTGACAGGACCCAAAGAGTGCGAGTTCAATACCTGGTTA
>OZ010607.1:21317617-21322617 GCA_963932145.1 Acanthosepion lycidas
CTACTCACAAATTTCCCGACAATTTATTAGAAAATTTCTGACGGGGTGGGGGGCAAAACTGGGGGTCATAAATTATTTCTGGGGTGGAAGGGTCATATGCCCACCTGCGAAACCCTGTGTCTCCACCACTGTTTTTAGACTATTTTTCGCACCTTAGCCTAGTTGAAAAATTTTGTTGGGGGTGACATTGAGTCACCACTCCGCCCCCTCGCCCCCCGTTAGCTACGCCACTGGGCACGTGGAACTAGAACAATCAACACTCGTAGTCTAAATAAGAGGCTCGCTTCGAAATTTAAAAGTGTATCACATGAAGAAGGCAGAACCTTCGTAAATACAACAGTAAATATGAGGACAACATTCCGAACGATGTAAATAATGTAAATAGTTACAATACATCATCTCAGAGAGATAGACAGATCCTGGAGAAGGCCGGAGATTACAACAGCCGAAACGTCGTGAATACGGCAACGAAGATGAGGACAACAATTCAAACAATGTAAAGAGTTACAATACCTAATCTCAGAAAGGCAGGTACTGAAGAAGTTCGGAGCGTACAATGGCCGAAACGTCGTGAATACGGCAACAAAGATGAGGACAGCAGTTCGAACAATGTAAATGATGTAAGTAGTTACACAACCTCATGTACGAAATCCAGACTGATGTAGATTTAAGCTTGGATGAAAAAAGAAATTACAATGAGTTACTGAATGTCGCCGAGCTGTGACAGTTTCTCTGGCCGATTTAGGCGATGGTTTCCTTTAAAAGAGCTGGAGGCAGGATCGAAACTTAGGCGATGTCGCTTTTTTATTTTTTGACTGTATATTCTAGAATATACATATCGATATTCTAGAATATACATATCGATTTCTTAGAAAATTCATTAATTTTTTAGAAATTACTTTGTGTATGTTTTTATTAATACTTTTTTTTTAAATTTTGATTTTATGATAAAAATAAAGACGTATTTACAAAACTAAATTTAATAACGAAAGACGTGAATTTTAAGATATTCCAGCTTGTACCTTATTCAAGCACATACATACATGTTGATGATGGTCCGCCACATCTTCACAGATGATGGCCGCCTAATTACGTTCGCCCTCCACCTCGCATCTCTCTCGTACATGACCCCGAAGGTGACTTGCCAGGCCGGCCGCGGACTTGCATGACGCAAGTGACATACGAAAAATACTCTTGCCACAATCTTGATGGAATCACACCGATGTATCTGATTCCTGTGCACTAGCATGTGCCTTTTCAGTCTGGAGCTGTTTGTGCATACCTTTTCATACAGCGTACAGGCTGTGACACTCTGTGTCTGGGGAATGACAAGGGTGATTTTTTTTCTCTATGTGACTTCATATGATTTACCAAGCCAACCTTTGAAAGAAGTATGCGCTGACAGAAATCACATGTCAAGCCTTTGATACCCTCGTCAACTCCGTGGTTAGAACCCATTCGAAATCGTCACTTCAACAGTTTGTTTTCCAGACGAAATTCTTTGAAGAGTTGACACCCGTTTCTTATTTGACCTCTCCATCCAATTCTATCTAGGGTCATCTCTTCCCGATTTAAATTCCGGAAAAAAACGTGTTGCAGATGATTAAATCAAGTTCTGAACAAAGTTCGAGCAACCTGAATCCGCTTATATTCATTTTACCAATGACGAAAGGGCCAGTAGTGCCCGAAGTTTGGCAGTTTTTGCCTACATCAGCATTAAAATATCTAAGGATCAGTAATTTATCGCCAGCGTGCGTGGTTGTTATAGTAGAGCGAGCATACTCGTAGAATGAATCGAGAACTTCCTCGCTAGACTGTAAGGTTGGTGCTCAAATGGAGAAGAGTGTTCCATGCTGATTATTCGTCAGTGACACCTGTATCTTCATATTCTATCATATACACTAGAAAGAAATTCGATGCGATCAAGAAGAGATATTCTGATTGCAAAACCAACACCACCCTCTCTCCGTTTGGTTCTGGGTTTACTTACCCAGAAAATCGTGAAGCGTGATGATACCTCGGTTAACTGATCTTCTCCTACTGATCGTGTCTCTGCTAGAGCTGCTATGTCTACGTTCAGTCGCTGAAGTTCCTTTGTGACGAGATCGGTTCTTATGCTCTGGACGTTCGGACGAGGTTCTATCCTTAGAGAGTTCTGACATCCCAATAACAAATGCTTGATCAGAACCTATCCTCTGGGTACATTTTTTGGTGTCCAATAATTTTATTGTTATTCTTCCCGCTTTTAATGAACTACCATTAGCCGCTGGAGCCAACGTTGATATGACAGACAATTTTCGACGCACCTTCTCTGGCATCTTCCCACGTCTTTGGTTTATCAGTGCTCTCCCTGACTAAGGCTGCTCTGTCGCACAAGCCTCCACCAAAGTGGACCCGTGTCAAAATGAAGAGACGGTGATGTTAGGATAAGATTCTCGCAGCCAATGTGCAGATTTGTGACTGGTTAAGCCTGCACGCGTTGACCTTCATCCAACACCATGGACATTTAGTTGAAGTGTACAAATACAATGAGAGATGTCGCAAAGAGGCAGCTGTACATCGCTTGATTATAATGACCAAAAGCTTGTACCATACGAGTACCACTCTTTAAGCATCGACGATTATGATCTGATGACAAGCAAAGGCGAGATGACCAGTAATCGTTTCAGGTTTGTCATCTGAGTTTCCTTCTATTAGATGGTCTGAAACAGACATGACTGAAGAGTCCCATCTACCCTGTATGAACAGGAATGCCGCAGTAAACAGACGTGTTATTTTTTCATTGCTTAAAGAAAGCGATGTCGTATTTTAAAGGAAAGTGTTTTAATCATTCATTATTCTTATATTTTTCTTTGTTTATGCTATTATAATATTTGTTACGTTATTATTGTATTTACAGTATTTAATATATCTATTTTGTAATCTTTTTTTACATATTTGCTTATTTTTAAGTCGTAGTATACAACGATTTTTCTTTTTTCAAATAAGTGTTGTTTAAGTCTAATTTATCAAGAATATCTCATTACGATTTATAAATAAGACCATTTAATGCATTGTACTTATTAAATGAATTATATAGTCGTATGAATGATTCTTGTCTATTTACATTTAAGCGTAACATTTCTCAGGATTTTTTTTTTTGTTTTTCTTTAAGAAATTGATCGTTATTTTAGAAATTGAATGAAAATAGAGTCGTAATGTTTATTTTGTTTATTTTTGACTATTGGCTCATTATCGCCGATTTCTTTATCTGTTTTTAATTATATTCAATATTATTATTATATTCTTATAATAGCATTTGGTATAAATTTTATTCTTTTACACATCTTATTAATTATGGCATTATTTTTTAATTGAAAAGTAACGCACTTTCAATTTTGTTGGAAAAGCGTTCCCAGTTATAACGTTATTTTGTTTCGTTTTTACAACTAGTCAATTTGTTTTATTATTTATCTTTAAAATATTTTTAAAAACAACGACAACAACATCAATAATAATAATAAAAATAATCTCATATATTTCATAATAATTTTATACTTTAGTATATATATATCAATATATTGACACATTGATGACGAACTGTTTACTCCGACTTCCAATGTAAAACATTCATATGTTTCTCTGCGTGTAGTGGCAAGAAGTAGTATTTTGTTGCTCAGCTGCTGCAACTTTTTATGAAGGTGGACGGGCAACTCTAATCATCATTTATTGCCGTACTTTCGTGATGTGTTAAGCTTTTCCTTGATTCATATATATATATATATATATATATATATATATATATATATATATATATATATATATATGTGTGTGTGTGTGTGTGTGTGTGCGTATATATATATATATATATATATATATATATATATATATATATATATATATATATATATATAGTGGTTAGAACCTTCGCCGGATTTTTCAGAAAGGAGACTTCCTGGTGTCATCGGTCTGGCTCAGACGATCCCTGGTTGCGGCACCTTTGGAAAGTGCCTGAAAACCTTACCACGGTGAGTGAAATTTTGTTGAAGGTACGCTTGGAGGCCGTCGATAGCTGACCAAGTACGAAGTCAAAAGTCATGTGACCGAGAGTTTGAGCCTACTGGACTTGTTCAGACTGTTCATCACGACAGAATACACATTCTCTTCTAGAAACTGCAACTAAGGTCTGCTCATCATAGCTGCATTATAAACCACAGATGGTCTCTGAGCAAGCGTCTGCAATAGGGATTGGCTAGCCGTTCTCGTAGGCGGGTATCCTCGAATAATAGTTTCCATTTATTATTATTATTATTATTATTATTATTATTATTAAGAATACACCTTTAAGTACCGAATCTTGGTGCGTCGTCAGTGTTGTTGCTCCCATGTCACTAGAAGTTTCGGGTCTAAATAAACTTCTTCGATGGGCGACCCGACCGAATATGATCAGTATTCGGCCTGCACCCAGAATAAAATTTGCTTCGAGCTTTAGGACGTGCATTATATAAGTTCCTCCAGAAAACGGCAACTAATCAAGACTTCACTTGGACTATTCGATGTTATAGATCGGGTGTTGCTTGGTTGTACTGATCTTCCTACATGCGGCCAAGACAGGGTGTTTTATTGAAAGAAGAGAAGAAAACAAACCAATATATATATATATATATATATATATATATATATATATTAATAAGATAAAAACGGTTTATTCCGTTGGCTAGTCTTACGACTTACTTTTCTTTCTCTTCCTAACCTTTCTTATTATTATTATTATTATTATTATTATTATTATTATTATTATTATTATTATTATTATATTTAATATATTTTCTGCTTATACGTTATTTTAGAGATACAATTTATTTAAATAAATGCTCTGTTTTTGATTAAACAGTATTAATTACATTTACCGTCCTATAAATATAACGAATAAACAGAAAATATTTTAAATAATGTCTGACTAGATCTATTTCATTATATGTTGTCATTGTTTACGTTAAGTTACATTTCGTGAGAAGATC